>CM064487.1:122623128-122878128 GCA_032716605.1 Paralithodes platypus
ATTTGTTTCAGGTGGATCTGTGGTTAGCTGTTGAGACAGGTGATGTACAAAAGGTGGCACATCTGGTACAGACCACCGGACCAGCTGTGACGCAGGTTAGCACTGGCAGTACACTGCTGCATGTGGCAGCTGACAACAACCAGCCAGAGGTAGTGGAGTGGCTGCTGCAGCTGCTGAGTCCCAACCTGGTGAACAAGGCTGGCCTCACCCCGGCCCACCTGGCGGCCATGAAGGGCCACACACAAGTGCTGAGGATCCTGCTGAACGACCCCCACCTGGACCATCTGGCCAGAGATACAGCCGGCAACACATACAAACAATGGGTAAGCCTTTTGTTTCGTTCATCTTCCTATAGAATGAAAATTATATATTTTCAAATATATGTGTTTGCAATTAAATTATTTACTTTATGACTACTGCAATCTTGTTTTCCCATTTTTTATATATTTGATATGATGTAAAATAATAACATGAGCTGTATTTATTTGAATAGCTTCTATGAACATACTACAAAATATATGCATTATTTATTGCTCGAATTTCATAAGAAGGACGTTAAGCAATGTGGTGATGTTGATGTTGCAGCTGGTGAAGCCGTTGTTTGAGGCTGTGTTGGAGGGTGACCTGGAGCGCACCCGGTCCCTGCTGAGGGTGGGTGCTGACCCTGACATGGACTGTAGGCGGGTGCTGGGTGGAAGGTTGCTGAGGGAACTAGAAGTCAAAACTGTTCGCACCTTGGCAACCAAACTCAACCACACAGACATACTTCATCTGTTTCATAAGGTTAGTATAATCATTCAAGCTCTACTAAATTGAAATGCTGGGATATAGGAAGAGTAATAGAGGGAGGGTTTACAGTATAATGGGTATGATTTCCGAGTCTCATGCTTAATGGAAGTGCATCGGATGTTAGGTTCCTGGCACCTCCATTGATATTTAGCCATAATAATGTAATTCAACCATTGTTTTAGCATTTTATTTATATTAACAGATTTTACCATAACTAATCGAAGCACACATTTATAAATATCATCAAAATAATATATCTTCACATAAATAACTTGTTAATATATATTTATAATTAATGAAATGCTGACGCTCTAACAAGTAATAAATATATTTCATCTAACAAGTAATTAATATCTTTCAGATACCGACCAGCACCTCCCATAACGAAACAAGTCAGAAAATGGCTTTAGGCAATATGCTTCAACCATTTGCAACTCGACAAGTAAGTACCTTAAATCGGTATACGTTTTAATAATTATTCTATGTTTATATGATTGATTTGCATGCTAGCATTTGATTAAACACAATTTTGTAATAAGCACATCCTGCTTTATATTTTAAGTTATGGTCAATCATAAAATATAATAATATAACTTAAGAAATAAAGAATGTTATTAGATTGCCTGTATCCAATATTTGATTTGTCATAATTTAACAAATAATTGTAGAAATTTGTTATGACAAAATATGACCTAGCAATTGCCTATAGGGTCTTTACATTGCTTGATATTAAAAGGCATAGGTTTATTATAATTATGCAACTTAAGGGCAAAGTCAATAAAGCATTGGAGATCAGCATAATTAATCGAATTTGGTGTTTTGTAAATCAAATCTTCAATATTCATTAGTAATACAAATATTTAATTACAGAAAATTCAAATTATTGACTTTCCTTAGAAACATTGCATTATCTGTATATGATGTTCCATATATTTGGATCATTTCCCTCAAATACAAGTTAATGCAGCTCCTCACAAATATTTAATTTAAGAAAGTTAAAATTATTACCTATCCTTAGAAACATAATGCATTATCTGTATATGATTTCCATATATTTCATTCATTTCCCTCAGATAGAAGTTGATGCAGCTCCTCACGTGACAAATGCGAATAAAAACAGGGGATATGTAACCCTATTGAGCTATGGGACCTTCTCTGACCGGCCAGACCTGCACCTGGCCAGCTCACACAGAGGTGCTCATAACTTGGCCAGTATCTTCAACAAGATGGGTTACAACAGCCACATTCACCAGGACCTGACAGAGCAGCAGACCAGGCAGGTGCTGGACCGTGTTAGGAACATGAAGGAACTGGAGGAAGTCAGTTGTTCCATTTTTGTTGTGTCCAGCCATGGCACCCCAACTCAACACTTTATTACCTCAGATGGAAATATGCTGAACACACAGTGGCTTTGTAACTTCTTCAGGGAATCCCAGTGTCCTCAACTGAAGAACAAACCTAAACTATTTATCTTTGATCTCTCCAGTGGTCAATTCAGAGAGGAAGATGGTGAATATAAGTATCATGCCAACACGAGGGTGGAAGAACCCCTCAGAGACACTGTCTGCCTGTATTCTAACAGTGGAGAACTAACCTGGTTCACCCCCAGCCTGGAAGGTTCACCCTTCAATATGTCTTTGTGTCATACACTGGAACATCACAGCCACAAGGAACTTACTGATATATACCAACACTTCCTTACTAGCTATACCGATGTGGTGCCATCTGCAGCTCCATATATGCGAAAAGTTGGCTTCACTCAAAATTTCTACTTCACATCTCGACCTACTAACATATAAGTTATACAACATATTTGTAACATATATTAGAGTCAGATTAGCGTGTTGCCGTGGTATTATTTTATTCTCTTGGGTATTATTCATGTGGGTCGTAACAAGAAGGTCAGCAAATGGCAATTAAAGTTTGCCTTTAATAATCTTTAGATTTTCACCAAAGATACTACGACTGCCATTTTCACAAGTCAATGTTTCTTGGGGAGCTCAAATCGCCAATAATTTATAAGAAACTAATTGTTCAAATGTCAAAGCAGAAATATTACATAGAAACTGTGTAGAACCTAACTCTGTTCAACTATTCATATAGTCAACATTCTTGTGTAGGCCTATATATGTAGGCCTATTGTGAAATAAATCTATATATGCCAATATTAGATTTATATAACTACATTGAAGACAGCCTCTGTATGTCTCTAGTAAACGAGGATACAAGATGCTCTAGGAATTTGTAAGATCTCATCCTTTAACATACATAAGTAATCTTCATTTCATAGTCATATAGAGACCCTAACTAAAAGCATGAGAGGCAGGGTCCCTTATCACTGCACTTTTATCATTACATATGGCATTGTCCACATTCGCAATTTACAACTATTAAGCTAGGCCTATAGGCCTAATAGTTTAATTTACCATAGTCCGTACATTCTAGGTTGGCCAGAAATCGTAACCTCTGTAACTAAAAAAGGGCTAGAGCAAATGAGCTGTTAATTTAGACACAATTCCCTAGCTAAGTCTTCCTATTTGGTAAAAATATTATCTCGATTACTCAAGTCCTTTTTGAGTTATGAGAGATTGGGGGTTACGATTTCTGCCCAACCTAGAATGAACGCACTATAGTCAGAACCTGCTCTATAATTATATTCTTCATCACCATCATCATATTCTTAAATATTTATTTATATGCATTATATATTATGTTGACACTACTACTGTAGCCTACTGGTCATTAATTTTTTGTATCTAATAATAAATATATAAAGTGTACAATACATAGTTGTGAAATATTGTTATACATTTCTCTCAGTCCTGAATATTAAATTATAAGCCCTGACATATTATTTCAATATACATTTTTGATCAACCTTTAGAAAACTTAAAGGAGTTGTTTCACTCATCCCAATTTGAATTAGTCGATGACACCATGGATTCACTCTAACAATTAGAGTAATATAACAGTACATGGCTAATCTTGAAAATATACATATGGGGTAGGGTTTATTTTTGTGTTTATATATTTAATAATATATTATTATTAGGCTATAGTTTCCTCCCTAGAGCTCCATCAAGCTTAACCCGGCAGCTGCTGGGAGACTCTTAATTAAGAGGTTTTACTGGGCGACTGCGGGGAGACTCTTAAGATCCTAGGCCTAAAAAAAAACTTTTAAAAGGCCCCAGTAGCAATTTTGTTTTTTTTCCATCCATAACTCATATCACTTCTCCACATCTGTCAAAGCCCCCTCCCCCTTCAATTATCACCTATTTTCCCTGTTATTCCCTTATTCATTGGTATATTTTCGTGCTAACATCTGCAAGCCGGTTGCAGGGTGTGGTTATGTGAGTAGCGAGTGTGTTGGGTAAGGTACAGGGTGGGGTTACTGCAGGGTATGAGACTCTCAGTCATGCTCTAGACCTCGCGAGAGGTGGGGTTGCCTCGCTCTGCTCCACATTTCATGAATGGGCCGCTCCGTATTTATTCGCGATTTTGACCATCTAAACACTATTCCCACTTGTTTAATTGTTGTTACATGTTACTATCTTCATATTAAATGTAAAATAGGCCGCTAGGTGCATATGGATAAGTATTAATTATATTTATGGTAAATTAACTATTTTAGTGAGGAATGCATCGAACTAACTGCGCACAGGGGTATGGTGTATACTACAGGGGCTGCACAGCTGAGAGGTTAAAAACAATCCCCAAGATCCCCCTTCGAGATAAATTTGTACGTTTTTCCGTAGAAAAATGACCCGGCCGAAGGTCAGAGCCTCCAAAATTACAGGCTTGCTATATTGCTCGCCAGGAAAAAAATTACACCTAAATGGCACGAAAGGGCTTAATATTGACAAATATATGGGGTGAAAGGTCTTAAAATTGACAAACTAATGGAGCGAATGTCTTAAAAAATGTCAAAACTAATGGAGCTAAACATGAGGGTGAATAGGTTTTTGCAACAAATAACAATTTTACCAACACACCTAAACTTCGTTAGATGCTGAAATAGCCTCCCAAAAATATGCCCTGGCCGAGAATTGAACTCGGAACCCTTGGGTTATGAGGCAAACACTCTGCCAGTTAGACCAAGAAAGATATCTCACTTGGCCTGGTCGGCTCAAGTTATTTCCGCCTCTTGTTCAGTTTAGGCTAACCTATTTTTACTGACTTTACATCACTAGGTCGTCGATGTAGCACAGCATGTTTGTGAGGCAGCTCCTGTTGCTCCTAAATCCGTGTTGTGAGTCGCTGATGAGGTTGTTCTCAGCAAGATGTCCCACGATGACTTGTCGTACGATACCCTCCAAGACTTTGGAGTTTGGACACTATACATGTTAGTGATACTGGCCTGTAGTTTAGGGGTTCGGTCTTGCTACCTTTCTTCAGAATGGGTGAGATGTTAGCCCTCCTCCAGTCGCTTCGAACATCGCCCTTCGCAATGAATGTGCTGAAGATGTCCTGTAGTGGGTCGCACAAAATGTCTGAACATTCTTTGAGAATCACCGGAGACACTCCATCTGGCCCTGGTACCTTAATGGCGTTGAGTTCTTGTAGTAATTTCCTAACTGCTTCCCTAGTTATTATGATGTCCTGCACTGGTGTTGCTCCGTTTGTATCCTCCTGCACAAATACTCCGTTGAAAGCTATAACTTAATTGTTCATTATAGTAGCGATTTCTTGGTCATCTTCAGTTAGTTCTCCATTTGTGGTCTTTACCTTGTTGATTTTTTCCTTGACAGTCGTTCTAGATCTAACATTGGGCCCAAAAGTGTTTGGCATTGGATGTTGAGTCCAAAGCAACTTTCCTCTCATATAGGCCTATAGTCATGCTTGGCAGCCCTGACTTAATTCCCTGTGGTGCCCTGCGTACACAGAGGAAATGAGACAGTAACCTCTATTCCAACAACCATTTATAGAAGCCGAGTCCCAGATACTAGATAGTTTATTGTTTAGTAACCATAACATAGACAGGGTAAAAAGGGCAATTTTTGGAGAAAAAGAAAAGCAAAGAACATAGGAGAAACCACAAATACAAAACAAATTGAGAAGAAACAAGAACCAAGATCAGCAACCAAGAAACAATAAAAACAAGCAGAAGAAGGAGCAACTAAGTTACTAAGAAGAAGGAAGAGCAAGCAAGAAGAAAGCACATAATACATTTTACTGGTAAATTAGAAAATTGCACAACACGAAACACGACAAAAGGGAGGTGCAGTTGCAAAGGCTTAGCTTCCCGGGCAGTAACTGAACAGCAATACTCGGTAAAGCAAAATAACTGCTTAACTGCGTTGCAGAACTGCAGTGCGTTCTACTTCTCCCTCAAGTGTCTCTCCTATGGAAGGTGTGGCGCTCGCTTCTGCCGGAATTGGTTTTCCTTGACAGTTTAGTTCTCTAGTAATTGCCAACTTTTATTGTATATGTGAGTAGCCTGTACGTTATACAATGTCATCATCACTAATTAGCCATCATGAACTAACTTATTTAAATAGCAGTTAGCGTTAACAGAATTAAAAGGCCACGTAGGCAGGGTGTCAATCCACAAAATATGAATTGTGTTATCATTATGGTTTATTATTTTGTTATCATTATAGTGCGGCGAAGGCGCGAGCTCTAGGGGGGTATGCCCCCCAGATTTTTTTTTTGAGAATTTAGGTGTCTAAAACAGTATTTCCTGCAATAAAAAAACAATCAAGATGGAAAATATGGAGACCAAAATTGTGTCAATTTAGCCTAGCCTACCTTTTTTTTTTTTGGGGGGGTGAGCGTTTCTGTTATCATTATACAAAAAGTTAATTGCGTTATCACTAAAAAAAACAGCGTCGTTTGACACCCTGCACGTAGGCTAGTCAATATTAGCATAGTCTAGCAAAACTGAAGGGTAACATTCAATACAGCTAGAGGCTTAGAGCCGCCCTATAGGCCTAGCCTAATCCCTATTTACCAAGTTTAGCCTAATGTATATTTTTTTCAACTTCAAGGGATAGCTTAGGCTAGGGCCGCCCGCTAGGCCTAGGCCTAGGCCTTTACCTAGGCAGGGTGTCAAACGACGCTGTTTTTTTGAGTGATAACGCAAATGAACTTTTTGTATAATGATAACAGAAACTCCCCCAACCCTTTTTTTTTCTTTAAGAAATAGGGCCTAGGCCTAAAAAAGGTAAATTGACATAATTTTGGTCTCCATTTTTTCCATCTTGATTGCTTTTAGATTGCAGGAAATACTGTTTTAGACACCTAAATTCTCAAAAAAATCACGGAGGGGGCATGCCCCCGGACCCCCCTATAGCTCGCGCCTTCGCCGCGCTATAATGATAACAAAATAATAAACCATAATGATAACACAATTCATATTTTGTGGATTGACACCCTGTGGTAACCTAGGCCTAGGCCTTTAGTGTTTTATTGTTGTTTTTCATGGTTTGAGTGGAAGATTTGGTAATTAGCCTAGCCAAGGCTAGGCTATAGCGCATTTTTCAAAGACACTGGACCATAGAGTTTTTGTTTTGAAAAACTGGCAAGTTGCTCATGGCAGACCTAGCCTATAATTGTTATATAGCCTAAAGCCTAGGCCTATATAATAAAAAAGCATAGGCCTAATTCAGAGAAAAATTTGTTAATTAAACAATAATATTAATTATATTACTTCCCAACTCTATAGCAATGCAAAGGACTCTAATTCATTCGAAATAATAATTTTAAGTAGGCTAGCCTAGCCTATA
The DNA here is from genome assembly GCA_032716605.1 of Paralithodes platypus. NCBI lineage: Eukaryota > Metazoa > Arthropoda > Malacostraca > Decapoda > Lithodidae > Paralithodes > Paralithodes platypus. The sequence continues at coordinate 122,630,643 of CM064487.1, forward strand.
GTCCTAGGCCTAGCCTATGAAGGATAAAATATTTACAACACTCACCCCTGTCAGTTGTCTAACATTTGAATCATGCCTTGTAATGAAGGCTGTGAGTGGCTGAAACTGTCACCAGAGTCCTGCCTCCCGGCTGATGGCCACACCCCCAGAGTCCGTTAATCTTTGGTCTTGGCCGAGCTGACCAAAGACTACCAGACAATCTCGGGATGCTGTCTGGTTGTGTCTGGTAATCTATGGTAATCTATGGTAACCTCTTTGTGCCTTTGAAAAACGCTATAGGGAATAGGCTCGCACCCTTATTTTTCATGTTTTTTCGGTAAACCTGACTTTTTGGACCGACAGCGATTTCAGTAAGTTTTAGTTTGTAATTTTTAAATTTTTCCTTCAGATAGGCCTAGCCTATAGGCCTAGGCCTAGTGTATTTTTTAATTTTTCCTTCAGATAGGCCTAGCCTATAGGCCTAGGCCTAGTGTTGTTTTATAGGCCTACTGAAGAGGAGCGAAATAAGTATTTACCCATTATCCAACAATCTAAAAACACACCCCCCCACTAGTGGGGAGGGCTAGCCTATGAAGTTCAGGGAAAATGAGGGGTTAAAAGCGTAAAAATACAATAATAGGCCTAGCCTAGGTCAATATACAGGAGGCGCTACAATATAGGTAGCAAAATTCTAATGGTAGTTTTGGGTTCCTATCATCATATGCTTCATTTCTATATACTTTTTATCCCCGGGGAAAAAAAAAATCTTGGGTTTTTTATTTTTTCTTGGATTTTTTTTTTTTTTTTTTTATTAACCTAACCAAAAAACCTAACCTAACCTAACCTAAATGTATTTGGGGGCTATTAGGTTAGGTTAGGTTAGGTTAGGTTAGGTTTTTTGGTTAGGTTAATGACCAAAACAAAAAATCCCAAGAAAATAGGCTAAATGAAAAATCCCAAGATTTTTTTTTTTTTTTGCCGGGGATAAAAAGTATATAGAAATGAAGCATATGATGATAGGAACCCAAAACTACCATTAGAATTTTGCTACCTATATTGTAGCGCCTCCTGTATATTGACCCTAGCCTAGAGCGTTTTGTATCAAAACTTGGCTCGGGTTTTCCCAAATTGCAAACCCATAAAACCCAATTTTGTGAATACCCGAGCCAACTTTTGACAAAAGCTGGCTCGGATTTCACGGGGTCGAGGGGGTAGCCTAATAGCCTATCTTATGTTATAAAAATAGGGCCTAGGCTAGTCAACTTTGGGAAGACATTAGCCTAACCTAACAACCTTACCTAACCTATCCTAGTATTATGGGTGGGGGCTGCCACCCCCGCAGCCCCGCTGGTTGGGTTAGGCCATTTTTTTTTTTTTTTTTTTTTTTTTTTTTTTTTTTTTTGTAGTAGGCCTAATGTGCTAGGCTATTTGCCTAACCTAACCTAATATATGGGTGGGGGCTGCTGCCCCCCCCCCCCCTGGTTGGGTACTGGCTGAAAAACTTATTGTTTTACAGTAGGCTATAGGCCTACTGTAGCCTATTTTAGCATTTTTTTTTTTTTTCAATAGGCCTATACAGGAGACGCAACAATATAGGCCTAGGTAGCAAATTTCTAATGGTAGTTTTGGGTTCCTATCATCATATGCTTCATTTCTATATAGGCCTACTTTTGGTCAAATTGGATTTTAGGCCTAGGTCACGTATGTGTTTTTTTGTATTATAATCCTTTTTCGGTAAATTGATACGGTGTGACAGTCAAGAGCATGTGTTTTTTGTTTTTTTGCATTTTTTCTTTGATATATAGTGTTGTTTTATACCAAGGACTGCAGCAAATGAGTATTTACCCATTATTGGCTCAGCTTTTGGCATTTTTCAAAGTAAAAAAAACCCAGTAATTGAATTTTGAAAGTTGGCTCGAGTTTTCATGTTTTTTGAAACCCATTAAACCCCAAAATTTGAAAACCCGAGCCAACATTTGCCAAAACTTGGCTCGGGTTTAGCGATTTTTTTGAAGTAAAAAAAAACACAGTAACCTAACCTAGGATGTTGGATACAAGAATAACCCTTACCTACCAGCTAGTATGTGTCCCTAGTTTATCCCATACCTACCAGCTGATCCCTTGTCATGACCCTAACTAAGAAACCTAACCTAACCTAACCTAATTTAATTTAATTGATATGGTGTGACAGTCACAAGTTTTACCCTATATATATCTCTCTTATAATACATTTGCAAAGGGAAGGACATAGCCTATATAGGACTGAAGACTATTATATAACATACCTATAGGCTACACAAACATCGATGGGGCTTGTAACTGTAACACCGTAAAATCTTACCCCTTTTTCTCATCAGTTCCTTCATTGATTAGTGTGTTTTAAGGTGTTTTCCCTTCTGCAAATTCATATTTACCCATTATTTTGCAATATTATAACATGCCCCCTAAAACCATATTTTGTCATTACCCTAACCTAAAAACCTGACCTAACCTGGGGGCTGCCGCCCCCAGACCCCCGCAGGGTTAGCATTGATATTGAATATGACAAAATAGGCCTACTAGAAATACGGTAAAAAAGTGAAAAAAATATTAGTACTCAGCTGATCCAAGATGGCCGCCATTTTTCCTTCCACCCTTATTTAACCCACAATGTCTAAGGAAAAATTATTTAATATGCAGCGGTAGAGACATATATTGTGGAGACTAATAATCTAAGACATAGCTATAGTATACAATTAGAACATTATCGGCGGGTGCCCAACCCCGAAAAGGGTTGAAATAGGGGAGCTATCCCCCCGCCAAAGGCGGCTTTCTAGGGCCTTTCCTAGCTGATGCTGAGAGGATTGGGTTCTAGTCATGTGGTGATGGGCTGGTCTATCAGAGTGAGAACTGAGCAATCTCTGCCATACCCATAGCTTACTCTGACTGTTCCTTTTACTTACAGTATATATTTTCTAGATCTCAAGTGACGGCGTCTCTAACGTGGATTGACCTCCCAATCTACCAAGATTGGAAGCCAAAGCGTCACATTTTCCCCTTGCCCCTCAACTTTCTCTTCATAATTGCTGAGGGACACAGGGCCCTGGGTGGGGCTTTGGTTTCCCGGGCATTTCCGCACCCTCCTCAGCTCCCCGCCATGGAGTGGCTTCGGTCACCCAGGCTTTATTGTGGTCGGCGGGGAGGGTTCTGTGGGGGCGCTCGGTTATGGCCTTGGCCTTGCTCGGGGCCTTGGGGCTGTTCGGCCAGGCAGCTTGGGGAACAACAACAACAACAACATTAGTACATTATATCCCATACGTGACCTAAAATTCAGTTTGTCCCTACTTTTTATCCCCGGGGGAAAAAAAAAGGTAATTTTTTTTAAAAGACTCGCAGAGTTATTATACATAATTTATTAGGGAAAGTGAAGCTCTATGGAATCCTTATAATATACTCACATAGATTCCACTGTGGAAGAATAGTTTTGATAGTTAACTATAGTTTTGATGTAAATACTACCGCAACTACGAATCTTGTTTCCGAGACCTAGTATATTAACCTAACCAAACAACCTAACCTAACCTAACCTAACCCTAGAGTGCCCTAGACCCAGTACGTGGGATACAACACTAGCCCTTGCAAGTTGCATGCCAACTACTGTGGGTTCATATATTAGACATACAATAACATCTTTGTAGAATATAACACTTTACCGTAGCGAGTGTACTCCATTTCGAACACTTTTTGTAAACATGAACACGTCCGTAGCAGAGCTCTCAAGATTGCGGGACTGAGTTTGTTTACGCGCGGGACTATTTATATCGACAAAATCGAGTTACAAAACTTATCAAAACTATTCTCGCACAATGGAATCTATGTGAGTATATTATAAGGATTCCATAGAGCTTCACTTTCTTTAATAAATTATGTATAATAACGCTGCGAGTCTATTCGCGATAATTATAAAAAAAAATCTTGGTTTTTTTATTTATTTTTTTAACCTACCCTAAATGTATTTGGGGGCTATTAGGTTAGTTTCTTACAGTTTCTTACAGTTTCTTACAGTAGATCCTCTGGAAAAAGGCAAACTATGCCTGTGTATCCAGCTCAGTATCAGTACTTGCACTGCTGCGGTCGTTCACGGTGTTGGCGGCGGCGGTAGCAGACGCAACATTTTTACTATTCTGTATTTTTGTTTTATAATCAAACTTCAAATCTTGTCTTCCCCATGCTTTATCGAGATTACTTTCAAACTCCCTTATTGATTCGGAATCGACTACATACTGGGGAAGTGCGTTCCACTCTATCACAAAATGAGTTCTTTGCCTTCTCAAGCCTATTTCTTTCTTTGTAAATTTTCTTAGAGTGTCCTCTCGTTCTTGTTCCCTCCCGCATCAAGAAGATACCTTCACACACATCCTCATCGTACTTTCCTGACACTATCTTAAAAGTCTCTATCATATCCCCTCTCTTTCTCCTATATGCCAGTGTCGGAAGCCCCAGTGTCCTCAACCTCTGCTCATAGCCCGCGTTCTTCAACGTTGGTACCAGCTTGCTAGCTCTCCTCTGCACTTTCTCCACTGCTTCTATATCCTTTACCATATATGGAGCCCACACCTGGTTCGCATATTCCAGGTGCGGCCTAACCAGCGCTGTATAGAGATTCCTGAAGATAGGTTAGGTTAGGTTAGGTTAACTCCTTGCGACATATATGACGCGATCGTATGGAACTTATGACCAAAAACTCATATGACACGATCGCGTCATATGGACTTATCTACATGCCTCTCCAATTAGCGTCATATGGAGCTCAGTAAGTCCGGTAAGTTAGATGAAGATCTGTCGGTTGGTGGCAACTCCAGGTTCCTCCGACAATTCTAATGGCCAGCAGTGTGGTTTTGACAGTTGTGTGGTTCAGTGGCAATGATACCGGGCGCCCGCCTCCGTGGACTTACTGGAACATAATATGTCTGAAGGAGTTAATGACCAAAAAAAAAAAATCCCAAGAATAAAAATGAAAAATTCCAAGATTTTTTTTTTTTTTTCCCCGGGGATAAAAAGTATATAGAAATGAAGCATATGATGATAGGAACCCAAAACTACCATTAGAAATGTGCTACCGGTACTTATATTGTTGCGTCTCCTGTATATTAACTTTTTTGTTCTCCCTTATAACACATTTCAGCTCTTAATGACATATATAGCAATGATGTATAGGCTATGCTCTACCGGACCTATTAGGCCTAAAAAGATCGATGGGCTAACTGTCGGTCCAAAACATCAGTATAACCGTTTTTTCCTCCAGATTTTGAGAAGTGAGTGTTTTCATGGTCTTAGTTATGATTCCAATGTGGCCCGGGATAGGCCTACACGAATTATTGAAATCGGCATCTAGCCTATGTTGCCAGGCTGCCAGCAGGGGGTAAATATCGATTAGGCTATAGGCTACTGCATAAAAAAGGCGTTTGTAAACCGTGAGGATGTCCGAAAGAGCTCTTGAGATTGATTAGAATAGGCATTTTGGTAAACAATTAAGAGACCCCGGACAGCCTTTTTACTAGGCTAGTTAATTTTATTTTTTTGTTTATTCTTCTTTGATATACAGTGTTGTTTAATACCGAGGACCGTCGCATTTTAGTATTTTCAACATTTGCCTAACCTAACCGAAAAGTACCGTAAAGTGGGGTAACTTCGGGCTTGGGTCATAACTTCGGACATCGGCGATAATAAGTAATTAGACATTGTCATCATATAATGGAAACTCTTTTTATTGCTTTTTTTGTGGGGTCCGTTTAGAGAAATGGCAAAGGAAGAGCATGTAAAAGCCCTAGGGAACTGACATGAGTATATGTACACGAAAAAATATTATATATGTGACGAAAATATGTACATTTTTCGCTACCCTGCCAAATTTCTATCACCCTGAAGAAATTTGTTTGTATGAATGATGTGACTGATATAATTTTGTAGTAACATTACCAGAGACAACATCCACCAAAGGAAATTTGTTACACTTGTATAACGCTCTAGCTAGAACAGAATCATTTAACCGATTGTGTTTAAAAAAAAAACATGGTAACTTCGGACATGGAACAAAACAATCGTTTGTTATTATTTGCCCTATGAAAATCATTCATAATACTTGTACATCATTAACATGGTGGTAAAAGATCAAATAATCATTCTCTGAGTCCAAAAACCCATAAAAATATGATACTATGCTAACCGATTTATGTATTTCGGATAATTCTGGATATATAATATATATAAATTAGGAGAGGCATATATCTTGTCCAATTTTTTTGTTATCTGCCGAAAGAAACACCAACAAATACGTTATACCTATAAAAATGCTCAAATTCATAAAAGTGTACAGTATATGCATTGATATACTGTATTATACATACCTATATATTTTCACTAGGCCTAGTTAATTTTCGAGTTATTGATTTGACAGCATTGGTTATTTTTCCTGCTCAATATTTTCTAGGAGTGAGCTCAATGCCTAACGAGAACACATCCAAACAGAATATATGTTAAACATCGTATATAACCCCCTCCTATACTGATTATACAGGCCTAAAAGTATTGACTGTGCATTTTCCACTATAACATCGGACAGGAATAAGCAGCAATAGTAAAATATTCATATAAAATAGTAGGAGCCAAAAAATGAATGAAATAAGGCCACGAACGTAGGTCCGAAGTTCTCCTCCGTTCGTCCGAAGTTATCTCAGCTTTCTTGGCAACCATTTTCCATAAGAAACACTGTATGTCCGAAGTTATCAACTTTTCAAGCAAACTTCGGACATCATTTAGGATAAGGATAGCTCTCTTCTTATGGGGGATAATTTTAGGAGGCTTCCTGGATTACGGCGCACTACCACCATACATCACTTGACCTAGTTAAATCTCTATAATGTGTTTACACTCAGGAGAAATTGTTAAAAAACATCGAAAAATTTCCGAAGTTACCGCATTTTACGGTAACCGACGGTCTAAACCCAGCTCACGTTCCCTGTTTATGGGTGCGCGACGGTCTAAACCCAGCTCATGTTCCTTGTTTATGGGTACGCGACGGTCTAAACCCAGCTCACGTTCCCTGTTTATGGGTGAACAATCCAACAGTTTCTCGTATTTCACTTATACTGTAGTGAATTTGCGACGGTAATTACATGTACTGTACACACCAACAAAGTATCGTCCATGAAACTTCTAGAACACTGATAATTATCGATGGGGCTCGTATCCAGGTTGTCTTCAATTTTACCCGGCATTTTTCGGTAAATATACAGGAGACGCAACCGTGTTTTTCATTTTTTGCTTTTTGTTTTTTTGTGTTTTAGTCGAATCTACTGATGAAGTTGAATGGGAATTAAGCATTTACCCATTATCCATCAATCTAAAGACACGCCACCCCCCCCCCCCCAATAGTGGGGAGGGCTATGAAGATCAGGGAAATTGAGGGGTAAAAAGCGTATAGGCCTAGGGCCTAGAACACGATAATACACATTTGTAACCAAAATTTGGCTCGGGTTTTGTCAATTTCCAGACCCATAAAACCCGACTTTTTGAAAACCCGAGCCAAGTTTTGACGAAACTTGGCTCGGATTTAACTAATTTAAAAATTTAAATAACACAGTAACCTTATTAAAATGTTAGCTCGGGTTTTTTAAATTTCCAGACCCATAGGCTATAGGCCTAACCCGACTTTTTGAAAACCCGAGCCAAGTTTTGACGAAACTTGGCTTGGATTTTACTAATTTTCATGTTAAAATTACACAGTAACCTTAATAAAAAGTTGGTTGTGGTTTTCATATGGTTAACATTAGCCTAACCTAACGTAGTAAGAATGGGGTTAACATTAGCCGAACCTGACAAGTGACAACCTTACATAACCTATCCTAATATTATGGGTGGGGGAGTGGGGGCTGCCGCCCCCACACCCCCGCTGGTGGGCAACCAACCATGGGGTTAACATTAACCTAGCCTAACGTAATAAGAATTGGGTTAACATTAGCCTAACCTAACCTAACCTAGTAAGAATGGGGTTAACATTAGCCTAACCTAACCTAGTAAGAATGGGGTTAACATTAGCCTAACCTAACAACCTAACCTAACCTAACCTAGTAAGAATGGGGTTAACATTAGCCTAACCTAACAACCTAACCTAACTTAGTAAGAATGGGGTTAACATTAGCCTAACCTAACAACTTAACCTAACCTAACCTAGTAAGAATGGGGTTAACATTAGCCTAACCTAGTAAGAATGGGGTTAACATTAGCCTAACCTAGTAAGAATGGGGTTAACATTAGCCTATCCTAACCTAAGCTAGTAAGAATGGGGTTAACATTAGCCTAACCTAACGTAGTAAGAATGGGGTTAACATTAGCCGAACCTGACAAGTGACAACCTTACATAACCTATCCTAATATTATGGGTGGGGGAGTGGGGGCTGCCGCCCCCACACCCCCGCTGGTGGGGGCTACCGCCCCCACACCCCCGCTGGTGGGCAACCAACCATGGGGTTAACATTAACCTAACCTAACGTAGTAAGAATTGGGTTAACATTAGCCTAACCTAACAACCTAACCTAACCTAGTAAGAATGGGGTTAACATTAGCCTAACCTAACCTAGTAAGAATGGGGTTAACATTAGCCTAACCTAACAACCTAACCTAACCTAACCTAGTAAGAATGGGGTTAACATTAGCCTAACCTAACCTAACTTAGCAAGAATGGGGTTAACATTAGCCTAACCTAACAACTTAACTTAACCTAACCTAGTAAGAATGGGGTTAACATTAGCCTAACCTAGTAAGAATGGGGTTAACATTAGCCTAACCTAGTAAGAATGGGGTTAACATTAGCCTATCCTAACCTAAGCTAGTAAGAATGGGGTTAACATTAGCCTAACCTAACCTAGTAAGAATGTGTTTAACATTAGCCTAACCTAACCTAGTAAGAATGGGGTTAACATTAGCCTAACCTAACAACCTAACCTAGTAAGAATCGGGTTAACATTAGCCTAACCTAACCTAGTAAGAATGGGGTTAACATTAGCCTAACCTAACAACCTAACCTAGTAAGAATCGGGTTAACATTAGCCTAACCTAACCTAGTAAGAATGGGGTTAACATTAGCCTAACCTAACAACCTATCCTAACCTAAGCTAGTAAGAATGGGGTTAACATTAGCCTAACCTAACAACCTAACCTAGTAAGAATGGGGTTAACATTAGCCTAACCTAACCTAGTAAGAATGGGGTTAACATTAGCCTAACCTAACAACCTATCCTAACCTAAGCTAGTAAGAATGGGGTTAACATTAGCCTAACCTAACCTAGTAAGAATGGGGTTAACATTAGCCTAACCTAACCTAGTAAGAATGTGGTTAACATTAGCCTAACCTAACAACCTAACCTAACCTAAACCCAACAACCTAAGTTGGCAGATTGGGAGCCAAAGCGTCACATTTTTCCCTTGCCCCTCAGCTTTCCCTTCATAATTGCTGAGGGGTACAGGGCCTTGGGTGGGGCTTTGGTTTCCCGGGCGTTTCCGCACCCTCCTCAGCTCCCTGCCTTGGAGTGGCTTCGGTCACCTGGGCTTTGTTAGTGGTAAGTAGGGAGGATTTTGTGGGGGCACTCGTTTATGGCCTTGGCCTTGCTTGAGACCTTGGGGCTGTTCGGCCAGACAGCCTGGGGAACAACAACAACAACCTAACCTAACCTAGTAAGAATGGGGTTAACATTAGCCTAACCTAACAACCTAACCTAGTAAGAATGGGGTTAACATTAGCCTGGGTGGGGGCTGCCGCCCCCACACCCCCACTGGTGGGCAACCAACCAACTAACCTTAATGAGCAGAGGAGGTAGTGGGTTGAGGGTCGTTGGGTTGAGTGGCTGGCTGAGGGTCGTCGACTCGTCGGGTTAAGTGGCTGGAGGGTCACCGCTCATCGTGGTCAACAGGTGGTGGTAAAAAAAATGTATGTGCATTTCAAAACCACCTATCCTCGTCGCCCGTATTTGGATCACTGGTTATTGCACTTTGGATGGTTATTGCACTTTGGATAGGTTACACTTATTGGAAGGCAACCATTGGAGGTGAGAATGTCTAAAGCAGCCTGATTCTTTTTAAAGACGGTGGAAAAAGGTTTGATCGGCTTCCCACACCCTCTAGGCTACACAGGCTGGCCATCGTCAACACTAGCCGGATTCAAGACCTGGGAGCTCTGTACCAAATCCTGGCATCACCTGATTGGTCAATAGACATCACGTGTCAGTGAACTCGATTACCGGTACTCTTGGCAAGAATTAGGTATTTTGCATTGATCTCGCCACCATTGGTTCATTGCATTCGCCACCAGATGTCTCAGTTGTTGACTGACAGGCATGGAAAAGAGGTCTCCCAGTGTAACAAACCATTAAAATGTAAATATCCATATAATATGTATTATGATAGTTTCCTGGGACTGACACCTACATCATTAATTTGGAAAAAAAATGCTTAATCACAAGCCATTGAGATTAATTTTTTTACCTATATTGTCTCGCGTTCATTTTTTCTATTAGCCTAATACTGTATCAGGTTTTATAAATGTGATCAAAACTATTCTCCCACAGTGGATTATACATGAGTACAGTGTAAGGCTTAGGATTCCATAGACCTACATTGTCCCTAATAAATTATATATAATAAGGCTGCGAGCCTATTCCCTATAATTATTGAGGATTTGCATTTATCTGAAGATACGGTAAAGACGGATACGGTGAAGATACGGAAGACGGTAAAGCTCCAGGTTGCTCCGACATTGTCGCTGAGATGATAAAAGCCTCAGGGGAGATTGGTGTAAACTTAGTCACTGAGTTGATAAACACCATTATTAAAGATGAGAAAATCCCAGAGGATTGGCTCAAAAGTGTAATAGTAAATATATACAAAGGAAAAGGGGATGCGCTAGATAGAGGAAATTATAGGGGCCTGAAAATGCTTGACCAAATCATGAAGGTCTGTGAGAGAGTCCTTGAGGGTTTGATCAGGCAAAGCATCTCTATTGATGATATGCAGTTTGGTTTTATGCCAGGACGTGGTACAACCGATGCTATCTTCATAGTCAGGCAGATACAGGAAAGATACTTACTAAAAGGCAGGGATCTTTACTTTGTGTTTGTGGACCTGGAGAAGGCCTTTGATAGGGTACCTAGAGATGTTGTACAGTGGGCTATGAGGAAACTTGGTGTGGAAGAGTGGCTGGTGCGTGTGATAATGAAGATGTATGAGGATTCGCGAAGTTCGGTGAGGGTGAAGGGTGTACTGAGTGATGAGTTCGCAGTCCGTGTTGGAGTCCATCAGGGTTCAGTGTTAAGCCCCCTCCTCTTTATTATGGTCTTGGAGGCGCTGTCTAGAATTTTTAGAGGCGGACTCCCATTGGAACTGTTTTATGCAGACGATTTAGTCCTAATAGCTGACAGTATGCAGGATGCTGAAGCCAAATTCAGAGAGTGGAGAGAGGGCATGGCGAGCAAGGGTTTAAGAGTCAATATTAACAAAACCAAGGTTATGCATTGTAGTTTGAGACGAGGCAATGTGGAAAAGAGCGGTGCATACCCATGTGCAGTGTGTGGAAAGGGAGTGGGCGTTAACTCAATTCAATGTAGCATCTGTCGATGTTGGGTACACCATGGGAGTAAGCGCTGTAGTAGAATAAAGGGGCCCCTGCCGAAGGATAAGTCAGAAATAGAGAAATTTGAGTGCGTAGTGTGCAAAGGCGAGCTTGTGTTAAGTGATGATCCTGTGGCTGTGAATTTTGGAAATGAGTCTTTGGAGCTGGTGAACAAGTTTTGTTACCTAGGAGATACCATCTCTGCCGGTGGTGGGGCCGAGGCTGCCACTGTTGCTAGAATTAGGTGTGGCTGGGGGAAGTTCAGAGAATTGATGCCAATCCTGACCATGAAAAGAATGCCTCTCCCCCTGAAGGGAAAGGTGTATGCCTCATGTGTTAGAAGTGCAATGACGTATGCCTCAGAAACATGGGCCGTTAAAGTAGAGGATGTCAACAGAATGGAGCGTAATGAGATGAGAATGGTGAGATGGATGTGTGGGGCCAGGCTACAGGATAGAATAACAAATGTTGAGCTGAGGAGACGTTTAGGTATAAAGAGTATTAGCGAGGTGATGCGTACAAGTAGACTGGGATGGTATGGACATGTGGAGAGAATGGATGAACAAAATTGGGTGAAAAAATGCAGGTCTGTGATTGTGGAGGGAGCTGCACCAAGGGGTGGACCGAGGAAGACCTGGGATCGGACTATACGCGCCGATCTCAAATCCAAGAACTTGACAAGTGAAGCAGCCCTTAACAGGGTTGCCTGGAATGCCGCCATTAGGACAAGAGACTGAAACTGCACTTATGTGTGGAACACTCAGTCTTAAAATTTTATGTATGTATGTATTATGTATGTACTGTATACGGCGTCAAATGGCGCCATTATTAGGTGAATCGCGCTTATACTGTAGGTAAGGGAAATCGTGGGATAGATTAGATACACGATGGGTTAAGGGGGGGGGGGTGGCATTGCCCCCCTCACCCCCCCTTGATTTATTGTCATCCTCATATATGTAGATCTGTAAGGGGGCAAAAACAGGTTGCCGGTATTTAGTTTTTGTGACTTGTGAGTAACGCTACATACATACATACATAATACATTATTATATACATAAATGACCTTGATTTAGGTATAACTAGTAGTATAAGTAAATTTGCAGATGATACCAAAATGGGGAGAAAAATTGATTCAGTTAGAGATATAGTGTCTGCAAAGGGATCTAGATACCTTACACGAATGGTCAGTAAAATGGCAGATGAAGTTTAACATTGACAAATGCAAGGTATTAAAGATAGGGAAGATGCATACAAATTTTAAATATAAACTAGCTAATATGGAATTAGAAAACTCAGCCTGTGAGAAAGATCTAGGTGTTTTTGTTAGCAATGATTTGAAGCCTAGAAAACAATGTACAGTACAGTATAAGCGTTCGTAACAAGGCAAACAGGATTCTCGGGTTCATATCTAGGAGTGTGAGTAACAGAACTGCTGATGTTATCTTAAAACTTTACTTGTCATTAGTGAGACCCCATATGGATTATGCTGTTCAATTTTGGTGTCCTTATTACAGAATGGACATACTGTAGATTCATTGGAGAGAGTACAACGTAGAATGACAAAATGATCCATAATATTAGAAATTTTCCGTATGAAGAAAGGTTGAAGAAATTAGGCTTATATTCGTTAGAGAGACGCAGAGTTAGAGGTGACATGATAGAGGTATTCAAGTGGGTTAGTGGAATTAATAAAGGAGACATGAAAAATTTACTAAAGCTCGGTGATAGCGAAATAACTCGTACAAATGGTTTCAAATTAGATAAATTTTGTTTCAGAAAAGATATAGGCAAATATTGGTTTGGTAACCAGAGTTGTAGATGGGTGGAATAGGCTACCAAGTGATATAGTGGGATCAAGAACGATAGGGAGCTTTAAGATAAAATTAGATAGGTATATGGACGAGATGGGATGGGTGTGAGAGGGGGATCTACCAGGTGTGGGCCAATCGGCGCTCAGCAGACCCCCGTAATCTTGTGTTAATCTCTGACCGTTTTGGTGGGGTCAGTACTCAAGGTATTAGTGAGATGGGGCTATAATTGGGCCTTGTAATTGGGGTTGGGTGTGACAGGGATCTGCCTTGTATGGGCCATTCGGCTTTTTGCAGACTCCCATTTTCTTATGTTCTTATGTTCTTATAAAATTTTAAGACTGAGTGTTCCACACATACGTGCAGTTTCAGTCTCTTGTCCTAATGGCGGCGTTCCAGGCAACCCTGTTAAGGGCTGCTTCACTTGTCAAGTTCTTGGATTTGAGATCGGCACGAATAGTCCGATCCCAGGTCTTCCTCAGTCCACCCCTTGGTGCAGCTACCTCAACAATCACAGACCTGCATTTTTTCACCCAATTTTGTTCATCCATTCTCTTCACATGTCCATACCATCCCAGTTTACTTATACGCATCACCTCGCTAATACTCTTTATACCTAAACGTCTCCTCAGCTCAACATTTGTTATTCTATCCTGTAGCCTGGCCCCACACATCCATCTCACCATTCTCATCTCATTACGTTCCATTCTGCCGACATCCTCTACTTTAACGGCCCTTGTTTCTTAGGCATACGTCATTGCACTTCTAACACATGAGGCATGCACCTTTCCCTTCGAGGGGAGAGGCATTCTTTTCATGGTCAGGATTGGCAGCAGTTCTCTGAACTTCCCCCAGCCACATCTAATTCTAGCAACAGTGGCAGCCTCTGCCCCACCACCGACAGAGATGGTGTCTCCTAGGTAACAAAACTTGTTCACCAGCTCCAATGACTCATTTCCAAAATTCACAGCCACAGGATCATCACTTAACACAAGCTCACCTTTGCACACTACGCACTCAAATTTCTCTATTTCTGACTTATCCTTCGGCAGGGGTCCCTTTATTCTACTACAGCGTTTACTCCCATGGTGTACCCAACATCGACAGATGCTACATTGAATTGAGTTAACACCCACACCCTTTCCACACACTGCACATGGGTATGCACCGCTCTTTTCCGCATTGCTTCGTCTCAATCTACAATGCATAACCTTGGTTTTGTTAATATTGACTCTTGAACTCTTGCTCGCCATGCCCTCTCTCCATTCTCTGAATTTGGCCTCAGCATCTTGCATACTGTCAGCTATTAGGACTAAATCGTCTGCATAAAACAGTTCTAACGGGAGTCCGCCTCTAAAAACTCTATTGGGTGAATCGCACTCACCGCATCGTTCAACACAAGAAGAAGAAGGAGGTCAATTCGAAGGATTCATTGGACGCAATGCTTTGTTTACGGTCGGGACATTATTTTGGTGCTATTTTTCGGTGTAATCGGGTTTTTTCAAGTGTCGATGACGAAATTCCTCCATGCAGACTATAATGAGAAAAATATGGCGAGTCTATAGGTCCATATTTTCCCTAATAAATTGTTTCGATAATTATAGGGCATAGGCTCGCAGCCTTATTATACATAATTTATTAGGGCCAATGTAGGTCTATGGAATCCTTATACTGTACTCCTGTATAATCCACTGTGGGAGAATAATTTTTATCACATTTATATAACCCGATATTAATAGAAAAAACTTCCATTCTAATCAATCTCAGAGATCTTTTGGAAATCCTCACTGTTTACAAACGCCTTCTTTATGCAGTATAATCGATATTTACCCCCTACTGGCAACATAGATTACGATTTCATTAATTCATAGGGGGGGGGGGGGGTGAGAGGGGGCAAAGGCTCCCCTCAACCCATCATGTATCCCACATTGGAATTATAACTAAGACCATGAAAACACTAATTTCTCAAAATTTGGAGGAAAAAACATGAAAAATAAGGGTGCGAGCCTATTCCCTATACTGTACTGTACAGTAATTACCATTGTTTCTAATAGTGCGACGAAAGACGTCTTTAACCCCTGTCAAACGGGGATGTTTGTAACTTCTACTACCTGGCAGGCTTCATTCCATGCTCTTTTTCATGCATAAACAAGAGCCAGAGCGTAATACAATTACATATCCGTGAAAGGGTGATAATAGAGCTTTCCAATGACACCTGAATCATCCTTGTACGACCACTGGTTCTCTTGCAATGATCACGCAACGCAACAAGAGGGCAAAAACTCTAAAATACGGTTATTTCCCATGTTTTTTCCTTGTCTCGCGAGGCCGAGGGTGTGGAATGTTGCAGAGGTGGTGTCAGTTACAGTGCGAGGGCCGTGCCAAGCGGTCAGAGCCCGCCTATCGTCCTCCCAACGCGTGGACTCTCTCAGAGACGATAATGTGCTCAACATCCCTCCCGACATATGTCGGGCCCCGCAGGGGTGGCCATGGTTCTCTCGCCCGACATATGACGGGCCCCGTGGCTCGAGTGTTAATGATATCAAACTGAAGTTATGGTTCAATATGCGTTTAACTTTAAATAAGATAGTGAATACAACTTTAGCAGTCGTCCCGGTAAAAGGTAATTTTTTACCGTGTGACAGCCAAGAGTTAGCATAGGCTAGCCTAGCCTACTTTTATGTGGGCCTAGGCTATGTTTTGTTATGAAAATATTACCGAAACTAGCCTAGGCCTACCACTAATTTTCCCATGGTTTTTCTTTTTGGTTTTAGCCTAGGCAGTTCTCATCATTAGCCTAGCTTATACAGTAGGGCTAGGCTAGGCCCTAGTTGAAATTAGGCTAGGCCTAGCCTAGTTACAATCCCCGGAAAACTTTTTTTCTCCCATTATCCGACGATCTTAAAACACTCAGATGTAGCCTAAGTAATTTTCAGAGTAAATATCCTATACAATTTGTTTTGCCTTGTGATAGCCTACAGGAGGGGTTGACAGGGGCCTTGCCTTTGCTCCCCCTCACCCCCTCATGACTTATTGAAATCAGCATCTATTTTGCCAGTAAGGGGCTTAATAAGAGTTTCACTGACGTCAATCAATAGGGAGAATTGTTTTGTTTTTACAGTGCTTTATATAGCCTAGTGCAAATAAAATTTATACCGTATATTTCCAGAGGTTGAAACAAATTTATTATGATCTTTGAATTTTGGGAACATCCTTATTCTATAATAGCCTTCAAATATTGTGAAAAATAATTTCCGGTAGTGGTAGTTTCGGTAATAAGTACCGTTTTGTTCATGTTTTCGGTAAAGGTTAAATTTTAGGCTAGAATTGACAGTGATTTCAGCAACTAGGCCTTTTTTCAGATTCAGTGTTCTCTTATACTGAACTTCTGAAGAGGAGCTGGGTAATTTTGCAGAACAACAACTGTTTTTTTATTTGTTTATTTTTTATTTTTATATTGTATCTATCTATCTATCTATTGCCTGACGCCGTGATCCCCGAAGGGGTGGCCACGAACGAACCGCCCCCATGCACCTCTGTCCCCAGTCAGTCGACGCCCCTCCCCCCAACCAGCACCGCCTTCGTTCATGTAGTTCCTCACTCCATCCTTCCACCTCATATTCGGTCTACCTCTCCCCCTCTGTCCCTCCACCTCGCTCTCGTACACCCTCTTAGTCATTCTCTCGCTTTCCATACGTTCCATATGGCCGAACCATCTCAAGTTGTTCCTTTTCACACTTTCCAGCACATCTACCTCCACACCACACCTCCTTCTTACTTCCTCATTAGTCTGTCTATCCCTCCATGTAACTCCGCACGCACTCCTTAAGTAATTCATTTCCACTGCTCTCACTCTTGGTCTGAGTCTCTCAACCAACGTCCATGCTTCGCTTCCGTAAGTCAGTGTCGGGATTACCACACTGTCATGCAAGGACTTCTTCACTTCCATACTGACCACCCTATTTCTTGTTACTGCTTTTAGCGTTCCTACAACCCTCTTCCCCTGTTGTACCCTCTCCCGCACCTCTTCATCCATAGTCCCATCTTTACTCAACACACTGCCCAGATACTTAAAAGAGTTGACGATCTCCATAGCCTGACCGTTCAGCTTCACCTCACACTCTGTGACTTCACCCCTTTCGAAGACCATAACCTTGCTCTTCCCCGTATTTACCTTCAAATTCCGTTTTTCGCACACTGTTCCAAACTCATTTACCAGACCCTGCAACTCCCATTCATTATCACTCATCAGAACTGTATCATCCGCAAACAGCAGTATAGGTAGCTTCCACTCAATTCCCTCCCTTTTCAGCGATACACCAACATTCACTGCTCTTGATAGTATTTCTTTCATGACTCCATCCATATATACAGTAAACAACCACGGGGACATCACACACCCCTGTTTCAAACCAACATTCAGGTCAAAGAACTCGCTCTGCTCACTCTCCACACGTACTGCCGCCTTTGCACCCTCATACATGCTCTTCACTGCTTTCAGCAACTTGCCCTCTACTCCGTATATTCTAAGTACTTTCCACAAACCTTCTCTATCCACTCTGTCATAGGCCTTCTCCAAGTCCATAAAGGCAACATACACCTTTTGTTTCT
Organism: Paralithodes platypus; assembly: GCA_032716605.1. NCBI lineage: Eukaryota > Metazoa > Arthropoda > Malacostraca > Decapoda > Lithodidae > Paralithodes > Paralithodes platypus. The sequence continues at coordinate 122,648,682 of CM064487.1, forward strand.
TCTCCAGATACTTCTCCACAACACAATTCAGGGTAAAAATCTGATCTACACATCCTCTTCCCTTCCTAAAACCTCCCTGCTCGTCGCCTATCCATTTCTCCGTTCTCACTCTCACTCTCTCAATCACTACCCTACTGTATACCTTCCCTACTACGCTTAGAAGACATATTCCTCGGTGGTTACCACACACTCCTCTTTCCCCTTTGCCCTTATATAGGGGGACTATTATGCCAGTCTTCCAGTCATCGGGTGCACTCCCCTTCTCCCATGCTAGTTTGCACATTTTCCATACCCATTCTATCACTATCTCACCACCATACCTCAACATTTCCCCACACTCCATCTGTTCCTGGTGGTTTCCCCAACTTCACTCTTTTCATGGCTTCCCACACTTCTGACCTCCTGATCCCCACCTCCTCCTCCACTACTTCTCTTCTTCTCCCTCCCATACCATATCCAGCTATGTTTGCTGGCTCTTCATTCCTTTCATTTAGCAACTCACTGAAGTACTCCCTCCATCTTTCGACTCTCTCTTGCTTCTCGGCTAGCATTCTCCCATTCTTATCTTTCACACCCTTACTGTTTCCCTTGCTACCTTCCCTAACTTTCTTGACTTCTTTCCAGAACAGTTTCTTACTTTCCCTCCATTTTACACTCAGATTCCTTCCAAATTCCTCATCTACTCTTCTCTTACTTTCCTTCACTACTCTCTTCACCACCCTCTTACTCTCCACGTACCTCGCTCGTTTCTGTCTCTCGGAATCTTCATTCCCTCTACTACCCAACCACACTCTATATGCTTTCTTCTTTTCTTCCACAGCTATTCTTACCTCTTCTGTCCACCATGCTGTACCTTTCACTCCCCTCCCTCTTCTCCTCACTCCACACACCTCCTCACATGCTGCACAGATCTCATCCTTAAACACCTTGCTCATCTCCTCCACTTCCTCCATAACTTCCAGGTCGAACCCACCTAGTCGTCTTTCCACTGCTCTCCTGTACTCCTCCCTGACTTCCTCCTCCTGCAACCTCTCCACCCTCCTCACCATTCCACCCTCCTCTCGCCTCCCTCCCGCTCTCCTCACCCACTTCTTTTGTATCCTAACCTTAGCTACCACTACATAATGATCAGACAGACCCCCTCCAATACCCCTATACACCCTAGCATCCATCACAGATTTCTTCATTCGTTCATCCACACATACATAATCAATCAATGACTTTCGTTCCACCACTGTCTTATCTTTCATCGTCAACATCCGTTTCCACGTGTACCTGTGGATCATTCTGTGTCGGAAGAAGTTGGCTATCCACAGCCTCCTTCCCACACATACGTCCACAAGTGCACTACCATTCCCATTCACCTCTGATGGTACCCCCCACCCTCCCACCACTCCCTCAACTTTCCTATCACCCACCTTACCATTCATATCCCCAATCAGAAATATTCTTTCGTTCTTGTCAAACTTCTCCAGGCACGCCTCCACATTCATCCAGAACTCCTCTTTCTTTCTTTCAAGTATATCCTCTGTCGGGGCATACACGCATACAATCACCCACGTTTGTATTCCTACTTTCATTCTCACCCACACAATCCTTGAACCCACAGACCCATACTCTCTTACACATTCCTTCCATTTGCTACTTACAAACAAACATGCACCTTCTCTCGCTGTTCCTTCACTCACTCCAGCACACACACCCATTCCACATTCCCATTCTCTCACATCTGAACCTTTCCATTTGGTCTCTGTCATTCCACATACATCCAGCCTGGCATTCACTAACACTTCCAGAACCTCTCTCTCTTTTGTTCCATCATTCATGCCACTAACATTCCACGTAGCCATTCTCAGAATGTCCGAAGGCATGTCCTTAGTCGGTCGTGGTTCGTCAACGTTGGTTCCGTCCGCATCCGAGGCTGTTCGTTCGTTTTTCTTTGCTTAGATATTTTTTCCGGGTGGGGGTCGCAAGCCCACCGACCCAACCTCTTTAGTCGCCTCTTACGACACACAGAAGGCACGTGAGGCATATTCTATTCCCTAACCCCCAGGGGGTTATTGTTATATTGTACCGGTAGGCTAATGGTTTGTAAGTGTATACAGTAATTTATTGTTAGAAAGTGCGGAAAGCACTTTTTATTAGCATTTGCATTATTAGGCTAATTGTAATTCCGATACCCCAACAATCTAGAGGAAGAGTTTGGGAATGCGGAGTTTACTCGATTTAGTCAACTTTGAAAACACATTAGGCCTAACCTAGCCTAACAATCTTACCTATCCTAGTATTATGGGTGGGGTCTACCGCCCCCACACCCCCGCTGGTTGGTTATTAATTAAAACAATAAAAGATTGACGGGCGCTGAAAGAAAAGTCGATGAAGTCTACGGTGTATACTCCGCAATCTTCAGCATTGGCTGTCGATAACAGTAGGGAAATAGGATAAAATCAGAAATGAATGTGGTTTAAACATTAATAAAAATGGTAAATCTACAGTTATTTTTTCAACTGCATGGACGGTGGTAGGTGAACAGAAAGTTAAGGATTTGGAGGATATTATGAAAGGGCAAAAGGAAGAAATTAATATGACCCAAAAAAGTTTTGAGAGTGCAGTTGTAGGGGTCATGAAGAACAAGGAGAGTGTCATGAGGGAGGCAATGGACAGGGATAGGGGTGTAATCATGCATGGAGATATAGAGGGTCATATGAATGATAATGGAGTGAGAAAAGTGAGGGATATGGAGAAGGTGAAGGAGGTCATGAAAGGTGTGGATGTGGACGGATGTGGATGGGAAGGGCAGGTGGAGGAAGTCAGTAGGATAGGTAGATATAAAAGGGGAGAGATGAGACCAATAAGAATACAGTTTAAAACCAGGGCAGTGGCAGAGACAGTGACAAATTTTAGTTGGAGGCTAAACACAAATAAAGAACTGAAAAATATAAGAATAAAGAAGGATTTAAGCATAGAACAAAGACAAAAAATAAAGGAATTACAAGAAAATGCTGATGAAAATAATGGAAAGTTGGGTGAGGAGGATAAGAGGAATTTTTATTGGAGAGTGTGGGACGGGAAATTGAAGAAGTGGTTTATACGAATAGAAAGGAGAAGGAGATCAGGGAGGGAAGAGAATGTGATAGGAGTTGTGACAGAGGAGGAGAACGGGGTGGAAGTGTCACAGGTAGAGACAGGAGACAAAGCTGCAGACCCAGTAGTGCTAAGGGGGGAGTAGGGTATGGACAGGAGGAGCGGGATGGTGTAGTTGCTGAAGGAATGGTAGATAGATTAAGGATTATGTTCAGTAATGTGGATGTGTTTACCCAGGACAAGAAAAGAGAACTGATATGTAGGTTGCAGGATGAAGAGGAAAAACCTGATGTCATAGCCTTACAGGAAGTAAGACCAAAAAATGCTAGAATTGAGAGGGAACTGGTGGAGTATAGTTTGGAGGGTTTTGAGTTATATGAGAGGAATGCTATTAGAGCAGAGGTTGGAAGAGGACTGTGTATTTATGTAAGAAAAGAGCTCAAGGTAAATGAGGTGGATATGAGACAGCAGTATTGTGAGTATTTGTGTATTGAAGTAAAATGTGCAAGAGGATCAATTCTAATTGCCTCTATATATAGAAGCCCAAATAATAGTAGGGAAGAGGATGATACCCTACTGAAAGCAATGGAGGAAATAGATAATAGAGAGAACAAATATAAGATTTTGATTGGAGATTTCAATTTGCCAAGGATCAACTGGGCAAATTGTACTACTCCAGCGGGACAGTGTAGCCTGGAAAACAAGTTTATAGAGAAAGTGAGAGATTGTTTTTTAATGCAACATATTACAGAGATGACAAGATATAGAGATGGGACGCAGGGGAGTGTACTTGATTTGATATTTAGCAATGAGGAAGATATAGTGGAACATGTCAATGTGGATAGCCCTATAGGTCGTAGTGACCATGCCTGTATAAGTTTTAGTTGCAATATTAAAACAGAGAGGGATGATAGAAGCAATAAAAAAATATACATGTATGATAGAGTAGATTATGAGCTGCTGAGACGGTGTTTGGACATTGACTGGGGGGAATACTTGAACGGTGAAGATGCTGAAGGAATGTGGAGGAAGATTAGAGTCAAACTGGAGAATGCTGTATCCAAATGTGTACCAGTAAGGGTGTATAAGGATAAAACAAAATTGAGGAAAAGAACGAACCCAGAATTGCCAATGAAAAGAAAGCTTTGGACATTGATAAGAAGAATGAAACGATTGTGGGAAAGACTAAATTTAAAAAAAAAGAACAGGGGTTCTAGTACTGTATAGAAGCTAAAGAAGTGGATTTGGAATGCAGACAAATAAACAATAAAATAAGGTGGGAGACAAGGAAGGGGGGGGGGGGGGGGTGAAGGAGAGGGAGAGAGAGATTGCTAGAAATGTGAAGGATAATCCAAAAATATTCTGGAAGTATATTCAGGAAAAGTTAACAAGAAGAGTAGGTATCCCAGAACTGATAGGAGACCTGGATGATGGGAATAGAGCAGAAACGGATAGGAGAAAGCAGAGGTGCTGGGGAAATACTTTGGGGAGGTACTAACAGTGGAGTCAGTTGATGCAGTGCCTACTATTCCCATCAAACAGGCACCAGCACTAGAACTAATAGAGTTTTCCCATGCTAGAATAAGGAGGGCAATAGAAAAAATGAACAGAAGTAAGTCCCCGGGACCGGATGGGATACATCCAAGAATCATAAAGGAAGGATGTGAGATGTTAGTAGAGCCATTAAATTTTTTATTTGAGGTATCTTTTAATACAGGACAAATCCCGATGGACTGGAGAGAGGCGAACATAACAGCTATATTTAAGAAGGGAAAGAGAAATGACCCAGGAAATTATAGACCAGTCAGTTTGACAAGTGTTGTGTGTAAACTAATGGAAACGGTAATTAGAGAAGGAATAATGGAGCATATGAAATCAAACCAACTTTTCAGTGGGAGACAGTTCGGATTCTTGCCGGGGAGGTCGACGGTACTACAGCTAATTAAGGTGGTAGATGATTGGATGCAAATTCTGGAGGATGGTGATGTTATAGACGTGGTATATTGCGATTTTATGAAGGCCTTCGATAAGGTCCCACATAAAAGGTTAATAGAGAAAGTTAGAAGCTATAGTATAGGGAAGAAATGTGTGAAATGGATAGAAGCCTTCCTGAAAGATCGTAGACAGAGGGTACTGGTGAATGGAATAGGCTCAGGGTGGAGGGAAATTACAAGTGGGGTACCTCAGGGATCTGTGTTGGGACCACTACTGTTCGTTATATTTATCAACGACTTACCTGAAGTTGTAACCAATGGAAGTGAGATATACCTGTATGCGGATGACACTAAGCTGTGAGGAGTAAGGAAGATGTAGGTTTTCTTCAAGGAGATGTGGAGGGCATGAAGGGATGGTCTGAACATTGCTTAATGCCTTTTCATCCAAAAAAATGCAAGTACATGCGGATTGGGACAAGCAAGATAGACAAGGTAGGATACAGTATGTATGAAGCGATGGAGGAAGTGAATGCAGAAAAGGATATAGGAGTAGTGATAGACAATAAGTTAAATTTCTCAGAACATTTAACGGAAAAGATAAACAAAGCCAAGAGAATTGTAGGGCTGATAAGGAGGACATTTGTGTCACGTGACGAAGAAATATTCAGGAATCTCTATACAACGCTGGTTAGGCCGCACCTGGAATATGCGAACCAGGTGTGGGCTCCATATATGGTAAAGGATATAGAAGCAGTGGAGAAAGTGCAGAGGAGAGCTAGCAAGCTAGTACCAACGTTGAAGAACGCGGGCTATGAGCAGAGATTGAGGACACTGGGACTTCCGACACTGGCATATAGGAGAAAGAGAGGGGATATGATAGAGACTTTTAAGATAGTGTCAGGAAAGTATGATGAGGATGTGTGTGAAGGTATCTTCTTGATGCGGGAGGGAACAAGAACGAGAGGACACTCTAAGAAAATTTACAAAGAAAGAAATAGGCTTGAGAAGGCAAAGAACTCATTTTGTGATAGAGTGGTAAATGAGTGGAACGCACTGCCCCAGTATGTAGTCGATTCCGAATCAATAAGGAAGTTTGAAAGTAATCTTGATAAAGCATGGGGAAGACAAGATTTGAAGTTTGATTATAAAGCAAAAATATAGAATAGTAACAAATTTGCGGCTGCTGCCCCCGCCGCCAACACAGTGAACGACCGCAGTAGTGCAAGTACTGGCACTGAGCTGGATACACAGGCCTAGTTTGCCTTTTTCCAGAGGATCTACTGTAAGAAACTAAGAATTATTTTCATTCCGAAACCGCTACTATAGACATTCGCTAAAATGAGCAATTCTCGCTAATATCTCGCTACATTTGCCGGGATGGATGTAGTGTCCGGGCGTACGGTCGTCATGTTTACATAGTTACAAGTTTTGTTACCTAGGAGATACCATCTCTGCCGGTGGTGGGGCAGAGGCTGCCACTGTTGCTAGAATTAGGTGTGGCTGGGGGAAGTTCAGAGAACTGATGCCAATCCTGACCATTAAAAGAATGCCTCTCCGGAAAGGTGTATGCTTCATGTGTTAGAAGTGCAATGACGTATGCCTCAGAAACATGGGCCGTTAAAGTAGAGGATGTCAACAGAATGGAGCGTAATGAGGTGAGAATGGTGAGATGGATGTATGGGGCCAGGCTACAGGATAGAATAACAAATGTTGAGCTGAGGAGACGTTTAGGTATAAAGAGTATTAGCGAGGTGATGCGTCAAAGTAGACCGGGATGGTATGGACATGTGGAGATAATAGATGAACAAAATTGGGTGAAAAATGCAGGTCTGTGATTGTGGAGGGAGCTGCACCAAGGGGTGGACCGAGGAAGACCTGGGATCGGACTATTCGTGCCGATTTCAAATCCAAGAACTTGACAAGTGAAGCAGCCCTTAACAGGGTTGCCTGGAACGCTGCCATTAGGACATTAGACTGAAATTGCACTTATGTGTGGAACACTCAGTCTTAAAATTTTATGTATGTATGTATGTATGTATAGGTCGATCGCCGCGGTTAAGTTCGCGTCTATTTTGACGGCGATTTTTTTTCTCGGTTATTTGCCCCCTGCTGGCAATATAAATGATGATGACAATATGTCATTGGGGGAGGGGGGCAACATATTATTGTATCCAATGGCAGTCAAAATAGACGGGAACATGATCGCAAGCGTCTGATGCTGCCGTCATGTTTACATGGTCGATTAAGTATTGACATACTTAACCCTCCAGCCCCGGCTATGTATTATATATATATTCCTCGAAACCCGGGTGTTTTGGCCGAAAAACGTCTAGGCTAGGCTACCGTATATTCGTTAATCAGACTGCTTCCCGCATCCCCAAGCGTAGCTGTGTTATTTACCTGTAGAATGGCATTAAGTAGAGCTCTCTAAGTCAACTGGTTGAGCTGTGATGATGATTTCATTGGAGATAACTTTATGGCCAAAACAGCCACTTTACACCATTTTCGATACTTAACAACAACATACAGGCACACACGAACAAGCGACGCTCTCCTTCTTGTGGCCGGAGATGCGGGGCGTCGGTCCAGCCGGCTGTTGTTTACATGCGTCGGACCGACGCCTCGCACACGAAGCTCACAGGCTTTCAACCACTGGGCGTTCAAGAGGCCTTCCGGGTACCTGTTATATGCTTTTTTATGGGCGTTCAAGAGCCCTTCCGTGGTGAGAGGGTTAAAGAGCAGGGTTTGTTGATTAATAAGGCTGGCATGAACTGCTTGGGTCTCAAGTCGGGTCACATAGAGCAAATGTTTTATTTATGTGTGTGTACTGTGAATGTGTGTAAATGTATTTTGTTCTTTTTTTCTCGTCTCATTTGAATATGGTACTGTATAGTTCATACTGGTATAGTACGGTATCCATTTTTTGTGCATGCACAAGACTACCAGTACAATAAATATTTTGAGTTACCCTAACATACATCAGTGCCAGAAAAGATATGATCCAAGTTGGCCTTCCCTGGATGTATCAATGCAATAAGCGAATTGAACTGTTTTGGTTACAATTTATAAATTGTCGCACAGTGAATTTGCATGATACGATAGCCCATTGTACAATATTGCCTTGACTAAATTGAGCTGTTGTGAAGATTTCTACCGTATATTGTATCAACAGAAATCTGTCATCATTCGCGTCTAATTTACATCCCTCTTCCCCAGGACTGAGAACCTCCTGATCAGTCAAAATGCCGCCACATAGATCAGTAGACAGTCTGATGAAGATCTGTACCAGGGAAGTTGTTGGCCATCTTTTCAGTGTTATCGCCTCATGGTACAAATCAAGTGAAAACCTCGATAAGTCCATTGGGGAACCTGAGAATATTCCAGCTTTTGACTACAGTGCTTGCTATGAAGCTAAAGAAGGTCCCAATGATGCCAGAAATGAATGGTTCCTGAAGATTTTGATAGAGGGGGAAATAAATGTTGATGAGAAGGAAGGCAGTACATCTATGACAGACAAAGACACTGAGACCTTGGAGAAAAATAGAAGCCACGAATTTAATGGACGTAAACGTGGGTTGTCACCTGTACCAGAGACCCATCATATAGATAATTCTATGTCTGAAAGGCTAAACAAGCAGTTGAGAGATTATATAGCTTCTGAAATTCCAAACAAGGTCCATGAAGATATATTGTCAAAACTCATCAACCTTATTAGCGAAAAAGTAGAGTTTCCAAAGTCACAGAAACTATCACAAGATTTGGACTTTATCAAAAGCTTAGGTTTCATGCTCAGAGTTAGTGTTTCATGTTTGTTAACTAAAGCTGTTGCGTCCTTGGATTTGACGAGTGTGGCACACTTGGTGAAGAGGTGGAAGCTGCGCTGTTTGAAAGAGGAAACTATACAGGATTTTAAAGGAAGAAAAGGTCAGAGACCTTTCTTTGACATATTCAGCTATGCCCTAGATGTCACAGCATCAGGACTTCAAACACTCAAGAAACTCAAGCTGCCCCACTTTGTGCATAATAGTTTTATTCGTAAAATAGGATTCCTATGTCCTAGCTTAAAGATTTTGATTCTTCGCTGCTCATATGACTGCAGGAACCCAGGAAGCACCCCATATGACATTAGTGACTTGGATGTTCTGTATGGGTATGCCTTCCCATTGAAATGCCCTGATGGAGACATGATCAAGCTAAGAGGATGTAAGAACTTGGCCACTCTTGAGCTTCCAGAATATTTCAAGTGTGCAAACATAGACCTCACAGTAACAGAGATGTTACACAGCATGCCTGACCTCCAGTACCTTGTTGGAGCTCCCATGATTAATGTTACTCAGTACATTGATGAAGGCTTAGACTGCTCGTTAAAACCGACCAAGTTAATAAACTTTCACCATGAAGTATATTCTTCAGATGATTTTGATGACGAAATGGAGTTAGAGGGCCCTAGTCATAATCTGTCATTGTTCTCTGTCACATTTCCTCATGTAAAGGAAGTATATGTTAATGATGCATGTCATGAAGACATTCTGAAAGTATTAAGGAAATGTACAAAAGCAGACAACATATCAATTGACTTGGATGCTGAGGCCTACTTAAGATACTTCAGAAACTTAGTGTCTTTGGATATATATTACCATAGATTAGATTGGCAATTTCTGGCTAAGTTGAGTGTCAGCAGCCCAAAATTGAAGCAGTTGACAATTGCATGTGATGGCTTACTGACAAGTGAAAGAGATAATCCAGGAATTCAATTTTCATCTCTACACACACTCTGCCTAGATGAACTGTCGAGGATAAATACATTTACACTCCTGCCACTTATTGGTAGCTGCCCTGCCCTTTCAAACTTCCTGCTGTCTACGATAGAGGATACATTAGGTATACAGGAAGCTCTCCATGAAGCCCTACCTTTGCTGTACAATATCCAAAAGTTTATGTACACCATTAGTGGGTATGAGTATAAAGAACCTGAAGAGAATGACACCCTGCCAACCACACAGTTTTGTAGAGCCCTTATCTCTGCTTGTCCACGACTCACATACATAGGTAAATTGAGTAACTGGAATGTAAGCAGTGTTGAGTTTGCTGCTTTACAAGAAGAGGTGAGAGCAAGAAACTGGAACCTGAAGATTGAAGAGTAGTTTGTAGTAAGTCAAAGTCGTTGATTAAACAAATACAGTATATTAATTTATATTTTCATTTAAGTTAATTTTTGTAGAAATATAGAAAAAGAGTACAATACCAGTACAAAACTATCTTTTCCTTTGATAAATATATGTACTAAAGCAATAGTAGCGGTAATTGAATGAAGATTTTAGTTGAAGATTAGTTTATAGTGCTGTACGTAATATGAAATAAAATACAGTACAGACTTTAATTCCTATTAGTTAATTGACAAGTGTATTGAGCTGTAGTAGCATTTGTAATACCAGTACTTTAGATTAAAAATACATTTTACAGAATTTTGTACTGTACAACATTATTTATCAATGTTTATCTGATGGTTTCCAGTTGAGGATCCATAATTATTGTTGTGCAGCAAATCGGAGGGTGGATATTTATACAGCACGGAGAGAAACACAGGAGCATATGTTCAGTTCCACCTTTCAATTTATCTAATTAACCCTTTCATCAACAACAACAACAACAACCCTTTCAGAATGGGTGACATCTTTAATAAACCTATACAGTATTTAGATAATTTTATGCAGTTTAGAACATTTCTCTGAATCAAAAAGCGAACTGTGAATAGTTTAGAAAATGTTTCTCTCAGTCAAAAAGCAAAACTGTGATAAGTTTAATTTCTAAATGCCATTCCTTCTGTCTATCTATCTATATAGAATACTCAGGCCCATTCCTTAGTTTCATAAAATTATATAATGTTAGCCAAAATGGTCATCTTCATTTTGAGAGTTTAAACTGTAATTCCTCGTTGTCAGTTTATTTGTTAAGGGGAGGTATGTCGTTTTTCTGGATCCCCTTCTCCCTCATGTATAACCCTATTCGTTTTTGAGATTTTAAGATGTCCATGGTTTAATCCTTCAGTTTGAAAGTATTTTGTGCCATTAGGGCAGTATTTAGGTACCGGGTAAGTACTAGTATTGAATGGGGGTATTCATTTAGCGAAATTTACCAGAATGTCCTGAACTTCCCAAATTGACTAATTCCTTGAGTATGACGAGAGTACGTTAATATATGTTCGACTTATTTGATTGACACCCAAATTCACTTACTCATATAGTGATTTACATTCTATGTGGTGGTTTTGTGTTCTTTTATTTCAAACATTTATTTTGGTAAATCGTCATTTTCACATACAGTAGTGATTTTGATAAGTTCTTTTGTCTTTATATTGTGTCATCCATGTTTTGGTTTGTATATTTTGCAAGTTTTACATTATAATTATCAAGATACAATAAATATGATTTGTATGCCAAAGTACTACGGTACTTCACCTTTTCACCTATCAATAAAAACATTTACATATCATAATGAGATACTATAGTATTGATTGCAAAGGCATATATCAATTGACAATCTATGATACGGTGACCGGTCAACTCAACCAGTAGACCATTTCAACCAATACGGTTAGGTTAGTACAGTTGTTGTTGTTGTTGTTCCCCAAGCTGCCTGGCCGAACAGCCCCAAGGCCCCGAGCAATTCCAAGGCCATAACCGAGTGCCCCCACAGAACCCTCCCCGCCGACCACAATAAAGCCTGGGTGACCGAAGCCACTCCATGGCGGGGGGCTGAGGAGGGTGCGGAAACGCCCGGGAAACCAAAGCCCCACCCAGGGCCCTGTGCCCCTCAGCAATTATGAAGAGAAAGTTGAGGGGCAAGGGAAAAATGTGACGCTTTGGCTTCCAATCTTGGTAGATTGGGAGGTCAATCCACGGAAGAGACGCCGTCACTTGAGATCTAGAAAATATATAAGTTAAAGGAAAAGTCAGCATAAGCTATGGGTATGGCAGAGATTGCTCAGCTCTCACTCTGATAGACCAGCCCATCACCACATGACTAGAACCCAATCCTCTCAGCATCAGCTAGAAAAGGCCCTAGAAAGCCGCCTTTGGCGGGGGGATAGCTCCCCTATTTCAACCCCTTTCGGGGTTGGGCACCCGCCCAACAGTACTATATTTTGGCACTGGTTTGGTTGGTCTGGGTTAATTTGGCACTGGTTGAGAGCTACTGGTTGAAATGGTCTACTGGTTGAGATGACATGGAACCCTATGATACTATACAAACAGGAAGGAAATAAACCTAATGAAAACTAGATCCATACACCTAATTGGTGTATGGATATTGTTTTGATTTGCCTTGCTTATTTCCTGCCTATTAGTTTTCTATTGGATCTTAACCCTTTGGCGCACCTATAGTTTCCAATCAAGTTTTTTTTCCCACTCCCTAAATATATCTCCGCTCACTCAGAGCCAGTTTTGTGCCCGGCGATAATTTGTTTCTGTGACGTTTTTATCCACCAAAAAATCCTTGTACAGTATTTGGATAAATGAGGTACCATCGGCTTCGTTATTGATTGAACTTGAAGATAAGCAAGTAAAAACATAGAATAAATACAAAACAACCACATTGGGGCACTCCGAAATAAGAATTGTAAACAAAAAATCAAAATACCTGTACCTTATCTCCAACTCGCGCTAGCTCAAAATTTTGCCCACAACATTTTTGATTTGCATACATATATGGAAGCGGAATTTTATGAGAATTCCACTGGTAACTTCAGAATTACTATAAACAAAATAGTTACTGAGATACACGAATAAACGTGAAAGTATCGAAAACAGACTGAGCTGTACTCTGCTCTCTTCCCATGCCAGCCGTGAGTCAACCGTTAAACTGAGGGAGTGGCCAATTGTACCCATTGAACTAGACTTAATACTGAGTATCTGTGCCAAATATGACGCGCATCAGACGAAAACTTAATTTTTGTCGAATATCTTAAAGTTTAATGACGCACATAGTCATCGTGCGCTTAGGGGTAAAATACCCTAATGACGCACATAGAGTCATCGTGCGCCTAAGGGTTAATACAAATTTTAAGAACAACTTTTATTTATTTAAATGTTAATAGAAGGCATAGTAAATCACCCCTGAATGCTAAGGGGACAGAATTGACTCTACATTATATTTATAGTTATTATAGTCAATACTCATAAACATATTTTCACGGTTGACTCTCACAAAAATATGGTTACAGAGGATTGTGAAATCAGCCCACAGTTGCAGACAAATATTGTACTTATTACAATACATTTCGGTAATTTCTGCTGCTCCTCAGTAGAGCTTATAGTCGCCCACAAGCGCACGTCCTCTCTCTTCATCTATCTCTATCTCTTTATCTATCTATCTATTTATGGTCGTACAGATAGCAAAAGTTAATTTAGAGTGTACAGTATTTTGTTCTACATCAGTTATTTTGTCTGACCAATAACTGTTTCATGACAAATTCAACTTGTACAGTAAGTCAATCATACTGTACTAGCTTTACTTACATAATTTCATTAATCAAGTTTAGGAGTAAAGTTGGTTAGTGGAGAGAACGTAATAATAGATAAAATCACAGAGGTGAGACTTACATAGGTGACTCGGAGTCCACTGAAAAATTTGATAGTTTGCCATGGATATTTGCAAGGAATCTGTCTGTCACTTTGGGTTAACTTACTTCACTTATGTTCATGTTTCTCCAGCACTCCATTGTGGTCAATACTAAAAAGTGACAAGTAAACGTATACAGTATTGAAGTTGTGAGATAATCAAACTTTTAGTACCGTAGTAAGTAATAATATTTTTGCAAATTTGTACATACTGTTGTTTAAATAATATTCTATAAATATTGAATTTAAATATAAATTTGAAAGATGAAGTCTTGGTAATGAAGATAAAGAATTATGTTATCCAGTCAGTCAATTTTGTATTACTGTACACTATTTTCTTGGCTGAGTATAGGAGTGTAGAAACCCTTCAATAAGCAACCAATTTCTGCAGAGATGTGTACAGTTGAAAAGCCAATTCCTTTTCATAGATATACTGAGTGAAATGCAGTACAATCCAAAGCTATTGAAATCTAAATATCATGAACCTCTGCCTCAGAATAGTACTGGAAGGAAAGAGCATACATACATACATACATACATAAAATTTTAAGACTGAGTGTTCCACACATAAGTGCAGTTTCAGTCTCTTGTCCTAATGGCGGCATTCCAGGCAACCCTGTTAAGGGCTGCTTCACTTGTCAAGTTCTTGGATTTGAGATCGGCGCGTATAGTCCGATCCCAGGTCTTCCTCGGTCCACCCCTTGGTGCAGCTCCCTCCACAATCACAGACCTGCATTTTTTCACCCAATTTTGTTCATCCATTCTCTCCACATGTCCATACCATCCCAGTCTACTTGTACGCATCACCTCGCTAATACTCTTTATACCTAAACGTCTCCTCAGCTCAACATTTGTTATTCTATCCTGTAGCCTGGCCCCACACATCCATCTCACCATTCTCGTCTCATTACGCTCCATTCTGTTGACATCCTCTACTTTAACGGCCCATGTTTCTGAGGCATACGTCATTGCACTTCTAACACATGAGGCATACACCTTTCCCTTCAGGGGGAGAGGCATTCTTTTCATGGTCAGGATTGGCATCAATTCTCTGAACTTCCCCCAGCCACACCTAATTCTAGCAACAGTGGCAGCCTCAGCCCCACCACCGGCAGAGATGGTATCTCCTAGGTAACAAAACTTGTTCACCAGCTCCAAAGACTCATTTCCAAAATTCACAGCCACAGGATCATCACTTAACACAAGCTCGCCTTTGCACACTACGCACTCAAATTTCTCTATTTCTGACTTATCCTTCGGCAGGGGCCCCTTTATTCTACTACAGCGCTTACTCCCATGGTGTACCCAACATCGACAGATGCTACATTGAATTGAGTTAACGCCCACTCCCTTTCCACACACTGCACATGGGTATGCACCGCTCTTTTCCACATTGCCTCGTCTCAAACTACAATGCATAACCTTGGTTTTGTTAATATTGACTCTTAAACCCTTGCTCGCCATGCCCTCTCTCCACTCTCTGAATTTGGCCTCAGCATCCTGCATACTGTCAGCTATTAGGACTAAATCGTCTGCATAAAACAGTTCCAACGGGAGTCCGCCTCTAAAAATTCTAGACAGCGCCTCCAAGACCATAATAAAGAGGAGGGGGCTTAACACTGAACCCTGATGGACTCCAACACGGACTGCGAACTCATCACTCAGTACACCCTTCACCTTCACCGAACTTCGCGAATCCTCATACATCTTCATTATCACACGCACCAGCCACTCTTCCACACCAAGTTTCCTCATAGCCCACTGTACAACATCTCTAGGTACCCTATCAAAGGCCTTCTCCAGGTCCACAAACACAAAGTAAAGATCCCTGCCTTTTAGTAAGTATCTTTCCTGTATCTGCCTGACTATGAAGATAGCATCGGTTGTACCACGTCCTGGCATAAAACCAAACTGCATATCATCAATAGAGATGCTTTGCCTGATCAAACCCTCAAGGACTCTCTCACAGACCTTCATGATTTGGTCAAGCATTTTCAGGCCCCTATAATTTCCTCTATCTAGCGCATCCCCTTTTCCTTTGTATATATTTACTATTACACTTTTGAGCCAATCCTCTGGGATTTTCTCATCTTTAATAATGGTGTTTTACAGTTGTTTAAGCCACTCACACAAGCTATTTTTCCGTCCATTTTCCATGAGCAAGTTTTTTCTCGTTATATTTTGGGACTTTTTTGCACTGGTAGCGGTAACTAGACTGTAGGTAGAGTATGTTTGGCGGTTGAGTTCTGATAAAGTGTAATTTTTGAAGCTGTCAGACCATAATTGCCCGTAAAAATTGCTCGAAAAACGGCTCGTGTGACTCCGGCTTTACACCTTGAAGCTTTCATTTGCCTGAGGTTTGGCTTTAATCACTACAGAGATAATAAGAACAAATTAGCCTTTTGACTGTACAGTAATTGTAATTTTAATTCCTTCAGCACAATGATATATTTTTTTGTCTGATTCTGGTTACCATTTAATTATTTGCTTTAGCTTATCTACTTCTAGGACTGAAGGGGGTATATACGATTTCATTAAAGGGGGATGGTTCATTTTTGGGGTGATTTGTGCATGTATTCATTATTTTTCTAGTTTCCTCCCTAGACCTCCATCAAATTTAAAAAAAAAATCTATAAAATCCCCCTTCTAGATTAATTTTTACATTTTTCGGTAGAAAAATTTCCTGGCCAATGGCCGGTTCTTCCAACATTACAGGCTCACTATCGTTCGCCAGGGGAAAAAATCGACACCTACATAGCACGAAAGGTCTAAATATTGACGAAGAAATGAGGCGAAAGGTCTTAAAATCAACTAACTAATGGAGACACATCTTAACATCTAAAAACTAATGGGGCTAAACATGAGGGAGAAAGTGGTCCAGAAAACCGGCCCATGTCCCCTTAAACCCTCTGACAACATGGATCCTTATTAAGCTGCATTAATCGTCTCTTTTAGCCTGAAGAATAGGTATATGAAATAGATGTCATTGTGCTGAAGGGGTTAAAGAGGCTAACACATAAGCTTTTATCAGCAACTTTTGATTTGCTACTTTATTCTAGCAACAAATTGAGACTACAGTACTGTATTTGGCACTGCTATCGGCAACTAACCTCTAGCGCGTTTCTGGCTATAAGGTTGTTGTTGTTGTTCCCCATGCTGCCTGGCCGAACAGCCCCAAGGCCCAGAGCTCCCCCACAGAACCCTCCCTGCCGACCACAATAAAGCCTGGGCGACCGAAGCCACTCCATGGCGGGGAGCTGAGGAGGGTGCGGAAACGCCCGGGAAACCAAAGCCCCACCCAGGGCCCTATGCCCCTCAGCAATTATGAAGAGAATGCTGAGGGGCAGAGGGGCAAAGGAAAAATGTGACGCTTTGGCTTCCAATCTTGGTAGATTGGGAGGTCAATCCACGGAAGAGACGCCGTCACTTGAGATCTAGAAAATATATAAGTAAAAGGAACAGTCAGAGTAAGCTATGGGTATGGCAGAGATCGCTCAGTTCTCACTCTGATAGACCAGCCCATCACCACATGACTAGAACCCAAGCCTCTCAGCATCAGCTAGGAAAGGCTCTAGAAAGCCGCCTTTGGCGGGGGGATAGCTCCCCTATTTCAACCCCTTTCGGGGTTGGGCACCCGCCCATAAGGTTGTTGGAGCTGTAGACATCGATATTTATGAGAAGCAGCAGCTGAAGTATGGTTGTAGTGCAAATATGAATACCTGTACATAAAACCAAATTAATTAAAGCTTCTATCCACCATAAACTCGCATAACATGTTAATCTTTGCTTAATATTGATGTTTACAGCTCCAACTTCCTTATAGCATGTAACTCGCAAGTGGTCAATTAGACCGGAGGTAGATTACTGTACTGTACAGTATTGTAATTGACAAAATTCTTATGAATGTATATCAAAGCTGGCAGATTAAAGTTGAAGGAAAAATATGAAGGAAAAACTAGTGTGTTATACTCCATGAAGTTATTAAAATTGATTAATATTGCATACCATTACACAATGCAAATACATTCAGGGTTATTTAAAATTTATTGTTTACATCAACTGTGATTTGAGTTCCTTCATGCATAGATACCGGTACACTCGGATACCGTAGTCTCTAGCCCACCCCACTGTGGCACGAGATGAAGCCAGGACCCTTTCTGGACGGTGGCCCACAGTGATAGTTACGGCTGGGGTTTGGGAGAGAGAGAAACGCACACACGAACACAGCATGAAGCATTTGGGACATGATTCGAAGTCTTCAAATGCTTCAAACTGTGCTCGTTTGTGTGTTGCCCTCTCTCTCAAACCCCACCCCTCACCATCACTGTGGGCCGCCATCCAGAAAGGGTCCTGGCCTCACCTTTAGCCAGAGTTGGGTTGGGCTAGAGACTATGGTATCCGAGTGTACATTCTTTGAAAGATTATGTTCAATATGTGTGAAGATCAATCCTTTACTTTTGTGTACTGGCAATACCTTAGGCTGTCCTGTCTGGCAGCTTTCTTTGTCTTTTCTTTAGTTACAAGATCTGGACCATATTTACTACCCAATGCGACTTATGATACAAACAAAATTGACCACATGTTTGAAAGAAATATCCCCTAAGGTGCTAATTATTCTTATCTCTTCCCCTTTGTGATCAATTTTATTAGTATGGTAGTTCGTATTGGTTACTAAATCCGGGTCCTGTACCTTATTTACTAACCAATGCGAACTACCATTTAAAAAAATAAAAGTAACCACAAGATGATGGAGCGCGAACCAATCATCTCGTAAGGGGTTTATACTTGCTAATCTCCACCCTTTTGTGGTCACATAGATTAATTTTGTACCTTAGTTAGTATTACAGTAAACTCCCTTTTATCCAAAAATCATGAGTCTTTTGAAATTTTAGATATGCGATTTTTACGGATAAACGAGAGTCCGTCTATATAGAGCTAAATATGTGTACAAATAGCCAAATATAGTGTGTTCCATTTAAAACCATTTCTAGGCTGTCTTGGCTTCAAATTGTAATATAATTCAAGCTATGTCTAATTCAGAGGGGTTCAATTTATGCATTAAAGCACCCAGAGAGGCTTAAATAAGTGAAAACTAATGAAAAATACGGATAGCAATAACTTTGTTTTTTGGATAAAAGGGAGTTTACTGTAGTATGTATATCTAGTCCCTATTCACAAACTTACCTTGACCAAATCTTCCTACAGGTGTCTCCTCTGATCGTAATCCCATAATTGACAAACCCCATGATTGTCAGTGGTAATTACTATTTTTTTGCCATATTCCTAGCCACTCAATAGAGAGATGGAGAGAATGGATGAACAAAATTGGGTGAAAAGATGCAGGTCTGTGATTGTGGAGGGAGCTGCACCAAGGGGTGGACCGAGGAAGACCTGGGATCGGACTATACATGCCGATCTCAAATCCAAAAACTTGACAAGTGAAGCAGCCCTTAACAGGGTTGTCTGGAATGCCGCCATTAGGACAAGAGACTGAAACTGCACGTATGTGTGGAGCACTCAGTCTTAAAATTTTATGTATGTATGTATGTATCATATGTTAGTTCTTGTAATTGCGATGTGAAATCTATCTATCTATTGCCGGACGCCGTGATTCCCGAAGGGGTGGCCACAAACTAAACGTCCCGATGCACCTCTGTCCCCAGTCAGTCGACGTCCCTCCTCCCATCCAGCACCGCTTTCATGCATATGTATACTGTACTTCTTAATTCCATCCTTCCACCTCTCACTCGATCTACCTCTCCCTCTCTGTCCTTCCACCTCACTCTTGTACGGTACACTCTCTTAGTCATTCTCCTGCTTCCCATACGTTCCACATGGCCGAACCATCTCCAAGTGTTCCTTTTCACATTTTCCAGCACATCTACATCCACACCACACCTCTCTCGTACTTCCTCATTCGTCTGTCTATCTCTCCATGTAACTCAGCACACACTTCTCAAATAACTCATTTCCACCCCTCTCACTCTTGGTTTGCGATGTGAAGTACTAGAACATTATTATGGTACAGTATCATTGTAATTATAACAACTAGTATATCATTGACGGCTAGAAATTTGGCATGATTATAGCACCTACCATGGCCAATAATAGGGTGTGTCTAGGAATAAGGGCCATTGACGGTTAGGCACGGAGGAGACCATGGAAGAAGTCTAATCAGATCTTTTCGTTGGATATCCCTGCTAGACATAAATCTCATTGTGAAGGATGCTGGCTTATTTCTGTAGAACATTGTAACATATTTGTATGCAGTGTTTCATACTCTAGTTTATTTTGAGCTTACCAATATATAGTTTCACATAAAAGTAAATGTTTATATTACTGTACTTTGATTTGTATTTGTGAAGTTGATTTTTACATTATTTTTATGAAGTATTAATTGTACTAATTTTGTATTTCCAGTTTGTATTATATTAATTAAATGGTATGCTAACTGAATAGGCCTACTAAAATTTGTTTTATTAGGATTACCGGTACTACAATTTCAACATCTGTGTCTCTGAGTCAATGGTAACTGTATTTTGGATATTTGTAGTAGAGAGAAATTATGACAAGGTCTTGGTACAGTAATTTCTCACTTAAAGTTTTAGTTTCATTCCTGAACATTGAGACTTTAAATAAAACGACCTTAAGTGAATTGAGTCGCGAGCCGTTTAATAGTCAGTAGAGCGTTAACTGCTGATCAAAGGGTCAGCAGATCGAGCCTGCACTGTCAAGATGTCAAGCCTAGGCAACTTGAATTAGCGATTTGTGACAACGCCTAATGTTCATCATTAATGAACAGTTTGGTAGGGAATTGAATATATGAGTATCAGTGCTTAGATAGCTGAATAATGAAGGCACTGCAGGAAAGTAATAGAACTGCAACACACTCACTCTTACTCTCCTCTCTCTCACTCTCACTCTTACTCTCCTCACTCTCACTTTCTCTCACTCTCACTTTCTCTCACTCACTTTCTCTCTCACTCACTTTCTCTCTCTCTCTCTCTCTCTCTCTCTCTCTCTCTCTCTCTCTCTCTCTCTCTCTCTCTCTCTCTCTCTCTCTCTCTCTCTCTCTCTCTCTCTCTCTCTCTTCTCTCTCTCAGGTGACTTTTCAGACAAAAATTCATTTTGTGAGGAAGTTCTAATTGTTAAGAATATATTGTCTTATGATTCACAAACTCCCTAAACTTAAGTGTACAGTAATTGTTTTCATATAAGGTTGAACTATTTTAAGTTTCATCTGGAACACCTCTTAGTATTTGTATCTATTTTTTTAGGCAAAACTGGATGTAACGAGCGTCCCCTGCCAAATGAAAAGAGTGATAACCAAATTCAAGGTACGTTATCATCATCTAGCATTTCGAAAGGGATCCACGTTTTGTTCAGACACCCAGGGAAGTCTGTATGACCATTACATTGGGAGAACCATTTGGTCTTTTCATCACCTGTGTGTCTTCCTGAAAACATGTATTATTATGAGATGGTAATGGATTCAATCAATGTTAGGAGGGTATATGAAAGATCTCTGAATGTAAGTCACTCCCAGTTTATTCCCCCATTAAGCATTTTGGTGATGGTGAAATTTGGATATCAGTGTTCACCTAGAATTGTAAAATTGGATGTATTGTTGGATAATTCAAAATAACAAGGGGTCACTAGTGTGGTGCAACTCTCGGTGTGACTTAAGTCGTTGATAACAGATTGAATAAACTTTCCCCTGTGAACATTTTGAAAGCATGGAATGCCTCGATGTTTCAGACTTTTATTTTAGTGTCATGGACTTTTGAAGACTGAACTGAATATTGGATGTTGAACTTTTACCTCTTAGATTTTTTTGAAAAGTCAAGGGTAAGAATGTGAAATACTGTACTGTAAACTCACAAGTCTTAAAGACGTTCACCCCTCTCTTTTAGACTTCAAAGGAAGAAATAATGTTTGACATGGATACCTAATCTAAATGCATGGGGTTGAAAATTATGAGGTTTTATTATACAGATGGCTGGCCATGCTGGGCCTGAAAGAAACGAGGCCACTATATGGACATAAAGGAAAGTGGTGTACTCCATTTGTATTACAAGCGTTGGAAGATAGAGAGATGACTGTAGAACCGGCAAGAGACGGGGTAATATATAGGAATGAATGGAGAATGTTTTTGAATAGTTGAGTGTTAACGTGGTCGATGGGAGAGTGGGTTGGGCACCAGTTGGACTAGATAATACTGTAGTCCGTTAGGCGCCTGGCCCGGGGAGTCAGTACATATGAAGGGTCATGCCTGGATGTGAGGTGGGCGGGCATTGTGGTGTGCTCCGCTGCATGTCTGCCTGATTAGACCGGAACCTCTCCGGGAGGTCTGGGGCTGGGGGAGTGCTGGAGGCCCTTAGTGATCCTTGGTCTCTGGGTCTTCTCCTGGGTGACTTATATTTGTGTGAATTTATATAGGGCTCTGTCTCGAGTTGGCCACCCCCAGCTATGGAGTATGTGCCTATGTATATACATACACATAGTATATTGCACACCTTCACACTTACCAATGTATTCTTGTATAATTGTAAAGTCAATAAAAATAGGTTAGCCTAAACTGAACAAGATGCGGAAATATACTCGAGCCGACCAGGCCAAGTGAGATATCTCTATTGGTCTAACTGGTAGAGTGACTGCCTCAGAGCCCTAGGGTCCCGGGTTCAACTCCCTCCCAGGGCATATTTTCGGGAGGCTATTTTCACATCAAACGAAGTTTGTGTGTTGGTAAATTTGTAAAGATGGTTGAAAGTAAGATCGGAGCTCCATAACTCCTCTTTCGAGTATGGTGTAAAAACCTATTCTTCCAGGACAAGGAAGGGGATAGGAGAGAACAGGGAGTGTTGTGAGACTTGCAAACAAGGCTGTGATTGTTGAGGAATGGAGTTGCCAGCGCTCCCGCGAGTTGCTAACTGGGCCGTTAAAGTGCCTGTTTAGCACCGCTCAGTGGGTTGACTCACCTCTCCCGATCGTCTGTGACGGACTCGCGGTCGTTTCGGCTCAGGCTTGTTCCTCTCTGGTTTTTTTTTTTTTTTATTCCCAGTTAATAAGATTTTGTAAAATCTGCACTAAAGTAGATGACTTTTGGGCTAGAGCTAGGTTACTATACAGACTCTTAGTAGACAGAGGTTTTGAGGCAAGTAAATTGTTCCATAAATTTAATCTTTTTAGGGTCAATTATTGTGACTGTATTCTAAAATTTGACATCAATAATTTTAATCAAGCATTTTTAACTTGAAGTTTCTTGTATAACCTCTGCTTACTTTTTGTCTGTATTTATTGTTTATCTTTTTCTTTTTCTTTTTCTATTATTAATATAAGATAGATAGATTATTAATATTAATATTGATGATTTTTTTAAATTGATTGTTCTTGTTAAAAGAGTACTCTTTGTTTAAATCTGTTGTTACTTCATATTTTGCAATTATTTGTCTTTATATTATATGTATTCATTGTCGATAGTATCAATTGCTTGCTTTTGCGATTTCCTTAGTTTATTTGTGCGATAAATGTAGGTTATTTGTAGGGTAGTTATTGATAGGGGTCACTTGAGGCATGCTATGCTTACAGGTACCTACCCGATAGCACTATCGTTAGTGAGTGCTGTACTGTATTTTATATATTATTTTGTAATAGTATAGTTATCTTATCAATATTTGTATTTTGTACTATTGTTAATGTCTTGTCATGTTGCAAATTTGATTTTAAATAATATTTTGACATTTAACATGTAGTTTCTTTATTCATGCAGAGTTTAGTCAAATTTACCAGAACGTCCCGGACTTCCCAAACTTGACTAATTCCTTTAACGTGACGATAGTGCGTTGTTATATGTGCGATTAGTTTGCTTGGGAAACAGATTAACTTGCTCATGTAGTAATGTACACCCTATGTGGTGGATTGTGTCCTTTTATTTAATAATTTTCATTTTAGTAAGCGTTGTTTCCACATAGCGATTTTGATAATTTAATTTGACTTTATATTGTCCTTGTCCCAATTTTGGTTTGTTTAGTTTGCAAGTTTTACATTTTAATTCGTTCGGAGCCTTCGCTACCTGGACGGTGAAGTGATGTAAAGTCAGTAAAAATAGGTTAGCCTAAACTGAACAAGATGCGGAAAAGTACTTGAGCCGACCAGGCCAAGTGAGATATCTCTATTGGTCTAACTGGTAGAGTGACTTAGTAGTTGAGTCTTGTTGCGGCAAGGTTAGCACATCAGCCAAAGTGTTGATATGGTGGGCGGTGTTGTGACGGGACTGTATTATATTATATTCCAACTGCGGAAAGGCAACCACGTATGCGCCGTTACATTGTATGTAATGGAAAACTGTGTTAATTATACAAATTTACTGTATGTATTTATACTATATGCTCTACATGACTAAACCACCTCAAGGTGTTCCTCTTCTCAAACTCCAGCACATCCACATCACATTACTCTCGTACTTTCTTATTCATCTGTCTATCTCTCCATGTAACTCCACACACACTTCTCAAGTAACTAATTGTCACCCCTTTCAACTTGAATTGCAGTAGTCTCTCCAACAATGTCCATGCTTCTTTCCAGTACTTCCTTTTGTTTCTATATTTATGAATGAGAAAAGGCACAGCTGCTTGTAACAAGTGTCCCCCCAGGTAACAAGTGCCCCCCTCCCTCCTCTATATTCATTGTTCCTACAACCCTTCTCCCCCGCTGTATTTCCTCCTCCAAATCCATCTATACTTTATCACCCTGTCCAAATACTTTAATGAGCTGACAGTTTCCATTACCTTACCATTCAACCTAACTTCACACTATGTGAATGTACCACTCTCAAAGATTAATCTTACATTTTATCACATTGACCATTAGGTTCCTTTTCTCACACACAGCACCAAACCCTGCAACTCCCTCAACTCGCTCATCAAAAACTGCTGTATCATCAGCAAATAGTAGCACAACCCATTCCCTTCCCTTTCCAGGAGTACTCCAACATCCTAAGATCTTCGTTATGTTTCTTTCATGACTCCATCCATATACTGTACTATATAGTGAACACTCATGGGGTCATCACACACCCTTGCTTCAAGCCAATATTTGGATCAAAGAATTTTGTTCATCCTTTACATGCAGTGCTGCCCTTTCACCTCCAAACATGCTGTTCACTGCTTTTAGTAACTTGCCATCTACTCCGTTTATTCTCAGTACTTTCCACAAACCTATTCTATCTACTCTGTCATAGGCTTTCTCCAAGTCCATACTATTTTCTTTCATTCTCCAGATATTTCTCCAAAACATATCTCAAGGATAATATCTGGTCTACACAGCCTCTTCCCTTCCTCACTCTCTCAATCACTATCCTGCATTACATCTTCCCCACTATAAACATCTACTGTATATATTGGGCGGGTGCCCAACCCCGAAAGGGGTTGAAATAGGCGAGCTATCCCCCCGCCAAAGGCGGCTTTCTAGGGCCTTTCCTAGCTGATGCTGAGAGGATTGGGGTCTAGTCATGTGGTGATGGGCTGGTCTATCAGAGTGAGAACTGAGCGATCTCTGCCATACCCATAGCTTACTCTGACTGTTCCCTTTACTTATATATTTTCTAGATCTCAAGTGACGGCGTCTCTTCCGTGGATTGACCTCCCAATCTACCAAGATTGGAAGCCAAAGCGTCACATTTTTCCTTTGCCCCTCAACTTTTTCTTCATAATTGCTGAGGGGCACAGGGCCCTGCGTGGGGCTTTGGTTTCCCAGGCGTTATGGCACCCTCCTCAGCTCCCCGCCATGGAGTGGCTTCGGTCACCCAGGCTTTATTGTGGTCGGCAGGGAGGGTTCTGTGGGGGCGCTCGGTTATGGCCTTGGCCTTGCTCGGGGCTTTGAGGCTGTTCGGCCAGGCAGCTTGGGGAACAACAACTGTATATATTTCAGCACTACCCTGCCAATCCATTGTCATAGCTAAGTCTTTTCCATGGCTGATCTAGTGACAGGCGCTGTGGAATGCATATGTGGGAGAGAAGGAAAGGATTTCAGGCACAGAAATGGGACAAGTTTGATTAGGGGAATTAACCCTCCAGCCTCGGCTATGTATTCTATAAATATTCCCCGAAACCCGGGGGATTTGGCTGAAAAAACGTCTCGCCTAGGCTACCGTATCTTTGTTATTTTGACTGCTTCCGCATTCCGCGCATCCCCAAGCGTACATGTGTTTCGTACCTGTAGAATGGTGTTGAGTAGAGCTCTCTAAGTCAATTGGTTTAGTTGTGATGACAATTTCCGTGGAGAGAACTTTGTGGCGATGTCAGCCATATTAGCCACTTTTCACTACTGAAATGAGAACATACAGCCACACAAGAACAAACTACGCTTCTCCTTCAGTGGCGTCACCAGGGGTAAAAATTTTTGGGGGGCTGTAGCCCTGGCATAGATAGGTGGGTGGGTGGCGAGCGAAGCGAGCCTGAGCAGCTGGGGCCTTTTTGAGGCCTAAAAATGTGTATAAGTAAGAAACATATGACACATAAATATTGATGAGCCTGATACCAGGCATCAGTCAGTAAGTTACAAGGCCAATGGTAATTGTAGGGTATAAAGCCTATGTGCAGAGAATAGTTTTTTCTTCATATACTATCATACTATAGTCCATTCATTATAGGTAGGCCAGAAATTGTGACCCCTAACCTTTGTAATTCACTAAATGGCTAGAGCAAATGGGTTGTAAATGTCCATACTTATTGCCTGGCTGACCCTTCCCAAAGGTAGAAATATTAGCTTGATTACTCCAGTCTTTCCTTAGGTATAGAGGTAAGTGGTCTAGATGTTTCGCCTACTTATAATGAATATACTATAGTTTGAAACAATTTCTTAGCATATTAAATTGGATAATTTGAAGAACTTTTACTATTTTACCATTATATAGATTTAATTGGCAAGATTTTTCTTCCATTACTGTGATAGAAAAACAAAACAGTTCACTTAAAACAAAAAAGTATAATTTATTAACTCCAAATCATAAAGCAATTACTTTAGATAAGCCTATTGATAAAATACAAGACTACAAACAATTGTTATTCTATAAAACTGATATCCTTTCAAAGTTTCATACAGTATAGTGACATGGCCTAATGGTATGTGGATATGTGTCTTTTATTTCACAATTTAATATATTTAATATATTATATTGTAAATATATAATAAGTCTCATAAAACAATACATATTGCATTTATATTTCCAATAATTTCAATAAATATAACTGCTCAAGCTTCAAAGAAAACCAAGCTTGCTGAAAATATAGGGGAAACTTACTAATATTACTACTGTATTATGATTTTAGTCATAGCCATAGGTTTATGTAAATTGTGAATAAATATTCACATTACATAAACAATTCTTATTTAACCTATATGGATCAATTAATAAAAAGTAGATTTGGGGGGGGGGGGGGTTGGATGCAGGGCTGGTGAATGTGGTGAACTGGTTATGCATTATTTATTATTTAATTTTTATTTATTTATTTTAATTACTTTTGGCAGTTTTGGGGTTTGCATTTTTTTGGGGGCTGAGTCCTTGATTTGGGGGGGATTAAGGCCCCCCCTGGTGACGCCACTGCTCTCCTTCTTGTGTTCGGAGGTGCGTGGCGTCGGGCCAACTGGCTGTGTTTATATGTGTTGGATGGACGCCTTTCAAAACAAGCTTACAGGCTTTCAAGCTGCCGGAGCCTCAGAGCCCTTCCGGGGTCCGTGGGCCGCGTTTTTGTATGGGTGCCTCAGAGCCCAACCGGGTTTGAGGGGTAATTGACTAGTTTTTAGTTGTATTTTTTTTTTTTTTTTTATATACAAGTTTGTGTTTATAATCTAATACATTACTGAATCCGCATATTTATTGTATGCCACAAGTGCAGTTGTGCTCTGCTGAGGCACTACAACCTGTAGATATCTCCTCTGAGTTGTTGTTGTTCCCTAAGCTGCCTGGCCGAACAGCCCCGAGTCCCTGAGGAAGGTCATGGCCACGATCGGGCTTTCCCACAGAGCTCTCATTGAGTGTAGATTGTGTTGTTGGCGTAAGTGGTTGTGTGAAATGCAGTCTTCTATGATGTGTTTAATGGTATGGGGTGCTGTGTTACATCCCGGGCAGGCGTCGACAACGGAGTCATCCAGTCTCTTCTGATAGCTCAGGAGAGCTGGATGGTGTCTGCATCTCAGCCTGGCCAGGTGGACTCTGTCCTCGCGAGGAAGGGAGGATTCGGAAGGATGGATTTCGGGAGGTCGTGCATGCAGCTGCGTGTTGTCTGTGAGTGAGTGGATGGATCGGTGAGAGATATGAGTATGGATGTGCTTCTGGAAGTTGGTTCGGGGTGGGCAGGGAGGGAGAGAGGACAATAATTGTGTGTGATACCGTGTGCTGGGTGTTGTTTTGATATTTCTTGGTGTCTGTGGGTGTGTTGCCATGTAGTTTAGTGGGTGGTCTTGGTTCATGGAGGCTGCTGCCAGGAATTGAGTGCCTCTCATGTCCAGATGGTCTTTGACTTTGAGGATTTTGGTTTCTTGATGTAGGTGATCTGTGGGTGCAGTAGCTGTGCAGCCTGTAATGATCTTCAGGGCTTTGTTTTGAATAGTCTGTAAGGTCTTATGATGTGTTTCAGCTAGGTTAGAAGCCCAGGCTGGTTGCATATTCCATCACTCTATCTTATGTATTGTTTATATACTGTGGTGGTAGTTTCTTTGTTGTGTCCAAATTTTGTGTGAGCAAGTGACCTGAGGGCGTTAAGTCTGGGTGTCAGTTTCTTTTTAATGTTTGTGGTGTGCTGTTTGAATGTCATATGAATATCATATGTTACTCCTAGGATTTTGGGTGTGTGTGTATGTGTTAGGGGTGTGTTGTTTATGGTGAGTTGAGGGATGTATTCGTGTTCTCCTGTCCAACTTGTGAGCAGGGTTGCGGTGGATTTGGCTGGGGCTAGATTAAGTCTGTTTGTAGTGCACCAGCCATGTAGTGTGTTGAGATAGGGTTGAAGGAGATCTGTTGCTCTTTTTGGGTCATGGTGTGTGCATGTGAGTGTTATGTCATCTGCATAGGAGGCTAAGTTTATTTTGGGGTGTATTGGGTGTAGTTATATCGTGCATGTACAGATTGAAGAGTGCGGGCGATAGGACGGATCCTTGTGGGACTCCGTTTGGAAAGTTTCTGATTTTAGATGACTGACCGGCAAAAGATACATGTACACATCTGCCTGCTAGGAAGTTGGCCAGCCACCTGTTTGTGTTGTGCATGTTTGTGTTGTAGATTTTGTTTGTTAGGTTGTGGCGGGGGATGGCATCGAAGGCTTTACTAATGTCGAGTGTGGCTAATAGTGATCTGTGTGGTGGTCTAGCTGAGTTGATGCCGTCGAAAGCTCTTTGTGTAAGGTCTGTGAGAAGAGTGTTTGTGGAGTGCAGTGGCCTAAAGCCATGTTGTGTTGGAGCTAGGGGTAGGTCAGGTGTAATTAGTTGTAATACTAGGCGTTCCATGACTTTGGAGGGGGAGCAAAGGAGTGTGATGGGGCGGTGCGAGGAGGGTAGCGTGGGGTCTTTGTTGGGTTTGGGGAATGTGATGATGATACCATGCTTCCAAATGTCTGGTATTGTGTTGTGTGAATAGCTGTAGTTTGATATGTTAGTGAGTGCTTGTATGCCTTGTGGTCCCAGGTGTCTGAGGTGTATATTGCTTATGTTGTCTAGGCCACAGGCGGGTGAGTGCTTGAGATTGTTGATGATATGCTTTGTCTGGTGATTGGTGAAGGGTGTATAGTCAGGGTCTGTGGGGAATTGTCTCTTACGTCGGATGACACGTCGGTCGTCTTTGTGAGGTTTTAGGTGGCTGACATGTGAGAAGTGATTGATGAGAGTGTTTGCTTGTTGTTTACATGAAGGAGTAGAGTCTGTTGTTGTGATTGCAGCATGTGATTGTGTTGTGTTGCTGTTGGAAAGTGTGACGCTGTTTAGTGTTTTGTAGTTTTTTGGGGTTTGTTTTGTGATCAAGTGTTTGTAGGAAGTTATTCCAATTTAGTTTTTGTTGTTCTTGTATTTTGTTGTTAGTTTGGGTGTTGAGTGCTTGAATTTGTTGTGTGATGTCTTGTGTGTGGGGTGCTGGGGAGTGTTTCAGTATGTCGCGTTGTCTGATGAGGTTTTGAATTTCTGGAGTAAAGTTGGGGTTGTGTCTTTTTCTGTTACCTCTTGGAATGTGTTTCTCCTCTGAGTACCATTGATCACTTGTACCTGTTTCATTAAATCACTGGGGGCCTATGTTATTGTGTCCCATACCTGCACTCTCTCTTTAACTGCACTCCTTCTCATGCTCAAATTTATAGTACTCTACTGGTGCTAATTTTCAGTCTTCCAACGGTTGAGATACACCGTGGTTAGATGAGTCCGATATATCCTAGATAATTTCTTTGGGGAATAAAGTTATGAACTGCTTTAAACCTCTCGGTGATATTTTAATTGATGTCACTTTTATATGCCACCAGATATTCATATTCTTTTCTTGTTATCTTGTTTAACTTGGTATGGTATGTTTTTGTTTATATTTACAGTACCGGTAATTGTTAAGGAGTACACCTTCAATACTGTACTCCCATCTAAACGCCATGTTATCTTTTTATACCAGCTTTCTTGTGCCACCTCATACATCCAATTTAAGTTAACTTATGCCCTTAGGATATACTAAAGGCATTTGTAGATCTAGATCTAGATGTGTCTTTATATATATATCTCCTCCTCAGGACGTGAGACTGTAACCACATTCTCTGTGGACAAAACGGTCTTTAAACTTGTATGTATCTGTCTTAATATATCTCTCTCTTCCTCAGAACTACTGAATGTTTCAAGATAGTTGAGAATGCCACCACTACAACCTGTAGACAGTCTCCTGAAGATCTGCACCTGGAATATTTCGAATCATCTCTTCAACGTTATCTCGTCCTGGTACAAATCCAGTGAAGACCCAGAGAAGTTTACAAGTGAATCTGAAAATATTTCAAACTTTGACTACAGTAATTGTTATGAAGCTAAAGAAGGTCCCAGTGTTACAAGGAATGAATGGTTTGTGAAGACCTTAATGAACGGGACTGTAGGCAGTCAAATTCATGACGGATGTCATTGTGAATGTAGTAGGTCTAGGACCGGCAAAAAAGAAGAATCTTCTGGGAAGAAACCTAAAAAATCAGTTTGGGAGCAATATGATTTTTTTTTTAAGAAAGCTGAAGGATCTTTTGGAAAGAAATCATACGCCAAGGATCTACCAAGACGTGGGCTATCCCCTGTTCCAGAGAAGCATAAAATGGAGAATAGTGCATCTGCAAGGCATACTAGTCAGTTGAGAGATTATGTAAATTGTGAAATACCTTCCACCATCCATGGAGATATTTTAGCAACACTTATCAACCTAACTAGCCAGAAAGTAGAGATTCCCAAACTGCAAGAAGAAAAACAAGAACATTTGGATTTTATCAACAGCTTAGGTTTCATACTAAGAGTCAGTATCTTATGTTTACTAACTAGAAGTGTTCAGTCATTAGATTTTTCTAGTGTTGCACACTTGGTGAAAAAATGGAGACTGCAGTGTAGGAATGTGGACTTCAGTGAGATCAAAAAAGGAGGATACGCAAGACCTTACTTTGACATATTCAGCTATGCCCTAGATGTGACAGCACCAGGACTTCAAACACTCAAGAAACTCAAGCTGCCCCACTTTGTGACTAACAGTTTTGTTCATAAAGTAGGATTCCTATGTCCCAGTTTGAATGTTCTGATTCTTGGCTGCACATCTGACTGTAGAAACCTAGTGGGCACTAATCTAGAGATCAGTGATTTGGATGTTCTGTACGGGTATGCATTCCCTATTAAATGTCCTGATGGAAATATTTTACAGATACGAGGATGTAAACATTTAGTCACTCTTGAACTCCCAGAACAATTGGAGGACACAAACATAAGCTGCCCAGTGGCAAATATGTTGCAAAATATGCCTGAACTGCAGCGTCTTGTTGGAGCACCCATGATAAATGTTGTACAGTGCTTAAATGAAGAGTTACGCTGCACATTGAAGCCCACAAAGTTAACCAATTTTCATCACATTTCAGACTATGCGGAGGAGCCAGAGTCTTATACAGACTTATCAAATTTGTCAGTAATGTTTCCCCTAGTAAAGGAGGTTTTGATTCATATGGCATCTGATGCAGACACTGATGAAGTACTGAGTAGTTTTCCAAAAGCAGACACCGTATCAGTTGCTGTTAATCCTGAGATCCACCTTAAACACTATACAAACTTGGTTTCTCTGGAAGCTACGTACATTACATTAGATTGGGAATTTCTTGTCAATTTGAATGGCATCAGCCCAAACCTAGAGCATCTGAGTATTGGAATACCTGTCTTTGGTAATAATGCTTTTCTGACATCTGAAAGAGATAATCCAGGAATTGAATTTGCCTCCTTGCACACACTTAGCCTTGAGGAATTATCAAGATTACGTGAATCTTCACTCATACCACTTCTTGGATGTTTTCCTGCCCTCTCCAACTTCTTTCTGACCACCGAACCTGGCTGCTCTGGCATACAATGCACCCTCCAGCAAGCCCTACCATCACTTTGCAATATCCAGAAGTTTACCCTCACTATGAATGGTTTTGAGTTCTATTCAAAGCCTCAACATAATGACACCATGCCTAACTTGGAGTATTGTAGAGCCATGATCTCTGCTTGTCCAGATCTGATGTACATTGGTAAAGTGGGCCACTGGAATGTAAGCAAAGTTGAATTTGCTGCTCTACAAGAAGAGGTGAGAGCAAGAAACTGGAACCTGGAGATTGTGTGGTGAACTGTGAAGGGACAACTAGAAGATATTGAAAGTGATACTGTACACACATGGGTACATGTTTTCAGGAATAGGGTTGGGAAAAGGTACAGGAGGTGAATCAGAAGTTAATTGTAGTGTGTACAGTGGTATGGTGTAGGTGTTTCTTATGGGATAGGTTAGTTGGATAAGTTTCTAGGATTGGCTTGGGACAAGGGGACTGCATGGGGTCAAGTACAAATATAGATACAAATACACACATTTCTTTGCAGCCAAATACAAATATTTGAATTTCTAAATAATCAAATATATGTACAGTATGTATGTATATACTGTACTGTACTCAGGCACATACCCCATAGCTGGGGGTAGCCAACTGGAAACGATATAACATTACAAGGCGGGTGCCCAACTATCCCCCCGCCAAAGGTGGCTTTCTAGGGCCTTATCTAGCTGATGCTGAGAGGATTGGGTTCTAGTCATGTGGTGATGGGCTGGTCTATCAGAGTGAGAACTGGGCGATCTCTGCCATACCCATAGCTTACTCTGACTGTTCCTTTTACTTATACAGTATATTTTCTAGATCTCAAGTGACGGCGTGTCTTCCGTGGATTGACCTCCCAATCTGCCAACCTAGAGGTTGGCAGATTGGAAGCTAAGGCGTCACATTTTTCCTTTGCCTATCAACTTTCTCTTCATAATTGCTGTGGGGCACAGGGCCCTGGGTGGGGCTTTGGTTTCCCGGGCGTTTCCGCACCCTCCTCAGCTCCCTGCCATGGAGTGGCTTCGGTCACCCGGGCTTTATTGTGGTGGGCAGGGAGGGTTCTGTGGGGGCGCTCGGTTGTGGCCTTGGCCTTGCTCGGGGCTTTGGGGCTGTTCGGCCAGGCAGCCTGGGGAACAACAACAACAACAACAACAACAAGAAAAAAATAATATATATACACACAGTATATACAGTACACCGGTATATACACAACTCGCACACCTCTATGTTGCCAAGGAGAAGACCCAGAGACCAAGGATCACTAGGGACCTTTGGTGTGCATACAAATAAACATGAAGCTTCAAATACAAATTTAACACAAATACAATTAATACCATATCAAATACCGTACAGTACCAATTTCTTTCACCCTAATTACAAACGGATAGTTTTACTCCCCTGAATTTAGTTAGGTGCCCCTCAAGTAAAATATTGATGTATGTATGTACTGTATATACAGTATGTATATACTTAGGCACATACCCCATAGCTGGGGTGGCCGACTCGAGACAGACCCCGAACAGGGACAACACAACACACCACAAAAAACAAAACACAAAATTCACACACATCTAGGTCGGCCAGGAGAAGACCCAGGGACCAAGGATCACTAAGGGCCCCGGCACTCCCCCGGTCTGACCTCCCGGAGAAGTTCCGGTCTCAGCAGGGAGACACGCAGCGAAGCTAAATACTGTACTGATACTTATTACATTATAAGACATTGCAACACTTTGGGACTCATCAATGTGGCCTTCACTTACACACTCAGGTAAAAGAAGAGAAACAAAATCCTCTTGTTCAGTAAATTTATTAGAGAAAATTAATTCATATTTCTTGATATTTGTGCTCTTTAGCGAAATTAGAGAAAATAATTTAATTATTCTTAATGTTCTTGTTCCCCAAGCTGCCTGGCCGAACAGCCTCAAGGCCCTGAGCAAGGCCAAGGCCATAACTGAGCGCCCCCACAGAACCCTCCCTGCCGACCACAATAAAGCCTGGGTGACCGAAGCCACTCCATGACGGGGAGCTGAGGAGGGTGCAGAAACGCTCGGGAAACCAAAGCCCCACCCAGGGCCCTGTGCCCCTCAGCAATTATGAAGAGAAAGTTGAGGGGCAAAGGAAAAATGTGATGCTTTGGCTTCCAATCTTGGTTGTTGTTGTTGTTGTTCCCCAAGCTGCCTGGCCGAACAGCCCCAAGGCCCCGAGCAATTCCAAGGCCATAACCGAGTGCCCCCACAGAACCCTCCCTGCCGACCACAATAAAGCCTGAGTGACCGAAGCCACTCCATGGCGGGGAGATGAGGAGGGTGCGGAAACGCCCGGGAAACCAAAGCCCCACCCAGGGCCCTGTGCCCCTCAGCAATTATGAAGAGAAAGTTGAGGGGCAAGGGAAAAATGTGACACTTTGGCTTCCAATCTTGGTAAATTGGGAGGTCAATCCACGGAAGAGACGCCGTCACTTGAGATCTAGAAAATATATAAGTTAAAGGAACAGTCAGAGTAAGCTATGGGTATGGCAGAGATCGCTCAGCTCTCACTCTGACCCATCTCACTCTCACCCATCACCACATGACTAGAACTCAATCCTCTCAGCATCAGCTAGGAAAGGCCCTAGAAAGCCGCCTTTGGCGGGGGGATAGCTCCCCTATTTCAACCGCCCTTTCGGGATTGGGCACCCGCCCAATGTTCTTAATGTTTTACATCTTGGTTTCACGAGTGACTGAAGGCCTCTGGTGCTGATTTCTGTCTCTCAGTTACTTAACCTTTAAAGCGTGAGCTGTATGTAGTGGACACCCTATAACTGGGCGAAGATAGGCCTCATTACCGCCTAAAATTGTCATTTTACGATGAATATCGTTATTACTTATTCATAGGCGCCTATTTTACGTTTAATATGAAGATAGTAACATGTAACAGCAATAAAACAAGTGGGAATAGTGTTTGGATGGTGGAAATCGCGAATTATTGCTGACCGGTCATTCATGAAATGTGAGGCAGGCGCGGCGTACACCCTCCCCTCTCGAGGCCTGAAGCCAGACTGACTCACTCTCTCACACTCCCTCTTACACCACACACTCGCTAGGCATATGACCACGCCTTAGAACCGGATTGGATTGGAGATGTTGGCACGGTAAATAAGTCAATAAACAAGGGAATAAGAGGAAAAATAGGTGATAATTAAAGGGGGGGGGGAAAAGGAGGGGATTTTGACACCTGGAGGAGTGATAGAAGGTAAGGAAGGGAATTATCTCACTTAACCCGTCAAGCGCGATAGGCCTCACAGAAGGCTTACCATAGGGAACGCGATAGGCCTCACGGAAGCAAGACCATAAAAAAAGCCTTCCAAAACATCCCAGGGGCTATCAAAACAAAGGAATTTGTCTAGGTGAGATCATTCCCCTCTAGTACTCATCCATGTGTTTCTCACCCCCCCCCTCCCCTCCTTCCCCACCTTATTCCCCCCTCCCCCCCCTCCTCAATTATCACCTATTTTTCCTCTTATTTTCATCATTTATCGGTTATTTTTCTCTCCCGCGATAATGTAGCACAAGTGGGTTGCATAAAAGATTGTTATATAACACCCAGACACCGCCCGCTCGCCTCAGTTGACTCACAGACAGGGAGAGGGGAGGGTTGCCTGTGGCTCTCTCTCGCCTGAGATTATGACCGGGTGGCCAATATCTTCGTTTTTCACCACCCAAATAGTTTTCCAACTTATTTTAGCACTCTTGAAGGTTCATATATACATCATATATGTAAAATAAAAGCATACCGAAAACAAATAATGCTCTATATTGTAAATATAACAAATTCTGTCAGAATCCAAGGCTAGAAATGCACAAATAACTACCCTAGCCCCTAGGTCTATTTCGTGTTTAACAGGTTCAACACCATTTCTTTTGTTTTAAGTGCTACTGGGGCCTTTTTGATTTTTTTTTTTTTAGGCCTTACCTCTTAACACAGGATCTGCGGGAAGACTCTTAGGAGTTTCCCCAGGCGACTCCGTTTTTTTTTTTTTTTTTTTTTTTTGCCCCCTGGGACATGCCAAATATCACTCCTCCACATCCCCTCCTTCCCCACTTCCCCCCCCCCCTCCTTCAATTATCACCTATTTTCCCTGTTATTCCCTTATTCTGTGGTCTATTTTCGTGCTAACATTAGCGAGTTGCTAGCAGGGCGTTGTCATCAGTTTTACCAAGCGTGGGAATTAGGGGAGAAGTCAGGAAGAGAATTGAGAGGTACCTCCAGTGTCTCTCAAAGCATCGTGAGTGGAAGGTTGGCTCACACTCACTCACACACACACTCGCTTTCATTTTGCGATTTTGACCAGCCAAACACTGTTTCCACTTGTTTTATTGTTGTAACTGGTTAATATCTTCATATTAATGGTAAAATAGGCGCATATGAATAAGTATTAACGATATTTATGGTAAAATAACGATGTTAGTGATGGGAACAGCTCAAATACGTGCGCACAGGCGTGTGGTGTCTCATACCCCCCATGCGCAGCCGAGAGGTTAAGAGTGTTCTCGCCTTTGCCCACCAAAACCTCTAGAGTGTTCTCGCCGTTCCCGAGTTAACAAGTAACATTTCAACATAGGCTAAAGCCCCTTTCCCATCTACAAGAATCAGGCACCAACTTACCTTGAAACGCGGTTCGTGGCCTATTCATATTCAGTATCCAAATTTTTATATTTTCAGGATAGGCTACAGTACTGTACTTCCTAATGTGTCCTAGAGCACTGTGATGTACTGTACCGTGCCAGTGAATTTTCAAACATGTTCGAAAGTTCCCTGGTGTGCGCCGATTTTCGGCCAGTCCGTGAGACATCCTGGCATCCCTGGACAAGGTACAACAAAAATATATGTATATTTTTGTAGTGGTTTGGTGTAGGGTGTTGATTTTTATGGTAGCACGATGTTACTTCCGGTATCTATCACTTGAAAAAAAAAATGCACCAGTGTCAGGGATGTACACTATATGCAATAATTATGTGAGTAGCTGGCATGTCTCCATACCACTACCTCCTCTCTTCCCCTTCCATGTGTCTCCCCCCTCCCCTCCCTTTCTCCCTCAACTTCCTATCTCCTTTTTTCTACTTCCTCCCCCGCTCCCTATGTTTTTCCCTCCCCCCTCAAATACCTTCAATCCCCCTCCTCTATCCCTCCACTACCACCCCTCCCTCATCCATTTATCCAACATGTGCGAAAGAACAGCGAGACCGAGTTAGTGTGGCGAGAGCTTAGGACAGACCAGGTGTGCCCTTCTGCTGTCCAACCCTCCAACATGCTCCCATCACAATAAACCGGTTTTACATTGGATATTCGCTCTTTAAACCTATTCTTTAATCTTCACATTTTCCTTATACAAGAAAAATTTGCACTTCTATCTATCTATTGCCGGACGCCTTACTCCTCTTTACTAGGGTGGCCATACACTAAATGCCCTCAACCAGATCTAACCCCCGTGAGAAGGACAACCCGTGCCAGTTTACTGAAGGACTTACAGGATTGACCACTCAACTTAGGGTCCATCTGACTCCGAGGCCTTCTATGTACAGTATATTTTTAGCACTATTTTTCTACAGTGGTGTGTGGCTAGTCCATCCACTAACCTGCTACACCGTTTGGTGAGCAGTACGGATTTTTATAAGGTTTTCTCCCCTAGACAGGTTGCCGACCAAGGCTGACGAGTACCATCCACCCGGATGGTGCAATAATATTGCTTGATACGGTATATTTAACACATTCTTTCCAAATCAAAGCCAAATCTTTCGCACTGTAATAAACAAGCCTATTGTATTTTCTGGGTCATAAGAGTCCACCCCACAAATTCAACCAGCCATGAGAGGCTTGAACCGGCAGCACTGCACACCATCCATCGTCAGACTAGTGTACTGTGGTCTAGGCCGCTAAACTTGATCCAAAATTTGCCCTAAGTGGCAACTACTTCACCTCTTGATCTACCCAAACCAAGAGAAGTTTGGGAGATGGTGATTCTCTTTAAAAGTTGATAGCATGATGATGATGATGGCCATAGGAAAAGTAGGAGATTAGAGAGTTTTGGATAGAGGAAGAATAAGTTGAGAAATAGCAAGTACAGTAGAAGATAAAAGTACTTGGGCTCAACCAAGTTGCTCCATTGTCTATTACAAGTGTAATAATTTCATTTATATGTAAGATATGAGTGGTTGAATTATTTTTAATGTAACATTTTGTCATTTTAAATTTGTCTTTAATTATATTGAATAGTACAGTATGTGCATTTTAAGTTCCTTCATGTTTTCCCTGCACTACTTTAGATTTGTGTTATAGCATAAGACACCAGTGCAGTACAAGTTTCATATATATATTGTGAATTAAAATGTAAAACTTGCAAACTAAACAAACCAAAATTGGGACAAGGACAATATAAAGTCAAATTAAATTATCAAAATCGCTATGTGGAAACAATGCTTACTAAAATGAAATCTATGAAATAATAGAACACAATCCACTACATAGGGTGTATACTGTATAGTGTATACTGCACTTTGCAGTTACTGTACAGTCAAATTCAGCAGGTTATTGTTAGCCTGGCTCATTAACTGTATAAATTCAAGCTATTATCACTTGTCCTTGACAGTCCTCATGTATTTCAAATAGCCTGTAACTAATTTTATTTGCTTCACTACGTAAAAGTCTATCTACAGTATATATTGCCGGACGCTGTGATCTCCGAAGTGGTGGCCACGAACGAAATGCCCCCATGCACCTCTGTCCCCAGTCAGTCGACGTTAATGTATCCAGTTATATTTTACAAAAATTATCTTCAAGGTTTTCTGTGAACTATTGATTTTGGCTATATTGTACTGTACTGTACATCTTAGAGAAAACGTTTTGAACAAACTTGCTGATGTGGCTGTTCAAATTTGCATTATTCTCAGTTTTGATCTTATATAGATGATTTTAAGTTTGTAGAATGAAAAAGCTGCAAGTTGCCTTCTCAATCCATAATTATGTGTTCACAAACAATTTTGATAATATTGATTGCATATTATCGACTCCTTATCGAGTCACAGTAACTCCCGCATTGCCTCCGAACTCACATACCACTTAACCTTTTCAGGTCTGGGGGTTGCCGTTTAGTACAGGGTATTCAGAAA
Organism: Paralithodes platypus; assembly: GCA_032716605.1. Lineage (NCBI taxonomy): Eukaryota > Metazoa > Arthropoda > Malacostraca > Decapoda > Lithodidae > Paralithodes > Paralithodes platypus. The sequence goes on from CM064487.1 coordinate 122,688,053, forward strand.
TATAATTATCTTAATCTCATAATTACCTCTCCAAAATTAGTTTTCTGCCCACAACTCGCTCAAAGACAACTGCAGAGGTTGAAATAATTAATCTAAAGGTTCTAAACACCCGTGATGGTCACAACGGTTTTAATGTATCCCTGTCAGGACGCAATCGCGTCCTTATGTGCGCGAAAGGGTTAAGCTTCTATGCAACTATTCTAAGGGGAATAAACATTTTTGCTTTTACCGTGGCCACCCCTTCGGGGATCACGGCGTCAGGCAATAGATAGATAGATAGATAGCTTTTACCATTCTATTTGAGGACCTTAGTAATGCAAAAATGTACAAATTTATCTTGAAGAGGGGTCTTGGGGGTATTTAGTTTAGCTTAATGAAGGAATAGATATATTATACCTTCATCAAGCTTAAAAAAATACCCCCCCCCCTCAAGATTTTTTTTGGTAAACAAAATGTCAAAGAGTCGAGGTGGCATTTAGGACATTGCATTACTAAGGTCCTCATTTATAATGATAAATATACTGTACTATGTGAAATGACATATTTCTGATTTTTTGGTATCAAAAGTGGTCATTATCTGATTTGGTGTAGGTTACTTGCCAATTCGCCGGTCCGTATTTTATTTTCCTCCATAAGAAGTCGACCTTGCTTCTCAAACATTCAAATCACGCCTGTTTTTTTTTTTTTTTTTTTTTTTTTTTTGGTCCCTATTGCAATCGAGATGGGAGATTTTACTGTACAGTGAGCGTTATCCTGTAAACCAGTGCAGCTCTGCATTTCATGACAGGCACAACACAGGCACAAATATTTTCCAGCTTATACCCTTGGTAACTGTTTCAGAGGGGTCACTGGCTTTTTTCATCTTTCTCTCCTTTTCTCTCTTTCCCTGGCTTGTATCCATTCGGCCCCATTCAGCCAACTGTTTTAAGACGTTTATCCCTATCCAGGTGTCTATTTCTTCCTGGCGAGCGACAGCGAGCCAGCATTGTATGGAGAAATCCGGCTTTGCCTGAGATATTTTTCTATCGAAAAATGTACAAATTTAGCTTGCTGTCAAAACAAAAATATATATATGCTGGCTCGCTGCCGCTCGCCAGGAAAATATTGACACCTGGATGGGGGTAAACGTCTTAAAACAGTAGGCTGAATGGGGCCGAATGGATATAAACCAAAGAGAGAGGGAGAGAAAGAGAAAAAAAGCAAAGTGGGCTCCCTTAACTTCGCTGTGCTACTGTCCCAAGTTATCTAGAGGCAGAAAGATGTTGATTTAGCCGGGAGCTCCCAAATAACTGCTGTATTTATATTGCAGTTGGAGGATTCGAACCCCCTGTCTTATTCTGCTACCAAGACTCACATATGCTTAAGCCGGTATCACACAAGAGCTTTTTTAGTCAACATTCGAGAATCAAAACATTTCTGGGCAACCTTTCTGGAATATTTTACACTGGTATCGGAAACTAGAGTGATGGTAGATGAATTTAGGTAACCAAAATATTTCAAATGTTAACCTCACTAGCTGCCAGACCAGTGTTGAGGATAAATGTTGAGTGAAAAGGCCCCTGTGTGATACCGGCTTTTACATAATATACAGTATCTAAGCCCTTTAGCTGGTTAAGGGGAGGCAGTGGGTTTTTCGAGTTCTCCCCCCCCCCTCTCCTCCTCTCATGTTTGGCCCTATTAGTTATGAGATTTCAAGACATTCGCCCCATTAGTTTGGCGATTTTCAGACCTTTTGCCCCATTTTTTTGCCAATATTAAGACCTTTTGTGCCATTTAGGTTTCGATTTTTTTTCCTGGCTAGCGATAGCGAGCCTGTATTTGAAGAGGAATCGGCCTTCGGCCGGGACATTTTTCTACCGAAAAATGTACACATTTATATCGAAGGGGGGTGTTATGGTTTTAAAAAAAAGTTTGATAGAGGTTTAGAGAGCAAACTAAACCCCCTCCTTAAACCATTGAGCTGAACCAGTAAATTATGCTGCACAATACCGTCTGAGCTCCCTTAACTTAGGAGCTAGATTTCTGCCTGTAGCCTATGTTGACCATGCATGGATTACAATTATTGCTGGAATTGTAATATGACTGTCAAAGAGTTAATTTGTTTTATTTAACGATATGTATGTATGCATGATATGTTATATACTGTATTTTGAGTTCCCAAAATGGCTTCGGTTGAAGGTGTGCAATCTCAGTATTCTGTAAATCAAGTGCCTTGCTAACCAACTTTATACTTCCAGTGCTTTAATGTGGTGAATGGTCAACTCAACCAATAGACCATTTCAACCAGTACCAAATCAACCATTACGGTTAGGTTAGGTTAGTACTATATTTTGGAACTGGTTTGGTTGGTCTAGGTTAATTTGGCTCTGGTTGAGATGACATGGAACCCTTTAATGTTAATGTTATACATGTATGATAATAAATGCCATCATATTTTTTTCAGAGCTGCTTATAATAATTAGTTTATCAAGAGGCTACTTCACTATTTTTGTAATATTTATGCAAGATTAAATCTATCTTACTCAGTAAAGGCATCAAGTATTTATTACCTGTATATTATATCCTTCTACTGTGTTAAGGGGAGGCAGACCGTTTTTCTGGACCCCCTTCTCCCTAATGATTAGCCCCGCTAGTTTTGAAATTATAAGACGTTAGGCCCATTAGTTTGGCGATTTTAACACCTTTCGCCCCATTTCGTTGTAAATTTTAAGACCTTTCGTGCTATGTAGGTGTCGATTTTTTCCTGGCAAGCGATAGCGAGCCTGTAATTTTAAGAGGAAATTTACAAATTTATATCGAAGGGAGGTCTTGTGAGTGTTTATTTAGTTTGATGGACGTTTAGAGAGCAAACTTAACCCCCTCCTTAAACCATTGAGCCGAACCAGTATGCTGCACAATACCGTATGAGCTCCCTTAAGGTGGCATCACACAACCAATTATCAAGCATTTTTGCTAGCTAATATCAGATTTGGCTTGTGATTCTTGGACAAAAACACCAAAACCATTCACTTATGTCGAGCAATTCCCGTAGTATTAAGTTAGCATCAGATTCTGGAGTTGATGAAAATATAAGTGAAAATGTGGAAATTGTTGACAGTAACACACTAGAAAAGAAGCTGGGTGTGTGTGCTGGAGTGGGTGAGAATGAGGGAGCAAAAGAAGGTGCGTGTTTGTTTAAAAAAAATTACAAATGGAAGGAATGTGTAAGAGACTATTGTTCTGTGGGTGCAAGGATTGTGTGGGTGAGAATGAAAGTAGGAATACAAATGTGGGTGGTTGTGTGTATGTGCTCTGACAGAGGATAAATCTGTAAGAGAAGAGGAGTTCTGGGTGAATGTTGAAGCGTGCCTGGATAAGTTTGGCAAGAGCGAAAGAATGCTGTAATTCTCCCTCATGTGTAGCATTAAGTTATGTAGGTTTATATATTTTGTGTTTTCCCCATCCTGTTTTACATGTTCATATTCTATGCCATTTTTGTCACATTTATTTTCTGTTTTTCTATACTGTATAATTAATGTTATTACAATTCTCCATGTTACTATATACAGTAGCTTACCTGAAACCTTCCCCATGTTACTACACTCCTTGTCGTGGTTGGGGCTGGCGACGGGCTTGATGGGGGATAGTTCATGCCTTCTCTCGAGCTTTCGTCATCGGCTTTACTTATTTTGTGTAGTTTTTCTTTCCTCTATCTATGTTTTTCCCCTTCTGTTCTTATTCAATCCCTTTTGGTTTAACTTTGTGGACTTTTCCTCTTTGTTAAAATTATGTTCGGTTGGATGAGTGATCTGGTCTTTACTGGGATTGGTGCTTTAGCCCAGAACCAATTGTAGTGACAGTGGTGACATGTCAGCATGTCAGCATGACAGTGGCTCGCTGGTGTAGTGACTAGCGTCTTGGACTTCCACTCAGAAGGGCCAGGATCGCGCCCACGCTCGGCGCATTAAAGATTTTTCACAAGCACTGAGTCATTACCGTCCCTCATGAGCAAGGGGGTGGGGTAGTAGTACAGGACCCCAATGGAAATACGCCTAATCGGCCTTATTGGGCTATCCTTAGCTGGCTTAGCATGCGCTAGCTTTAAGAACTATTATTATTATTATTATTATTATATAGCTCACCCGAGAGTTTTAGGACCTGTGGTTTGGTAACATAACATGTTACGGTTCCTGGGTGGGACCATCTCCGTGGTGTGGCTCCGGATCCAGGTAGAGTGAGAGCCCAGACCATTTATTCATGTGAAAGACGGCAAAAGGTTTGACATCATGAATATCAGGATTGACCTTCAGACATTAAATTTCTACATTGCTGCCGGGGCGCAGCCGGGGCTTTAACCCTTAAATACCCCACAGTAGGGGGGTTAAAAATTACATTTATTCATGCGAACACCGGCAAGGCTTAAAATAGTTTTAAATGATCCGCAGGAGTCTCCTGACCACTAAATGGAAAATGACAGCAATTTTGGGTGGGGTTTTGCCCCCGACAGCAAGCCCCACCCCTGGGGCAAAAATTACATTTATTCATGCAAAAAGCGGCAAGGCTGGAAATGGTCTAAAATTGTCCCCAGGAGTCCCCTTTACTCTAAATGCACAACGACAGCAATTTTGGGCGGGGTTTTGCCCCCGACAGCAATCCTCTCCCACCCCCGAGGCAAGAATGACATTATATTCATGCAAAAAGCGGCAAGGCTGGAAATGGTCTCAAATTGTCCTCAGGAGTCCCCTGTACACTAAACGCACAGCAACAGCAATTTTGGGTGGGGCTTTGCCTCGATAGCAACCTACCTCCATCCCCGGGGCAAGAATTACATTTATTCATGCGAAAAGCGGCAAAACTGGAAATTGTCTCAAAGTGTCCCCAGGAGTCCCCTCTACAGTACACTAAATGCAAAGTGACAGCTATTTTGGGTGGGGCTGAGCCCCCGACAGCAACCCTTCCCCGGGGGGATCGGGAAAAATCTAGCCAATTTTGAGTTTTAATTTCTTTGTTTATTTATTTAATTTACGCATGTTTTTAGCTAGATTTGACGCTCTATTTTTATAACATTACAAAGAGCCCTCTGGCAACACTGCTCCTGATGACAACACCACACTATCTTCTATTGTGTTATGTTAGCTAAAATGTCCCAAAGCAGGAACAGTTTGGTAAGTGATAAGTTTCTGTTCATTCATCCAATTACACATTTGTACATTTACTTATGAATTTGTATAATTGTTCTGTTATTTAGTGGAGTAGTTGATTAATTATATATTTAACACCTCCCTAGCGGCTGGTTTTGTAACGCTACTACCTGCCAAGCGGGCAGATTTACCCTAAACTAGCTTCATTCCATGCTCTTTTTCATGCATAAAGAAGAGCCAGAGCGTAATACGATTATGTATCCGTGAAAGGGCGATAATTGAGCTTTCCAATGACACCTGAACCATCCTTGTACGACCACGGGTTCTCTTGCAACTATGTTGCAATACGAAGGGAAAAACCCTAAAATACAGTAATTACCTTAGTTTTTACCCTGTATCGTGGGACCAGGGAAGTGTAGACATGTGGTGGTGGTGTCAGGCGGGACTATGTCCACGCTGAACGGTCAGAGCCCTCCCACGCTCCTCCCACCGATCGGACTCTCTCAGAGCCGATTATGTGCTCAACATCGCATTGGACTTAAGTCGGGACCCGCTCTTTAGGCCTTGGTTCTCTAACGGACTTAAGTCGGGAGCCGATAATTAAGGGTTAAGTAGTTTTATTCCTTCAGCCCGTCTGCCTTCTCAAGATTTGTTACTGACAACCTCCCTAAAACTGCCATCGCATATATGGACCCTATCTCTCAACCTCCAACGATAAATGATGTTGTGCAGGAGACTGATTCGAGCAGTAAAGGTTGCACAGGAGATGAACCAGGATTATGCCATAGTGTCTTATGATTTGGCTGTTGCTCTGAAAGCATATTCCATTCAAGCTTTACAGACCCCAGTATTTGACAATTTGATAATATTACTGGGAAATTTCCACCTAGAGATGGCTTTCGTTGGAGCCATTGGGACATTCATTGCAGATTCTGGAATTGAATACCTAATTGAAGCTGGAGTCTTGGCCACTGGATCACTTGCAGGTTTCCTGAAAGGCAAGTTCTACAATCGTTGTACCAGGATCCATCAAATTGTGGCAACAGTGATGGAACAAGAATCTATCTATCTATTGCCGGACGCCTTACTCCCATTACGAGGGTGGCCATACACAGAATGCCCCCAAGTGGACCTATTCCCTGTGAGAGGGACAACCCGAGCCAGTTTAGTGAAGGACTTACAGGATTGACCACTCAATTTAGGATCCGTCCGACTACGAGGCCCTCTGTGTATCTTGTTAGCACTATTTTTCTACAGTGGTGTTCGGCTAATCCATCCACTAACCTGCCTTACCCTTAGGTAAGCAGTACGGATTTGTATCAGGTTTACTCCCCTAGACAGGTTGCCAACCAAGGCTGACGAGTCCTATCCACCCGGATTTGTATAAGGTTGTCTCCCCTAGATGATGGAACAAGAATTGCTTGCCATATACTGTACAAGGAAACCTTGACTGACGAAGAGGCATTATTTTTGCAAGAAATTATGTCCAACTCCTCTGATGATTTACAAGATATTCAGGAAGTTGCTGAAGGTGCTCTCTTCAAAGACCTGTTGAAGAGATGTGATACATTTGTCCATAACGTGATGGATGGCCAACAAGGAAGCACAGCAGCCTACTGGACAAGCTTTGGTGATGGGCTGGTCTATCAGAGTGAGAACTGAGCGATCTCTGCCATACCCATAGCTTACTCTGACTGTTCCTTTTACTTATATATTTTCTAGATCTCAAGTGACGGCGTCTCTTCCGTGGATTGACCTCCCAATCTACCAAGATTGGAAGCCAAAGCATCACATTTTTCCTTTGCCCCTCAACTTTCTCTTCATAATTGCTGAGGGGCACAGGGCCCTGGGTGGGGCTTTGGTTTCCCGGGCGTTTCCGCACCCTCCTCAGCTCCCCGCCATGGAGTGGCTTCGGTCACTCAGGCTTTATTGTGGTCGGCAGGGAGGGTTCTGTGGGGGCGCTCGGTTATGGCCTTGGCCTTGCTCGGGGCCTTGGGGCTGTTTGGCCAGGCAGCTTGGGGAAGAACAACAACAACAACAACTGGGCAATCTATGTGTACCTAATCAATCGAGTCTTACCGGGAGTTGCAGAGAGCTGTTCGCACCAACAATGTAAAGGGGTACATTCAAGTCCTTTCAGATATTATTGAGATCTTTGCACTAAATCGGCCACATTATGCAAGATGGGGATCTCTCTTCCTGCACAAACTACGACAGATGGACCCTAAAACACATGACATTCTACAGGCAGGTGCATTCTCCATCGGACACACCAACAAGTCATACTCAAAGTGTGCAGTTGACCTAACATTAGAGCAGACCGTCAACAGGGACGCTGCATCCCCTATGAGAGGAATATCTGCTTTCAGAAACTCTGAGAGTGCCTTCAGGAGATGATCCATTACCCTGACACAACGTGGTATGGCCCTATCAGAGTTAAGACAACTCGTTGGCCTTCAGTCTGGGGAGCAGCCAGCCAATCAGTTGCAGCCATGGAGAGTGAGGCGTGATAACACAGATATTGAAACCCTCACCAGTGCCATTAGTATTACCTGTAACCCATTTGACACTAGATCACCATAGGAACTAGTGTTACGCTGGCCAGAATGCACTCGTAACTTGCTAGCGCTCGCCAGGGCAGTGATATGGTCTACAATAATCGTAGAACGATGTTCTTTCTTTCATAGAGTTCATGTTGTCACAGACAGATCAGTGGTGGTCTTTATTCTTGTCTGTGACACTTGGAAGCATTTTATATCATTGATAGAATATAAGATGCATTGTGTGAAGTTGTAGGAGAAAGAGCGAGGTGGTAGTATGTGCGTGTGTATGTACGTGTGCCTCCCTCGCTCGGAGGAGTCTCCCACGCCCGTGATTGGCCGACGGGCCTGGCTACGTCATAGGACGCTTGCTCTTCATGACGTAGTGGTCTGTGATTGGAGGCCGCGGTCCTGTGAGGGTGGTGCGGGCTCCTGCCCGCGTGTCTCCTTCAGAGCTTGGCACGGCGTGCTTGGTCCTACATGTCCTTTGCAATCTGTCTCCCATATAACCCCCTATACTACTTTCTCTCTCTCTGAACTTCTTCCTTTTCATACTTCTCTCTTTATTCAATTACTTATCCCTTCTGGTTCTGCATACGACTTCCATAGTCGGCCAGTCGTATTACCAGCACCAGCTCTCCATATATGTTTGCACTAGTTTTAGGGATTATTAGAGTCATAGTCATATGGTAGCCTAGTGTTGGGGTGCTTCTAGTTATTGAGCTGTTCTTTCCCATTATTTAATGCTAGACAGTGGAAGGTATCTTTGGTCGTTGTCTGAGTTATGTATGTGGCAAGTTAGAGCCTGTACAACATCGACGAAGCTAGCTAGCCTGTAACCCATGTGCATATTTTCCTTTGCGAGTATAGCAGTATACAGGTAAAGGGCTTTTGCCTACTCTTACCTGTATGATTGCTACCTCATTTTGTTGACCTTTGTGGAGCACCAGGGCAAGACCAGATACTAGAGATCTGGACTTACCAAGAGAGCCTCCAAGTCACTTAACGTAACATAAGGGAAATCTGTTCAAGGGGAGACAGTAGGCTACGAGCATGGTTGCGCTCTGCCTAGTTTCCTGATACCTTTTATGCCACTGCTAGACTTTATTAGTGAGAAAGACAGCATTGTGTTTATTAACTTTCATTGTGTATGCTTTAGGAATTATTCACGCCTTATTTTAGCCTAGGTTGATGCATAGTGCACAACCCAGTTTGGCTGTTACGTTGGCTAAGGAAGTACTGTTTCTGAGTGGTTATTATTAGTGCTGTCACAGAGTTGTTGCACTCCCTTGTTATATATATGTATCCTACTTATTGGTGTATTTAAGATACACGCTTTGGTGTCCTGCCCCTGCATTATTTCTGTTCTATATTAACGAGCATCTTAGAGCATCAGACCTTTTCAGAAGATTCCATATCTGATTGCTGTAGGACTAGACTTCCAGTGTTTTCATAGAGCATTGAAGAGTTTAGTGTTGAGTACAGACTCACACTAAAGTTAACGTAAGCAATTATTCCTTTATTAAATCTTATATAGTTTATTCAAGCATTGTTATTACTTACGAGCATTTTCATAACGTAAGTACTGTTGTGAGTTGGTTTTACCGTCACCGGAAAGCCTTTGTAGAAGTGCACTAAAACCCAGTTAATTGATACCCCGTTATCCAGTAGATTAACTCTGGAGGGTTTTAAGTGTTTTTGTTCACCGGCGTAATAGTTCGAGGGTTTGGAATTAGCGTACTGTTGTAATAGATATAACAAATGGCCGTTGTTGCAGATATAGCCTATCATCTAGTCCATAATTAAGTGCCCTTGTTTTATTTCGTAGTGCCGGTCGTAACAAATGGCGACCTTAGACCAGAATATAGTGAACTGAATATTGCATTTTTGTTTTTTTGGAGAAATCTTATTGCCATTTGGGGTTGAATTTATTTCTCGCATTGTTGGCAGTAGACATTGTTTTGAGGATACATAGAACTTGTTGGAGTTATTGGTGACCTAGTATTGCACTCAAGAACATCTTCAAATATTTTTGGTGAATAAAGCTATGCAAGAGTTTGGCTACTTTTGTTTTGACGGAGAATTTTGTTGTTGACTCCATCATGTCACTGGACGGGTCTGAGCATAGTGAGGGCACGGTGCGAGAGGCAGGTGAGGAGGTGGAGAAGGTGGAGTTGTTAAGCGGCGTTTGGGTGGTGAACAATGAGGAGGATGCTCGGATATTTTTGGAGGAGCCTGTGTCAGCGGATCGTGTGTAGCCACGGTCTTAGGGTTTCCCGGTACTAGCGGTTTGTCGAGAAGTGAGCTGGTTGCCTGTGTGCTGGGTGGGGTGCATGGGGGTTCGGGTGGAGCGGGAGCTGGGGCACCTTCGGCCCAGCCCCCATTCCACTCGACTCCTATTATGGTGCCCCCCCGGGCTCCGGAGCCGGGTATGTTCCCGCAGGCCGATGCCCGCTGGCGGTTGGGTATGCCTCTAGGTGATTCACGGGGTGGGTTCCCGATAGTAGCACCCCCTCCTCAGGGTTTGTCTGCCGAGATGTTGTTTCAGCTCGAGCTCGCCAAACTTAAGCAGCAGAAGATCGAGCAGCGGAAGCATAAGGCTGAGCTAGAGCAGCGAAAGTATGAGTCTGAGCTCAAGCAGCGAGAGGTTGAGCTTAAGTTTGAGTCTGAAAGGTATTGTGCCAATGTTGACCTAGAGAAAACTCGTGTAGAGGTGACGAGGAACCGGGTCGTCCAGGGGGGTCGAGCCCATGACCAGTCCCTGTCGCATCTACTTAAGTTGGTTCCAGTGTTTGATGAGTTAGGAGTTACAGAATTTTTTCTCCGGTTCGAGAAAAAGTGCCAGGAGTACCAATGGCCCGAGGAGAAGTGGGAAGCCCTTGTTTCTTCACGATTGACGGGGAAAGAACTCGAGGCGTACGATGGTTTGCCCCTGGATTCCTGTGTGAATTAAGAGTTGTTGAAAGAGGCTGTCCTGAGGGCGTATGAGCTACAGCCAGAGACCTATAGGCTGAAGTTTAGGGCGATTCCAAAAAGAAAGGAGAGTACTTTCCAGGAACACGCTAGAGAGCTGTCAGATGCATTTGAAAATTGGTTGAGGTCGGAGAAGGCAACTACTTTTGATTCAGTAAAACAACTAGTGTTGCTGAAACAATTTTTTAAATGTACTGGCAGTGACTTGACTCTTAACCTTAAAGAAAAGCAACCAAAAACTCTGCAGAAGGCGACTGAGCTGGCTGACCTTAGGGTGTCATTGATTCGTGGGTGTGGGTCTGCACAGAGAGCTGAGGCAGGTAACCAGGGGCGTACCACTCCACCCCCCCGAATTAATGACACAACAACTAATTATCCATTTAAGAGTACTGTTGCCAATTATGAACCCAAGTCGAAACCCTTGCCGTTTAAGAAAGGCCAGGGCCCTTCCTCACCGCAGAGGAAGTCCAAGAGCGAAGTGGAATGTTTCAAGTATCATGAGAAGGGGCATATTGCGCGCTCATGTCCGAGCGCACCGCCTACAGCAGTGGTGTCACTAGTGAGCAACATTGGCGTGTCTTTGAGGTCTTCCGCGTTTGCCCGGGGTAAACAGTCGGTTGCGAAGTCGTCGCCAGTGCAGAAGCAGCAGGAGGGCTCGTCACCCATCCGTGATGCTTTTTGTGGTCATCGGGGGCACGGCACTGTGAGGTGGGCTGGTGTGAAGCATAGGCTTGAATTGCTGCGTGATACGGGCGCTTCCCAGACACTTGTTAAGAATTTCACTGGCAAGCCTATTAATGTGGCTCGGGTTGTGGTGGTTCAAGGCATCAATGCTACGCGGTCTTACCCGCTGGTCAGAATGGAGCTTGAGGTGGACGGTGTGACACGGGAGTTGGATGTGGGTGTGGTGGAGAAATTGCCAGTTGAGGGGGTCGACCTCCTTCTCGGCAACGACTTTGCGGTGCCCACTACCGAGGTTCCACCCTTAGTTGTTGCCGAGAGGGCGGCCGACACGAGTAGGGAGGAGCAAGAGGGGCTCGAGAGATCTCAGTCCGCTCAGGTGTCACAGCCTAGTCACCAAGTTCTAGACCAGCGGAGGAAGGGTCGGAAGGAGAACGTCAAGGCTGGTCGGGTTGAGAGTTTGGATCCAGCGACACTCTTTGGTGACTCGGTACTTGCACCCATTATGAGCTCCGGAGTGGCCCCAGAACCTGTCCCCCCTAGTGACATGGTAGGGCGTGATGGCACTCCGCGACAGAGTAGTTCCCAGGGACAACTGGAAGATCTGAGTCTTGAGAGTTGTGGGAACAGGGCTATTGAACTCGAGGACGGGGAAGCATGTCATGTGAACCTGTTAAAGGAGTTTGTGAGGCAACCACCTGAGCAGCCTACTGTCCCTGTGTGGGTCTGCAGCGGCCAAGGTGGAGAAGGAGAAGGGGGCAATGGGGCACAGGTGGAGGAGAGTTGGGATTGTCATGTCTCGGCGGAGCAGTGGGCGGGGGACACGAGTCAGGTGGCTGTGGAAGCGCTAGAGCACCTGCCTGAGCAGCAGTGTGCAGCGCTCCAGCACCTGCTCGGTTCATACCCCACTGTTTGTGCCGAGCACCCAGGCCTCACAACTCATGCGGTGCTCGATGTTCCGCTAACAGGTCACTTGAGTGTGAGTAGACCGTTGGCCTCGTTGTTTCAGTGGTTCAAGGTGGGCGACGAGGCTTTGGCATGGTTGTCAGGTCAGGGTCGACCCATGGCTGCTTAAGGGTGGTGGTTAGAACCAGGACATTGAGCAGATTGGTGAGGTTGGCTGTGGAGTGGATGCGCCCGGTCGTCGCATAGCCTCCCAATGCTGCTCTAGTAAGATGCAACAGCCCTACCATAGACCGATTGTATCTGGCCATGTCGCTGAAGGCGCTGATGCTGCGCAGGCAGATGTAGTCGCAAGGAATGCGGGGGTGCGCATGTACGGTATCGGCGGGGGAGCATTAGCAATTATGAACTGTGGGAGTGACTGCACAGGTGGTACAGATTGTCCCTCTCGTGACCTGGCTGTTCTAGGGACAAAGGTGGAGAAGGAGGGAGGCTATAGTGTAGAAACTGTGGTCTCGGCTGGGTTGTGGGAGGGCAATGAGCATGTTGTTCGTCGAGATAAGTTGCAACCTCTTGTTCCTAAGCGTCAAGAGAAGTTGTTTACTAGGCTGTGGCAGTACATCCGCATGTTTGTTGATTCTCCAGGCCTGATGTACGGGGTAGAATCCGACATGGAGGCTGGAGACAGTGCAAGGCTCAAATTGGCTCCCTACCGTATAAATCCTGCTCAACAGCCTGTCGTGAAAGCAGAGCTAGACTACATGTGGAAAAAGGGTCTGAGGGATAAGGGATATCGTGAGTGGTCGTTGCCAGTAACTTTACAACCTGAGTTAAGTGGCAAGATCCGTGTTTGTGTTGATTGCAAGAGTGTGGAAGCATTATCCCTGACAGACGCCTATCCATTACCTAGAGTTGACGACCCCATAGACCGCATCGGGGCTGCCTCGTTTATCACTAAGGTGGAAATAGTGAAGGGTTATTGGCAGGTCCCGTTGCCGGAGAGAGCGAAGAGAAGTGCCAGTCTTGTGATGAACTGGGCAGTTTATCAGTGTCAGGTGTTGTTTTGCTGCCGAAATACAAGTTGGATGTGTGGCATGTTAAGGGCACTGATAATGTTTTGGCTGATTGTTTGTCACTCGCTAGCGCTCACCAGGGCAGTGATATGGGCTACAATAATCGTAGAACGATGTTCTTTCTTTCATAGAGTTCATGTTGTCACAGACAGATCAGTGATGGTCTTTATTCTTGTCTGTGACACTTGGAAGCATTTTATATCATTGATAGAATATAAGATGCATTGTGTGAAGTTACATACATACATACATACATACAATGGTTTAACGTAATTTTTCCATTACATGCAATGTAACGGCTCAGACGGGGTTGCCTTTCAGAAGTTGGAGTGTACTGTAGTACAATAAAGTCCTGCCACAGCACTGCCCCACCAAGTCATCACTGTGGCTGATGTTGGTATAGTGCTAACCGTGCCTCAGCAAGACTCAACAGAGTCCCCCTACAGCACTTGCACCTGCAGTATCTGCAACCACACCAGCCTTAACAGTGTTACAAAAAGACAGCACCATAACAAGACTCTACTGTATATTAGGCAATTGGACTATACAACAATAAAGTCCTGCCCCAACACTGCTGCAACATGCAAACACTGTTGCTGACACAGGTGTGGTGCCAAACAGCGCTCAGGTAAGACTCAGTCCCCTGTGGCACTTATCCGCACCCCACCAGCCTCGGCAGTGCCATACTAAGACAGTGCTAAGATAAAGACTTTATTGCATAGTAATGGCTGTTGGTCCACAAGTCTATCGCCATCCCCCCTATTAGTCGCCTTGTACGACACGCAGTAGGATACGTGAGGCATATTCTTTTTTTTCCTCCACCATTAGATGAAGGCCCCCTTACCCCCTGGGGGGAGAAAGAGCGAGGTGGTAGTATGTGCGTGTGTATGTACGTGTGCCTCCCACGCCTGTGATTGGCCGGCGGGCCTGGCTACGTCATAGGACGCTTGCTCTTCATGACGTAGTGGTCTGTGATTGGAGGCCGCGGTCCTGCGAGGGTGGTGCGGGCTCCTGCCCGCGTGTCCTTCAGAGCTTGGCACGGCGTGCTTGGTCCTACATGTCCTTTGCAATCTGTCCCCCATATGACCCCCTATACTACTTTCTCTCTCTCTGAACTTCTTCCTTTTCATACTTCTCTCTTTATTCAATTACTTATCCCTTCTGGTTCTGCATACGACTTCCATAGTCGGCCAGTCGTATTACCAGCACCAGCTCTCCATATATGTTTGCACTAGTTTTAGGGATTATTAGAGTCATAGTCATATGGTAGCCTAGTGTTGGGGTGCTTCTAATTATTGAGCTGTTCTTTCCCATTATTTAATGCTAGACAGTGGAAGGTATCTTTGGTCGTCTGAGTTATGTATGTGGCAAGTTAGAGCCTGTACAACATCGACGAAGCTAGCTAGCCTGTAACCCATGTGCATATTTTCCTTTGCGAGTGTAGCAGTATACAGGTAAAGGGCTTTTGCCTACTCTTACCTGTATGATTGCTACCTCATTTTGTTGACCTTTGTGGAGTGCCAGGGCAAGACCAGATACTAGAGATCTGGACTTACCAAGAGAGCCTCCAAGTCACTTAACGTAACATAAAGGGAAATCTGTTCAAGGGGAGACAGTAGGCTACGAGCATGCTTGCGCTCTGCCTAGTTTCCTGATACCTTTTATGCCACTGCTAGACTTTATTAGTGAGAAAGACAGCATTGTGTTTATTAACTTTCATTGTGTATGCTTTAGGAATTATTCACGCCTTATTTTAGCCTAGGTTGATGCATAGTGCACAACCCAGTTTGGCTGTTACGTTGGCTAAGGAAGTACTGTTTCTGAGTGGTTATTATTAGTGCTGTCACAGAGTTGTTGCACTCCCTTGTTATATATATGTATCCTACTTATTGGTGTATTTAAGATACACGCTTTGGTGTCCTGCCCCTGCATTATTTCTGTTCTATATTAACGAGCATCTTAGAGCATCAGACCTTTTCAGAAGATTCCATATCTGATTGCTGTAGGACTAGACTTCCAGTGTTTTCATAGAGCATTGAAGAGTTTAGTGTTGAGTACAGACTCACACTAAAGTTAACGTAAGCAATTATTCCTTTATTAAATCTTATATAGTTTATTCAAGCATTGTTATTACTTAAGAGCATTTTCGTAACGTAAATACTCCTGTTGTGAGTTGGCTTTACCGTCACTGGAAAGCCTTTGTAGAAGTGCACTAAAACCCAGTTAATTGATACCCCGTTATCCAGTAGATTAACTCTGGAGGGTTTTAAGTGTTTTTGTTCACCGGCGTAATAGTTCGAGGGTTTGGAATTAGCGTACCGTTGTAATAGATATAACAAATGGCCGTTGTTGCAGATATAGCCTATCATCTAGTCCATAATTAAGTGCCCTTGTTTATTTCGTAGTGCCGGTCGTAACACTAGTTAATGTGGCATCTGGGAAATCAACAAACTAAGAAAAACAGGATTATCTTCTGGGCACTCTGAAACGGGTAGCAGACCTTCGATCCAAATTTGAAAGTGAGTGTGAAGATGACAGTTCAAGATTCCTGAGAAATGTGGTACGAACAAAGTTGATAAACTTTGCTGCAGAAAACACCAAACCAAACATCTAGCACACAAAAAGTGAAAGCAGCAGAAGGGGTCAGAGACGTGTTCGCTAGAATTCTAGCCTTGGAAAGTCAAACAAGCAACATATTCAACCTTCAGCATATTTTGACTTTTCCAATCTCTCTTGCCCACAGTGATGGAACTGCCAATAAGACGGACAAGGCAGCTCTCACTAAACTGCTTGAAGGAAGACAGGACATAGTTCTGACCAACGTCACTCTGCCTCCAGTCAGCGCTAGCATGGTTGATGGTGGGTAGGCCTACATCCTAAATGAAACCCTACTTCGCGACAGCAAGTCAACCTATGGAACTACGGCCAGGGATCTGCTTGTCAAAGTATGTTCCATGCGAGGTGAAGAAATTCACCTTGTGCTTGATAAGTATGTGTTCCCTCCGATTAAAGATCCCGAGCGAAAGCTTCGGGGTGCAGCAAATCATCCTACATTCGTCATCAGTGGACCAAATCAAGCACAGCGACACAGTGGAACAGATCTGAAGAATGGTGCATTCAAAGAAGAGTGCCCACTTTATTATGCAGGAATGGAAGAACCCACAATATGGACCAATTTTCGGGAGAAAAATTCTATATGTCTCGCACGGCGGCAACTGTTTAAGGTTCATGAACATTGAACACAGACAGAGGGTGGTAGCCAGATTCAAGTTGATGAACCAACTCACCTACAAGATCAGCATGAAGAAGCTGATACCCTCATAGCTTTCCATGCTGGGAAAATTCCAAAGGGGACTATTTTGGTAAGGTCCACCGACACCAATGTCCTGGTCATCCTTATTGGTCTCGTTGGTCGATCTGATGGCATGTCATTGATAATAGACTATGATTCAGGAAACCATCGTTACATCAATGTTTCACTTTTTTGTTTTCTTTTTTTTTTTTTTTTAAAGAGACAATGAACGGAGGAAGGAAAAACACATAAAACAAAAAGGTCCATGTGCCTAAAGGCATCCTCCATTCATAAAATGTTTGTAACAACTGGATTTAAACATTTGTAAATTGTAAGTTTGTGGAAAGCAATTCGAGGGAAGTGAATTCCAAAGTAGTAGCTCTGGGGATAAATGAATTCTGATAAGCAGAAGTTCTGCATTGTGGAGGAGAAAGTGTAAATTCATGGGCGCTCTCAGCTGCCCTAGTTCTACGGGGAAAGATGTGGAGAGGCGGCACAATTGCTGTGAAAATATCTGTAGAATAATGCAAGGGATGCAACGTTTCTTCGTATGGATAATGTAGGAAGGTCCTGTGTGATTGCAGGGTTATTGATTAATCTAATAGCTTTATTTTAAATTTTGTCCAACTGCCTCAATGCAACCACTCCACTTCCACCCCACAGAGGTGAACAGTAATCCATCTGAGAACGCACATGACTTTTATATATTACGGCCAACTGCTCGTCAGTGAAGAATTCTCGAACTCTGTACAGGAGTCCCAGTTTTTTAGAGGCATTCTTAGCAATGCTTCTAACATAATGTGTCCAGCTCAAGTTAGTAGTTAATGTTACACCGAGAATGTCAATACTAGGGGAAGTGGGAATATTTACATCATTAAAAAATATATGGGAGTCAGTGAGATTCTGTCGGTTAGAAAATTGAATGTACTTGATTTTCTGTGCATTAAAGGAAACTAGATTCTTTTGTCCCCATCCATTAATTTATTATCCATTAACTTATTGCTGGTCGGCTTGAAGAGAAACAGTCTGGCCTGACTGATGCTCTCATAGGATTGCACACCCTTACAGGATGTGATTTCACATCATCTTTCAACAAAATGGGCAATGTAAAGCCCTTTCAGCGATTGGAAGCAAATACTGCAGAATTGCATGTAAGAGGTATGCGCTCCCTGACATCAGAAGTAGACGTGACTGGTGTGCTCTGTATGGGTTTAATACTACAGACATCAATGAAGCCAGGTACATGGCATTCATGCGCATAAGTGGTGGTAAGCAGACAGAACCATTGGCCAGGATAAAGAAGATTAACTGTGCACCCCTTCCCCCATGTTCCAAAACGCTTGCCAATCACATCAAGAGGTCAAACTTTGTAGCAAAAATGTGGAAAAGGGCTGATCAAGTTGACCCGACTGGTGGGGAGAGTCCAATCAACTATGGCTGGATGAACACTGATGATGGTTTCCAGCCAGATTGGTTCACTGGAAGTCCTGTCCCTGGCTTTTTAGCCAGTGCTGCTAATGAAGAGGATAGGGCCTATATGGCATCCGTGGAGGATGAAGATTCAGATAGTGTATGGAGTGAGGATGGTGATGACATTGAGGAAGACGATAACGTGTGATCCATCCTCATTTCCTACCACTGCACCATCCTGAGCTACATAAATCATGATATTATAATAAAGCCTACTTATTTTCCAAATTTGAGTTCATGAAAATGCTGCTAGTTGTTTTAGTGCTAGGTATATGGAAAACGAGATTAATTTACACCTTTTATTTGTTTACATTTTTAATATAATCTCTCGAGTCAGGAGAGATATCTGTCTATGGCAACTAAGTAATATCTTTGATAATCGTATCACTGATATGATAATTGGTAAACGCTCCTGTGTGAACATGCCCTGAACAGTAATCTTGAGCACGTAATTTATGGAATCATCAGTAAGCTTTATAGTTCAATAAAGTTATTTATCAACTTGACTTTAATGTTGCCTTGGTTAAGAGATTATTATTGATATCCTTATGGAGAACCTAAATCGGGTGATGTTAGGCTATTTCCATATTTGCGGCATTATGAATGAATGTATGCACCATCTGTCTCTGGGGTGGGGGAGGGTTGCTGTCAGGGGCAGAGCCCCGTCCAAAATTGCTGTCGCTGTGTGATTAGTGTACAGGGGACTCCTGAGGACAATTTCCAGTCTTTCCGCTTTTCGCATGAATAAATGTCCTTCTTGCCCCGGGGATGGAGGTAGGTTGCTGTCGGGGGCAAAGCCCCACCCAAAACTGCTGTCGCTGTGTGTTTAGTGTACAGGGGACTCCTGAGGACAATTTGAGACCATTTCCAGCCTTGCCGCTTTTCGCATGAATAAATGTCATTCTTGCCTCGGGGTTGGGTGAGAGTTGCTGCCGGGGGCAAAGCCCCGCCCAAAATTGCTGTCGTGCATTTAGTGTAAAGGGGACTCCTGGGGACAATTTTAGATCATTTTCAGCCTTGCCGTTTTTCGCATAAAAAAATATAATATTTGCCCCGGGGGTGGGGCTTGCTGTCGAGGGCAAAGCCCTGCCCAAAATTGATGTCGTTTTCCATTTAGAGGTCAGGAGACTCTTGCAGATCTTTTAAAACTATTTTAAGCCTTGCCGGTGTTCGCATGAATAAATTTATTTTTTAACCCCCCTTACTGTGGGGTATTTAAGGGTTAAAGCCCCGGCAGCAATGTAGAAATTTAATGTCTGAGGGTAAATCCTGATATTCATGATGTCAAACCTTTTGCCATCTTTCACATGAATAAATGGTCTGGGCTCCTGGTCTATGTGAGTAACAGAACTGCCGATGTTATCTTAACCCTCTCCGTCATATATGAGGTGATCGCGTCATATGGTGGTTTGCCCAAAAGCATCATATGACGCGATCACGTGATATGAACTTGGTGAAATAGCTCAATAACAAGTTTATGACGCAATTTGCGTCATATTGAGCTCAGTAAGTTAGGTAAGTTAGATCATAATCTATCGGTTGGTGGCAACCCCATATTCCTCCGACTTCTAACGGTCCCTCAGTGTGAGAAAGAGTGTTGTGGGAGAAAGACCGGGCGCTCGGGCAACCCCTAACTTACGGAACTAAATATGATGGAGAAAGTTAAAACTTTACTTATCATTAGTAAGACCTCATATGGATTATGCTGTTCAATTTTGGTGTCCTTATTACAGGATGGACATAGATTCGTTGGAGAGAGTACAGCGACGAATGACAAAAATGATTCATAATATTAGAAATCTACAATATGAAGAAAGGTTGAAAAAATTAGGCTTACATTCGTTAGAAAGACGCAGAGTTAGAGGGGATATAATAGAAGTGTTCAAGTGGGTTAGTGGGATTAATAAAGGGGACATGAAAAATGTTCTGAAACTCAGTGATAGCGAAATAACTTGAACAAATGGTTTCAAATTAGATAAATTTAGTTTCAGAAAAGATATAGTCAAATATTGGTTTGGTAACCGAGTAATTGTAGACATGTGGAATAAGCTACCGAGTGACATGGTAGGATCGAGAACGATAGGGAGCTTTAAGATAAAATTAGATAGGCATATGGATGAGATGGGTTGGGTATGAGGGGGGATTTGCTGGTTGTGGACCAATCAGCGCTCTGTAGATCCCCGTAATTTATTAGTGGCCCCTCCATCATTGACGATATGCCTTAAGTAGTAAGGTTCCCTTTCAAGCCTTGCGTTAGCTGTTTGAAATAACCGCCGCAGAGAGAGAGAGAGAGAGAGAGGGACCACATCATAAGGGTACGCTTATTCTCTTACGGAATCGTCTTTATGATTGGGTACTCACTACGAAAAAAACTTTGTAAAAAAATAAAATATAATAAAATATTAGTAATACTATAAACCAAGCTTCCCATAAACTTATGAATGTTTTCCCGTGCGGAGTATCCTCTGTGAGATGCTACTTTTTGGAGCGTCATTCCGCCTTCCTCTCTCTGCGTCCGTGACGAGTGGACGTGCGCGACCGTCTCTCCCCGTTCTGCATTCGTTCGCCTCTTAGTGAGTCTTTGCTCATGTGTATCTATCTGAGACGTGTTGAATAGGTTTAGACTAGTGAGAACGGTCGTTCACATTGGCACGGTCGCAGGAAGTGTTTAATTTAGGGTACTACATGTGTGTGACGTCCATGCGGTCCGCGTAGGACCTGGGCGCCGATGTTAACTTTTCCTTTTCAGCTCTCAGCTTTGCCTTTTAGCTAGTTAGGAGGCTGTATTTGGGCGGGGCTCCTTTGCTTATCCATCTTCTGATGGTGTTGCTGGTGTTTTGTGCGTCTAGCTGACGCTCTAGTCCACGTGTTGCCCCACGGGGTGTGGAACTTTCTGGAGCCCCCGTAGCGCGAGGCGACGTGTGGTAGCCGGTTGCTATGTCGTCTTGGGGGGGTTAGGCTTCACGTGTTCTTCGTGTTGCTTACCCTATGCCTCGTGGCTAGCCTCGTTGTAGGGGTTTTGTGATGATAGCTAGGCTTTATTATTGTTTTTCGAATTAATTAATAAGGATAGCCGTTTTTATAGTTATTTTTCTCTATCATGTGGTGATATTTTGCATGTGTATAAATGTCGGACTGTGTCCAGACGTTTTTTGGGTATGTTCTGGATGTTTTTTCCCTCCGGCTCTCTTTTGCTAGCTTCTAGCTTTTGGTGCCGGAGACTCGCCCCGGCGGGTTTGGATTCAACCCAAGACCCAATTATTTTGCATGTGTGTAAATGTCGGACTGCGTCCTGACGTTTTGGTATGTTCTGGGTGCTTTTTCCCTCCGGCTCTCTTTTGCTAGCTTCTAGCATTTGATACCGGAGACTCGCCCCAGCGTGTTTGGATTCAACCCAAGACACCCCTTGTTAGTTCATACCTTTCCATCTCCGGCGGATGAGCTAACTGCTGTGAAGGTTTTGTCGGCCCCACCGACTGGCCTAGCCTATTTGGATATCCTCACGCGGCGGGTTCAACCTGGTTTTCGGCACCACGGTAGTTGAGCCGGAAATCCTCGAGCTATATGTCTTTTGAGATCGACTAGTTACACGGTTTATCCCTAGGGATAAACGGTGATATAGGCATGGATACTGAGTATCATTGACAAGCAGTTTTTAACCTTCAGGAAGTTTTCAACTCGGCTGATATGACTCGCCTATACTTATTTCCTCCGGCCGGGCTTCCGGCTACGTCGGAAAGGCTTTTGGTTAGAATGTCAACAAATGTCCGTAAGAAAACGACGAAGTTGTGACTTGTTATATTCTTTAAGAATAAAATCAATCGTCTGTAAGGCGGTAGGATTGTTAGTTTTTAACGTTCTTCAAAGAATGATACAGTATAGGTCAGTGATACAGAGTGACGTTGATGAGTAGTCTTGGTTTTTCCCAGAAAAAGCCAAGGTTTTTTTCACGAAGGTTATGAAGGACAATTAGACACGCCGGGGGGCTAAGTCTAAATTTGACCTTCTATGAGAAAACAATCTCCCAAGAAAAGACCACTAAGGCTTTTCACGAGGGTTACGAAGACCAATTAGAAACGCAGGTGAGCTACGTTCTAATTTGTATCTCATACGAGTAACCCTTCAAGGTTTTTTCTCTTTAAAAAGATACGAAGGAAACTTAATTTTTACCTTCTATGAGAAAACCATCTCCCAAGAAAAGACCACTAAGGCTTTTCACGAAGATTACGAAGACCAATTAGAAACACAGGTGTGCTGAGTTCTAATTTATACCTTCCATGAGTAACCAAGGTTTTTCTCCATACAGGATACGAAGGAAACTTAGAATAGCTGGTTGGCTAGGTCTATTTTTCCGGCGTATTCGAGATACGAGTAAGAGTGTTGAAAGTCTTGGGTTATACTTATGAGCATTGATTCTTGGAAATCTTTATTTCCAGATTACACTCTTAGTTCTCGCCGCCGCACCCCGCGGTGGGTGGCCGCCCCTAGACGAGGGTAAGGCATGAGTTCTGTTACCCTCTGTACTCTACACCTACAGGTATGTTCTTTCTTTTTCTTTCATCAGAAATGGATTATGGTATACCGGGGTTGTTTAGCTCTACGGATCTATAACTATGTCCAAGTAAGGTGGGGTATGTACTGTCATGATGACGCACTAGGCCTATGGCCCTATAGTCAAGGGGGCACTCTTCATTAACTATATCAAGGAGTCAGCCCAGGTATCATGTTACGACACTCTTTGTGGAAACGTTTTTCATGATTACCTTCCCAATCAGTTAATGAATATGATTTTAACCTACCAAAGTTGGGGGTTGTTTGTTTTAGACTTACCTATGAAGCCCTAGGTTTAGTGGCCGTATTAGTAATCGAGGTTCACTACTGACTTTCCACACGTCAGGGGGTCTGGGTTGATCTATGCGGTACTAAAGTAAATGCTTGCTTAAGGGTGAAAAGGATGGGGGGTGCCGGGGAGCTCAAGACCCCTAGACCCTCCGCCGGCTATGTGATAAGGGCCGCCGGACTTTGTGAGAAGTTCACGAGTTGGGAGAATTGTTAAGTCGAGCCGGTGAGACGGCTCAAACAAATTTGTTTTTGATATTTTTAGATACCTATAATAGCCACGACTATAAGATATTAAGTATAAATTGTACAAAGTATAGGGTATGTACAGTTTAAGATTACGAACATAAGTCATAATCAAAGGTGTGACTTGTACCGTAATAAGGTTGGACAGGTAGCAAAGAATGTTCTTGGAAACCAATTTTATTGAATCTCGAGGTTATATTCTTTAACACAGGTACCTGGAAGACTCCAGGTCCGGTTCTACCAGCTGGAAAGGTTCGTGTCCACTACCTCGCAGGCCACCGACACTAGGTTTACGGTAATCCTAGGGGTAAAGTACTATCATTAGATATAACTCTGATTGGATAATCCCTGATAGACCCTTCTCGGCGGAAAACCGGACACTTAGGACCCATGACAGCAATCAGAATTCCAATTTTTAGGTTGAAATAGACGCTGTTCTTCGCCGGTAGTGGAGGATGTTGACTGACGGACTAGTTTTTTTCCTACCTCTCGACACGTCAGCTCATGACGGCGGGGTCAAGTAACAAGTCCTTGTCTAGCTTCTCAGACATTTAGTCACCACCTTTGAGCAGGCGGCATGACCAACAAACGTATCACTATTTCCGGCAACCGGACTCAACTGGCGTTCCGTAATTTAAGGGGTCACGTTCCGACAGGGGCGTTCGCTCCTGTTTGGCGGGATAAAGGGTAACAACCTAGGCTCAGTGGGGCAGGCATATGACTCGGGTCATGGGCACAGGTTTAGTGACTCAGTGACCTCTAGCTTCCGTTTCTTCCCTTCCCCTGTGGATGGGTACGGAACAAGGAAAGTTACGTCGACACGTTTTGGAAAGATTAGAATGGATGACCTTTGGGGTCATTTACCCAAAAAACTCTATGGAGGTGGCCTGCCGGGGTTCACTACCTCCAGGCTGTAAAACCAAGTAGGGATGGGTGATCTCCGTCGCATCTGTTCCCGGGTTTAGAATTTAAAAAAAAAAATCGGTCATGAGTACAGAAGAATATCATCTGAGGCATTAGCCGGACTTTCCTAAACAAGAAGTCTCCCCCTTATTGACCTACATACGCCTCGTTTTTGGCGGAATAAATGTCACAACGCCAGGTATGATAATCCGAGGAATTTTCGCTTTAAGGCTAGTTTTTTCGGGTTAAAAGAACAGAGGTAATACAGGACGGCATAAACCGTCAACCCCACTGGACGAGCGGTCAGGTGAGGTAACTCGTGTTAGTTTCCGGCTCGCTCGCCAAATAGTACAAGTGCTAGTCGGGACCCCTTAAGCCTTTACTAAATTTTACACTGCATAGGGCTCGCTCCCTGGTTGTAGACGGTTAGCTGGCGCGAAGTCTACAAATTTGTCCTATCTTACCGGCGGATATGATTTTATACCTTTGTTACGCTGGCCAGCTTGCCAGAATGTACTCGTGACTCGCTAGCACTCGCCGCGGCAGTGAAATGGGCTATAATAATCGTAGAACGATATTCTTTCTTTCTTAGTATTCGTGTTGTCACAGACAGATCAGTGTTTGCCTTTATTCTTGTCTGTGACACTTAGAAGTATTTTATATCCATAGTAGTGATTATAATATGCAGCGCGTGAGAGAGCGAGGCGGTAGTGTGTACTTACTCTAGTTGTACTTACTTTAGTTGTATTGCGGGAGTGAGCATGCTCGTTATTTCCCGCCTCCTATATGTGTAGGTGTTATATGTATCGTTGGAATGGCTGTGGATGTGTGTGTAGTCTGTATTTTTAGCCAATTGGCGACATCGGAAATGAAGGCTTAGGGTGGATCTGTATGGTACCATTCTCACTATAGACGGTACCGTCTCGCCCGAAGGCTTAGATAACCATCAGCTTAGGTGAACCATATGATACCCATCTCGCCTTGTACCATTTTTGCCAACCCCAGATGGGACGTCACAACGTCGTCCACTTATTCCAGGTACCTATTTACAGCTAGGTGAACTGAGGCTAACACATGAAAGGAGACAAGCCCAATTTGTCTCCGCCCGTCCGGGGATTGAACCCCCGACCCCTCGTGTGTGAGACGAGAGCTCTACCTACTAGGCTACGGGCTGTGTGCGTATGTACGTGTGCATTCCTCGCTCGGTGGGCTCGCTCGCTCGCTATTGGTCGGCGTGCCTGGCGTGATCTATGACGTCTGCTTTTCTGGTGACGTAGTGGCCTGTGGTTGGTCGCCGCCCTCCTTTGCCCAGTGGTGGGGCTCCGACCCTCTCCTCTCCTCAGAGCATGGTATCGTGCATTTGGTCCTAGATGTCCCTCGCATTCTGTCTCCAATCTAACCCCCTTTACTGCTGTTCCTCTCTCTGAACTCCTTCTTTCCAATACTTCTTATCTTTATTCAATTACCCATCCCTTCTGGTTCTCGCATACGACTTCCATAGTCGGCCAGTCGTATTACCAGCGCCTGTTCTCACATATATGTTTTGCACTAGCTTTAGAGGTTATTAGAATCATAGTCACATGGATTCATATTATTGGGTGCTTCTAATTATTTGGTTGTTCTTTATTACTATTTAATGCTAGACAGTGGAGGGTATCTTTGGTCGTTGTCTGAGTTATGTATATGGCAAGTCAGAGCCTGTACGACTTCGACGGAGCTTGGTAGCCTGTAGTACACCCTGGTGCATATTTTCCTTTGCGAGCCTAGCAGTATACAAGCGAAGGGCTTTTGCCTACTCTTGCTTGTATGCTTGCTAAGTCATTTTGTTGACCATTGAGGAGCGCCAGGGTAAGACCAGATACTTGAGATCTGGACTAGCCAAGAGAGCCTCATAGTCACTTAACGTAAGATAAGGGAAATTTGTTCAGGGGAGACAGTAGGCTGTGAGCATGCTTGAGCTCTGCCTAGGCTCCCTGTACCTTTATACCGCTGCTAGACTTTATTAGTAAGGAAGACAGCATATTGTTTATTAACTTTAACTGCGCATGCTTTAGCAATTATTCACGTATTGTTTTAGCCTAGGTTGATGCATAGTGCACAACCCAGTATGGCTGTTACTTTGGCTAAGGAAGTACTGCTTTTGAGTTGCTGTTGTTAGTGCTGTCACAGAGTTGTTGCACTCTCTTGTTTCCATATATATGTATCCTACTTTTTGGTGTATCTAGGATACACGCTTTGGTGTCCTGCCCCTGCATTATTTCTGTTCTATATTCGACGAGCATCTTAGAGCATCAGACGTTTTTTAGAAGATTCCATATCTGTTTGCTGTAGGACTAGACTTC
This sequence comes from Paralithodes platypus, assembly GCA_032716605.1. Classification (NCBI taxonomy): domain Eukaryota; kingdom Metazoa; phylum Arthropoda; class Malacostraca; order Decapoda; family Lithodidae; genus Paralithodes; species Paralithodes platypus. The sequence continues at coordinate 122,714,435 of CM064487.1, forward strand.
AAGTGTTTTCATAGAGCATTGAAGAGTTTAGTGTTGAGTTCAGACTCACACTAAAGATAACGTAAGCATATAACCTTTTATTAAATCTTGTCATAGTTTATTTAAGCATTGTTATTACTTGAGAGCTTTTTATTAACGTAATTACTCTTGTTGTGAGTAGGCTTTGCCGTCACCGGAAAGCCTTTGTAGAAGTACACTTAACCCAGTTAATTGATACCCCATTATCCAGTAGATTAACTCTGGAGGGTTTAAGTGTTTTGTTCACTGGCTTAATAGTTCGAGGGTTTGGAATTAGCGTACCGTTGTTGCAGATCTAGCCTATCTTGTAGTCCACTATTAAGTGCCCTTGTTTATTTCGTTGTGCCGGTCGTAACACCTTCGGGTAAACTAAGTGTAGCCCCTTAGAATCGGACACTGACTGCCTCCCCGACACAATAACAGTCACAGGTCGTTTCGTTTGCCCCAATCTTACCGTCGAATCTTTTAGGTCAGGATTCCTGGTAGACTGGATGTGGCCTAGTAGTATTTAACACTGACTGCCTCCCCGGTACAAGAGGAGTCACAAACTTACTAAGCCCTACACTAAAACTAGAATTTAGTAGTAAGAGTCACCTAAGTAGAGATTAATTGTCCGGTTAGTCTAGATTTCAATACCGTGACGCTCTCATGCTGAACAAACAGGACAGCGGGGAAGGAATTCCGGGATATTAGTAAGGCGATCAGCCTAGAGGAGGCCTGACCAAAGTCATTTAGACTATTGTCAGCCTCCCACTAACCCCGACCGACTCTCATTCTAAATCTCAACGTCCAAAACGTTATCTCGATCCATGATCGGGTATGAGGAGAGTGGTTTCGGAATGTCGTTCCGCCGTACACACCCTGTTTTATAACGGTGCTCTTTCGGACGTATCACCAGACGTATGCACAATTAGTAAAAAGTAGTGACATCCCTTAAGGGTTGACTCTGACTACCGAGTACACGACTTCTCGTGCCGTAGTGGATACTGGTCCACTTAACCCGGGCGTAGACCAATCTCACCGGGTTCACTCCGTTCACAACACATACGTAAAAGACGATATGGGATTCAGATCAGGTTCACGTATCTGCCACGTAGTGGAAGACGTTTTTTGTCCTGACAGAAACCTTTTTTTGTCCTGACAGAAACCTTTTTGGGCATGTCTCAGTACATAACAGGTTCCAACAAATTGTTGCTATGACAAACGAACATCGGTACGAGGTCACTTTCATAGAAGTCCTCTCCAACCTGAACATGGCTCCGGGCATCCCTAACAAATTAGTCCTACAGGATCTGTTTCTTCTTTGATTTAGATCAAAAGGATTACAAGAATGGAGTCCCTCGCCGTTTTGGTTCATGAGGGTAGCACAACTAGAGATACCATGCCTCAAGTAAGCTTACTTATCTGGATTCACCGCCCTTAATAACCAGACAGGTTGACGTCCCAGAAGTAGAATCTTGGAGGTAAATGAGTTGTTACCGCTATTTATAGCGGAACACTCGTAACAGTCCTGCGTTGCACTCAACATGGTTGTGTGTAACACAAAGTTCAAGAAAAGACAGAGCCACCTGATCACATATAACTCTGGGGTCTCCAGTAGCCAGATAGATTACTTCTTGGTTAACAGGAAAGACTGGAAACTAGTTCGAGATGTAAAGGTCATCCCGAGCGAAGAATGTATCTCCCAGTGCGACATGAGCTTATACAGAGATCCTAAGCGCAAGAATGTTTACATACCCAAAAGGAAAGTGGCTGCTGAAGGACAAGGAAGTTAGGGATAGGTTTCATAATGAACTGGAGGAAATTAATAGAAATAAGGAAGCTAGGCCTAACGATGTAAATAGCCAATGGAACTTTCTTAAGCATAGCCTTATCGCTGCCACTGACAAAGTCTGTGGGAAAACAAAGGGTCACCCCAGGAATAAGACCTCTTGGTGGTGGAACGATGAGGTAGAACATGCTGTGAAAGAGAAAAGGAGATGCTTCAAAGCATGGAAGAAAGGAGGCAGCAGGGAGGAATACCAGGCAGCTAAACGAACTGCCAAAAGAGTTATTTACAATGCTAAAAATCGCATTAAGGACCTGGTCCTCGAACAAGTGTGTAACACTGACAATCCCAATGGGATCTTCAACCTAGCTAGGCGAGTTAAAAATGACAGTAGGGATATTATAGGTGAACAGTGTGTTAGAGATGATAATGGGAAGATTGTGTATGCAGAAAATGAAATCAGAGAAGCATGGAAGGTACACTATGAACGATTGCTAAATGTAGAGTTTGAATGGGATAAGGAACAGCTTAGTATCGAAAAACCAATATCTGGGCCCCCTCCTTTGATAGCACCAGCTGTAGTGAGCGACGCAATCAATAAAATGAAGGACGGTAAAGCTCCAGGTTGCTCCGACATTGTCGCTGAGATGATAAAAGCCTCAGAGGAGATTGGTGTAAACTTAGTCACTGAGTTGATAAACACCATTATTAAAGATGAGAAAATCCCAGAGGATTGGCTCAAAAGTGTAATAGTAAATATATACAAAGGAAAAGGGGATGCGCTAGATAGAGGAAATTATAGGGGCCTGAAAATGCTTGACCAAATCATGAAGGTCTGTGAGAGAGTCCTTGAGGGTTTGATCAGGCAAAGCATCTCTATTGATGATATGCAGTTTGGTTTTATGCCAGGACGTGGTACAACCGATGCTATCTTCATAGTCAGGCAGATACAGGAAAGATACTTACTAAAAGGCAGGTATCTTTACTTTGTGTTTGTGGACCTAGAGAAGGCCTTTGATAGGGTACCTAGAGATGTTGTACAGTGGGCTATGAGGAAACTTGGTGTGGAAGAGTGGCTGGTGCGTGTGATAATGAAGATGTATGAGGATTCGCGAAGTTCGGTGAGGGTGAAGGGTGTACTGAGTGATGAGTTCGCAGTCCGTGTTGGAGTCCATCAGGGTTCAGTTCAGGGTTCATCAGGGTTCAAATATCACTCAAATCTTCACTAATGTCTAAATATTAATCTTACTTAACATTTGACAATAAAACTGCCACAACCCTAAATTACAATCACCTTTATATCGGAAACAAATTAAGATACTGTTCTGGTGTTGATCAATATGTAGGTACCGTACTGTATATAAGGCTGGGGTTTGCTCTACCCACAGCGGTCTGGGTGGGGGGTGGTTCGGGGTGGTGGCTAGGTAATTATACCTGGCCACTGTTCCGAATCCCTTCTTGCTGTGGCTGCGGGGCTGGGGCTGTGCCTCATTAGCTATAATTATATAATATTATATGTTTTAATAATCTTACTGTATGTAAAATAACCATCGAGTTGTATTCAAGGTGCCTTTAAGAGAGATTGTTCTCAAAAGGCGCAGCCATAATATTATTTTATTGTAAAATTAACATATATTGTATGTTTGATTGGCAAAATAAAAATTAATAAAAAAAATAAAATAAAATAAAAGTGTTAAGCCCCCTCCTCTTTATTATGGTCTTGGAGGCGCTGTCTAGAGTTTTTAGAGGCGGACTCCCGTTGGAACTGTTTTATGCAGACGATTTAGTCCTAATAGCTGACAGTATGCAGGATGCTGAGGCCAAATTCAGAGAGTGGAGAGAGGGCATGGCGTTAATATTAACAAAACCAAGGTTATGCATTGTAGTTTGAGACGAGGCAATGTGGAAAAGAGCGGTGCATACCCATGTGCAGTGTGTGGAAAGGGTGTGGACGTTAACTCAATTCAATGTAGCATCTGTCGATGTTGGGTACACCATGGGAGTAAGCGCTGTAGTAGAATAAAGGGGCCCCTGCCGAAGGATAAGTCAGAAATAGAGAAATTTGAGTGTTTAGTGTGCAAAGGCGAGCTTGTGTTAAGTGATGATCCTGTGGCTGTGAATTTTGGAAATGAGTCTTTGGAGCTGGTGAACAAGTTTTGTTACCTAGGAGATACCATCTCTGCCGGTGGTGGGGCCGAGGCTGCCACTGTTGCTAGAATTAGGTGTGGCTGGGGGAAGTTCAGAGAATTGATGCCAATCCTGACCATGAAAAGAATGCCTCTCCCCCTGAAGGGAAAGGTGTATGCCTCATGTGTTAGAAGTGCAATGACGTATGCCTCAGAAACATGGGCCGTTAAAGTAGAGGATGTCAACAGAATGGAGCGTAATGAGATGAGAATGGTGAGATGGATGTGTGGGGCCAGGCTACAGGATAGAATAACAAATGTTGAGCTGAGGAGACGTTTAGGTATAAAGAGTATTAGCGAGGTGATGCGTACAAGTAGACTGGGATGGTATGGACATGTGGAGAGAATGGATGAACAAAATTGGGTGAAAAAATGCAGGTCTGTGATTGTGGAGGGAGCTGCACCAAGGGGTGGATCGAGGAAGACCTGGGATCGGACTATACGCGCCGATCTCAAATCCAAGAACTTGACAAGTGAAGCAGCCCTTAACAGGGTTGCCTGGAACGCCGCCATTAGGACAAGAGACTGAAACTGCACTTATGTGTGGAACACTCAGTCTTAAAATTTTATGTATGTATGTATGTAAGTCAGAATTTGCTCTACCACTTACTAAACGCTCTAGGGTTGAACCGGCAACACGGTTTTCTCTGACGCGGTCTTATCCTCAGCCTACGGTAGGCTTAATACCAAGGCTTCGGAAGCGGGTGGTTTTGGGGGTTTACCCAGCAAGTGCGGCAAGACTTATATAAGGCCTACCAGTGGGCTGCGGGAAGCCTTATATAATCCAAGGCCTAAAAAAAAAAACATTTAAATCAGCCCAGTATAATTTTTTTTTTTTTGTATTGCCCCTTGGCCATGCCAAATATCACTCCTCCACATCCCCTCCTTCCCCCCCCCCCCCCTTCACTTATCACCTATTCTCCCTGTTATTCCCTTATTCTTAGGTATATATTCGTGCTAACATTAGCGAGTTGCTAGCAGGGCGTGGTCATCTGTGTTGCCAAGCATGGGAAAGAGCGAGAGAGAGACTACCACGCAACAGTGTCCGGCTGGCTGGCTGGCAGGCTGCCTCAGCCATAAGTTATGTAACTCCCAGCCTCTATCGCCGATTTTGACCATCCAAACGCTGTTTCCACTTGTTTTATTGCTGCAACAGGTTAATACCTTTATGATCAACGTAAAATAGGCGCATATGGATAAGTATTAACGATATTTATGGTACGATGACGATTTGAGTTTAGGAAACAGTCTAAATACCTCCGCACAGGGAGGGGTGGCCAATACCCCACCTACGCAGCGGAGAGGTTAATCGAACCCGGGTTCGGGGTTTTTTGTTTTACTCCACGGAGGTTCACTTAAAAGCAATTGTGTTCCTATTTTCCCTTCGTAGATCTTCAAGCTATTGGTGCCACAGTCACGCGGACATAAAATAGCATTTTCTAAGGTCCACTCTGAATGCAGAATCTTGCACTCAGACAAGATGGTCAAAGAGGTCTAGATGTGCTGGTAGATTAGTCTGCAAAGTTTTGTTAAACGATCGGCTAAACATGCATCGTCAGACGATCCGATCTACCAGGCAGCTTCAATGTCTGAGCAGTTCCAATCAGGTAGCTCAGGCAATCAGTTTTTCAATGACTCTTAAAGGAATTCGGTGTTGATCTTAAATGCCTACTTGGACGAACCCTCGAGGTTGGCTCACCGCTTATAATTTTATCCCGGCGGGAACCGGGAAGTCGCTATCTTGTATAATTATACGGTGTTGGCCCGCCAGGTTTCACTATATCCCGGCGTCCGGCTTTAAACATTAGACTGAACAGAATTCTGGCGGTTTTGAACCTCAATTTCACTTTATCCCGGTGTTGGCCTAAACGTTGGAATGAACGTAACTCCGTCTCTTCCACCCCAGCCTTACCCTACACCCACAAAGTGACACACCTAATGTCACTATAGCCTGGTGTTGCCCGAGTCCTGGGTGGGTCCCAGTTTTTTATGTCAAAGTTAGTAGCCGGTATTTCGGTGGCTAACTAAGCTCGGGATTAACCAAGTCCAGGATAAGACCCTTTGTAGACTAGACTTCCCTTGGTCAGTCATGCTGGTCTTTTGTTGTATAGGAATAGAGGAATCCGATCGGACTGAAGCTTCAGGATCGTTCACATTCTTTTCTTGATTACTATTGCCCTTCAAACTGATTTAATCATGAATCTGAAGAATCACACGGCAACTATCTGAGGCTCCTCCCTTTTTTTATTCTTGTTTCCGCAGATAAAGTAACAGGTCTTTTGGGTTCAGTTTTCACACTTCACCCCCGCCCCGTAAGCTCATGTCTACCCAGTCAAACCCGGGTAGCTAAGCAGGCAACAAGGGGCATTAAACCTGGATAATTTCAGGTGCGGATGACACGTTACGATCAGCCTTATGGCGCCTTTTTCTACTTTCACGGCCACAAACGAGCAGTGTGCTTCCCTACGGCTTTCAGGTTTCCGGCGATAAAATTGAGATAATCACAGTCATGAATACCCGGGTCTATATCTCAGGCAAGTTGATGGGATTGTCTCGGCCTGGCCGGCTGGGCCGGCCGCTCTCGATCAACCGAGTCGATCCAGTGCCCCGGAGTGGCAACGGGTCCGATGGTATGGTGCTTTAGTATTTAGTTACATTTACGAGTTATAAGAAAGGGTGGTGTGGGGGGGGGTGTACTGGAAGACCAAGACCCTCAACCCCGCCGGACCGGTGGGAAATGGGCTAGCAACGGGCACAAGCAAAAGCTGTTGATATAGGTTAAGTGCACACACAACATATATACAGAGTGTACACATGCCTTAATCATATTGCAACATACACACATGTACTTTCAGGGCAATACTATCCCATGATAATATACCGTACTCTGCAGTATCGGCAGCGTTGCACCAAATATATCCGGCACCGCTGCACATGTTTTCATCAGTAACATCCGGTCGGCACTCAGCATAGCAGTGCCACCCAAGCTCCCTATATCTCTGGCTAATAAGAACCTATAAACTTATCTCTGGACTTTTATTCTACATCCTTGTGCAAGAAAGAATTATCAAGGTTGTTGTAGCTTCACATGACAACCATACATGGCGCAGTCAGTGTATTAAAGCCAGGAGATACGAGCCAAGACCGGATTATCAGCCAGCCATCTTGCAAGACCTCGCCTCTCCAGCCCTGGATATATTCTTGAGCAGTGCTTTATAGTGCAGTGAAGTGCTTAAGTGTGTAGTGCAGTGCCTTCATTATATGTCCCATGTCATTTTTGCCCATTCCCGACTTGCTGTGAGGGTTATAGCTCATTGCTGGACAAGAGCGAGGAGTAGCATACCCTCCCCCTCTAACGTCTCCAGCAACACTAAAGTTCTCACCCCTCACTGGGCCCTCAGTGCCTTCCAGCTGTGCCGGCACATGCGCGCACGGACACACGCACATCGTTGCCAAGTCAACACGGTGTTGCCAAGCCTACCGCACTCACGCACTCACTCTCTCTAGCACAGATAATTTCTCTCGCTATTAAATAAACTGTTCCAGTTGTACTGCACATTTTCATCGTTCCTGCAAGACTACAGTGTGTCAGCTATCAACCAATTATGGAGGGAGATGAGCAGATTCATGGGGAGCCCAGAGACACCCCACACGCCCATACTGGGGAGGGAGATAGTGGTGGAGATAGTGGTGGAGATAGTGGTGGAGATAATGATGGAGATACTGTTGGACTTGCTGGTACTGGGTACCAGTCAGTTCATTCCACTCCAACCTCTCTTCTCACCACCCCTCATTTTACTCCACCTCCCCAACCTCCCCCCACTTTACCTCCCCTACACTATAGGGGGATGCCACCCCTGTCACCACACCCTGCAAGTCTACAACCTACCACAAGTGCAGACCTCCTTCAGCTCATACAGTATATGGAGCAATGCAGACAATGGGACGACTATACCAGAAGACAGGAGGAGGACCGCAGAAGACAGGAGGAGGACCGCAGACAACAGGAGGAGGACCGCAGAAGATGGGAAGAGGAAAACCGACGACAAGAGGAGGAAACAAGACGACGACAGGAGGAGGAAACAAGACGACGCACGGAGGAGGACTACAGGAGACAGATGGACGATGCCAAGTTCTCCGCCCTTGTCCAGGCTCTGGCCCAAATTACCCCACCTGCCGCCGCACCTACACCTACCTCACCGGGGACAACACCCCATTCCACAACATCCTCCACCCCTACAGCTCCACCTCCACCACAGAAGGCTATCACCCAGAACCCGCCGCCCCTTCGTGCTGATGCCACCTTCCAGGTTTTCAGAGAATGGAGGCGTCGGTGGGACGATTACTCTATTATGGTAGACTTATCTAAACTACTGAGGGAGAAACAACTGATCCAGATGCGGATGTGCTTAACCCTGGAGACACAGCGGCTTTTGGAGCACACCTTAAGCATACCCCCTGACACCGACAAGACCGTTGACGCAGTCCTCGATGCACTTCAGGAGCACATCAAGAATTCTCGCAATGAAGCTCTCCGTCGCAGGGACCTGTTCAGTTGCAAGCAAAAACAGGGCGAGTCATTCAACAACTTCTACGTCCGCCTCTGCCACATCGCCGAAGAAATTGACGTCTGCCCAGGGAACTCTTCAGCCTGCAGGGAGACCCAACTCAAGATGGTGTGACGCTTCTGCATAGTAGCCACGTGCGGGCATGCGCGCGCGTCGGCTGCCCAGCCGTTTAGAAACTGGCTGGCGGCAGCCGGCCGGCCGGCTTTTCCTTAGTATATATCCTACGACAATGTAACTAATGTCTGGGATATTCTTATGTTGTTTCACAGCTTGTAGCTGCCCTTATTCTTAACCAACGCATCTTAGTATATTTTATTCTCGATAGTTGATTGTTTCATTATAATATATAAGATGTAAGTTTAGTGAGAGTGGGAGGAGACGAGCGGGAGAGAGAGACCGGCTGGGGACGTTGCTTCGCGCGGAGAGTCTAGCTTGGGACGAGCCTGATGTGCCACATGCATTTGTTTTCGCAACGTTAGGCTTAGTTTCGACTCACGCACGGGGTAGACGATTTTGACCCCAACTGTGTTGAGTGTTGCCAAGCCTGGGATGTATTCTGCATGCCTAGGGCGGGGTCCAGACAGATTCAAGACTCAGAGCTCACCTCATTGTCGTACCCTTCGGACCCCCTTTATATCTATCCCTCTCAACCCCACTTAGAAACTTTCTCTCTTACTTTGTATACCTTCCTTCCACTACTTCACCAATCTATTTAATTATCCCCTCCCCTTGATAGACCTTATATCTATTATTGTATTAACGACGAGCTCTCAGATAACTAGATAGGATTTTGGGCCTTATGCGGAGATGTAATTGTTAATGAGACCTAGGAAGCTTTTTTGTTGTCTCATATTTGCTGGTTTCATGCTTGCTAGTGTGTTCTAGTGTCAGGTTAGCAGGGGCTAGACCGGAGGGGAGTTTTTTTTTGCGATCCTTTAACCCGGGAACTGCGGGGAGACTCTTAAGAGTTCCCCCGGCGGACTGCGGGGAGACTCTTAAGAGTGAATGAAAAAAAAAATCAACTTTTGACATCGAAAAAAAACAAAAAAAATTTTTTTAATTTTTTATTTATTTTTTGGCCCATGGGCCATGCAAAATCTCAGTCCTCTACCTCCCCTCCTTCCCCACTTTCCTCCTCTCCTTCAGTTATCACCTATTTTCCCTGTTATTCCCATATTCTGAGGTATATTTTCGTGCTAACATTAGCGAGTTGCAAGCAGGGTGTTGTCATCACTGATGGCAAGCGAGTGCAAGAGAGAGAGAGAGAGAGTATCGATCGACTGTGTCTCAGTGGCCTTGGGGGAAATTGGCGGGAAAGCAGCTTGCCTCACCCATACATTATACAACTCGCGGGCTATATCTCCGATTTTGACCATCCAAACGCTGTTTTCACTCGTTTTATTGTTGTTTCAGGTTAATACCTTTATAATCAACCCATAATAGGCGCATATGGATAAGTATTAATGCTATTAATGTTACAATGAATATTTTAGTGACGGAAACACCTCAAATACGTCAGCACAGGGGGACGTTTCCAATTACCCCCATGCGCACTTCAGAGGTTAAGTAAAGTCTGCTGGTGCGAGTCCTGTGGACCCGCACGAGTTTACTAGGATACCCGTGGGAGTCTGGGGGCATTTTCTTGTCTGTGTCCCTGTGTGTCTAGTGTTGTGTTGTGTGAGGGCCCTTGCCTAGTCCACTCAGCACTGCGCTAGCACGTCTTGCTTTTGTTTTAGGGTCGCCAGGAGAGAGTCAGATACTTGCGATCTGAGTCTCTCAAGAGAGCACCCTTTCAATTAGAGTAATTTGGCGCACAGACTTGGGAACTTCCCTAGGCTAGAGCAGGTGGCTCAGCCCGGGTATCCGAAGCCTATATCCTTCCGGCTAGACCTCTGCCACCTGGCAGATTAACAGCTAGGGGTTTATTATTTCTGTATGCTTGTTATTGTGCCACAGTTTACCGTTTTTGTGAGCATTGTGAGTCAGGGTGTGGCTTAGAGACTCTGTCCGAGCAGGCTTGCCTGACTAAGAGTGAGAAGCACACCTGTATGTGGTTATGTTGCGAGTTGCTGCCTTTATTTAATTATACCTATGCCATTATACACTGTAGGTCCTATCACTAGTATTTATTCCTGCTTATGAGTTGAGAGTTCTCTAAATCCGTAACGTACTTTCTTTGCTAAGCATCAGATCCTACAGTAGCCGCATGCAGTTTAGAACCCCGCATCTTGTCTACCGGTACGATGTTTTGAGGACTGTTTGCTTTCACCTTCTTTCACGCAGGGGTGATTAGTTGTATTAATTAACGTAACGTTAAATGTACTTTCTTCTAGTTTGTTATTAAATTGTTTCTGCAATTTAATTCCGTTATCTATCTTTTCCTTGAAGCTTTAAGTCAACTTAATTGTGTGATCTTTTATATAGCCTGCTTGACTATCAGCAGTCTATAGTGCGTGCACCCTGTAACCGAGTCATAGGATACCTTGTTGTCCAGGCAGGACTCTTGACGGTTTAGGGTGGTTTGTTGCCTGGGTTTATAGATAAGGGTTGGATCTAGCGTTTTCCGTTGTTGCTTGTTGCCGCATACCTAGTCCAATAGAAAGAGCCCAGTGTTTATATATCCCAGGACGTAACAAATGGCGACCTTTCATAGGATTTACTGAACAGAGGAATATAGTGGTCATTTGTTTTGAGATTCCTTATGATTAGAGGAATACAGTGGACCTAGATTTTTTTTTTTGGAGCAACCAATATAACACATTAAAGACTTTAAATAACATTAGTATATACATACTTGCATAGGAGATAAGGCACATTCTATAACCGTGATAATTACTGCAGTACACAAACATGTCTAATACATCAGAACACAGTGATGGGTCAGGTCACGATACGGGCTCGGAGGGAGAAATACCTGTGGAGTGGCTAGTCGATAGCGAGGAGGGTGCTAGAAGATTTTTAAAGGTGCCCCTTACCGCTGCCAGGGTGTTGAAGCTGAATAAGTATGGCTTAAAGTGTGTGGCAGGTCTTCAGGGTCACCAGGGTTTAAGTGGCATGAGGAAAGATCAGCTGAGGACTTTGATATTGGGTTTAGAAGGGAGAGACCTGGGTGGAGAGGCGACTGGGGGCCCCGGTCCCCAGCCCCCCCTCCACTCTACCCCCGTATCAAACGTCAGTGTGCCTGAATTTATTTACATACCCCCAAGTTGATGGTCAATGGCAGCGTGGAATTCAATTACAGGGACCCTCTCCATTAAATGCACCTTCCCCTCCTCAAGGGTTGACTCCAGATTTGTTGTTTCGGCTTGAGATGGCCAAGGTTGAGGCTACCGAAAGACAGGCTAGAGCTCAGGTTGAGGCTACCGAAAGACAGGCTAGAGCTCAGGTTGAGGCTGCCGAGAGACAGGCTAGTGTGCAGGCTGAGGTTGCTAGAGCTCAGGCTGAGGCCGCAGAGAGAACAGCTATACGAGAGGCTGAACTGCAGGCAGAGTCTACTAGGTATCGGGCTGACAGGGAGCTGGAGAGATCTCGAGTGGAGGTAACAGGGCGAAATATTGGGGGAGGTAACAGACATCGGGACCAATCATTGTCGCACCTGCTTAAACTAGTTCCTGTGTTCGATGAATCATGTGTGACTGAGTTTTTTATGCGATTTGAGAAGAAGTGTCAGGAACACCAGTGGCCTCAGGAAAAGTGGGCAGCATTAGTTTTATCAAGACTCCTAGGAAAGGGGCTAAAAGCGTATGATGCACTACCTTTAGAGTCCTGTGTAGTTTATGATGAGCTAAAGAAGGCTGTGCTACGGGCCTATGAGTTACAACCAGAAACTTACCGCTTGAAGTTTCGGGGTGTTACTAAGGGCAAGGATAGTACCTTCCTAGAACACGCCCGGGACTTGTCTGATGCACTACGACATTGGCTGCGTTCTGAGAGGGCAGCTACTTTTGAGGAGTTGAGTGAGCTGGTTCTCTTGGAGCAGTTCTTCAAGTGCACAGGCGGGGACTTAACATTAAATATAAAGGAAAAAAATCCTAGAACTCTCCAGGAGGCAGCAGAAATGGCTGACCGCCGACTGTCATTAATTCGAGGGTGCGAAGCAGCAGCTAGGAGTGAGTCGGGTGCAAAGGATCGTACCCCTCCCCCTCCCAAGACTTTTGATACACATAAATACACAAAACCATGTAGCACTGACAATAAAACTGAACATTAACTAAATACCGTCCCGTATAAGAAGTCTAATGGTACCTCCCACTCCCAAGGGAAACCAAAGAGTAAAGAGTGCTTCGCATGTCACAAGGAGGGTCACTTTGCAAATGCTTGTCCGAACAAGCCACCAAACAAGGTTGTGTCATTGGCCCGCAGCATAGGGGTGTCGCCTATATCTTCTGAGTTTGCCAAGGGTAGTTCGTCAGAGGTTGGGACACAGCCTGTGTTCAAGAGTCCGGAAGGCTCGAACCCTGTCCGCGACGTCTTTGGGGGTCATAGAGGGCATGGTTTTGTGAGGTGGGCTGGCGAAAGGCGAGGAGTTAAGCTATTGCGTGATACGGGGGCTTCTCAGACCTTGTTAAAGAACTTTACTGGTGGGCCGATTAACGCTGCTCGGGTGGTGGTAGTTCAGGGGATCAATGCTACGAAGTCCTACCCGCTGGTGCGGATGGAGCTGGAGGTGGGTGGTGTGGCGAAGGAGCTGGATGTAGGAATTATAGAGAACTTGCCTGTTGGGGGCGTCGACCTCCTCCTCGGCAACGACTTTGCGGTGCCTGCTTCTAAGGTTTCACCCTTGGTCGTTGCCGAGAAGGCGGCCGACGTTAGTAGGGAGGAACAGGAGTGGGTTGAGAAGTGTAGCGTACAAACTATGGCGTGTGTTGTGACGCGTTCTCAGACATCCGGAGCCTTGCAGCCACCACCTCAGTCTATCAAACCGTGGAGGAAAGGTCACAAGAAAACGGGAAGTGTTGGTCAATTGGAGAGTTTTGAGCCGGCAGTGTTTCTTGGTGACTCATTATTGGCACCTATGTTAGAGTCTGGAGAGGCCCCGGGGCCTGTCACCGCTAGTGCAGGTGCAGGGTAGGAAGAGACTCTGCGACAGCATCGTTATGCGCAGCGTGAGGAAAGGTTGGCTCAGCGGGACATTGCAGGTGGAAATAAATTATTTAAGATGAACTTGGATAATCTCGCACCTGCTGATATATGTTCCTTGCAGCTGGAAGATCCTGAAGTCAGGGCGTGTGGTAATGGTGCTGTCAAACTGGAGAGCGATGGGGATGCGCAGCCTGGTGATTTTTTCTTGTCCGAGGGGATTTTGTATCGGAGACATCAGGATCCCAAGAAAAAGTGGGATGGCGGGTCAGGATTAGTGGACCAGTTAGTAGTACCGAGGGTGTGCCGTGAGAGCTTATTGAGATTAGCTCATGATGTGCCTTTGGCAGGGCACCTGGGGGCACGTAAGACGGAGGCAGCTCTGAGCAAGCTTTTCTGGTGGCCTGGGTTAAAGGCGAGTGTCGTGTCATGGGTGACACAGTGTCACACTTGTCAAGTTGTTGGGAAACCCAATCAGGTCATCCCGAGAGCCCCGTTACAACCCATCCCTGTCATTGGGCCGCCCTTCAGCAAATTAGTTATCGATATGGTTGGCCCATTGCCCCCCACTAGTGCCGGCAATAAATTTTTAATAACTGTAATGGATGTAGCAACACGGTATCCAGATGCTTACCCCATGCGCAACGGGATGGCTAAGACTGTTGTCAAAAACCTACTTGTATATTTCTCTCGTTATGGCTACCCTCAGGAGATCCAGTCTGATCAGGGATCCAATTTTACTTCTGCTCTGTTTAAGCAGACCATGCAGCAACATGGGATAGTGTCTGTGGTGTCATCTGCCTACCATCCCGAGAGTCAGGGAGTTTTGGAAAGGTGGCACTCGACTCTCAAGAGTATGTTGCGGTGTTATTGCATGGAAAATGGGAAGGACTGGGATCTAGGTCTCCCATACGTTTTATTTGCTGCGAGAGAAGTACCTGGGGAGAGCTTGGGATTTAGCCCGAACGAGTTGGTTTTTGGACACAGGGTCAGGGGGCCCCTCCACATAGTCAAGGAGATCTGGGAGGTCACAAAGCCATGCTCGCTTCTAAAGTATGTAGTTGAAAGCCTTGAGAGAATGCTAAAGAGCTTGGAGGTAGCAGGTCGGAACCTTAAGAGTTCACAAGCTCAGATGAAGGACAGATACGACCAGAAGGTGAAGCTGAGGGAGTTTGAAGTAGATCAGGAGGTACTGATACTACTGCCTCTGGTGGGACACCCCTTGTCTGCCAAGTATTCTGGTCCGTATCGGGTTGTAAGGAAGGTTTCTGATCTCGACTATTTAGTAGCTACTCCTGATCGTAAGAAAAAGAACCAACTTTGCCATGTAAATCTGATGAAAGAGTATGTGAGGCGCCCCTCCGAGCCTCTCACTGTCCCGGTGTTGATCTGCAGCGATTGTGGTGGAGAAGGAGGAAGGGACAGTCAAGCTGCGGGGGAGGATAATTGGGATTGTCATGTTTCCGCGGATCAGTGGGCGGGGAATTCTAGACAAGTGGCTCACGAGTTGATATTACACCTGCCTGAGCAACAGCGTGTAGCTGTGCAGCACTTGTTTGATTCAAACCCAGCTGTTTTCGCGGAGCATCCTGGCCTCACTACTCAAGCGGTGCACGATGTCGATGTTGGGGACCACCCGCCCTTTAAATCAGTGCCATACCGTGTTCCCCCTATTAAATTACCAGCACTTAGGGAAGAGCTGGATTATATGCTGAAACGTGGGCTGATTTCTGAGGGTGCAGTAAGGTGGACTTCCCCAGTCACACTGCAGCCCAAACCAGATGGCAAGGTGCGGTTTTGTATAGATTTCCGCAGGTTGAATGGTTTAACCCCCACAAATGCCTACCCTCTCCCTCGCGTGGACGACAGTGTGGATAAGATAGGAAAAGCCAAGTTCCTCACTAAGATAGACCTTGTTAAGGGTTATTGGCAAGTGCCCTTGTCTGAGCGAGTGCGAGAGGTGTGTGGGTTTGTGGTGGACGGTGCCACATATCGTTGCCATGTTATGCCATACGGGCTGAAAAATGCCCCTGCAACGTTTCAGAAATGAATGAACGACATTGTAGCCGACATTCCCAACTGTACGGTGTACCTAGATGATGTCATAATATACGACGATGATTTTAACAGTCACTGTGCTCACATCGGACAGCTTTTTAATAAACTGAATGAAGCAGGTTTGGTGGTAAACCTGGGTAAGTGCGATTTTGTCAAAGCCACAGTTTTGTACCTGGGGTTCGAGGTGGGGATGGGTCAGGTGTGCCCTCCACAGACAAAGATCAAAGCCATCGATCAGTTTCCCCAGCCTACGACTAAGAAACAAATCATGCGGTTTCTAGGTATGATAGGCTATTATCGTCGCTTCATCAAAGGCTATTCGACTGTACTTGCACCTTTAACTGACTTATTATCTAAGGACAAGAAGTTCCGGTGGTCTCCTGAGTGTGCAGAGGCGTTTTCCTTGGTGAAACACCTGTTCTGTACCCACCCCATACTCAGGGCCCCGGACTTCAGCAGACCTTTTCAGCTGGCGACTGATGCCAGTGGTATAGGGGCTGGGGCTGTCTTGTTACAGACAGATGATGAAGGTATCGAACATCCAGTGAGTTTTTACAGTAAAAAATTCAATAGTGCACAAAGGAATTACTCTGTAATTGAAAAAGAACTCCTGGCGATACTGCTGGCGCTCAGGCACTTCGATGTATATGTTCCTGCTTTCGGACCAGTCGTAGTGGTTTATACCGATCATCACCCTCTGAAATTCTTGAATCAGTTTCATAACCGGAATATGAGGCTGACCAGGTGGTCACTCATGCTTCAGGAGTATAATCTGGACATACGCCATATTGCCGGTTCTGATAACGTGATAGCGGATTGTCTATCAAGGGTGGATGATGTTGGTTAGACTGCCACAGGATTGAGGGTTGAGTATGGAGGAAAATAGGCTGTCACTGTAGTTCAGCCGAAAAAAACAAATTAAAAAAGCAAAAACCTTATAAAAACTCTTTATTTTTTATAACGTGTAGAATTTTGTATAAGATGTTGTAGCAGTATCTAAGTTGAATGTTTTCGCTTATTGTCGCTAAGTTAGTTGAACTTGCTCGGTGGAGCGCAACAGTCTTTATTTTTGTTATATATAGTGCCTTGTGTCGCAACAGTGTGTGGTACTATGAGAAGCTTTCTGTTAGATATGAAGAACTTAGTCAAGGGTCTTATATCTTGGGGGAGGTGTGACGCTTCTGCATAGTAGCCACGTGCGGGCATGCGCGCGCGTCGGCTGCCCAGCCGTTTAGAAATCGGCTGGCGGCAGCGGCTTTTCCTTAGTATATATCCTACGACAATGTAACTAATGTCTGGGATATTCTTATGTTGTTTCACAGCTTGTAGCTGCCCTTATTCTTAACCAACGCATCTTAGTATATTTTATTCTCGATAGTTGATTGTTTCATTATAATATATAAGATGTAAGTTTAGTGAGAGTGGGAGGAGACGAGCGGGAGAGAGAGACCGGCTGGGGGACGTTGCTTCGCGCGGAGAGTCTAGCTTGGGACGAGCCTGATGTGCCACATGCATTTGTTCGCAACGTTAGGCTTAGTTTCGACTCACGCACGGGGTAGACGATTTTGACCCGGCAACTGTGTTGAGTGTTGCCAAGCCTGGGATGTATTCTGCATGCATAGGGCGGGGTTCAGACAGATTCAAGACTCAGAGCTCACCTCACTGTCGTACCCTTCGGACCCCCTTTATATCTATCCCTCTCAACCCCACTTAGAAACTTTCTCTCTTACTTTGTATACCTTCCTTCCACTACTTCACCAACCTATTTAATTATCCCCTCCCCTTGATAGACCTTATATCTATTATTGTATTAACGACGAGCTCTCAGATAACTAGATAGGATTTTGGGCCTTATGCGGAGATGTAATTGTTAATGAGACCTAGGAAGCTTTTTTGTTGTCTCATATTTGGTGGTTTCATGCTTGCTAGTGTGTTCTTGTGTCAGGTTAGCAGGGGCTAGACCGGAGGGGAGTTTTTTTTGCGATCCTTTAAGTAAAGTCTGCTGGTGCGAGTCCTGTGGACCCGCACGAGTTTACTAGGATACCCGTGGGAGTCTGGGGGCATTTTCTTGTCTGTGTCCCTGTGTGTCTAGTGTTGTGTTGTGTGAGGGCCCTTGCCTAGTCCACTCAGCACTGCGCTAGCACGTCTTGCTTTTGTTTTAGGGTCGCCAGGAGAGAGTCAGATACTTGCGATCTGAGTCTCTCAAGAGAGCACCCTTTCAATTAGAGTAATTTGGCGCACAGACTTGGGAACTTCCCTAGGCTAGAGCAGGTGGCTCAGCCCGGGTATCCGAAGCCTATATCCTTCCGGCTAGACCTCTGCCACCTGGCAGATTAACAGCTAGGGGTTTATTATTTCTGTATGCTTGTTATTGTGCCACAGTTTACCGTTTTTGTGAGCATTGTGAGTCAGGGTGTGGCTTAGAGACTCTGTCCGAGCAGGCTTGCCTGACTGAGAGTGAGAAGCACACCTGTATGTGGTTATGTTGCGAGTTGCTGCCTTTATTTAATTATACCTATGCCATTATACACTGTAGGTCCTATCACTAGTATTTATTCCTGCTTATGAGTTGAGAGTTCTCTAAATCCGTAACGTACTTTCTTTGCTAAGCATCAGATCCTACAGTAGCCGCATGCAGTTTAGAACCCCGCATCTTGTCTACCGGTACGATGTTTTGAGGACTGTTTGCTTTCACCTTCTTTCACGCAGGGGTGATTAGTTGTATTAATTAACGTAACGTTAAATGTACTTTCTTCTAGTTTGTTATTAAATTGTTTCTGCAATTTAATTCCGTTATCTATCTTTTCCTTGAAGCTTTAAGTCAACTTAATTGTGTGATCTTTTATATAGCCTGCTTGACTTATCAGCAGTCTATAGTGCGTGCACCCTGTAACCGAGTCATAGGATACCTTGTTGTCCAGGCAGGACTCTTGACGGTTTAGGGTGGTTTGTTGCCTGGGTTTATAGATAAGGGTTGGATCTAGCGTTTTCCGTTGTTGCTTGTTGCCGCATACCTAGTCCAATAGAAAGAGCCCAGTGTTTATACATCCCAGGACGTAACAATGGTCATTCTGATGGGCATACACGACGAAGAACTTGTACAGAAGCTGCTTTCCCTCGATGCCACCCCTTCATTACAGGACATCGTCAACACTTGCCGTTCCTACGAGGCCACTCGAAGCGGTACGTCAGCCATACGTGCCCCACCGTCCCAGGTTAACGCCGTATCAGCGTACAAGCAGAACAAGCAAGTTAAGCAACGCGACAAGTTCTCCACATCGCAACAGTCCTTGGCGTCGGCTGCCGCCTGCCAGCGTTGTGCTCGCCGGCACGACAAGAACAAGTGCCCGGCTGAAGACTACACCTGCACTAACTGTGGCCATCGTGGTCATAAGCCTAGGACTCCTGCTTGCCCTGCTGTCACCACCCAGTGTCGTCGCTGCAACCATATGGGCCACTACGACAAATGCTGCAGATCTTCCAAGACGCCCGCCACACAGGACAACGACGCTTCCTCCCACAACAAGTCTACAGCAAAGAAGACCCCAAGTTGCCGACGTGTGGGATCACCTGTTCAGGCACCCACACTGACATCCGTGAGTCTCACCTACAGCGGCACCATTAGAAAACTCCACATGCTTCCTGACACAGGTGCAGACATCACAGTGATCGGCCGACGACACCTCGACATACTTCGGATTCCTCTCAGCAGCCTACGACCTCCGCCTCCGACAACAACGCTCAACGCGGATGGCTCTGCAATGGCTCCTGCTTTGGGGACGTTTCATGCACAACTCACCATCAGCAAACGTTCCTGTTCTGCCACAATCCTACATTCCACACTGATATTTGGTATTGATAAATACGTTCAATGTAATTCAAATACATTAAACACTGATATTTGGTAATGAAAATACGTTCATTACATTGAACGTATTTATCAATACCAAATATCAGTGTGGAATGTTGGGTTAACATTCATTTTTTCATTACATTGAACGTATTTATCAATACCAAATATCAGTGTTGAATGTTAAATGACAGATCCCAAGGTTAAGGCCTTGGGTTTGAACAAAACATAAAAACAATGATAATAGATTTTCATTACATTGAACGTATTTATCATTCCGCAAGGGTGTTCAGACGCCGCTTCTGTCCAAACGCCACTGTCAAGAATTGGCCATCATCTCAGCGAAATTCCCCAAGCCAATTCTACAGGTCAAACACATCAACAGGTGTAAGGAGCTACCCTTCACAGCCACCACATCACCTGCACAGGCTGACCCTGGCAAAGTCGGAGCGATCAAGGACTTCCCGACACCAGCCAACATCACCGACCTTCGCTCCTTCATGGGTTTGGTGAACCAGCTGGCAGAGTTCACCCCCGACATCGCCACTGCTGCTCAGCCCCTGCACCCCCTGATGAGCCCGAAGAGGTCGTTCATGTGGACCGCTGACCACGATGAGGCTTTCCGCCGGGTCAAGGCTGCCCTGCTCAGTCCACCCGTCCTGGCCCCATTCGACCCTTCCCTACCAGTGATTCTACAAACTGATGCGTCCCGCCTCAACGGTATTGGATACGCCCTCCTACAGGATCATGGCAACAACCGTCTCCGCTTAGTTCAGTGTGGCTCGAGGTTCCTAAGCGACCCCGAGTCCCGCTATGCCACCATTGAGCTGGAGATGCTAGCCATGGTCTGGGCCATGTCCAAGTGCAAGTTCTACCTCATCGGACTGCAACACTTCACCCTCATGACAGACCATCGCCCCCTCATCCCCATCTTCAACAACTACACCCTTGATGCGGTTGAAAATCCCCGCCTCCAACGTCTGAAGGAGAAAGTCGCACCTTACCTCTTCACAGCCATCTGGCGCGCTGGCAGGTTGCTCTGCATCCCTGATGCGTTGTCACGGGCCCCTGTCGGCCACCCGACGCCAGAGGATGAGTTAGCATGTGCCGACGCCACGGTTCACCTCAGGTCCCTCATGACTGTCAACGCCGCCGCCACCAACGTCAACTCTCCTTCACAGGACGCAGACAGGATTCTCCAGGAACTCCGAGACGCAGCCAGAGCGGATACTGTGTACATCCGCCTGCGTGAGTGCGTTACTTCGGGTTTCCCCACCAACCGCTACGGCCTGCACAACTCTCTACTCCCATTCTGGAAACTCCGAGACTACCTGTCAGCAGATGGTGAACTCGTCCTGTACGGAGCGAGGGTTGTGGTTCCTGAAGCCCTCCGCCGCCGCACCTTGGCTCGCCTGCATGATAGTCACAGAGGCGTGGAGGCCACTAAGCGTAGGGCGCGACAGGCTGTCTTTTGGCCTGGCATCAACTCGGACATCGCCAACACAGTTCAAGCTTGTGAGCCGTGTCAGGTCTTACAGCCTAGTCAGCAGCAGGAACCCATGATCAACGACGACAACCCAACTAGGCCTTTCGAGTCTGTTTCAGCCGACTTCTTCGCTGTGGCGGGGAACTCCTTCCTTGTCGTAACAGACCGACTCTCAGGCTGGCCCGTTGTCGTTGTCGTGTTGGGCCCAAATTTGGCAAATGAGTTTCAATGCGGATAAATGTAAAGTACTACATATCGGATACCTAAATGAGAAAGCAAACTATTCGATGAATGGCACTCAGCTTAAGAATGTAAACAGAGAAACCGATCTGGGAGTAACAATATCGAGTAACCTAAAACCGAGTCAACAATGTTCAGAAGTTGTTAAGAAGGCAAACAAAATAATTGGCTTTATAGGCAGGTCATTTGAGCATAAATCCAAAGAAGTTATCCTAACCCTTTACAATTCCTTAGTCCGCCCTCTTCTGGAATACTGCGTTCAATCCTGGTGCCCTTATTACCAAAAAGATATAAATAAGCTAGAACGAGTTCAACGTAGAGTTACCAAAATGATACCTAGCCTAAAGAACAAACCATACGAAGAGCGTCTTAGAGAATTAAATCTATTTCCTTTAACCCAGCGCAGATTAAGAGGTGACTTAATTCAAGTGTTCAAAATCATCAAAGGCATCGACAATATGAACTGTAGTAAGTACTTCACTATCGACCAATCTAATTACACGCGGGGAAACGGTTGCAAAATTATTGGTAAATCTTTTAACTCGCACGAATCTAAGAATTTCTTCTTCAATCGAGTTGTCAACTTGTGGAATGGGCTTCCCCGAAACGTTATAGACTGCATCACCGTTGATTCATTTAAACTCCGCCTAGACAAATATCTCGCTTCAAACCCGCGACTGACTGCGTTTGTAAATGAATAACTTTATTTTATCCCCCCCTCAGTTACTAACCCATCTGTCCCCTACTAACTTCCTAATCCTGCCACGGACATTAGTTCCAGGGCAGTAATTCCCTTTCCAATGTTCCCTTACCCACTCTAAACCACTGTTTGGACACTTGATCCTCAGTGTTTTGGAGGACAAGCAACCTAGAAGGGTCACTAGATCTGTTGTTGCTTGATTTCCTTTGTACTCCTTTGTACTCCTTTGTACTCCTTTGTACCCTGCAAAGGAGATACTACCGCTTAAATCACCATCAGGATCTTCTGCCGCTACTTCAGGGAAGTTGGTGTACCCTCCGCCTACGTACAGATGGAGGCCCACAGTTTACTAGCCGTGAGTTCCGGGACTTCATGGAGCGTTGGGGAGTCAATCACTTGGTCTCTTCCCCACACTACCCACAATCCAACGGTCATGCCGAGTCTGCCGTCAAGTCCGTCAAACACCTCATACTGAAGACGGCTCCCTCAGGCAACATCGACTGTGAGGACTTTGACCGTGGACTGTTGGAGCTCCGCAACACCCCGAACTTCACAGGCCGCTCCCTGGCACAAATCTTGTATGGCCACCCACTACGGTCTTGTGTCCCTGCTCATCCCCAGTCTTTTGCAGCAGAGTGGCAATCCAAGGCCGAGGTCTGTGACTGCCGTGCAGCCGCCCACACTGCGCTGGTGCAGAGAATCTATGACCAGCACGCACGCCCCCTTCCCAGGTTGAGAGTCGGCACCACAGTGCGGATCCAAGACCCGACTTCTCACCGCTGGGACAAGGTTGGGGTCGTCATGGGCTGCGGCAGGTCCAGGGATTATGAGGTTCGTCTCCCCAGTGGTAAGATATATTGGCGGAACCGTCGCTTCCTCCGCCCAGTGAATTCCCCTGGTGTTGAACCCCTCCCCCATAACCCTGAGATCCCTGTGTCTTGCACGGACCCAGAAAGAGAGTCCTTCACTTCCCTCATGGCCCCACGTAGGTCTGAAAGGCTCCTAGAAAAAGTCAGCTCGACAACTTCTTGCGAGCTTGAAGGGGGAGGGAGGTATTGATATAGGTTAAGTACACACAACATATATACAGAGTGTACACATGCCTTAATCATATTGCAACATACACACATGTACTTTCAGGGCAATACTATCATTGTTTAATATCCCATGATAATATACCGTACTCTGTAGTATTCCCAGATCGAGGGTGAGTCAGCTGGAACTTTGACCAACTGTACGTGACTGAAGTAATGATAAGGCTTTGTCAAGTGACCAGGTGGGCATGAGCTGACGCAGCTTGAAACACGCCCTCATAAAATCTTTCTCCTCCGCCTGCGGTATGGAAAGGCCCGTGAGATAAAAAAAAGGAGATCTGATGGCAGACAAGTTATTTTTTAATGTGATTACTGAAAATTGTTTGTGCTCAAATAAATAATCTAGGTATTTGAAAATCAAGGCTCCCGAGGCATCTGTTTGCCCTGACTCTACAATCCAGGTCGTAAAAGTTTTCCAATGTGACTGGTATTGTCTCCTGGTAGACATAGTATACTGGTTCAAAAGCTTATTTGTGACACTCTCCCCAAATTTAGCTAACCATTTTCCCTTGTAAATGTCCATAAGGCAAAACTGAGCGAGGTCTGAAGGTTGCCAATCATCTCTAAGTGGAAGGGGGAGACCGGGAGCGACACCGGGTTCTTGCACCATTCCTGCAACTGATGGTACCACACCTGGGCCGGCCATAACGGCGCGATCATCGAGACTAAGCCCCGGTAGCCACTCAGTTTGTGAATCACTCTGCACATTAGTACAGAATCTGGTGGAGGAAAAAGATAAATTGAAGTCCACTTGTTTCAATCCTCCAGTAATGCATCTGGTCCCCCCGCCAGGGTTGCGCCGCGGAGAGTGAGGAAGAGAGGGAGTCTGTGATTCTCCTCGGATGCGAACAGATCCACTTGTGGACGGTAAAGCTTTGCAATCATCTTGTCGAAGACGGTTTGTTTGATAGCCCATTCTATTAGGTTGCTCCGCCTCCGAAACAGAGCGTCTACCCAGACGCTCGACACGCCGGGGAGATATGCTGCATGCAGATGGATGCCCAGCGATTCGGCTAGGGCAAAAATCTGCTCCGATAACTTTAGCAACTCTCGATACCTCGCTGAGCCCTGCTTTTGAATACAATGGACTGCTGTGAGGTTGTGCATACGGAACATTATTGCCTTGTCTTGCAAGGACATCCCATGATCTTGCAGGAAAAAGAGAGGAACTAAAAGCTCTTACTTGTTGATATGACAAAAGTTGTCGTGGGGCCAAGTGCCTTGCCCTTGATGGCCTAGATTTGACTGATAACCCCAACCTAGAGCCCCTGAAGCGTCTGTGTCTACCCATACCGTAGGCGGGGGAGAAACCCATGTCATTATTGAGTAAAGCATTTCCGGCTTGGCCCAGACCGATAGCAAGCTGTGGATTAATGGAGGAATTGCCATAATTTCTTCTCCGGCGAGAGAGGAAAAACTTTGTTGCCTTCCAAGATTAATCTCTTTACTTCCAACCGGCCCAACTTCACAGTTAATTGGATCCGGTTGAGAGAGCCGATCAGGGAATCCCACGTTTTCCTGGTTGTATTCAGACTGTGGAGAAAAAGGAACAGTTTCCGGCGAAATCTGTTCCGGTTGTCCACACTCTGAGTAAGCGTTAGATTGGTGGTGTCCCAGACCAGCCCAATCCACTGAATATTCTTTGTGGGAACAAGGAGAGACTTCGCCAAGTTCACCTTGAACCCTAGGTTGTGCACATGATTTAATACTTGGTTTACATGGTTGTGACATAACTCCTCTGACTCTGCCACCACTAGCCAGTCGTCTAGATACCAAAACACCTGTATGCCTTGGGCTAACAATGGCAAAAGGGCTTGCCGGACTAATTTTGTGAAAATTCTCGGTGCCAGGTTCAACCCGAAAGGCATCTTTGAAAGACATAAGTGTATGGTTGTCATGTAAAGCTACAACAACCTTGATAATCCTTTCTTGCACAAGGATGTAGAATAAAAGTCCAGAGATAAGTTATAGGTTCTTATTAGCCAAAGATATAGAGAGCTGGGGTGGCACTGCTATGCTGAGTGCCGACCGGATGTTACTGATGAAAACATGTGCAGCGGTGCCGGATATATTTGGTGCAACGCTGCCGATACTACAGAGTACGGTATATTATCATGGGATATGAAACAATGATAGTATTGCCCTGAAAGTACATGTGTGTATGTTGCAATATGATTAAGGCATGTGTACACTCTGTATATATGTTGTGTGTGCACTTAACCTATATCAACACCTCCCTCCCCCTTCAAGCTCGCAAGACGTTGTCGAGCTGACTCTTTTTCTAGGAGCCTTTCAGACCTACGTGGAGCCATGGGGGAAGTGAAGGACTCTCTTTCTGGGTCCGTGCAAGACACAGGGATCTCAGGGTTATGGGGGAGGGGTTCAACACCAGGGGAATTCACTGGGCGGAGGAAGCGACGGTTCTGCCAATATATCTTACCACTGGGGAGACGAACCTCATAATCCCTGGACCTGCCGCAGCCCATGACGACCCCAACCTTGTCCCAGCGGTGAGAAGTCGGGTCTTGGATCTGCACTGTGGTGCCGACTCTCAACCTGGGAAGGGGGCGTGCGTGCTGGTCATAGTTTCTCTGCACCAGCGCAGTGTGGGCGGCTGCACGGCGGTCACAGTCCTCGGCCTTGGCTTGCCACTCTGCTGCAAAGGACTGGGGATGAGCAGGGACACAAGACCGTAGTGGGTGGCCATACAGGATTTGTGCCGGGGAGCGGCCTGTGAAGTTCGGGGTGTTGCGGAGCTCCAACAGTCCACGATCAAAGTCCTCACAGTCGATGTTGCCTGAGGGAGCCGTCTTCAGTATGAGGTGCTTGGCGGACTTGACGGCAGACTCGGCATGACCGTTGGATTGTTGGTAGTGTGGGGAAGAGACCAAGTGATTGACTCCCCAACGCTCCATGAAGTCCCGGAATTCACGGCTAGTAAACTGTGGGCCTCCATATGTACGTAGGCGGAGGGGTACACCAACTTCCCTGAAGTAGCGGCAGAAGATCCTGATGGTGTTTGAAGCGGTAGTATCTCCTTTGCAGGGTACGACAACGGGCCAGCCTGAGAGTCGGTCTGTTACGACGAGGAAGGATTTCCCCGCCACAGCGAAGAAGTCGGCTGAAACAGACTCGAAAGGCCTAGTTGGGTTGTCGTCGTTGATCATGGGTTCCTGCTGCTGACTAGGCTGTAAGACCTGACACGGCTCACAAGCTTGAACCGTATTGGCGATGTCCGAGTTGATGCCAGGCCAAAAGACAGCCTGTCGCGCCCTACGCTTAGTGGCCTCCACGCCTCTGTGACTATCATGCAGGCGAGCCAAGGTGCGGCGGCGGAGGGCTTCAGGAACCACAACCCTCGCTCCGTACAGGACGAGTTCACCATCTGCTGACAGGTAGTCTCGGAGTTTCAGGTCGTAGCAGTTGGTGGGGAAACCCGAAGTAACGCACTCACGCAGGCGGACGTACACAGTATCCGCTCTGGCTGCGTCTCGGAGTTCCTGGAGAATCCTGTCTGCGTCCTGTGAAGGAGAGTTGACGTCGGTGGCGGCGGCGTTGACAGTCACGAGGGACCTGAGGTGAACCGTGGCGTCAGCACATGCTAACTCATCCTCTGGCGTCGGGTGGCTGACAGGGGCCCGTGACAACGCATCAGGGATGCAGAGCAACCTGCCAGCGCGCCAGACGGCTGTGAAGAGGTAAGGTGCGACTTTCTCCTTCAGACGTTGGAGGCGGGGATTTTCAACCGCATCAAGGGTGTAGTTGTTGAAGATGGGGATGAGGGGGCGATGGTCCGTCATGAGGGTGAAGTGTTGCAGTCCGATGAGGTAGAACTTGCACTTGGACATGGCCCAGACCACGGCTAGCATCTCCAGCTCAATGGTGGCATAGCGGGACTCGGGGTCGCTTAGGAACCTCGAGCCACACTGAACTAAGCGGAGACGGTTGTTGCCATGATCCTGTAGGAGGGTGTATCCAATACCGTTAAGGCGGGACGCATCAGTTTGTAGAATCACTGGTAGGGAAGGGTCGAATGGGGCCAGGACGGGTGGACTGAGCAGGGCAGCCTTGACCCGGCGGAAAGCCTCATCATGGTCAGCAGTCCACATAAACGACCTCTTCGGGCTCATCAGGGGGCGCAGGGGCTGAGCGGCAGTGGCGATGTCGGGGGTGAACTCCGCCAGCTGGTTCACCAAACCCATGAAGGAGCGAAGGTCGGTGATGTTGGCTGGTGTCGGGAAGTCCTTGATCGCTCCGACTTTGCCAGGGTCAGCCGAGATGCCCTCACCTGAGAGCGTGTACCCACAGAAGTTCACACTGGGTGCGGCGACCACGAACTTGTCCTTGTTGAGTGTGATCCCACTGTCGCGGCACCGTATGAGCACTTCATGGATACGCTGAAGATGTGTGTTGAAGTCCTCGTCGTAGAGCAGCACGTCGTCGACAACCTTGGCACAATTTTGCACCCCTTGGAGGGCCCTATCACCGCGAAGGCAGAAGGCGTCACCTGTCGCAGCGAAACCCATTGGACCTCTACAGTGCTGGAAACGGCCATAAGGAGTGATGAAAGTTGTGAGATGCTGGTCCTCCTCCGCAAGTTCCATTTGCCAATATCCACTCAGGGCGTCTGCTGTCGTGAAGAATTTCGCCTGCGGGGCCACACTGCGGATCGCTTCGAAAGGCGTCGGTGAGGGGTGGGCTGGGTGGGAAACTTGGCAGTTGAGCTTGGTGAGGTCTACGGTGAGGCGAACTTCGGCGTTGGGCTTGGCGACGTCGACGAGGGTGTGGCACCACTCTGAAGGTTCATCGCCGGCCGGTTTGATGATACCTTGTGCCACTAGCGAGTCCAGCTCCTGCTTAACTTTGTCCCTGAAAGCAAAGGGGATCTGCCGCGGGGTGTAGATGGCAAAAGGCACGGCATCGTCCTTGAGGTGGATCCGCATTGGGGGACCCTTCATAGGCTTGAGTGGAGCTGTCTGGAGATCCTCCTTGGAGACCAACACGTCCTTGAACTCTCGAAGAAAGAACTCCTTGGCTTGTGCAGGTGACGTGGTGGCTGTGAAGGGTAGCTCCTTACACCTGTAGATGTGTTTAACCTGTAGAATTGGCTTGGGGAATTCTGCTGAGATGATGGCCAATGCTTGACAGTGGCATTTGGACAGAAGCGGCGTCTGAATACCCTCGCGGACTTGGATTGTGGCCGAACAGGAGCGTTTGCTGATGGTGAGTTGTGCATGAAACGTCCCCAAAGCAGGAGCCATTGCAGAGCCATCCGCGTTGAGCGTTGTTGTCGGAGGCGGAGGTCGTAGGCTGCTGATAGGAATCCGAAGTATGTCGAGGTGTCGTCGGCCGATCACTGTGATGTCTGCACCTGTGTCAGGAAGCATATGGAGTTTTCTAGTGGTGCCGCTGTAGGTGAGACTCACGGATGTCAGTGTGGGTGCCTGAACAGGTGATTCCACACATCGGCAACTTGTGGTCTTCTGTGCTGTAGACTTGTTGTGGGAGGAAGCGGCGTTGTCCTGTGTGGCGGGCGTCTTGGAAGATCTGCAGCATTTGTCGTAGTGGCCCATATGGTTGCAGCGACGACACTGGGCGGTGGCTGCAGGGCAAGCAGGAGTCCTAGGCTTATGACCACGACGGCCGCAGTTAGTGCAGGTGTAGTCTTCAGCCGGGCACTTGTTCTTGTCGTGCCGGCGAGCACAACGCTGGCAGGCGGCAGCCGACGCCAAGGACTGTTGCAATGTGGAGAACTTGTCGCGTTGCTTAACTTGCTTGTACGCTGACACGGCGTTAACCTGGGACGGTGGGGCACGTATGGCTGATGTAGCGCTTCGAGTGGCCTCATAGGAACGGCAAGTGTTGACGATGTCCTGTAATGAAGGAGTGGCGTCGAGGGAAAGCAGCTTCTGTACAAGTTCTTCGTCATGTATGCCCATCAGAATGACCATCTTGAGTTGGGTCTCCCTGCAGGCTGAAGAGTTCCCTGGGCAGACGTCAATTTCTTCGGCGATGTGGCAGAGGCGGACGTAGAAGTTGTTGAATGACTCGCCCTGTTTTTGCTTGCAACTGAACAGGTCCCTGCGATGGAGAGCTTCATTGCGAGAATTCTTGATGTGCTCCTGAAGTGCATCGAGGACTGCGTCAACGGTCTTGTCGGTGTCAGGGGGTATGCTTAAGGTGTGCTCCAAAAGCCGCTGTGTCTCCAGGGTTAAGCACATCCGCATCTGGATCAGTTGTTTCTCCCTCGGTAATTTAGATAAGTCTACCATAATAGAGTAATCGTCCCACCGACGCCTCCATTCTCTGAAAACCTGGAAGGTGGCATCAGCACGAAGGGGCGGCGGGTTCTGGGTGATAGCCTTCTGTGGTGGAGGTGGAGCTGTAGGGGTGGAGGATGTTGTGGAATTGGGTGTTGTCCCCGGTGAGGTGGATGTAGGTGCGGCAGCAGGTGGGGTAATTTGGGCCAGAGCCTGGACAAGGGCGGAGAACTTGGCATCGTCCATCTGTCTCCTGTAGTCCTCCTCCGTGCGTCGTCTTGTTTCCTCCTCCTGTCTCTTGTAGTCCTCCTCCTGTTGTCTGCGGTCCTCCTCCTGTCTTCTGGTATAGTCGTCCCGTTGTCTGCATTGCTCCATATACTGTATGAGCTGAAGGAGGTCTGCACTTGTAGTAGGTTGTAGACTTGCAGGGTGTGGTGACAGGGGTGGCATCCCCTTATAGTGTAGGGGAGGTAAAGTGGGGGGAGTGGGGAGGTGGAGTAAAATGAGGGGTGGTGAGAGGAGGAGAGGTTGGAGTGGAATGAACTGACTTGTACCCCGTACCAGCAACTCCAACAGTATCTCCATCATTATCTCCACCACTATCTCCACCAGTAGCTCCACCATTATCTCCCTCCCCAGTATGGGCGTGTGGGGTGTCTCTGGGCTCCCCATGAATCTGCTCATCTCCCTCCATAATTGGTTGATAGCTGACACACTGTAGTCTTGCAGGAACGATGAAAATGTGCAGTACAACTGGAACAGTTTATTTAATAGTGCGAGAAATTATCTGTGCTAGAGTGAGTGAGTGAGTGAGTGCGGTAGACGTGGCACCACCATGTTGACTTGGCAGCGATGTGCGTGTGTCCGTGTGCGCGCATGTGCCGGCACAGCTGGAAGGCACTGAGGGCCCAGTGAGGGGTGAGAGCTCAGTGTTGCTGATGTTAGAGGGGGAGGGTATGCTACTCCTCGCTCTTGTCCAGCAATGTTTCGGCGGCTATAACCCTCACAGCAAGTTGGGAATGGGCACAAATGACATGGGACATATAATAAAGGCACTGCACTGCACTACACTCTTAAGTACTTCACTGCACTATAAAGCACTGCACAATAATATATCCAGGGCTGGAGAGGTGAGGTCTTGCAAGATGGCTGGCTGAGAATCCGGTCTTGGCTCGTATCTCCTGGCTGTATTAACACACTGCGCCATGTATGGTTGTCATGTAAAGCTACAACAACCTTGATAATCCTTTCTTGCACAAGGATGTAGAATAAAAGTCCAGAGATAAGTTTATAGGTTCTTATTAGCCAAAGATATAGAGTGCCGACCGGATGTTACTGATGAAAACATGTGCAGCGGTGCCGGATATATTTGGTGCAACGCTGCCGATACTACAGAGTACGGTATATTATCATGGGATATGAAACAATGATAGTATTGCCCTGAAAGTACATGTGTGTATGTTGCAATATGATTAAGGCATGTGTACACTCTGTATATATGTTGTGTGTGCACTTAACCTATATCAACAATAAGTCTCTTGCCTGATCCTCAGAGCGAGGAATTTTTGGAACCTTTTGTTTATAGGGACATGCCAATAGGCGTCTTTGAGGTCTACTGAGCACATCCAGCCTTGCGGCGGAAGAGAGAGCCTGATCTGATTGACCGTAAGCATCCTGAATGGTGAATTTATGATAAATGTGTTCAGATGCGAGAGATCCACTACTGATCGCATTTGCACACTGTCCCTTTTTGGCACTAAGAAAAGTCTGGAGGTGAATACTGGGCAAGTTGGTTTGACTGAGACAAGGACTTGTTTTGAGATCATTTCTTGGACTAGGGCCCCCACCTCCTGTAATACATAGATGTATTCCAGTGCCTGATGCAGTCGAGGCCGCCGGAACCACCGCCAGGTGATTCCTTTGCTTACTACCTTCTTGGCCCAAGTTTTCCTGGGTCAGGCTAAGCGGAATGACCGGAACGACCCCGTCTGCAGACTGGGCCTGTCCGGTAAAGCTACTCTCGAATCCGGTACACCTAAGCATGGCACTGGGAGATTGAGAGGCTGGGTGGCTAGTTTTTTGGAGGGGGAGGTGGGTTGGTATCAGACGGCTGGCTAGTCTTGGCTGACGTCTGCCCCTAATTTGGCTTCTGATGGGGCTTACCTTTATATCCTGAATATTTACCTTGTCTGGGTTTGGGCAGAGTACCTCCCGGCTGAGGAGGGGTTCTGGGATCACGAAAGGATTGTTTAGCATGCGGCTGGTTAGGCTTACCTCCGCTCTTTGGTTTGTGAAAAGGTTTCTTAACAGGGTCCTTCTTAACTTGGGAGGTACCCTGCTTCCACCCATTTACCAAATTGAACACTATACTCCAAGTTTCTGCGGTAAGAAGGGAGGCCGTGAGGACCGGCGAAAGAGTTACCCGGCGACCAATGTCCTCCGGTAACTTCTTCACTAGGTGGACTCTCAAATCCTGGCGGGCTCGAACCGCTTCCATGATTGCAATCCTGATGTCACCTAAGGTCTGAATAGAGTTTTGCAATAAAAGTCTTCTAGATAAATCAGTAGCCTTCCTAACCTGGGGGAGCTCCATAAATCCTCTTTCGGGTATGGTGTAAAAACCGATCCCCACACAGCAATGGCCGAGATGGTTCTGTTAAGGGAGACAGCAATCTGGCGACTAACTAGATACTGAGAGAACTGCCGGAACGCTTTGTTTCTTAGTTAAAAATCCCTTTCAAGGTGAGCTGCCGGAGGGGTACAAAAAGGTTCATCTAATGAGTTCAGGGTTACTTTGGGTGCCGCCAGGAAGGCAAACAGAGCCGGCGACACCCCATCAGCCTTAGAGACAGGCAACGAAAAATACTGATGCATTTGCTGTGGAACCTGATGTGAGGACTTTGAGGTGATTGTTGCAGCAAATACCTGAGCCTCTAATTCCCAATCTACCCAGGGACCTGCCCCTATCCGCTCCATCTGCAGGACTGGTGTATGCGTTTGGTCTAGTACCGGCAATGTATCCATTTCCGGCGTAAGAGCATTTAAAGCCTAGACATCATTTACGCCATCAGCTTTTGACCAGTCAGCAAAGAGCCATGCCGAAGCGGCGGAAGGGACTGCCGGGGCAGCAGTATACACAAAAAAGTCTGGA
The DNA here is from genome assembly GCA_032716605.1 of Paralithodes platypus. Lineage (NCBI taxonomy): Eukaryota > Metazoa > Arthropoda > Malacostraca > Decapoda > Lithodidae > Paralithodes > Paralithodes platypus. Next base: position 122,746,893 of record CM064487.1, read on the forward strand.
TTATATGAACTGGGGATACCTCTAATCAATACATCCAGCAACCTTCCTGCCTCATCTTTAGCTCTAAATTTCCTGCTCTTGTTGATCTCAATATTCCATTCAGTGGGGACCGGTAGTGGTTAACCTCTGAAGTGCGCATGGGGGTAATTAGACACCTCTGCCTGTGTGCATGTATTTGAGCTGTTTCCATCACTAAAATATTCATTTTACCATAAATAGCATTAATACTTATCCATATGCGCCTATTATAGGTTGATTATAAAGGTATTAACCTGTTACAACAATAAAACAAGTGAAAACAGCGTTTGGATGGTCAAAATCGGCGATACAGGGCGGGAGTTGCATAATGTATGGGTGAGGCAACCTCCTTTCCCGCCAATTTCCCCCAAGGCTGGAGAGACACTGTCGATCGATACTCTCTCTCTCTCTTGGACTCGCTTGCTAACAGTGATGACAATGCCCTGCTTGCAACTCGCTAATGTTAGCACAAAAATATACCTCAGAATAAGGGAATAACAGGGAAAATAGGTGATAACTGAAGGAGGGGAGGAAAGTGGGGAAGGAGGGGAGGTAGAGGACTGATATTTTGCATGGCCCAAGGGCAAAACAAAAACAAATAAATGAAAAAATAAAAATAATGTTTTTTTTTTATGTTTAAAATTATTATTTTTTTTTCTGACTCTTAACCCGTTGAGCCCCGGCTAGTTATAATATTTTGTTCACCCCAGTCCCAAGCCATTTTCACTTCTTTTTTTTGTTTGCTAAAATGGAAGACAAGGATGAGAAATGAAAAAAAAAACAAAAAAAAATCACCTCGGATACCTCAAAAAAATTTGTTGAGCCAAAATGGAAGAGAATGGTGAGAAATGAAGAAAAAAATAAAAAAAAATCACCTCGGTCATTTGGGGGGCGGGGGGTCGAAAGTTCGTCTCCCCCGCATGACCACCCGCCCAAGCACTAGGGTGAAAACTGAGTATGGCATTGTATGGCATACATCCTAAGGAGTGTCTCACATAAATCTCAAGCCTCTAGCTCCCATACGACCGGAGTAATGAAGGTTCAAAGTGGCGGTGAACTAAGGGTGTAAAGTATCCCCACTAAGCCCACCACCACCAGCCGCGCAGCTGTCTCGGCCCGCTCACACCTACCGGCCCGGCTCCCACACACACTACGGTACCTCCCCCTCCTATTCTCCCGCCATTTCCTACCTTACGAGCCACGTAAGTGTTTTTTATATGTCGGATGCACGTGATGCGTCGCTGGGAGTTGGTGATCAAACACTGCCGACGCATCACGTGCGACGCTGGGTCTCACTGGGTCTCACTGGGTTAAGAGTCTTCCCGCAGTCCGCCGGGGGAACTCTTAAGAGTCTTCCTGCAGTTCCCGGGTTAACAAGCAGGAGGATCAGAAGAGACAGGGAGATCATACTGTTGCATAACCCTATGTAATATATCACTGATTTCATCCGAAGTAACACACTTACTATGAGAGCTCCTCAAGGATTGTGAGCTTACTTCAGACTCCTCACCTGCAATAGTCTGTTGAGCCGGGGCTAAGGGCACTTCCTCCGGTTCCCTACTTAACTCAGAGCTATCCTGTTGTGGCTCCGGTACCTGTTCCGCCGGAGGTCACACTAAATCTTGGACTGAGGAGGGTAACATGTCCATACTATCCTCATCCTTCATTCGCCAAGATGGCGAGAGGACTGAAGGGTGCGTGCGTAGCTCTCTCCCTGTGTATCATCCTCCTCAACATCCAGAGGGGCTGTGCCGATATAAAGGTGCAGAGGGGACCGGTAGTGTACCAGGTCAACACTAAACAAGTATTGAGGGACCTCGTCACACTGAAATCACACATAAGTGAACCTTCTGTCACCATTCCTGCCTGGTCAAGTTTATATATCGGGAAGACACAGCGGCTTGGCAAGTACTCTGGCACAACCTCGCTACAACACCTATTGTGCTACACTCTAATTAGCTGCGGAGATGTAGAGGCCAACCCCGGCCCGAGGTCAACACTGAAGAAACCTCACCACCAACCAAGTAAGACAGACACTGTCATTTCAACAGTCCCTAGCAGAAAAATTCGTTATTACAAACCGGGCCTACAGGTACCCCAGCCTCCCGTCACGCTCCAATTCAGCCCACAACACAACCCAACACGGTCGGCGACTCAGTCTCCCGTCACGCACCAATTCAACCCACAATACAACTCAACACTATCGGTGGCTCAACATGTAACCGGAGCAGCTAGGAAGAAAGGTATCAGTCGCAACAATATCAACAATGGAGCAGCATTTGCAGCCAGGAATAAGGACAACATCATCAAACAGCAAATACAGGTGGGGCTGGGAGAGGTCATAGGGGGAGACATAGCCACAGACAGTCCCCAACCCCCACGCTCACACCCTAGCAGCACAGGTGATCACCACACCGCCAGACGTACGACGAACAATAAAAAGAAGCTATGTACAGTGTGCGATATTAGATTCAACAAAAGGAGTCCAACATCACAATGTAGTATTTGTAATGAAACAGTACACGATCGATGTACTTATGTTACCAGCAGAAAAGAAGTGGAATGCGATAAATGCAGGGAATTAGCTATTACCCACTCCACCAACACTACATTACCCACAGCATTACCATTAATACCACAGCTATCGGCGACCCAAGTAGCACAACATGCAACAAGAACAACAATAAAAACAGGTAGCACTCGCAAATACATCAACAGGGAAGCAGCATCAACGGACAATGAAAACAACAACAACAACAACAGCAAACAACCACAGCCCGACCGCGAGTATCCCCTGCCCCCTCCCCTGCCCTCTCCCGCACAAACAGCTGATCGACGCGGACCAAACCACACCTCCAGTCGTATGATAAACAGTAAGAAAAAACTATGTATAGTCTGTAATATTGGTTTCAACAATAGGAGTTCACTTTCACAATGCAACAGTTGTAATGAAATTGTTCATAACCGATATACTTACGTTAACAGTAGAAACGAAGTTGAATGTGTTAAATATAGAAACTCAGCTGTACAACATCGCGAAACCATTTGTTTTATTTGTGAATCACTCATAACACGACGTCAGAAGATCCAAAACTGTGTAAAGTGTAAACATGTAGCTCACATGAAGTGCATCTCTAAGAAGACCAACAGTGAAGAACGGGAATTCCTTTGCAATAAGTGTGCCTTGCATTCATTACCGAATATTAATGTAAATGATCCAAGCATTAACAATTCAGAATCCAGCCAGGAGACATTCAAAATCAAAGATGAATACAGAGTGTTCACCAACAAAGGGCTCCATCTTATCCACATTAACGCCAGATCAATGTACCATAAATTGTCAGAAATAAACTTGCTAGCTAATAAGGCCAAAGCTTCAATAATTGCAATCACAGAAACCTGGCTGGATTCAAGTATAAACGATGGTGAAATAAACATTCAAGGTTTCAATATGGTTAGGAATGATCGCAATAGGCATGAGGGAGGAGTATGTCTGTATGTAAAAAAACAACCTCACACACACAACTAGGACCGACCTCCATGTAGAAAATCACGAAGCTCTGTGGATCGACCTACACCTGCCGAGGACAAGACCCATCACAATTGGGGTATGCTATAGGCCACCAGACGACACACAATTCTTGACCAAATTTGAACGAACTTTGTCATCGCTAGACCCTCGGAATGAATCCATCATACTAGGGGATTTTAACCTGTGTTACAAACAACGAAATAATAGGCTTGTACGAGAATATAGGCATATACTGACAATGCACAATCACAAACAACTCATCACAACCCCCACACATATCTCTGAGAACACTGCCACAATAATAGACCACATAAACTGTAACAGAGAGGACAAAATATCCCAATCAGGGATTATACAGACTGGCATAAGTGATCACTTCGTCACATATTGCACACGGAAAACCACAAAAATTACCCTAGAGAATCACAAGGTTATCAAAACAAGGTCACTCAGAAACTACAATAAATAAACATTTCTGGACATTTTATGGAATACAGACTGGTCTCCAGTGTTTGGAAGTACAAACGTTAATGACGCAGGGGTTGGCTTCAGAACCATCATCACACACATCCTAGACGAAATAGCTCCTCTGAAAGACATACGAATTAAAGCAAGGTCAGACCCATGGATCAACAATGACATACTACACCATCTGGAACACAGAGACAATCTGTTAAAAAGGCTAGCGAAACATAGACAGGATCAAGGTCTGAAACATGAGTTCAACAGGGCCAGGAATAAACTAAGTAGGAAAATGAAATCAGCGAAAACTAATTATTTTCACAATAAGGCAGAGGAATATCAGAATAACCCAAAGAAACTATGGAGGCACCTAAAAACAACAGGCTACAGCAACAAGACAAGGGATTCGTCTAACACTAATATTGCTCTAACCATTAATGATCAGGTTTGCCACGATAAATGACAAATTTCAACCTACTTCAACTCCTTCTTCACTTCCATAGCAAACACACTTGCACAGAACCTACCTGAACCTCTCAATAAATACACGACAACAACAGCCACCTTTCGTAATATCTACAGAGATAAAGACATACACCCGAACACATTTGGATTGCAAAATGTTGCACCAAAATACACTTTTGACGAGCTGTCTAACCTAAATGTACATAAAAGCACAGGACCAGACAAAATTCCTGCCAAATTTCTACGAGATGGAGCCATTGGCATAGCAGGCCCCCTAACCCACATCATCAACTTGTCAATTAACACCAACACTGTACCTGCTGAACTGAAGGAAGCTATTGTAACCCCTCTATTCAAGAAAGGAAATAAACTAGAAGTTGGCAACTACAGACCAGTTAGCATATTATGTATTGTATCTAAAATCCTTGAAAGAGTGGTATACACCCAAATTGAACACTACCTCAAACAAAATGATCTATTCTATAAGTTTCAATCAGGTTTCAGATGCATGTACTCGACAGACTCCTGTCTCATCCACTTAACGGATCACATTCGTAAAGAAATGTCTAAAGGTAACTACACCGGTATGGTTCTGCTTGATCTACAAAAAGCGTTTGACTATGTAATAAACTACAAGCAATGGGCATAGGGTCTGTGAACTGGTTTAAATCTTATCTTAGTGGTAGAACCCAAAGAGTCAAAATTGATGATAATATATCTGATCCTATGCCAATTAACTGTGGGGTCCCGCAGGGAAGCATCCTTGGTCCCTTACTCTTTCTCTGTTATGTGAACGACATTGAACTGAGCGTCTCATGTAAATGATTACTGTTTGCAGACGACAGCGTGCTTCTGGTTTCAGGAAAAGACCCAATAAGTATTGCCGCTTCACTTTCAAAAGAACTAGAAACATGTAGTGAATGGCTAGTGGACAATAGACTATCTCTTCACCTGGGTAAGACGGAAGCCATCTTATGTGGAACAAAACGCAAACTGAAAGACACTGTGGGCTTCTCAGTCAACTGTAATGATATTCCTATAACAACAGTGTCACAAGTTAAATATCTCGGACTAAAACTGGACGCGAGTTTGTCAGGTGAAACAATTTTGGAATCTATCCTGAGTAAGTGTAGAGCATGTATAAAATACCTGTATAGACAGGTGGGATGCTTGCCCGCGGCGACCAAAAAGACCCTCTGCCAAGCGCTTGTTCAATGTCATTTTGACTATTCTGTGTCATCCTGGTACTCTGCATCATCTAAATCAGCACAGCACAAACTTCAGGTCACTCAAAATAAAATGGTTAGGTTCATGCTGAACCTAGGACCCAGATCACATGTTGGCCAGGAACAACTTCAGTCACTAGGTATGCTCAATGTCTCTGACAGGGCCAAACAAATCAGGCTCACTAATGCCTTCAAAATTTTCTATGACAGAGCACCAGAGTATCTAAAGAATGATTTTGTTAAAGCAAATGAGAGGAGTGGATATAATACAAGAAACAGGATGTTTAATTTTAAGGTCCCGAGAATCCAAGGACAGGGTAAGCATACATTCTTCTTCACTGCCATCAAAGACTGGAACGACCTACCCCAGTCAGTCCGTGAAAAGAGAACACTGTATTCCTTCAGACGTAGCCTGAAGGAACACCTGAACCGGACAGCTGCGAGAAGGGAGCACCAAGCTTATGTCTACTACTAAATACGACATAAGAGATAGATAAACCAAACTAAAATTATTACTGATTACGGATTACTGATATTTACTATAGGATGTAAGGTATCTTAAAATAACCCCCTAGAAATACTTTCTCTAAATTTTTTTTTTTTTTTTTTTAATCCACCCCATTTCCCCAGCTAACCTAATCCCACAAGGACCCCAATGGAAATACGCCTAACGGCCTTATTGGGCTATCCTTAGTTGGAATTATGCAAGGCTGGTACATATCATATTTGTAGTATACTATGTGGTACCAACTCTGTAAATTGCTAACTGAATAAATATTATTATTATTATTATTATTATTATTATCCCTTAGTTCTTGGAATTCCCTTATGTGTCTCTGAGACGGTTCTGACTGCCGCCAGCACCCACCTGCCGCGGGTGGCTGAGAGTCCTGAATTATTTGAGGGCTGTCATCAGCTTGTGATCCTGACGGAAAACCCCTATAATGTTCAGCCAGGACCCGTCTTGGGCCGGCGGACAGGACTCTACGTGGCACATACTTTAATTTGGGATTGCAAACGTAACCTGAGATGGGACACTTAATGATTGTTCATGACTAGGATTGGAACCCGTAGCCTCAAGCCCCACTTCCGAGTCGCCAGAATCGACCTGAGGCGTGTCAGACGCAGGGGTAGAGGGAGGCGGTTGCGGGGTCTCCTTCCGGCTCCCACTACGCGGCGTACCAGCCGATGACTCAGAGTCCTCTTTCCGGCGCTTGAGGGACCGGGAAGAGTCAGTTGAAGAGTGCCGAGACTGCCTTCGAGGGGATCTAGACCTGGACTTAGATTTCCGCTTCGGAGAGGGTGATCGTCTCCTCTTCGGGCGGTCGGTGGGGGGGGAACCTCAGCCAGTTCGTTGTCAGTGCCACTACTGCTACTCACTACCTCTTTGATGAGGGCTTTCGACTTGACTTTAGGCTTAACAGATTTACATGAGGCGAGTTTAGTTAGAGGAGACTTGATAATCAACTTTTCCCAGAGGGCCTCATCATCACAATGAAGTGCCTTATGGGCTGTATCTTTAGCATAAGAATTAAATATAGCTTTTATCTCTTGCAGTGCTGTCAAGCACGAGAAGTCTTTCTTGGTGAATAAGGCGTCTTTGAGCTCAGAGCGAACAGAACAACGGCGCGACACCAACAAGCCTCTGGAGCGGTCTAAACATTTAACGCATTTCAAACATAACTTATGAGCGAAAATGGGGAACATGGAACAGGTAGGAGTAGCGCATAACTCAAAGCGAGGCATGATGGATAAAGGCCCCCCCCCCCCCCCTGCAGGAATTAGCCCCCCCAACGCCGCCAGTGCTGCAGTCACTAACGAGCTGGGAATTCTGGAAATAGAAAATTTTCAGGAATCAATGCTCATAAGGATAACCTGCGAGGTGTTAATACATCCTACCTTGAGTCCGCTGGAAAATTAGCTATAGTTCACAACTACTCTAACCTTCCGCTGGACCCGCCGTGAAAAACCTGGGGTTTTTCCGTATAAGCTGATTGAAACTGCTTACCTATGGCAAAAGCCACAGGCCCATTGACGAATAGTGTATAATTATCCCCTACTAAAGCACTAGAGAGATAATGAAACAAGTTTGTATAGCGAATCTTAACACTTGTACACTCGACTATGGCGCCGCAGGGCGATTGGTCGTGTAACTAATACGGTCAGGGCGAGTTATAAGCTCCCTTAGGAATTGCACTTCCGCCGGAAGGGATGTGGTTCAGCCATACCACGCCGGGACATTTGGGTGCTCTCTACCCGTTTTGAAGACGGGTAACCTGGGCCTTGTTGCTACCGAAAACAATCGGTAGCAGTAAACCAAGTCACTTCTGAGCCTTCGGATGTCAAAAGCTCAGTGCCCCAAGGAACAGTGCTAGCGCCCCTTCTGTTCCTCATACTAATTTGCGACATAGATACCAACATCAGACACAGTACGGTGTCGTCTTTTGCTGATGACACAAAATTAAGCAAGATAGTAAACACACAAGAGGACACGGGCCGACTGCAGGAAGACATGAATGTAGTGTTCCAGTGGACCAGGGAAAACAACATGCAATTCAATGAGGACAAATTCCAATTAATACGGTACGGAGATAATAATGGTGTTAAAGAAATTACAAATTACTTAACAGAATCTAACCACATAATAGAACGGAAAGACAGTGTGAAAGACCTCGGGGTATTAATGTCTGAAATATGGGTTTCAAAGTACATAACCAGGTCAAAGTGGCGGCTGCGAAACGTCTAACGGGTTGGATTCTGCGTACTTTTAAAACACGCGGTGAATTGCCTATGATAACGCTCTTCAAATCTCTAGTGCTACCGCGGCTTGAATACTGTAGCGTATTAACATCCCCATACAAAGCAGGTGAAATAAATGACTTAGAGAGTGTACAAAGAAATTTCACTTCGCATATAAGTTCGATAAAACATCTACACTATTGGGAGCATTTAAGAGCACTGAATCTGTACTCACTGGAACGTAGAAGAGAACGTTACCTAATAATATACACGTGGAAAATCGCAGAGGGTTTAGTACCAAACCTACATACTCCGATAGTCATGAAATTCAGTGATAGGAGAGGCTGGGAATGCGAAATCCCCCGGATGAATAACAGGGGTGCTATGGGCTCTCTGCGAGAGGGCTGGTTATCACACAGAGGCCCACGTCTCTTCAACAAACTCCCACGGCGAGTAAGAGACATGAGGGACATCTCGTTAGACAACTTCAAGAGAGCCCTAGATGTCGAACTGCAAAAAGTGCCAGACGAGCCCATCCTCGCAAGGGAGCGAGCTGTCGCTTCAAACAGTCTACTGCACCAAATCACCACCCATAACGAGGGGCGTCGCGCTCCTTGGTGCCGCTAGAGGAGCGGCGAACACATCCAAAGGTATCCAAAGGTAAGGGGCCGCCGGGGAAAACAAGCAAAATTTTAGAGAGGGGAGACAAAAGCACAGCTCCCTCCTCCAAAACCCACTGTACACAATTTATAAATGTATATAAATATAGGGACGTCTCCCACACCCCCAAAACATGCAAGCACACATGTCCATCACTCTAGGGGCACACAAAGGCAAAAAATAAATACAGAGAATTCAGAATCCTAAATTACCTGTAGCCTAGACTGGAGACCCCTAACGAGGCTGACCATGAGGTCCGAAGCAGCACCACAGCCGACGACGCTCCGAAGACCCAGCCACAGCACACAGACGAGGGGAGGCCCACGATAGGGGCCTAAAAGCAAAATACGAACTCTGGAAGGTGGAGCACGACGTGCAGGCACCCTTAGACCAGAGTATTTGCTAAATCGTATAATAATATATGCCACTGCCTCAATATTGACGGTCTGCAGCATAAATTGTAGAATGGTAGCCTCCTAGCTTATGTAACAAAAGCTAAAGGCGCAAACACAATATAAAATAACACGTGGCGCGAAGATCCTGGGATACGTAGGCGCCTGTTACAATAGTACCCTAATTTACACACTTCCTGCGGACATACCAATGGGGTAGCCGTTGCTAGCTAATCTGAACCTTGTTACTACAATGCAGGTGTATACAAATGAGCAAGGACTCACTAGAAAGCGCTGGAACGAAGAATAAAGCGGAGCAAGGCGGAACCCTTGTTGTTGGGATGGACGCGGAAGGAGGAAGGTTGAGATGGCCACTAGAGGGCCTGGTGTCGGTGTAGCGAAACACAAGAAATCCACATATGGAAAGTCATAATTATGATAACAGATATTAAGTTATTTTTCTTTTTTCTTTTTTTACAGAGTTTTTTTCTGTAGGGTACCCAATCATAATGACGATCCCATGAGGGAATTAAGCGTGCACTTATGATGAGTCCTCCACGATCCTTCCGCGCGGTTGATTTAAAATGCTGACGCGGAATGTTGAATGGAGACTATTATACTATTAGGGAATATCGTCAATGATGGAGGGGCCACTATTAAATATTAGGTTTTCATTACTTCCCTCCAGGAATCAAACCTATAATCTTGTGTTGATCTCTGACCGTTGTTGTGGGGTCGGTCCCCAGGGTATTGGTGAGTTGGGCCTATAATAAGGCCTATAATTGGGGTTGGGTGTGACAGGGATCTGCCTTGTGTGTGCCGATCGGCTTTCTGCACTGGCTATCATTATTCGACTTTTCTCAGCATAAGACGGGATTCAGGAGAGCTAAAGAGGTAAACCTAATCTGATTTAACCCTCTAACTCCCACAGATCCCTTCTAATCTGCATAAAATCCTCTAATGATAACCATCATACAATGAAAAAAGGTTTCGGTACACTGAAGAGGTTAATCGTGGTAATGAACACAGGTGGTGTTGTTTGTAGTTGTGTTATATGCTAAAAATTACGAGTAATTTTCCTATTCTCGTCCTGGGCTAGTTACACTAAGAGCAAGGTAGCTGCTAGGTCTATTTTTTATGGGTTATGGGTAGGTTGGTATTGTGGAGCTGTAATTATCCCTGGCGAAGGTAAATTGGAGTTTTCTGGATAATGTGCTGTAGCTCCTGTGTGCCAGACTTGGTATAGGCTACCCACCCACATAGGTCAAACACACGGATATGAGCATCGTAGTAAAGTGCAACCAAATAACGTTGCTTTGACCAGTCTTGCCTCAATATCAGACCTTGAATACTTTGCCTCTGAGCCGCTTGACCTTATTGTCCCGGTGCGTCCCTGTGACCTTCCCCACAGTCTTGACAGGACGGTAAGGTAAAACCAATAAATTGGGACACACCCTGTTGACCAGTGAATCAATCAGGTTGATTGTGTTAGGAAATGTTGTCAGTAAATTTAGAACATTTAAGCAAATGAATAGTTCATTTTTAGCAGAAATATCATTTGGGTAGTTTGTGGCAATATTTTGTACTGTAATATTCAAGACAATGGAATGCACAAGAATTAATATAATCATCTTGTAGAATTATTATCTCATTGCTGATTATGCTGCCTGGAGGACATTTTGACACCAAGTATTCTATTACTTGGCGAGGGGCAGGGGAAGCCAGGCTATCAAAATATATGTATGAATCATATAGATCCCTATAAAGAACTGTTGCGTGACTAGTGTTTCCAGAGACCCGTTCATATAGGATAAAACCATGTTCCCTGCGGAGGGTGTAATCATGGATGTTATCCAGCGAAATAAACGAAAAACAACCTTCCAACCTAGGCGAGAAATTCACAACTTGATGAATTTCATTTATAAATAACACCCTAACATTCTCTATTCCCTTAATGTTATCCATCAGAGCTTTGGTAACATGTATCTTCGTTGTGTGTGTTGGACCAGCCATCATACTAAAATTGTGAGGGATCCCAGCGCTAGGCTGGGAAAATTACGTCTTCACTTTATATTGCCAGTGCGTGAAGTGAGTGATCCGGAGTCATCACAAACAATTGGCTTATTCACATATGCTTAAATATCAATAAGTAATATAAATTCTGGAACGATAAAAATTTAAATATTATGAATCCTTGTTATTCAGTTGAAAATATAGCAGGAAATGTGTAGTAAGTTCATTACAAATTTCGAGAATAATTCACTTCCGCATTTATTAAATAGTTACCCATTTAAAATGTGGGTTCTTTGACGCGTCGTATCTCCTTAAACATAAAAGAAAACGAAATCGTCTTCTGACATTTTATGACTAACTACTAATTGTGTACACCAACTTCACACTCGGCTACATAGTGCACACGATAAAAATCACGCACCTTAAATTACATCATTCCGGGAATGTTTGGGCTTGTACTGAAAGTTGATTAAATAATACAGAAGTAAATTACTTTCCATATTGGAAACTAGCCTACAACTACAATTTCATTCATCCACATAGCCTATTCTTTGTCACACAAATTTCGCCGCATTAGAGATTATAAGACATTTCACTTCATTAGTTTGGCGATTATTTATGGGGCGAGCTATATCGAGCCTACACTTTAGTAAAAATCGGCCTTTCATGGTCTGTACTTTTTCTACTGAAAAATGTGCAAATTTAGCTGACAGGGGAGTTTGGTGGAAGGCCTTGTATTGACGCAGCTGCCCATTCAAACTCCGGCTCCGCGCGTCTTTAAAGAGTCCGTTGCTTCTCCGCGACTTTGATTCGTTTGTTATAAGATTTTATATAATTAATATATTACTAGACTAACCTAACCTAACCTACCCGAGCCTATAACCTGATTTTGTATATTTATGTATGTATATATATACTCAGGCACATACCCCGGCCATAGCTGGGATTGGCCGACTCGAGACAGAGCCCGAAAAAAAGGAAAAGTGGGGAATGGGCCTGAGTAAATACATTACAGTACATACAAAAAAGGAGATCTGTGGTAAACCACCTGGGTCAAGGTTGGTTCTCCCGACTTCTTGCATGGAAATTTGAAGACCATCTCCTCACTAGGGATCCAAGGAGATATTTCATGAACAAATTTAACATTTCTGAAAAATTCACTAGCTATAGGCCTACCAGAGGAGATTCTAACCCGCATCTTTCAGATGAGTGTCCAGGGCGTTACCTCTGCTCCACTCTGGCTTATACAGATTTCAGAACTGCATTAGAACTTAATCCCTCCAACTCGGCGGTCCTCTTATGCTTCATACCCCCAGAATTGGCCCATATGGGCCCTTATGGCCTTATTAGCAATGGTCTATCTATTTATATCTATTTACTCAGGCCCAATCCCCACTGTTCCTATTTTTAATTAATTTTATTTATTTATTTATTTATTTATTTATTTATTTTTTTTTTTTTGGGGGGGAGTTGCCGACTCAAGACAGAGCAAGAACAGGGACAACACAAAACACACCAGAAAACAACGAACACACAAAAACAAAATACAAATTCACACACATCTAGGTCATCCAGGAGAAGACCCAGAGACCAAGGTCACCAAGGTCCCTCCAGCACTCCCCCGGCCCTCGACCACCCGGAGAGGTTCCGATCTCGGCAGGCAGACATGCAACGAAGCCCTACCACTACACTTCCAGGCGCACCCCCCGGGCCAGGCGCCTGATGAACTGTTATCTAGTCCAACTTGCGCCCGACCCCTTCCCCCAAATGACCACGTGTTCACTAATCTATTCACAAGCTATTCTATAAGGGGAGGTGTGGTGGAGTGGTCTTGCCACTGGCCTGGTAATCCAAAGGTCCCGGGTTCAAATCCCGATGTATCAATGGGAAGATATTATTGGGATGGAATTTGTACTGTACCTAGGTATCAGTGCATTACCACAAGCCCACCGAAACGTCAATAAAATACCCTCATTGTTCCCTGATTAAATAGCACTGTATGAATATTCCCATATTCAAAATATGCTATAGGGGTGCAATGCCTGGTGAGTTATCTGCTCAACAGGTGGCGTTGTGTGTGTGTAAGTGTGAGAGTCCGAGTGTAGGGGGTGAGACAGTGAAGCACGGGAACGAGGTGGCTTCAGAGATGGGGTCATTTCGGGCCATGAGTGAGCACCGTGCCTCATGTGAAGGCAAGATGGCAGGTGCTCGTTGTACTCTACGTGCTTCACATGTCTCACTCCCTAGACTGGAACAAGACCTCACGGGCTTCACTGTTCATTGTAAAGCGGTGAATGTTAAGGCTCTCAGCCTTTGCCCGAGAGGAAGTAAGTTGGAATATAGAAAAAAAAAAAAAAAAGCATTCTCCATTCATTCCTGTTTACAGTATTACCACTTCTCTTGTATGATCTATAGTCATTCCTCTATCATCCAAAGCTTGCCTTACACAGTCTCTCCATCTCAATGGGGGTCTTCCTGCCCTTCTATCTCCCCTTGTATCTGACTCACATATTCTCTTTGTAAGCCTTTCATCTTCCATTCGTTCAACATGACCATACCAGCTCAGCACCCTTCTGTCCGCTCTGGCTGACAAATGTTCCTGCTACCCCACTCCTACGTATCTCTTCATTCCTCAATTTGCAATGGTAATAGGTAAAAAGGTCAGCTTAATGGTAGAATGGAGTACTTACTGTTGCCTTGATCCTGGTGTCGACCAGACATCGTCTGGTTGTTGTATGATGAGGTTGTGAAGATTTAGAGCGCGGGAGAGTATAAGAGGCCACCTGAGTTCCGCGATGAAGGTTCGAAGGGTTAATCTGCGCCAAATTAATTCTGTCTTATATTTATGGTAATAAATAATCTACCATGGGTTCTTGGGTTCCAGCAACAGTGAGGTACGGGGGGGAGGCCTGCAACCTGATCTCACAAAATATCATGAACCGCCATTTAGGACGTAAGACTGAAACCACACTCTCTGTGGATGAAGCAGTCTTTAAGCTTGAAAGTATTTGGGAAAAGGCGCAAGGGTAATTTAGATATGCATGCTCCCGGCCCCAAACTGCTGGAGGTCATCCTATAATCCTCCTATAATCCTAAACCCCTTCTATACCGGCGATGTTTTTTAAACTTAATTCTAGCTATATTTAGATAATTGTATGCAGTTTAAGAAGATCTGTGGTAGTAAAATGAGATAAGTGAGACAGTTCGAAGCCTTTTAATTACTGGAGGCCCTTTTTAAGCTGAATGAAATAGTTTAAAAGTTACCAGCATATAATAAAAAAGACGGCGCAGAACAGAAGGGGTTAAATAAAGCAATAACACTTAAGAAAACACAACCCACCTGGGATTGATCCCTGGATACATTGATCAACAGGCAAATGTGCTTCTAACTACACTCTACTACACTACACCAGCCATTAACTCCTTCACCACCATGACGTCAAAGATTGGCCATAATATAGGTTTGAGTCCCGAAGGGAAGAAGGAAAACCTAATATTTAATAGTGGCCCCGGAATCATTGACGATGCGCCTTAACATAGGTAATGGCCAATCTTGAACTCTAGCTTGTTTGTTCAAACTTCCCGCCCAAGGATAGATCAAATACGATTGCCACACATCGTGAGCGAAACGCTCTTAATAAATCACTCGCGGACTCGTCATTATGATGTGGGGACCACTACTAGAAAAAACTATTAAAAAATAAGTAAAATAAAAAATATTAAACGTGATCTAGGTTGCGCTTGCCATGCGTCTGCTGTTTGGGTACGCCACGCCACACTCCCTGTTGCGGCCGAACGTTCTTAAATCTGACATATCAAGACTCTCAAAATATAGCAGATGAATGGGAAGGGGATGAATCGTCAATTATTCCGGGGCCACTACTAAATATTAGGTTTTCCTTCTTCCCTTCGGGACTCAAACCTATAATTTATTAGTGGCCCCTTCATCATTGACGATGCGCGCTCATAGGGACACGCTAGGCTGTCAAAGCTAATATTAAAATATTATCTCCACGTAAACAAGAAGGAAGACTTGAATAATCACTAAATAATCTTAATTCCCCTTACGTTAAGTACATTCCCCAGAAATGTATGAGAGTAGATTGTAACCGACCATGTGTTACTGAGTTTTAACTTCTTACCTAAGTGAATAACACTGACCCAGCCCGTCTTGTGATGCAAGAATCTACCCCAGCGCTCAACGCTTAACGGAATTGAATTCTAGACCCCGGCGGACCAGTCGCCCAAAATTAAAAAGCAAACAGTTTAACTGAAAGTTACAAGATCGGAATGGGTGAGTTCATTTCTTGGCTCAGCCGTTAATAACGCGGCGGCAGTGGCTCCCCACTAAATGCCTCCCGGTTAAACGTTCGACAGTACCAAGCAATGAACGTTTTTTCTTTGTGAAGTTTATGCGGCGGAAAAAGTGATTACGAGGGAACGCATAGCCGTAGCCGCTCGTAAACCGATTTGTTTAGTAGCATGCCGGAACATCCGGAATCATACTATACGCCGTAAACCACTCAAACAAAATCCATTATGATCCCGCACCAAGCGAGGAAAACTGAATTTTAACATAACCTCGTGCGTTACCCGGTGGAAAAACCACACAAATCACTCGAGGGCACGTTGTTATTATGTAAGTCTCACTGTAACCAAAATCCCGCCGGAAGGGCCAACCCTCCAACCCAAGGAAATAAACAGCGTGTACATACATGGAATAGTTATACATGAATAATCAATAAAAATCAATGATAACACATCCTAACCATATATAAATGCAACCTAATGAGGCCAACTAGATGGGAGCAAGTGGCGATGAATTCAGTCATATCACACAAACCTGCGACTCCAGCGATGACCACACACAACACGTCGAAGACACGAAGAGAAGATTGCAGAGCAGCAAGGCTCCGTACCAGGACCCCTCAGCTAAGTGAGAAAACCCAACGGCACTAGCCCACGTGGCATACTGGTTGCACACCCTGAAGGGACCGAGCAACAGGCTCCAGTTCACCCTAAAAGAAGCCTCATGACTAAAAGTGAACTAATAGTGAGCTAGGATAATGATTCGTAACACGTGGGGAGCTCTGCCTTATCACAACAGAGACTCCACCAAACACAATTGCTTAGCCCCAGAAAAACAGTCTCCTGGGCCCGTATTTAACACTTCAGCCTACACTATTATTATTATTATTATTATTATATGAGATGCCGAAGTGTCCAACCAGGGTGCAGAAACACCATCAAGATGAATCCACACAAAACACCCGGAGGCACTGGAGAGAGACTACGGCAATTTAGGAAAAAATAAAAACATATACTGTATACTGTACATATACACATATTAAACACAGATAACATATTATGCAGTGAAGGATATCAAGTATAAATATAATACAATAAAATAGAATAAAATAAGTTTAAAAATTAGAATTAATGCTGCAAAAAAGCATTAACGACTTAAAAATGGAAATATGAGCTGAATTGACTAGCTCATTTGGCAACTTATTCCACAAGTCAACCATGGCCGGCACAAAACACCGTGAAAACTGTGTAGTAGAAAAATTAACACGGCTCATGGCAAGATCATTAAGATTGCTTGTGAATCTAGTTGCACGAGCCCGGACATAGGGCCCAGGCAGAACCCCATGTAAGGGATGCTGAGGGTTGTTAAAAACTTTAAATAAAAGACTAAGGGCACCAACTTTACGTCGATGACACAGATCAAGAGACAAATGAGGTAGAATAAAACTGATGGAATTTAGCGACCTGTCAAGCAACTTGAGATGGCAGTCAGCTGCTGACAACCAGACAGGTGAGCAGTACTCGAAATGTGGCAAAATAAAAGCATAAAAAGACTTGATAACTGTGACATCACAAGCAAATGTTTTATAAACCTTGCGAAGCAGACCAATTTTTTGGGAAATGGAAGAGGAGAAAGAACGAATATGCTTTTCAAAAGTAAGTTTGGGAGGGGAATGACACCCATCAATGACCACAGACTGAGATCATTTCGTCAATTTTTTTTCAAAGATCCTTAAAAAATTGCCACCAATACCGATGAGCTGTAACTTATACAGAAGTGCTTTATGGTTGACTAAATCAAAAGCAGAACTAAAGTCAATAGCCACGACACGAGACTCATGTCCCTGGTCCAATGAAGATTGCAAGTCATGGGTGAGTGTCAGAAGCGCATCACATGTACCCAGTCCCTTACAAAAACCAAACTGTGAGTTTGGTATCAAATTATGACTATTACAATAAGAGGAAAGGTGTCTGGACAAAAGCCTCTCATAGAGCTTGGATAGGATAGGTGTAATGGAGATAGGGCGATAGTCATTAGGAGATGATGAGTCAGTATTTCCCTTTGGAATAGGAGTGATAATAGCCTTACGCCAGCAAAGAGGAAAACTACCTGATTTCAAAAGCAACCTAAACACCACGGCCAATTTAGGTGCCAAGACCACTGCAACCTTTTAAAAAAAGAGAGGGAAAAACCCATCCGGGTCTGTGCCACCAGTCGATAATCTAACCTGACTTCAACACTATCATGTACGTATGAGCAAAAGACTCACCATCCTGAAGAAGGTGACGAACAAGGGCAGGCGGGAGTGTCGGGGACACACGTCTACACTAGACGGGCCCAAGGATTGTAAGAACGTTCGGCCGCAACAGGGAGTGTGGCGTGGCGTACCCAAACAGCAGACGCATGGCAAGCGCAACCTAGATAACTTTTAATATTTTTTTATTTTACTTATTTTTTACTAGTTTTTTCTAGTAGTGGTCCCCACATCATAATGACGAGTCCGTGAGTGTTTTTTTAAGAGCGTTTCGCTCACGATGTGTGGCAATCGTATTTGATCTATCCTTGGGCGGGAAGTTTGAACAAGCAAGCTAGAGTTCAAGATTGGCCATTACCTACGTTAAGGTGCATCGTCAATGATGAAGGGGCCACTAATAAATACAATGTTATATAGTCAGGTCAGGTCAGTTATTCCTGCTATCAGTAACATGTAATCTGATACTACCTCTTTCATGGTCGGATTGTCGGCGGCTAAACCGGCTCCCCCTCCGGGTTCTCACTCGGAGGGTGGGTGGCTAGACACCCTGCAGGACTAAAAGCAATACCTTTCAAAGGGCGGATGAACTATATATTAGTCAACGGCCATCTAGCAAACCTATGGTATTTTACCATGATGGATGTTTAGGATGCTGCCATAGCCTGCACCAAGGTCTTCCATTGTCCGTTTTCATCCATCCCTGCTGTTTGGTGCTATACAGCAACTTTCCTTCCTTTTCCTTCAATCTCCTGTTTTTCTCCCCACGGTGGTTAGCAGGCCAATGAGGAAGACTTTTGAGTCTGGTGGATTTTCAGGAGATTTGGCATTCTTTCTCTGTTTCTCGTCTTTTCTAAAAAAATAAAATCCACCGCTACTGCTCCCCCCTGGATGTGGTGTCTTTGGGGCTTGTTTTATACCTTACCCAGATGTGATGTGTCTGGGTCGATCTGTTTATATCCATCTTTATGTATTTGTGTATGGATTGCTTTCAACTTTTTCTGTTTTTGTTTCTACTTTTGTCTGGTGATATAGAAGTTAATCCAGGTCCTCACAGACAACCTGTTACAAGTTGTCGTGTATTTTATTCCAATATTCGTGGTCTCTATAAGAACATCAAGGATCTTACATTTGCATCTGTTGATTATGATATTATCTTTTGTTCTGAAACCCTTGTCTCTGGTTATAGAGATTATTCTGAACTTCTTGTACCTAACTTCTAAACCAGTTCTTATTCGGCGTGATTCTATTCCTCGTGCTCGTGGAATGAGCTTGTATATTAGATCTGGGTATAATGCTCAGCACTTAACTAAGCATATTTGTAAATGCCATGAGATGTCGGATGTCGGATGTCGTCTCCAAGGGGCAAAACGCCTTAGCAACGGCAGCTCCCTGAAGATTTAAGTTTACTTGATATTTCCTAGTTTACATTCAATGGTTTTTATCTTTCTTAATTAGATGTCAAACTTTTAATTATTATTTCTCTCTTCTTCCACATCTTATATCAAATCTCGATGCAGTTAGTTAAAGTTTCCAGCAAGTATCATAATCATTACATTTTTAGCCTGTACAGATATCCTGATGTTAACAATGACATATATGACTGCCTCTTAACAGCCATGGCTTCAATACAGTCTGTAGATGTCAAATAATCCTTTATTTTTGTTGGTGATGTCAATGCTCATCATCAAGAGTGGTTGAACTCGGTCTCTCCAACTAATAGAAATGGTCTTGCTGCCTTGGATTTTGCAAACTTATCTGGTTGTGAACAGCTAATCCAAGGACCTATTCATATGTCTGGAAATTGTCTTGATCTAGTACTAACAGATATTCCTGGCGATGTAGAAACCTCCGTTCTTGTACCTGTTGGCACTTCCGACCACAATGCCATCATGTGTAAAATTAATCTTGATTTTTCTGTTCCTGATATTACTCTCTCACGTAAAGTCTACCTTAAATCCCGGGTTAACTGGGACAACGTTTGTAATGATGTTTGTAATATTGAGTGGAATCTCATACTAAGATCTCATGACCCGGTTTCAGCTCTCAAAAATTCCCTTCTTGGTATCCTTCGCAAAAGAGTTCCATCAAAAACAATTAAGTCTCGTATGAGGGATAAAGCATGGTTTAATGATGACTGCAAGTGTGTATTTGATGACAAACAGGCTGCATATCGTCTATGGAGGCGTAATCAAACCCCCTTGCATTGGGAAAATTATGTTTTTAAAAGGGCAGCTGCGCAGAGAGTTTATGATAGTGCTGAGAGGGATTATAACTCCCATCTTCAGGATGTTCTGGCAGGAGCTACACAGCCTCATAAACGGTGGTCCGCTTTGAAGTCCTCTTTATTTGGAATAGATTCCTCCATGCCTCCTCTTTGTGATTCTGATGGCTCCATCTCTTTTGATCCATTATCGAAGGCCAATATTCTATTTAATATTTTTATTAATAAGCAAAGTAATCAGGAATTGTCTTTGCCATTGACATGTTTCCCTAGACCCAACCTCAATTCAATGGCATTCAAATCAGCTAAACTGAAAAGGTACTTGCTGGATCTTGATACCTATGGTGGCACAGACCCGGATGGGTTTTTCCCTCTCTTTCTTTTTAAAAAGGTTGCAGTGGTCTTGGCACCTAAATTGGCCGTGGTGTTTAGGTTGCTTTTGAAATCAGGTAGTTTTCCGCTTTGCTGGCGTAAGGCTAGTATCACTCCTATTCCAAAGGGAAATACTGCCTCATCATCTCCTTATAACTATCGCCCTATCTCCATTACGCCTATCCTATCCAAGCTCTATGAGAGGCTTTTGTCCAGACGCCTTTCCTCTTATTGTAATACATAATTTGATACCAAGCTCACAGTTTGGTTTTCGTAAGGGACTGGGTACATGTGATGCGCTTCTGACATTCACCCATGACTTGCAATCTTCATTGGACCAGGGACATGAGTCTCGTGTCATGGCTATTGACTTTAGTTCTGCTTTTGACTTAGTCAACCATAAAGCACTTCTGTATAAGTTATAGCTCATCGGTATTGGTGGCAATTTTTTAAGGATCTTTGAAGATTTCTTGACGAAAAGATCTCGGTCTGTGGTCATTGATGGGTGTCATTCCCCTTCTGTTACTGTTGTTTCTGGCGTTCCACAAGGCAGTGTCCTTGGACCTTTGCTTTTTATTATTTTTACTGCTGACCTGTGTTCCGAGCTTGAAAATAAACCAATCTCCTATGTCAATTCCATCACCAATTGATCGACACGAAATTGCTATTGCTCTGAATAGGGACTTAGCCAAAACTACATCATGGTGTGAACTTTGGGGCATGAAACTTAATGCTAGTAAAACACACTCCATTATCATCAGCAGATCTCGTACCTTGGATCCTCCCCATCCTTATCTACAAGTTTCTAGCGAGCAAATTGAGAATGTGGATACTCTGCGTTTGTTAGGAGTTACTCTGGATCCCAAACTTACTCTTGAAAAGCATATTCGTTCTTTCTCCTCTTCCATTTCCCACAAAAATTGGTCTGCTTCGCAAGTGTTATAAAACGTTTGCTTGTGACGCCACAGTTATCAAGTCTTTTTATGCCTTTATTTTGCCACAATTCGAGTACTGCTCACCTGTCTGGTTGTCAGCAGCTGATTGCCATCTCAAGTTGCTTGACAGGTCACTAAATTTTATCAGTTTTATTCTACCTCATTTGTCTCTTGATCTGTGTCATCGACGTAAAGTTGGTGCCCTTAGTCTTTTATTTAAAGTTTTTAACAACCCTCAGCATCCCTTACATGGGGTTCTGCCAGGGCCCTATGTCTGGGCTCGTGCAACTAGATTCACAAGCATCCTTAATGATCTTGCCATGAGCCGTGTTAATTTTTCTACTACACAGTTTTCACGGTGTTTTGTGCCGGCCATGGTTGACATGTGGAATAAGTTGCCAAATGATCTAGTCAATTCAGCTCATATCTCCATCTTTAAGTCTAGAGTTAATGCTTTTTTGCAGCATTAAGTCTAATTTTTAAACTTATTTTATTCTATTTTATTGTTTTATATTTATATTTGATATCCTCCACTGCATAATATGTTATTATTCATTTTATCTGTGTTTAATATATGTATATATATTATACAGTACAGTATATATGTGTTTTTGTTTTTTTGTTTTTCTAAAGATGCCGTAGTCTCTCTCCAGTGCCTCCGGGTGTTTTGTGTGGATTCATCTTGCTGGTGTTTCTGCACCCTGGTTGGAGACTTCGGCATCTCATATAATAATAATAATAATAATAATAATAATAATAATAATAATAAGGCGCATCGTCAGTGATTCCGGGGCCACTACTAAATATTAGGTTTTCCTTCTTCCCTTCGGGACTCAAACATATAATTTAGGACGATTGCTGTGTTTGAGGCCTATTCTGCCTGTTAATTTATTACTTAATTATGAGTGTGTATTGTACTACAATTTGGTATAATAGTTTCACCATATTTTTGCACCTCTATATGTTGTATGATTAAAAACTATTCTACCTTCCATTGTTCTTTGCATGTCGTCTGTTTGATCAAAATAGAGTTAAGATCAGTCCTCTCCCAGCTGAGAGTAACCTAAGTTGAAGCTCACTGCGCATTTCCCAGAGTCGGGAAACACGACCAGAATATACCTCGCTCTTCAAAAGCATGGCATAACAATTATTACAATGAAACTTTCCAAACTATACTCTTCAACCTAGTCTCGCTTTCCCTGAAAGTAAGTTTTAGTTGGCCTCATGCGAAATCATGAGATGTCATGTGTTGAGTTCGGGGGTAAATAATTCCCAAAAAAATCCGAAAGAAGAAGTAGGGCCCAGCCCATAGTGGGAATAACTAAAAACACCTTTTTAATTATGTAATCATCCAGTCTCCTTGTAAGCATCATTCGTAGATGTGCAGTTATCTTTCACTCATGGCAACGTGTTCCAGAAATCTACAGTCCCGTGACTGAAGAAGTATTTATGCAAATGTAGCCTAAAATACTGCTTTTCATGTTTCCCACCGTGGCTTTTTACTCTGTTCCCTGTCTTCTAAGGAGAACTTTTCAGCAACTAAGCTACCCATGCCAGAGAACATTATAAAGTAACTATCATATCCAGCAGAATGGGTAAGCATTAGTAAGGAATACATCAATGTCTCCATCCTGAACTACACAGGAAGGAAGGAAAATATATTTATGCTGGATACATCTATAATCCTCGGACAGCATCACGACAAAAGATCAATTCTCGCCACAGGAATCTAACCTACTGTACATACGAAACAGTAGAAGTTGTGACTATGCATCATGGTATACTAAATCATAAGTATTATCGAGATCGACATAACAGTTCCTGTCATACCCTAAGTTGGTGTTCCAAGAGGATCAGGCATGCTAAAATCAAGTCATCTATTGACTTCTTGGGACTGAAACCATAATATTGAGTAGTCGTATATTTTAGGAGGTCCATGGCCTCATATCAGCAGAATGTGAGGGAAATCCTTCCTTCACACACCGATCAGTGTAATGTCTTCGTTTTTGTTTTTTTTTGTTTTTCAGAATCAGATAGCGAAGCCCATTTTCCAATCAGGAGGAATGATATTAGTCTTACATACAACAGTAAGATCGTATGCCACCCCTGGATTATGGCTTCACCCCAAATTCTCTGGATATGCTATTGACACCATGTGCCTTGCCGCCCTCCAGCCAAGTCACAACATTTGACTTTTAGTTTAGTTAAGGGGTGTCGGTTTTTGTTAATTAATGAATATGGCACAAGTAAGTGCTCGCTGTAGCTGTCTCCTGGAGAGATCAAACGCTTTTGAAAATTTTCATCGCAATGTACTCTACACTCATCATCGTCTGACACAAGCTAGCTTGTGGATTGGGCTCTGAATCCTCTTAAGAGCACAACGAGCAGATCGTCAGTCATTTAGAGAAAACTGAGAAGTAATATCAAGATAGAGGATTATTACAACGCCTCCTTCTCTGCTTTCAAGTGCAGCCTCTTTATTTACATTACGAAGGCGCATTGTATAACAGACTCGGGTGTGTGGTATAATATTATGACCACCGAACACCCCTCTATGCTATGACCTTTTGCTCCATAGGTGTCTGACTGTATCCTAATAATGACGCTCACAGTTGATGATGCCTCGTCTGATTTACAATATGTTATTTATGTCTTGAAACGGAGGTCGAGTGCTCATCGAGACCATCCAAAAGTTTGCATTGGTCCATCGAGGCCATCTAAGTTTAACCCTATTTGGTCCACGGGGTGTCTTTTTGACCTCCCCTGTTTTGCTCCATTGGTAGAAATTTTAAGATGTTTCGCTTCATTAGTTTGGCGATAAAAACACATTCCACATCATTCAGGCATCGATTTTATTTAGGCGAGCGATACCGAGTCTGTAACTTTGAAGATATCGGCCTCCAGGTGAGACATTTTTCTATCGAAAACTGTACAAATTTAGCTTAAAGAGAGTTTGGGTGGTCTTTTTTTTTTTTTTTTTTATTTTTTATTTTATTTTTTTTTTTTTTTTTGCTAGAGGCCTTTTTTAAACTGCATAAAATCATCTAATGGTAACCAGAATAATGTTAAAAGGACGTCGCCGGTAATTACAGGGTTAACAGGTAAAACACGTGAATAATTTAGGATGGGTCGGATGGGCAACGATTTTGAATGGTCGCGATGCCCCTTAACGCTATCTGGTCCGACGTTTTGGCATCTGGTATGTATATTGGTTGATTAGTGTTGAGAATTTTGCTTGTTTTCGAGCAATGTATATTATTTTGTCCCCTAGCCGAAAAAACACGCCTTCCCAGACTTTCTTCAAACGAAAATATCCCCATCCAGACCCCCTTTAGCCTCTACTGTACCATAGGGTACCAGCATAAATGTACCCCCCAGCCCCAAGCAATGTGGCCAAAATGGCTTCAGAGGCAAGATATAACAACCTCCCACCTCAAAAGATGGAGGAATACTGCCTCTCCCAGCATGTGGGGGCTTGGATATAAGCTGAGGAGTGTTGCCAAGGCCTTAGAGCATTGCTCAAACGTCGTGGTACCAGGTACTGCCTGATACTGGCAGTTACAAGGATTGTATATTACTGACGGCTGGCAGCCGTTGCTGGGACTGGGGAGTGATTTATCTACTGACGGCTCTCTACCGTCGCTGGTACTGAACGGGTTAAGCTGAATTTGTTCATTTTTCTATAGTAAAATGTCCCGCCGAAGGCCGATTTCTTTTAAGTTAAGGTCTCGCTATTGCTTGCCTAGGAAAAAATTGACACCTGAATGGGGTGAGGCGCTTTATTTTCGCTTAACTAATGGGGTGAAACGTCTTAAAATGTTCAAACTAATGGAGTGAAACAGGGTAGGTCCAAAAGATCCCCCTCTGACCAATTACACCATTCGGGCAATATGTCGACCAATATGGGCGTCCCTATTGACCACTTGATAAGGAAGTTAGAGCTGTACACTATTTATCTATTTATGTTTATTTATTTATTTATTAATTTATTAATATGTTTATAAATATTTGTATCTATTTGTATATATTTCTAATTATTTGTTTATCTATTTGTCTATATTTATTTATAAATTTATTTATATTTACTTAGCAGAATTTCCAGCTTCAGTGTGGTTGTAATGCGTTTATGAATATATTTAAACTAATTCATAATACTTTCTATCCTTGAGAATCCTATATTATTAATGCATTTCTGTTTAATATCGATGTCTACGGGAGAGGGCTGGTCTTATCCAGAGTGAGGTTTGGCATCCTCTACCCAACCTTAGTTAGTTGTTTCTGTCTGTCTCTTTTACGGTCCTACTTTTCCTTCTGGGGGCAGGTGGCTAGGAATCCTCCTCCCCTTGTATAATTCTCCTACTTGACGAGACAGAGAAACGGGCGAGAGAACACGAAAGTGGTCCTGGACCCTGAGAATAGGAACTTTAAATGTTGTTTCTGTTCGGGCTTTGTCTCGTGTCGGCCACGCCCAGCAATGGGGTATGTGCCTGAGTATATAAATTCATATACGGCTCCAACTTCCTTATATCCTGAACCTCGCAAGTGCTCAATTGATAGTGCCATTTATATCATGTACAGTCACTCAGAAAAAAATGAGAACCTGAATATTTATGGAACTTTAACCTTTTCACTACGATGGATTATTTCTTCCTTGAATTCTGGCTATCGCTACGTCATTTTAGTCAACTTAGGAAAGACCTGACGTGGGAAATGAGAGGATTAATGGAGGTTGTTTGAACGTGTGACGCCTCCCGGCGTTAGCAGAATGGTTGCGTGGGGCATTGCAGCTCGCTAGCGCTCGCCAGGATGGGGGGATGGGCTACAGTTGTCCTAGAGTGATCTGCTTTATGTAATTAGTGTCGTGTTGCCGCAGACAGTCTAGAAATGGTCTTTGTTTTGGTCTGTGACCGCGCCTTATATTTTATATTCGCTATAATATAAATGTTGCTTGTGTGGGAGGCGAGCGAGAGAGGGTGAGGGAGTACACCTGGCAGCGGGGTGAGCTATGACGCGGCTCGCTTGGGCGCTGACGGCGTTGGCGGCCGGGTGGTCAACTAGTCCCTTCCCATCGCGGCCTCGTGTTCTTTACCAGCTCAGAGCTTGCCTGACACGCGTATCGCCTACATCCTTTGCAATTCTGTCCCCCCTACTCGCCACTTTGCATACTGTTTCTCTCTCTCGACTTCTCCTTTCTCATTCTCTAGTCTTTATTAAATTCAACATCCCTTCTGGTTTCAGCATAGACGTTCACCGTCGACCAGTCGTATTGTACGCGAAGCTCTCAGAGATTTCCATGTATTAGGTTAAGGAGGTATTAGGCTTTATTGAGGTTTGGAGAGACGGACTTTTCCGTATGGGTCCTGTCTCGGGAAGGTTGTAGACCGGTATATGTCTCCCTGGCAAGGTGTTGAGTGATTCTGCTTGGTTATCTAAAGCTAGACTAGGGGTAAGGTTACTGTGTCGTTGTCTCCGATGTGTGCAGTGTTAGCTAAGCCCTGCACGACATCGACAGGTACTGTGGAAGCCTAAGTTGTCTTCGGGTGGGTTTACTTTGCGAGCACAGCGCTGTGGTGTGAGAGGGCCATAGCCTATCCCTCACAACATAGTGCTGCCTCTTTGTGTTGACTTCTGAGGGATCGCCAGGATAGAACTAGGTACTAGAGACCTAGATTTATCAAGAGAGCATCCCCGTCATATAACGTAATCTTCATTATACCACCTTCGGACAACGTTAGGCTACGAGCCGCATGCTCGCCCATTGTTGCCCTGCCTTGATACCCCAGCTAGACTTTATTAACTGAGCAGACACTGGTTAGAGATAAGCCCCCATTATTATATGTATGCAGCATTATTATTCACTGCACTTTTGAGCCGAGGTTGTTGTTGAGTTGCACAACCCTAGTAGGCTGTTGCGTTGTGTCACGAAGCATTTCTTTAGTTGTCGAGCATTACTACCTTTGCGCAGTCTTTATTATTTGCCTGCCTATTATTACTATATGTCCTAGTATTTATTGTGACCCGTATTCTGCATTATAATTGTTCAAGATTCTTTACGAACATCTTCCCAGCATCAGACTTATTTCAGAAGTTTCCAGTTGATGTTGCAGGACTAGCATTGCACTTTCTTTAATACAGGAGTGCCAGTTATTTGAGTATCTACCGTAACGTTAATTAATCACGTTAACTATCTTTTCTTTGTGTAACCTAATCGAGTAATCTTTTACTGTTTGAGAATAGGCTGTTTCATCGAGCGTCAGCCTAGTGTGTGTGCACCAGTTACCGAGTCATAGGATACCTCGTTGTCCAGGCACGACTCAGGGCGGTAATGGTGTTTTGTTTTCCAGTGTTTAAGGCAGGGGTTGGATCTAGTGTTACCGTTGTTGCATTTTGCCATTATCTAGTCCAATGTTGAAGAGCCCTGTGTCTTTGAGAACCTGGATCGTAACAAATGGCGACCTAGCTCAGGATCTTGTGAACTAAGAGATAATTGCAGGATTGTTGTGGTCATTTGTTTTATTGAGGAATATAGTGGGCACGTTAATTTTTTTTTGGCAAAGTAGTATAGCACTTGAGAGTCTTCAGACATTTTTGGCAAGTGAATAGTGCTACATAAGAGTTTGGGGTACTTCTTTTCTGAATATTGTGGTGAGAAATTTTTGTGAGCATCATGTCTTATACCGGGTCAGAGGAGAATGGAGACACAGTACGTAATGTCGAAACTGAGGAACAGCAGCATGATGAAAGGGTTAATCGGGTGAACTGTGAGGAGGATGCTAGGATATTTTTGCAATGGCCTGTTACTGCCGAGCGATTGGAGGGTATGGATCGGTACGGTCTTCAATGCCTGGCCACAGCTATCGGTCATGCGGTTACTAGCAGCATGACCAAGGATAACTTGATAACGTGTGTACTGGGCAGGGTGACTGGTGAGCGAGATGGGTTGAGTGCTCAGAGCCCTTCGGCCATGCTTCCCCTACACTCGACTCCCAGCCATCCCAGTAGTTTGCCGACCCCGGGTACGCTTCCGCAGTTGGGTGGTGACTGGCAGGGTGGGTTGCCCCTGGGGGGACCACCGGTAATTTCAAACATTGTAGCACCTTCACCTCCTCAAGGGTTATCTCCAGAATTATTGCTTCAGCTCGAATTAGCTAAGACCGAAGAGAGAAAGGCTATCAGTGAGCAGCAAATAGAGCTAGCAAAAATCCAAGCTGAGTCGACTAGGTACTGTGCCGACAGGGACGTAGAGAAGTCGCGAGTAGAGACAACGGGACAGCGACTTGGGGCTGGTAACCGTGCTCATGATCAATCTCTCTCGCACTTATTGAAACTGGTTCCGGTGTTTGATGAGAGTGGTGTAACAGAATTTTTTACACGCTTTGAGAAGAAGTGCCAGGAACACCAGTGGCCAGAGAATAAATGGGCAGCACTTGTATCCTCTAGATTAATAGGCAAGGGTCTTAAAGCCTGCAATGCGTTGCCTATAGAGTCTTGTATTATCTATGAGGAACTCAAGGAGGCTGTCCTGAGAGCATACGAACTACAACCAGAGACGTACAGGTTGAAGTTCCGGGGTGTTACCAAGGGTCGGGAGAGCACCTTTTTGGAGCATGCCCGGGAGCTGTCCGATGCTTTTGGGAATTGGCTGAGGTCGGAGAAAGCTACTACGTTTGACGACATTAAACAGTTGGTGCTTTTAGAGCAGTTTTTCAAATGCACGGGCGGCGACCTGACGTTAAACCTTAAAGAAAAGCAACCAAAAACTCTACAGGAGGCAGCTGAGATGGCTGACCTCCGGCTATCACTAATTCGTGGGTGCGGGTCTGCCCAGCGTAGTGAGGCAGGTAACAAGGGGCGTGACGCCCCACCCCCCCGAGTTAGTGTTATACCTTATGCAAACAAGTATAAGAGCCATGATACCAAGACTGACGACAAGACTAGCACCGTCCCATTTAAGAAGGGGCCGGGCCCTTCCCAGTACCAAGGGAAGCCCAAAGGGGAGTTGGAGTGTTATCATTGTCATAAAAAGGGGCACTTTGCAAGAGTGTGTCCTAGCAAACCACCTACAGCAGCTGTGTCTTTGGCCTGCAACATTGGTGTGTCTCCGAAGTCATCTGAGTTTGCCCGGGGCAGTTCGTCAGAGGCTGAGGCACAGCCAATGCAGAAGCACCTGGGAGGCTCGAACCCTGCTCAGGATGTTTTTTGCGACCATAGAGGGCGGGGTTGCGTGATGTGGGCGGGGCGCAAGCATGGAGTAGAGGTTACCTTTGGATACCTTTGGATGTGTTCGCCGCTCCTCTAGCGGCACCAAGGAGCGCGACGCCCCTCGTTATGGGTGGTGATTTGGTGCAGTAGACTGTTTGAAGCGACAGCTCGCTCCCTTGCGAGGATGGGCTCGTCTGGCACTTTTTGCAGTTCGACATCTAGGGCTCTCTTGAAGTTGTCTAACGAGATGTCCCTCATGTCTCTTACTCGCCGTGGGAGTTTGTTGAAGAGACGTGGGCCTCTGTGTGATAACCAGCCCTCTCGCAGAGAGCCCATAGCACCCCTGTTATTCATCCGGGGGATTTCGCATTCCCAGCCTCTCCTATCACTGAATTTCATGACTATCGGAGTATGTAGGTTTGGTACTAAACCCTCTGCGATTTTCCATGTGTATTTCCATGGTCTTGCGTGATACAGGTGCTTCCCAGACTCTGATGAAAAACTTGACTGGCTACCCTATAAACGCGGCTCGGGTGGTGGTGGTGCAGGGTATTAATGCAACTCGGTCATACCCGCTGGTGCGGTTGGAGTTGGATGGGGTGGCACGTGAATTGGATGTCGGGATTGTGGAGAAACTGCCAGTGGAGGGCGTCGACCTTCTTCTCGGCAATGACTTTGCAATGCCCGCTTCTGAGGTTCTACCCTTAGTCGTTGCCGAGAGGCCGGCCGACGTGAGTAGGGAAGAGCAAGAGTGGGTCGAGCGGTGCCAGACACAACCCATGGCGTGTGTTGTCACCTGAGCTCGGGCAGCTAAAGTGTCACAGCCTAGTCCTCCGTCTTCAGACCAGCGGAGGAACGATCAACAGGAGGAGGCTAAAGCTGGAGTTGGTTTTAAGAGTTTTGACTCGGCGGCTCTCCTGGGTGATTCAGTATTAGCACCATTACTTAATTCTGGAGTAGCCCCTGGGCCTGTCATCGAGAGTGACGAGGCTGGGCATGACGAGTCTCCACGACAGCAACGTTATGTACATCGAGAGAGTCAGAGGGAGCAGCCCAGTATCGGGGAAGGTCATGCATTGCTCTGGGAGCAGTTAGATCGCTTGGCACCCTCAGATATACGTCGGTTGCAACTAGAGGACCCTGAGCTCCAAACGGGTGCTAATGGAGCTGTAGAGCTCGACGAGGACGGCGATGCACAGCCAGGAGATTTTTTTTATTTAGAAGGCATCCTCTATAGGCGTTTTCAAGACCCTAAACGTAGTTGGCAAGAGGGGTCCGGAGTAGTGGACCAGTTGGTGGTGCCACGGGAGTGCAGGGATAGCCTACTGAGGTTGGCGCATGACATACCACTGGCAGGACATCTAGGGGTGAGAAAAACGGTGGCGGCTTTAGAAAAATTGTTTTGGTGGCCGGGGTTGAAGGGGCAGGTGGTAACCTGGATAGCAAGGTGTCATACGTGCCAGAGGGTTGGAAAACCTAACCAAACAATTCCGAGAGCCCCGTTGCACCCCATTCCTGTCAGTGGACCGCCCTTCAGTAAGGTCATCATTGATATGGTCGGACCCCTACCCCCTACTAGTGCCGGTAATAAATTTCTATTAACTATCATGGATGTGGCCACTCGTTATCCTGATGCATATCCAATGAGAAATGGCACGGCGAAAACTGTTGTCCGGAACCTGCTCTTGTATTGCTCGCGGTATGGTTACCCGCAAGAGGTGCAATCGGACCAAGGTTCTAATTTTACCTCTAATCTGTTCAAACAAACTATGATTCAGCATGGCATCAGCACTGTCGTCTCTTCTGCGTATCACCCGGAGAGTCAAGGGGTGTTGGAGAGGTGGCACGCCACGCTGAAAAGCATGCTTCGATGTTATTGCGCAGAGAACGGAAAGGATTGGGACCTTGGTCTGCCGTATGTTTTGTTCGCGGCAAGAGAAGTACCTGGAGAGAGTCTCGGTTTCAGTCCGAATGAGCTTGTTTTCGGGCATCAGGTGAGGGGCCCTCTCCACATGGTGAAGGAGATTTGGGAGGGTACCGCTAAGCCATGTTCTATGTTGAGATACGTCCTCGAGAGCAGAGAGAGAATGCTTAGAAGTCTGGAGCTGGCCGGGCGTAATTTGGTGAGTTCGCAGGCCCGTATGAAGGACAGGTACGATACTAAGGCGAAACTCCGGGAGTTTCAGGTAGGTCAAGAGGTGTTGGTCCTGTTGCCTTTGGCAGGTCATCCTCTGGCTGCCAAGTACGCTGGGCCTTATCGGGTGGTGTCAAAGATCTCCGATCTAGATTACCTCGTTGCCACTCCAGACCGGAAGAAGCGTAACCAACTATGCCACATTAATTTGTTGAAGGAGTATGTGAGGCGCCCACCTGAATCACTAGCTGTCCCTGTGTTGACCTGCTGCGGTCATGGTGGAGAAGGAGAGGGGGGCAGCAATGATCAGGTGGATGATAACTGGGATTGTCATGTCTCGGCTGATCAGTGGGCGGGGAATTCGAGCCAATGTGCGCATGATGCTCTGGCGCACCTGCCGGAGGAACAGCAGGTGGCAGTGCAGTGCCTGTTCGATTCATACCCCACTGTATTTGCCGAGCACCCAGGCCTCACTACTCAAGCGGTGCATGACGTCGATGTAGGAGAGCACCCCCCCTTCAAGTCGATACCTTATCGGGTGCCACCCATTAAACTCCCAGCGCTCAGGGATGAGCTGGAGTATATGCTGGCGAGAGGCTTGATCGAGAAGGGGGCAGTACGGTGGACTTCTCCTGTCACTCTGCAGCCCAAACCTGATGGAAAAGTTCGGTTCTGCATTGACTTTAGGCGGTTGAACGGGTTGACCCCCACCAACGCATATCCTCTTCCCCGGGTGGATGACAGTGTGGATAAGATCGGGAAAGCAAGGTACTTGACCAAGGTAGACCTCGTCAAAGGCTACTGGCAAGTACCACTGTCTGAGCGGGCTAAAGAGGTGTGCGGGTTTGTGGTGGATGGCAGTACTTACCGTTGCAACGTGATGCCATATGGTCTGAAAAATGCACCGGCCACTTTCCAGAGCTTAATGAACGACATCGTAGCAGACATCCCAAACTGTACTGTCTACCTTGATGACGTGATCATTTATGACAACGATTTCCAAAGTCACTGTGAGCACATAGAAGCCTTATTTAGTCAACTTAGTAAAGCAGGCTTGGTGGTTAATCTGGGCAAGTGTGACTTTGTGCAAGCCACGGTGCAGTATCTGGGGTTTGTGGTTGGGTTAGGGCAGGTGAGCCCGCCCCAACAGAAGATACAGGCTATCGACTTGTTCCCCAGGCCGACCACCAAGCGGCAGATCATGAGATTTTTGGGCATGATTGGGTATTACCGCCGCTTTATAAGAGGCTATTCTACTGTGTTAGCTCCTTTGACAGATCTACTAGCCAAAGATAAAAAGTTCCGCTGGGCACCTGAGTGTGAGCAGGCGTTTCGAGTAGTTAAACACGTTTTATGCACTCACCCTATCCTCAGGGCCCCGGACTTTGAACGACCATTTCAGTTGGCGAATGATGCCAGCGGAGTAGGGGCTGGTGCCGTACTTTTGCAGACAGACGAGGAAGGTCTTGAGCATCCAGTCAGTTTCTTTTCAAAGAAATTTAATTCAGCACAGAAAAACTATTCGGTTGTTGAAAAGGAACTGCTGGCAATCGTGTTAGCGCTCAGACACTTTGAGGTCTATGTTCCTGCCTATGGGCCAGTCGTGGTAGTGTATACCGACCACCACCCGCTTAAATTCCTCAATCAATTCCACAACCGGAATATGAGGCTGACCAGATGGTCGCTCATGTTGCAAGAGTACAACTTAGACATTCGCCATATTGCCGGTTGTGAGAATGTGATTGCGGACTGTTTGTCGCGGGTGGAGGATCCGGGGTAGGCTACCACAGTATGTTGGTATAGCCTCCTGTCTTGGCTCGCGGTGTATTTTTGCGCTGGTGCTTGTTGGCTCGCGTGTGTAGCATCAGCGTAGGGTCGCAGGTCAGGAGTTGTTGGCTTTGATTAGAAGAAAATTAGGCTACATCTATAGTAGCCGCCAAAAACAACATTAAAATAAAATATGAAAAATTAAATAAAAACTCTTTCTTTTTGATAATTAATTTTAAGATAATATTGTAGCTGAGTACTGAGTGCAGATGATTTTTCCTCAGTAGGCTGTGCTTCTTAAAGCTCGCTCTGGGAGCACAATGTTATGAATTAATGTATTATATTTGGGAAGGGTGATAAGATTTTTTTTTTATATATAAATGTTGTTGTATTTTTTTTGAGGAGACTGAGCTTGCATTCCATGAGTGGCAGAGTGGTTAGGAGTTTCAGATTCTAGCGACATTCTGCCTGTTCAGATATGGGCTCATGGTTGAGTGTCCCATATCTTGGGGGGGGTGTGACGCCTCCCGGCGTTAGCAGAATGGTTGCGTGGGGCATTGCAGCTCGCTAGCGCTCGCCAGGATGGGGGGATGGGCTACAGTTGTCCTAGAGTGATCTGCTTTATGTAATTAGTGTCGTGTTGCCGCAGACAGTCTAGAAATGGTCTTTGTTTTGGTCTGTGACTGCGCCTTATATTTTATATTCGCTATAATATAAATGTTGCTTGTGTGGGAGGCGAGCGAGAGAGGGTGAGGGAGTACACCTGGCAGCGGGGTGAGCTATGACGCGGCTCGCTTAGGCGCTGACGGCGTTGGCGGCCGGGTGGTCAACTAGTCCCTTCCCATCGCGGCCTCGTATTCTTTACCAGCTCAGAGCTTGCCTGACACGCGTATCGCCTACATCCTTTGCAATTCTGTCCCCCCTACTCGCCACTTTGCATACTGTTTCTCTCTCTCGACTTCTCCTTTCTCATTCTCTAGTCTTTATTAAACTCAACATCCCTTCTGGTTTCAGCATAGACGTTCACCGTCGACCAGTCGTATTGTACGCGAAGCTCTCAGAGATTTCCATGTATTAGGTTAAGGAGGTATTAGGCTTTATTGAGGTTTGGAGAGACGGACTTTTCCGTATGGGTCCTCTCTCGGGAAGGTTGTAGACCGGTATATGTCTCCCTGGCAAGGTGTTGAGTGATTCTGCTTGGTTATCTAAAGCTAGACTAGGGGTAAGGTTACTGTGTCGTTGTCTCCGATGTGTGCAGTGTTAGCTAAGCCCTGCACGACATCGACAGGTACTGTGGGAGCCTAAGTTGTCTTCGGGTGGGTTTACTTTGCGAGCACAGCGCTGTGGTGTGAGAGGGCCATAGCCTATCCCTCACAAAATAGTGCTGCCTCTTTGTGTTGACTTCTGAGGGATCGCCAGGATAGAACTAGGTACTAGAGACCTAGATTTATCAAGAGAGCATCCCCGTCATATAACGTAATCTTCATTATACCACCTTCGGACAACGTTAGGCTACGAGCCGCATGCTCGCCCATTATTGCCCTGCCTTGATACCCCAGCTAGACTTTATTAACTGAGCAGACACTGGTTAGAGATAAGCCCCCATTATTATATGTATGCAGCATTATTATTCACTGCACTTTTGAGCCGAGGTTGTTGTTGAGTTGCACAACCCTAGTAGGCTGTTGCGTTGTGTCACGAAGCATTTCTTTAGTTGTCGAGCATTACTACCTTTGCGCAGTCTTTATTATTCGCCTGCCTATTATTACTATATGTCCTAGTATTTATTGTGACCCGTATTCTGCATTATAATTGTTCAAGATTCTTTACAAACATCTTCCCAGCATCAGACTTATTTCAGAAGTTTCCAGTTGATGTTGCAGGACTAGCATTGCACTTT
This sequence comes from Paralithodes platypus, assembly GCA_032716605.1. Classification (NCBI taxonomy): domain Eukaryota; kingdom Metazoa; phylum Arthropoda; class Malacostraca; order Decapoda; family Lithodidae; genus Paralithodes; species Paralithodes platypus. The sequence continues at coordinate 122,782,494 of CM064487.1, forward strand.
CTTTATTACAGGAGTGCCAGTTATTTGAGTATCTACCGTAACGTTAATTAATCACGTTAACTATCTTTTCTTTGTGTAACCTAATCGAGTAATCTTTTACTGTTTGAGAATAGGCTGTTTCATCGAGCGTCAGCCTAGTGTGTGTGCACCAGTTACCGAGTCATAGGATACCTCGTTGTCCAGGCACGACTCAGGGCGGTAATGGTGTTTTTGTTTTCCAGTGTTTAAGGCAGGGGTTGGATCTAGTGTTACCGTTGTTGCATTTTGCCATTATCTAGTCCAATGTTGAAGAGCCCTGTGTCTTTGAGAACCTGGATCGTAACAAACGGTAAAAGAAACTCATGTGATTCTTAGAGATCCTTGCTAAGCCAAGTAAAATCGTATAATGTCAGCCAGAATCAAGTAATAATGATAGGGGAATTTGGGGTTCATATATACTGTTCAAGATGCCAGTCTAAAATTGATTCTCCTCTGGAAAAAAAATAATAATAATAATACAAAAATAAAAAATAAATATGAATAAATTAATAAACAAGTAATTAATAAAATTCATAAATATATTACAAAACACACACGCAATATATATACTCTCTCTCTATATATATACAGTATATATATATGCTGGTATAATACTGGCTTTGTTTCAGATATACACGGCGGTTCATAAGTCACAAGATGGTGGGTGGAGTGTAAAGAGCTGATGGTAGTACATTCCTTATAGATGGCTTGGTATATAGCAGTATGTTGGGGACGCTGACCCCTACAAAGCCTGCTCTTACGTAACACACACACACACACACACACACACACACACACACACACACACACACACATAGACTCATACACACTCACACACATTCATACATATACACACTCACTCACATAAAGGTACACACACATATTCTCATTTTCATACAAGCATATTTATACACACATACCAACATACGTACACACACCTTAATCACTCTCTCTCTCACACACACACACACACACACACACATACATGCAAACAGACACTCACAAAATCGATGCAGACACAACACAACTACACCCACACATATAGACTCGTGTATGTATGTATAAACATGGAGGTGTGGTGGAGTGGTCTTGCCACAGGACTGGTAATCCAATGGATCCGGGTTCGAATCCCGATATTTCAATGTGAAGATATTAATGGGATGGAATGTGTGCTGTACCTAGTATCATTGCCTTACCACGTCAAAACCCACCTAAACGCCAAATAAATACACTCATTGTTCCCTGATTAAACAGTACTGTATGAATATTCCCATATTTAAAATATACTACAAGGAGACCATGCCTAGTGAGTTCATTGATCAATAGATGGCGTTCTGAGAGTGAGGGTCCGAGTCTAGGAGGTGAGACAGTGAAGCACTGGAGCGAGGCAGCTTCAGAGATGGGGCTGCTTCGAGCCGTGGGTGGGCAACTAAGCCCCATGCATCCTGCGAAGGCAAGATGGCAGGGGCTGGTTGCAGCTAAAAGTGCCTCACATGTCTCACCTCCTAGACTGGAACGAGACCTCGCGGGCTTCACCGTTCAATGATTAGCGGTTGAATATATAGGCTCTCAGCCTATGCCCGAGAGGGAGTAGTTAGAATATAGTAAATAAAAATACTTACACACGCATTCACACATTGATAAAGACTTGTAGATAATTCCTCTGCCCCCATCTCTCTCTCTCTCTCTCTCTCTTTCTTTGCCGGTAAGTTTGGTGAGTCCATGTTTGTTACTGTCGATCTTCAAGTCTGCCGTCTCTGCCAGCAACGAGAGAATTTGACAGTGAAATTAGATGAAGCCTACAACAAGATCAACGTCCTCACCATGAAGCTGGAATCACTCCAAGAGTTTGTAACACTCAACGTTGGAGTACCACAAACTTCAATTGTCACCGCAACTCCAGCAGCCACCAACGCCCCAACGTCAACTGCCAACAATTCAACGCTTGCAGTAGCCATTTCATCTGATGGTTCCGATACTCAAGAAAGAAATAGTAACTCTCTTCCCCCTCAAGACAACTTCCGTGTCGTGAGGAACAACGTTTGCCCCAAGACCAGGAAACCCATACCGATTACCGAGTGTCAAAACCGCTTCCAGATACTCGCAGACTCAGATGACAAAGCGGAAATAGAAGAAGTCCGGCTCGTGGGAGACTCGATGATGCGTGGTCAGCTCACAGAGTTTTGCGCCAGAGCACCTAAGACCAGGAAGCGTTTTTGTATCCTTGGTGGTGGTGTGGACGACGTAGTTGCTGCAGTTGACGAAGTATCTAAGCTGGCCCCTGCTAATACAATGTACGTCATCCACGTTGGATCCAACGATGTACAGCGAACCCGGTCGGAAGATTTGCTTTTAAAGTACCAGCAGCTGATCAAGTCGTTTAAGGAGAAGTCATCAAGGATCATCGTCTCAGGAATCGTCCCCCGGCTTGGTGTAGAGAGCCGATTTTACAACATAGCCACCAGCACAAATCGTTGTCTAGCAAACCTCTGCAGGAAGGAAAACGTAGGATTCGTCGACACCTGGGACAATTTCTACTACGATGACTATTTGTTTTCGGACGATGGAGTTCATCTGAACCAGGTGGGAGCAGCACGTTTTGGGCGTCTTCTCAACGATGCGGTGAAGGATTTTCGGAGAAGAAATCGACTCAGCACAGGACAACCAGTAAGGAGGACCGAAGACAGCGAGGGCGGCAACCTGCGAAGGAATTAAATGCTAATCTGTCAAGAACCGCGAATTTGGATAAAGCTCCACCAACACGACCCAAATTCAAAACCGCCAGGGATAACGACCGAGGACCGATGTCAGCCATGAATGTAAATGTAGATCCGACCAAAACCAAAAATTTGATTAAAGAACGTTCTGTGAGTTCTAAAACCGCAACTTTAAAGGTTTTCTATGCAAACGCTCGTAGCATACGCAATAAATTTTCAGATTTAGAGGAACTAGTGTTTACTGAAAATTATGATGTGATTGGTATAACAGAATCTTGGCTCAATACAGTAGATAGAGACTTTTTAGCAGAGTATTCACTTCCCGGTTATGTAATGTTTGAGAAAAGCCGAATAAATAAAAATGGAGGTGGCGTTTTATTTTATATCCAAGAAAGTCTTAACCCGACCCTCTTGTCAAAACCTCAAATTGTGAACGTCGACACATCTTTTGTGCTAATAAAGAATAATAAAGGTACAAAAATAATACTTGCATTAATATACAGACCTCTAGCTCAATCAGTGCAAACTGACCGAGAAATTTATGAACAAATTGCAGATGTAAGTAACTCACAAGATACCGTATTTATTGGCGACTTTAATTTACCTGTGACCAAGTGGGGCGATACTCTTACTTCACACTCCGGACATGACTTGTATACGAACTTGCAAGAGAGTTCGCTTTATCAATTTGTTCGAACAACCGACCCGTGGTAATAACGTTCTTGACATTGTACTTGCAACAAAAGAAGAATTAATAGAGAATTTGAATGTTGGTGATGAATTCAGTAACAGCGACCATCGTACGATAACTTTCACTTTAAACTTTACTAGTAACGAACCAAATAGTAGCATCGAAAAAGTCCCTAATTTCAAGAAAGCAAACTTTCATAAACTTAGAGCTATGTTTAAAGAAACTGACTGGAGCTTTTTAATTAACAATAACGACATAAATACATCTTGGAAGTTATTCGAAACCACTTACCTAGAAGCAGTGCAAGACTGCATACCATCGAAAATACGGCGTCCAGGCCATAATAATAAGCCCAAATAGTGGAATAAAGATATTTCAAACTGCCTGCTTGCTAAAAAATTTGCTAATGATAGATTAAAATCCTCACAAAATGACGAAGAACGGGTGAAATTTGTAGAGCTACGACGCAAAGCCAAAAAGTTAATTAAGCAAAGTAAAAAGACCCTAGAGTTACATATTGCGAATCAAAGTAAAACAAACCCGAAAGAATTCTATAGTTATATCAGAAAGAAAAAAGTAGTTACTTCAACTGTTGGACCGTTAGTCGATGAAAATGGAGAATACACCAAAGACGAAGTACAAATGAGTAATGCCCTCAATACCTTCTTTGCATCAGTTTTTACAACAGAAGACCTCAGTGTTATCCCTACACCATCGCCGATTCAGATTGATAATTCAGATGTTCTAAGCAATATCACCGTTACAGAGAGAGAAGTATTGAATTGTTTAGATAAACTCAAGGTAAATAAACGCCTGGACCTGATACAATCTCGCCTAGAGTTCTAAAGGAAGCTAAGGATGAGCTCTCCAAACCACTGACATTACTATTCAATAAATCCTTGCAGTCTGGAACTATGCCTGATCAGTGGAAGATAGCCAACGTAACACCGATATTCAAAAAAGGCAGCAAATCCCTACCCAGTAACTATCGTCCAATTAGCTTAACCTCAGTTGTATGTAAAATGCTAGAAACGGTCATAAGAGACAGACTCGTAAATCACTTAGAGGAAAATAACATACTTAAAGATACTCAACACGGCTTTCGTAAAAAACGTTCCTGTTTAACAAACCTCTTAGACTTCTTCCACGATATCCTCAACCTCTACGATGAGAGTAAAGCTGTAGATATTATATACCTTGATTTTCAAAAGGCCTTTGACAAAGTTCCCCACAATCGTTTACTGCTAAAACTAAAAGCGCATGGAATACAAGACGGTGTGTTGAAATGGATAGAAAATTGGCTCAGCGACAGAAAGCAAAGAGTAGTCATAAACGGTAAGGCATCTAAATGGACCAATGTAAGTAGCGGGGTACCCCAGGGATCAGTACTAGGACCAATTCTCTTTCTAATTTACATCAACGACATAGATGAGGGTCTCACCTGTACAATCTCAAAATTTGCTGACGATACAAAAATTGCAAATAGCCTACTCTCAAAAGATCAAGTTGACGATATGCAACACAATCTAGATAAATTGTCACATTGGGCTCAAATTTGGCAAATGAGTTTCAATGCGGATAAATGTAAAGTACTACATATCGGATACCTAAATGAGAAAGCAAACTATTCAATGAATGGCACTCAGCTTAAGAATGTAAACAGAAAAACCGATCTGGGAGTAACAATATCGAGTAACCTAAAACCGAGTCAACAATGTTCAGAAGTTGTTAAGAAGGCAAACAAAATAATTGGCTTTATAGGCAGGTCATTTGAGCATAAATCCAAAGACGTTATCCTAACCCTTTACAATTCTTTAGTCCGCCCTCTTCTGGAATACTGCGTTCAATGCTGGTGCCCTTATTACCAAAAAGACATAAACAAGCTAGAACGAGTTCAACGTAGAGTTACCAAAATGATACCTAGCCTAAAGAACAAACCATACGAAGAGCGTCTTAGAGAATTAAATCTATTTCCTTTAACCCAGCGCAGATTAAGAGGTGACTTAATTCAAGTGTTCAAAATCATCAAAGGCATCGACAATATGAACTGTAGTAAGTACTTCACTATCGACCAATCTAATTACACGCGGGGAAACGGTTGCAAAATTATTGGTAAATCTTTTAACTCACACGAATCTAAGAATTTCTTCTTCAATCGAGTTGTCAACTTGTGGAATTGGCTTCCCCGAGACGTTATAGACTGCAGCACTGTTGATTCATTTAAACTCCGCCTAGACAAATATCTCGCATCAAACCGCGACTGCGTTTGTAAATGAATAACTTTATTTTATCCTCCCCTCAGTTACTAACCCATATGTCCCCTACTAACTTCCTAGTACTGCCACGGACATTAGTTCCATGGCAATAGTTCCCTTACCCACTCTAAACCACTGTTTGGACACTTGATCCTCAGTGTTTTGGAGGACAAGCAGCCTAGAAGGGTCACTAGACCTGTTGTTGCTTGATTTCCTTTGTACTCCTTTGTACTTTGTATATTTATATATTTATTTCTGTCTGTCTGTCTCTCTCTCTTTGTCTCGGTCTCTTTCACTCTCACTCTTTCTCACTCTCTTTCGCTCTCTCACTCACTCACTCACGCAGTCACTCTCTGTCTCACTCACTCACTCTCACTCTCTCTCACACACACACACACACTCTCTCTCACCATCCTAGTTTTATTTATTCATTAAGTCTGAGTCACGAGTACTTTTTTCTTACAATTTTCGTATCATCAACTTTTTCCGGCCACCTTTCTGGGACCGTTGTATAGACTGTCTCTCCTGTTCCCTCATGTTTAGCCCCATTGGTATTGAGATAATAAGACGTTTTCCCCATTAGTTTGACCATTTTAGAACGCCCCATTTCTTTGTAAATATTAAGAGGCGAGCAAAAGCAAGCCCGCAATTTAGGAGGAACTATCCTTAGGCCGGGTAATTTTTCTACTGAAAAATTAGCAAATTTTTCTCAAATAAGGGCTTTCGGGGGAATTGTTTTAAGTTTGATGGAGGTCTAGGGCGGAAACTAAAAATAAAATAAATAGATAAATAATAAAAACAAAAATCTCCCCTTAACCCATTCAGTTCTGATAACTATTAGGTTATTTTATCCAGCTTAGGAAGGACGTCTACCAATTAAAAGGATACAGCCTATACCGTTTAATCCTTATACCTCCCATATAGTCTTTTTCATCTTCATAACATCGACTAAATGAAGCTGAAATCAAGTCAAATAGACGTCAGCGGTACTGAAAGGGTTACATTGTTAAACAAGAGAAGATGTTATGATTGGTATATCTATATTTGTTCTTAGTATTATACAAGAGAAGATGTTATGATTGGTATATCTATATTTGTTCTTAGTATTATACAGTTGGCCAAATAAGTCGTGTCTCCGCTGTTATTACGTTTTGCTCGCTGTGTGTGCGGTTTTTTTTCTTCTATGTGAATGAGGGAGACAAAAGGCATAACTGCCTGCAACGAGTGCCTCCCCAAATTTGAAAGAGTGACAGGGCCAAAATCAAGGGACGTTCGAGATAAAATGCCTGGACACACGGAGTTTGAAGCAATTTAAGTCATAGGAAGAGGGAAAGACTGATTCAGGGAGAGAGTTCCAGAGCTCAGCAGTTGAATAGAAGAAAGTCTGAGAATAGCATTTCACTCTTGGGTTGGAGAGTTGCACAGAGTAGGAGGGTGGGATTGTGTTGCAATATTGTGTTGATTGTGTGCTGTATTAATGTCTGTCAGATGTAGAATAGGGTGTGTAAAGAGAGGAACATGGTTGTATATCTCACTCTGAACTATGATTTAAACCTTAGATAGCCCTGATACCAATTATTGATCGAAATATACTTGGTGCCGCGACATCACTTATTTGGCCAACTGTACCATGTTCCAAATAGGTAAGCCAGAAATCGTGAACCCTAACCTCTGTAACTCAAAATAGGGCTGGAGCAAATGGGCTATACATGTTCACACCTATTCCCTGGCCGACTCCTTCCAAATGGTAGAAATGTTAGCTCGATTACGCAAGTCGTTTGTTAGTTATAGAAGTTAAGGGGAGGCTGGCCGTTTGTTTGGTCTATTAATTCATTTATTCATATATTTTTTAGTTTCCTCCCTAGACCTCCATCAAGCTTAGAAAAACACCCCCTAGAACCCCCTTCAAGATAAATCTATACATTTTTCGGTAGAAAAAATGTCCCGGCCGAAGGCCGATTCCTCTTATAATTGCAGGCTCGCTTTCGCTCGCCAGGAAATAATCGACACCTAAATGGCACGAAAGGTCTTAAAATTGACAACGAAATGGGGCGAAAGGTGTTAAAATCGCCAAACTAATGGGCCGAACGTCTTATAATCTCAAAACTAGTGGGGCTAAACATTAGGGAGAAGGGGGTCCAGAAAAAGGGTCTGCCTCCCCTTAATGTTCAAGAGTTTTGGCCAACTTATTTGGAACAGGGTATAAGTAGTACTGTAAAGCCGGAGTCACACGAGCTCTTTTTCGAGCAATTTTTACGGACAATTATGGTCTGGAAGCTTCAAAAATTACACTTCATCAGAAATCGGCCGCCTAACATAATCTACCTTCAGTCTAGTTACCGATACCAGAGCGAAAAAGCCCCGAAATATTACGAGAACAAATTTGCTCATGAAAAATTGACGGAAAAAGCGCTCGTGTGACAGCGGCTTAATGTATTTATTGTTTAGTAACCTCTTCAGCACGGTGGCGCCTTCATACCTTTGATCCGGGCTAAAGTACGACGATTTTATGCCATGTAACCCTTTGAGTAACAGCGACGTGTGTCATATTTTATTCTAGCTATATTTAGACGACATTATGCAGCTTAAGGAAGGATCTGTGGTAGTTAAAAGGGTTGGTTGAGATAGTTGGAAGCCTGCCTTATTATTACTAGAGATCCTTCCTAAGCTTAATAAAATCGCCTAATAGTTGCCAGAATATGATGAAAAAGACGTCCCTGGTGCTGAATGGGTTAAGTAAGACCTGTGTTATTCCGAGGCATTATTGAGATCGTAGCTTTTTGAAAACCTATGATTCTGGCTACAATTAGACGATTTTATGCCATTTAAGTAAGACCTGTGTTATTCAGAGGGTTTATTGAGATTGTATTTAAACCCTTGCAGTGCTAGAGGTAGATGAAAAGTTAACCCTTTGAGTACCAGCGACGTGTGTTGTATTTTATTCTAGCTATATTTATACGATATTGTGCAGCTTGGGGAGGATCTGTGGTAGTTAAAAGGGTTGGTTGAGTTAGTTTGAAGCCTTATTATTGTTAGAGGTCCTTCCTAAGCTGAATAAAATCGTCTAATAGTTTCCAGCATATGATGAAAAGGAAGTCCCTGGTACTGAACGGGTTAAAGAAAAACGTCTAATGGTAACCAGAATATGAGGAAAAATACGTCATCGTGCTGAAGGGGTTAAAAATGCCTAAACAACAAAATATATAGTTCATGCATTTACCTGAATAACCCTTTCACAATACGATGACATATTTCTTAATTTTATTTGGCTATCATTAGACGATTTTATTCAGATCAGGAAGAACTTGCGGGACTCAAAGGGTTAAATGTGACCGTCTGTACCTCTTTAAATATATTAGAATATAATTGTCTATTGGTCAATCACACAATATCTCTCTTACTCTCTCTCTCACTTTTTTCTATTGATAGTACTGTATCCATGCAAAAGAACCTCCAAGTCATTCAGTCCTTTCATAGCATCTCTTCCTCCTCCTCCCATACATCTCTCTCTCTCTCTTTCTTTCTCTCTCTCACACACACACACACACACTTAAGGGGAGATCTCCACTTGAGGGATTTTTTTCTTGACCCCTTTCTCCCTCATGTTTAGCCCCGTTGCTTTTGATATTATAAAACGTTTGCCCGATTAGTTTAGCGATTTTAAGAACTTTCACCCCATATTAAGACCTTTCGTGCAATTCAGGTGTCGATTTTATCCTGGCGAGCGATAGCGAGCCTGTAATTTAAGAGGAACCGGCCTTCGGCCGGGAAATTTTTCTACCGAAAAATGTACAAATTTATCTTTAAAAGGGACTCAAGGGGGTGTAATTTTAAGCTTGATGGAGGTCTAGGGAACAAACTAAATACCTCCCCTTAATTCTATTGATAGTACTGTCGCCATGAAGAACCTCCAAGTCATTCAGTCCTTACTTAGCAACTCCCCTTCCTCCCATTGAACACACAAACACTAACATACTCTCTCTCTATCTATCTATCTATCTATCTATCTATCTATCTATCTAACAGCCACTCAACACGGTGAAGTCAGGATGTCTTATTCCAGTTGGCGAGTCATTCAGTCCTTACTTAGCAACTCCTCTTCCTCCCATTGATCACACACACTCTCTCTCTCTCTCTCTCTCTCTATATATATATATATATATATATATATATATATATATATATATATATATATTTAAATATATATATATATATATATACAGGTATATATATATATATATCTATCTATCTATCTATCTATCTATCTATCGAAGAGCCTGTAGATTCAAGCATTCAACACGGTGAAGTCAGGAGGTCTTATTCCAGTTGGCGAGTGAGACATCCGAACAATTTGAGTGTTGCAATCCCCTCGTTCGTGGTCTTAGATTCGCCTGGTTGTCTCCTCATGGCCCGTTGCAACTCTTCTCGATGCTGCAGTTCAGTTCAGTTCAGTTGAAAGTCAGGAAGTATTAAGGGGACATGGGTCGTTTTTCTGGTCTATTTTCTCCCTCATGTTTAGCCCCATTAGTTTTCAGATGTTAAGATGTTTGCCCCATTAGTTAGTCGATTTTAAGACCTTTTGCCCCATTTCTTCGTCAATATTTAGACCTTTCGTGCTATTTAGGTGTCGATTTTTTCCCTGGCGAACGATAGTGAGCCTGTAATGTTGAAAGAACCGGCCTTCGGCCGGGAAATTTTTCTACCGAAAAATTTACAAATTAATCTAGAAGGGGGATCTAATGGATGTTTTTTTTTTTAATTTGATGGAGGTCTAGGGAGGAAACTAGCAAAATAATGAATACATGCAAAAATCGCCCAAAAAGTGAAACATCTCCCCTTAATGCCTTTCCATCAGCACTTCCCTAGGCAGTTATATGTTATGTTGTATTTATTGTGTCTTTGCATCGCCACTGTCTTGCTGTCTCATCTCATAATCTCGGACACCTCTCTCTCAAACGCCACCTATTGAACTTTTTACTCATTAGGTGCTGCCCACACAGCCAATTTGAATGTGGGAATATTCACACAATGCTAATTCATAGGAAACAGTGAGGATATTATTATGGTATAATAGTGGGCTTATTGGTGATGCACTGAAATTAAGTATTGTACAGCACAAATTCCATCCAAATAATGTCTTCCCATTGCCACTTGGTGTTTGAACCTGGGACCTTAACCCAGGAAAGGCGTCGAGACTCTTAAGAGGTTTTGGTGGTGAAAGGCGATGGAACTCTTAAGATCCAAGGCCTAAAAAAAACTTTTTAAAAGACCCCAGTAGCACTTAAACAAAGGAATATGTGATTAAGTGAGATAATTCCCCTCCATACCTCTATCACTCCTCCACATATGTCAAAACCCCTTCCTTCCCCCCCTCCCTTCAATTATCACCTATTTTTCTTCTTATTCCCTTGTTTGTCGGTTTATTTATCGCGCCAATATCTCCAACCCGGTTCCAATGTCGTCTACTGCGCATATAGAGAGAGTGGGAAGAGAAAGAAAGCAACACTGAGGGCTCAGTCTGCCTTCAGGCCTCAGGGAGGGAGGATATATGTCGCGTTCGCCTCTCACCTCATGACTGGAGGGTCGGCAATAATTCATCTTCTTCAACCCCCAAATACTATTGCCACTTGTTTATTGCTGTTACATGTTAATATCTTCATACTGAATGTAAAATAGGCACATATGAATAAGTAATAACGATATTTATGGTAAAATGACTATTTTAGGCGGGAATCAAGCCAAATATCCTCGCTTGGCGGGAGGGTTTGAACTACCAATAGCGCGCCGCTCTCAGGTTAAAGATTACCAGTCCAGTAGCAAGACTACTCTACCATACCACAGGTGTTAAGCTCCCAAACCCCAGTAGCAGTCATCCAATCATCACGTTTGCATGTGTGTGTGTTATTTTTTGTTTCCCAAATGTGTATGAATGAGACAAAAGGCAAATCTGTCTTTATCAAGTGCCCCCCCCCCTAATATATATTATATATTCCAATATATATATATATATATACTGAATATATAATACAGTATATATATACAGTATATGTTTTCATGTATACACTTGTATGTTCATTTTCCTTTGTATGTTCTACCTCCTTATGGTATAATGTCTACTGTATAATCTCTTAATCATAAGGCCACTTTTTATTGTATTTGTGTTATTCCTCACAATATACTGCGCTGTGTTATATCGTCAATGAAACTCATAAGTTGATTTTCAGTTCTAAGTTAAGTGCCTCCACCAGAGTTAAGAATCTACGTTTGCCTAACTCAGACCAGCCAGTAAGTACGGTTTTGGCTGGGCAAAATAATACAATTGTACATCATATGAGTTAATGATTGAAATGTAAAACTTGCAAACTAAACAAACCAAAACTGGGACAAAGACAATATAAAGGCAAAATAACTTACATAAATTACATGGAAAATAGTGATTTTGTGTTAGTGCTGCCAGGATACTGTAGAAATATAGGAAGAGAGATAACCTCGCAATAACCAGGGCTTTTTCGTCGGGATTTAATGGGAGACTGGCCGTTTATTTGGTCTATTAATTCATTTATTCATATATTTTTTTAGTTTCTTCCCTAGACCTCCATCAAGCTTAGAAAAACACACCCTAGACCCCCCTTCAAGATAAATTTGCAAATTTTTCGGTAGAACAAATTTCCCGGCTAAAGGACGGTTCCTCTTAAAATTGCAGGCTCGCTATCGCTCGCTAGGAAAAATCGACACCTAAATGGCACGAAAGGTCTTAAAATTGACAACGAAATGGGGCGAAAGGTGTTAAAATCGTCAAACTAATGGGCCGAACGTCTCATAATCTCAAAACTAGTGGGGCTAAACATTAGGGAGAAGGGGGTCCAGAAAAACGGTCTTCCTCCCCTTAACTCCCTCCAGTCTGCCGTTCAGTAGTTCAGGTAGTGTTATTATGTGAAGCAGCTGTCACACGAGCGCGTTTTCCGTCAATTTTCCATGAGCAAGTTTTTTCTCGTATTATTTCTGAACATTTTCGCACTTTTATCGGTAACTAGACTGAAGGTAGATTATGTTAGGCGGCTGAATTACAATAAAGTGTAATTATTTAAGCTTCCAGACCATAAGTGCCCGTAAAATTTGCTCGAAAAAGGGCTCGTGTGACTCCGGCTTCAGGTGTGTGGCGGGTGGGGAGATGTTGCTATGTTATCCTCTCGTTCAACCTCCCCTTTGTCAAGTTCAAGGTTATATGTGTCCCGCCCCAGGCCACCCTACCTACCTATACCTGCCCTTCTCCTTACACCATACAGCAGATTTAGGAGCCTTACGTGATCTCCCTCTCTCTCTCTCTCTCGCTCTAAATTATTTAATTATTATATATATATATACTGTATATATATACAGGGTGTATTAAAAAACTGTTAGACTATGAATAACACATTGTAAAATGGAGAATGAACATGTATTGTTGTATCACATTTTCCCAAATATGTAGGCTATTATTTATGAGATATATGCTTATTTAGAAATGTAGCAAAACAGGGTTATGAGTAAATCACTAACTAATTGATATGTGATAAGCATGTTTACTATAGACTTGGCTAAAGGGAAAGCATAAGTTTGCCTATTCACACATGAGTAATTACGAAATCAAAATATCTTAGAATATGGGGATGATATTATGTGGTTAGCAGAAAAATACTATGTTTTAGAAACAGATTAGCGCAAAAAAATATGCAACATTTGTAACTCTGGTCACAGGGTATAATGCTGATGCCTAAGTCTGAGTCGGGTATCCGAATGCAGCAGAAGGTAATTCAATCATATAATGAAGCATAGTTCTTGATTCATGGATTCATTGGGGGCTCAAGGGACTGGAGTTTTCGCAGAGAGGCTCCAGTCCTGACATTATTGACTTACAGTGTGCTGGCTTAATAATCCAATAGGGTTGATAGCCTTTGAAGTCCTATTTTAACTAACTAACTAAATTGGGGGCTGATTGTTCCAATGTTGAGTGAAATTCACGGAAATGTTTTCTGTCTCGGTATAAAGATTCAAAGATAAAAAATATTGGGTATGGTTGATTTCTCAAAACTGTATTACATCAGTTGGTGGGAATGAAAATGAGTATTATTAAGGGGAAGGCAGACCGTTTTTCTGGACCCCCTACTCCCTAATGTTTAGCCCCACTGGTTTTGAGATTATAAGACGTTCGGCCCATTAGTTTGGCGATTTTAGCACCTTTCGCCCCATTTCGTTGTCAATTTTAAGACCTTTCGTGCCATTTAGGTGTCGATAGCGAGCCTGCAATTTTAAGAGGAACCGGCCTTGGGACGGGACATTTTTCTACCGAAAAATGTACAAATATATCTAGGGGGGGTTTTCTAAGCTTGATGGAGGTCTAGGCAGGAAACTAAACAAATATATGAATAAATGAATTAATAGACCAAACAAACGGCCAGTCTCCCCTTAATCTCCTCTCATTAGATATAAGTATCATGACTCATAATTGCCTATACCCCATTCAATATAAACAGGCCAGGAATACCAACCCCAACAACACTTAAGGGGGATGGTTGCTTTTTCTGGGCTCCCTTCTCCCTCATGTTTAACCCCATTAGTTTGGAGATTTAAGAAGTTCTTTCCATGAGCTTGGCGATTTTAAGACCTTTCACCACATTTCTTTGTCAATACAGTATTAGGACCTTTCTTGCCATTTAGGTGTCGATTTTTATCCTGGCGACGATAGCCAGCCTGTAATTGTAGAAGGAACCAGCCTTCGGCCGGGACAATTCTTTACCGAAAAATTTACAAATTGATCTCGATGGAGGTCTAGCGAGGAAACTGAAGAACAAAAATCATAAATATATAAATATATTGCACACAGTTATTTCGAAGGGGGGTCTTGAGAGGTATCTAGAGAGGAAAATAGAAATATGAATAAATAAATAAATATATATATATATATATAATTAAATTCTGTCTTAAGAGAGACCAGACGGTATTGTGCAGCATAATTTACTGGTTCGGCTCAATGGTTTAAGGAAAGGGTTTAGTTTGTTCTCTAAACCTCTATCAAACTTAATAAATCACCCACAAGACCCCCTTCGATATAAATTTGTAAATTTTTCGGTAGAAAAATGTCCAGGCCGAAGGTCAATTCCTCTTCAAATAATGGCTCGCTATCGCTCGCCAGGAAAAAAAATCGACACCTAAATGGCACGAAAGGTCTTAAAGAAATGGGGTAAAAGGTCTGAAATCGCCAAACTAATGGGTGCGAATGTCTTGAAATCTCATTACAAATAGGGCTAAACATGAGGGAGGAGGAGGACTCGAAAAACCAACTGCCTCCACTTAACTCTGTGGTCACACGTTCACTCTTATGTAAGTTAATTCTCCCGGGGGTTGTAAAGGCTTGTTAGGGTTTGGGTGTTGTTCCTTATTTGTTAGATATAAAAACATCCTCTTCTCTCAGTAAGAAACGTTTATTAATGTATTACTCTCTCTCTCTCTCTCTCTCTCTCTCTCTCTCTCTCTCTCTCTCTCTCTCTCTCTCTCTCTCTCTCTCTCTCTCTCCTCTCTCCCTCTCTCTCTCTCTCTGTCACTCTCTCTCTCTCTCTCTCTCTCTCTCTC
This sequence comes from Paralithodes platypus, assembly GCA_032716605.1. NCBI lineage: Eukaryota > Metazoa > Arthropoda > Malacostraca > Decapoda > Lithodidae > Paralithodes > Paralithodes platypus. The sequence continues at coordinate 122,797,784 of CM064487.1, forward strand.
TCTCTCTCTCTCTCTCTCTCTCTCAATGTTGTATGTATGTATGTACTCTGGCCCATTCCCCATTTTTTCCTTTTGTTATTTTTTGTTTTTTGTGGGGGTGGCCGACTCGAGACAGAGCCCGAACAGGGACAACACAACATAAAACAATGAACACACACAAACAATAAAACACAAATTCACACACATCTAGCCAAAACAAACTGCCAAAACGCGTCATAATCCTGAAGGGGTTAACCCTCTTAGTAGGCTAAGACGTATTACTTTTATATTTCCTGACCAGTTTTATAAAGATTAGGAAGGGTGTATGGAGGCTTAAGTGTTGATTGGGCCATGTTTACCCTTTGAACTCCCACAGATCCATCCCAAGCTGTATACATTTGTCTCGTAATAGGCAGAATAAACTGGTCAAACGCGTCATAATCCTCAAAAGGGTTACACATGGTATCATCCTCTTCTCTTCACCTGCTCTCTCTTCTTTTTTTTTCTTTTTTTTCTCCTCCTCCTCCTCTTCCTCCTCCTCCTCCTCCTCCTCCTCCCTTCTTCTGCTTCTTCTTCTTCTTCTTCTTCTTCTATTTCTTCTATTTCTTCTTCTTCTTCTTCTTCTTCTTCTTCTTCTTCTTCTTCCTATATTTCTTCTTATCCTTCTTATTCTTATTATTTTTCTTCTTCTTCTATTTCTTCTTCTTCTATTTCTTCTTCTTCTTCTTCTTCTTCTTCTTCTTCTTCTTCTATCTTCCGACTTCCATACAGGAAAACATGACCGTAAAATCCTTGCCGTGGGGAGATCATACCACTCTTTATGACGGTGGTCAGTGGAGGGACGGTTGGGGTTTATTACGGCCATTCACATCAACAGCAACTACAACAACAACAACATCAACCACAACAACAACTATAACAACATCAACCACAACAACACCAACAACTACAACATCAACAACTACATTATCAACAACAACATCAACAACAACAACAACAATCACAACACCAACAATAACAACAACAACAACACGCAGGCCCCGTCAATCAGGCCTTTGTTTGAGTTGGAATTGACCACTTGCAAGTTTCAGGCTATAAGGAAGTTGGTGCCGTAAACATCGACATTAAACAGAAATACAATAATAAAGTAGATGTCTAATGGATAAAACGTATGTTGAATTTAGTTGTATGTATTTATAAATGTACTACAACCGCATTTTAGCTGGTAATTCTGCTAACTATCAATGTAAAAAAACTCCAACTTCCTTATAGCCTGAAACTCGCAAGTGGTCAATTATAGGGAATGGTGTTAATAGTTTAGATTTGTTGAAATATGTTGTCTCGTGGAGATTATTTAGCATTTGATATTTGATATTACCTATGTTTAAAGACTATGAGATAAATTTGATGAATTTAATTGTTATGTATTACTGTTCTTACATATCGATAGAAGTGATAAAATGGCCAAAACAACGCTGAATGATGTAGCTTTGTTTTTGCTCAACCTCACAATAGACGGTCCAGTTGCTGTGTACTGGGTGAGGCGAGCCAGGTTAACCCCTTGTGTACCGGTAACGTCGTATTTAATTGTTACAATGTTACTTGCTATATTTAAACGATTGTGTGCAGCTTAAGAAGTATATGTGGCAGTGCAAATGGTTAAGGGAGATAGTTAGTAGACTGTTAATTGCTGGAGGCCCTTTTTAAACCGAATAAAATCGTCTAATAGTAGCCAGAATAAGTGAAGATGACGGCATCGATAAAGAAGGGGTTAAGAGGACTGGGTAAGAATAATACAAGGTGGATTAGTTGAAATGCACTGAGTGAAAGGTTGTAGGTAAGTGTAGCAGGTGACATGATAAATTGGTCTGTGACGTACTGTACAAGTCAAATATGTGGTAGGTTATGTGTAGAAGGTGATGAGCGACAGGTGAGGTGAAACAGTCTTAACCCTTGAGTACCAGCGACGTGTGTTATATTGTACTCTAGGTAGATTTAGACGATATTAATTAGCTTAGACAGGATTTGTGGTAGTCAAAGGGTTGGTTGAAATAGTTTGAAGCCTTATCATTGCTAGAGATCCTTCCCAAGCTGAATAAAATCGTCTAATAATTGTCAGAATATGATAAAAGGGACGTCCCTGGTACTTGATGGGTTAACCAACTGCCCTCCCCCTGTTCCTCCCTCTCTCCTTCTTTAAGATTTCTTTGCCACATTCTTGAAGGAGTACAGTACATAGTATTTTTTATACTATCTTATTAAATTAACCTAGGGGCTCTAGGCTTTTGCGAGGCCCAAAGTTGATCAAAAAGAGCTTCAAAATCTGTACTGCTTCATTTGTGTCGCACTAGATGGCAGCACCTTATATATACGATGCATGTTGCCCGATGAACGTTGCTATAATGTCGTCACAATATTAATTAAAATGTAAAACTTGCAAACTAAACAAACCAAAATTGGGACAAGGACAATATAAAGTCAAATTAAATTATCAAAATCGCTATGTGGAAACAACGTTTACTAAAATGAAAATTATTAAATAAAAGAACACAATCCACCACATAGGGTGTACATTACTACATGAGCAAGTTAATCTGTTTCCCAAGCAAACTAATCGCACATATAACAACGCACTATCGTCACGTTAAAGGAAGTAGTCAAGTTTGGGAACTTATTCCTATATTTGAATATATTTTTGAATATATTTTGCCCTATATTTGAATAGGGCCGGAAATCTGTACTGAATCATTGGACTAACCTCAGAAGAACCTTGGCGTTTCCCATTGACTCGACCCAAGATCTGCTGGTCCGAAGCTCGCCACGCTATTTACTCAGCCTCTTTAGGTAGATTTAAGTTATGACTACGAGGACAGGGGAATCGTGAAGTGTGAAGATAGGCACTCAACGTTTATTTCCCTTATATAATTAATATGCATAATTTAGATTTGGAATGGAATGCATTTAAAGTGTGTGTGTGTGTGTGTGTGTGTTTGGGGTATGTGTGTGTGTGTTAGGGGCACGTGTGTGTGTGTGTGTGTGTGTGTGTGTGTGTGTTAGGGGTATGTGTGTGTGGGTGTGGGTGTGTGTTAGGAGTATGTGTGTGTGTGTTAGGGGTATGTGTGTGTGTGTGCATATGTGTATGTTTTTATATACAGTATGCGTGTGTTTGTATGAATATGCATTGTGTATCCATGAACATACTGTTAATACGTTTACAACATCGTGGTTGAGAGATACAGTAGAGAGGTTGTGTTCTTTGTTGTCCGGTGTTCCTCGGCTACCAAGGTGCCTGGGGGTCCCTGCAGGTCTACTGCTGGACGACGCCTTCCGCCTTGCGTAGTAGGGGCAGATTTCACTTAAGGGATTTTTGTCTAGGCTCATGTTTCTCTCATGTTTATCCCTATTGCTTTTGAGATTTTTAAACGTTCGCCCCATTAGTTTGGTGATGTTGAGAACTTTCGCCCCATTTCTGTCAATCTTAAAACCTTGCGTGCCATTTAGGTGTCGATTTTTTCCTGGCAAGCGATAGCGAGCCTATAATTTAAGAGGAACCGGCCTTTGGCCGGGAAATTTTTCTACCCAAAAATTTACAAATTTATCTTGAAATGGGGGTCTAGGGGGTGTAATTTTAAGCTTGGTGGAGGTCTAGGGAACAAACTAAAAAAAATCCCCTTAATGCCTGTGGTGTCTTCACTTGCTCCACCCCTTTCTACCCCGACCCTCTCCACCCCTTTCCATCCTGACCCTTCCCTTCCCCTCCCCTACCCTCTCCCCCTTCCCTTTTCACTCTCCTTTCCTTCTCTACCCCCACTTTACTCCTACCTTCCCCTCCTCCAATTTCCCCTCTTCTTTCTTCCTCTACCCTCACTCTTCCCCCTACCCTCTCCCTCATTCCCTTTCCTCTCTCATATGTCTTCCTCTCTCCGTCATCCCTCTGTGTGTTGAAATGGATAGAAAATTGGCTCAGCGACAGAAAGCAAAGAGTAGTCATAAACGGTAAGGCATCTAAATGGACCAATGTAAGTAGTGGGGTACCCCAGGGATCGGTACTAGGACCAGTTCTCTTTCTAATTTACATCAACGACATAGATGAGGGTCTCACCTGTACAATCTCAAAATTTGCTGACGATACAAAAATTGAAAATGGCGTACTCTCAAAAGAACAAGTTGACGATATGCAACATAATCTAGATAAATTGTCATGTTGGGCCCAAATTTGGCAAATGAGTTTCAATGCGGATAAATGTAAAGTACTACATATCGGATACCTAAATGAGAAAGCAAACTATTCGATGAATGGCACTCAGCTTAAGAATGTAAACAGAGAAACCGATTTGGGAGTAACAATATCGAGTAACCTAAAACCGAGTCAACAATGTTCAGAAGTTGTTAAGAAGGCAAACAAAATAATTGGCTTCATAGGAAGGTCATTTGAGCATAAATCCAAAGAAGTTATCCTAACCCTTTACAATTCCTTACTCCGCCCTCTTCTGGAATACTGCGTTCAATCCTGGTGCCCTTATTACCAAAAAGATATAAACAAGCTAGAACGAGTTCAACGTAGAGTTACCAACATGATACCTAGCCTAAAGAACAAACCATACGAAGAGAGTCTTAGAGAATTAAATCTATTTCCTTTAACCCAGCGTAGATTAAGAGGTGACTTAATTCAAGTGTTCAAAATCATCAAAGGCATCGACAATATGAACTGTAGTAAATACTTCACTATCGACCAATCTAATTACACGCAGGGAAACGGTTGCAAAATTATTGGTAAATCTTTTAACTCACACGAATCTAAGAATTTCTTCTTCAATCGAGTTGTCAACTTGTGGAATGGGTTTCCCCGAGACGTTATAGACTGCAGCACCGTTGATTCATTTAAACTCCGCCTAGACAAATATCTCGCATCAAACCCGCGACTGACTGCGTTTGTAAATGAATAACTTTATTTTATCCTCCCCTCAGTTACTAACCCATCTGTCCCCTACTAACTTCCTAATCCTGCCACGGACATTAGTTCCCTTTCCAATGTTCCCTTACCCACTCTAGACCACTTTTTGGACACTTGATCCTCAGTGTTTTGGAGGACAAGCAGCCTAGAAGGGTCACTAGACCTGTTGTTGCTTGATTTCCTTTGTACTTCTTCTCTCCTCCCCCTTATCCACCGGTTTTCCTTCCCACTATTCCTATCTAACCCTCTATACCTCCCTTTCTCTCTTTATCCTTCCTAACCAAGGACCCCAATGGAAATACGCCTAACGGCCTTATTGGGCTATCCTTAGTTGGAATTATGCAAGGCTGGTACATGTCATATTTGTAACAAACTATGTGGTACCAACTCTGTAAATTGCTGACTGAATAAATATTATTATTATTATTATTATTATTATTATTATTATAACCACCACGTACTCTGTTCCTCTCTGGCCTAACCCTTCTATCCACCGGTTTTCCTTCCCACTATTCCTACCTAACCCACTATACCTCCCTCTACCCTCCCCACTATTCCTATCTAACCCTCTATACCTCCCTCTTCTCTCTCTATATCCTTCCTAACCACCACCTCTGTTGCTCTCTGGCCTAACCCTTCTATCCACCGGTTTACCTCCCCACTATTCCCACCTAACCCACTATATCTCCCTCTACCCTCCCCACTATTCCTATCTAACCCTCTATACCTCCCTCTTCTCTCTCTATCCTTCTTAACCACCACCATTGTTCCTCTTTGGCCTAACCCTTCTTCGCCCACCGTCATCCCGCCCCCTATTTCTACTTTGACCTTTATTGACCATCCTATTCTCCCTTTACGTTCCCTTACCATTTCTGCCTCTTTCCTATTTAAAGGGAATTTAATTATTTATGTATTCGTTTTTTACTTTTTGTTATTCTACTCCCTAGACCTCCTTCAAGCATAATCAAAACAAAACCCTCCTTCGAGATATATTTGCATATTTTTCGGTAAGAAAACAAAGGCCTGTTCTTCCTAACTTACAGGCACTCGCCAGGAAAAAATCAACAAACACTTAATGGCACGTAAGGTCTTAAACTTGACATAGAAATAGGGTGAAAGGTCTCAATATAACCAAACAGTCAAACTAATGGGACGAACATCTTAACATTTCAAAGCTAATGGGGCTGAACAAGAGGAAGAAGGGAGTTCACTCTGTTCTTGATAGCGTAATGCATAGTGCGCGGAATTTCGATGTGAGTATCCTGGGTTCGAGTCCTCGGAGTGCCACATGTATTTGTTGATTTCATTAATTGAGTTTAGATGTGAAGTTGGTTGGTGTAAAAAACATAATAAAATAGTTCCTTGTCTTCTAGGCCACCCCCCCCCCCCCCCCTCCTCTCCCCCTTCTCCTTCTCTCCCAGGTTTCCCTCATCTCACATCTTCTTCTTTGTCCTGCTATACCATTTTTGTTATGGGTTGAAGGGCCGGAGGATCCGAAGACCCCTTTTCACCCTGGCTCGTAACCTATTTTACTGTCAGGCGAAACAAAGGCAAGGGGTGTGGGGAGATTGCCCAAACATCTCCACCTGCCGAGAATCAAACTTGGTCCTCGCGGTTAGAAACAGAGCGCTCTACCAATGTCGCTACAGGCCACCCCTATCATCTACACCTCCCTTTATCATTCCTTCCTTTCTTCTGTTGGCCAACCCTTCCGTAGCCTCCCCTTCTCCACCGGCTTCCCTCCCCCCCCCCCATTTCTTCTTTGATATTGTATGCCTTCCCCTTCCCCATCTACTCATCCTCCCCTAGCCCTCCTCCTCTGTTGTCTAACCCTTCTAGCCTATCCTTCTACATTGCCTTCCTTCCTCTCTATTCCTTCATTCACCCTATATGTCATCCCCTTCCCCACACACCCATCCTTCCCATCTTTCTTGTTCTGTTGTCTATCCCTTCTAGCCTCTCCTTCTCCCTTCGTCTTCCCTCCTCTCTATTCCTTCATTCACCCTATATGTCATCCCCTTCTCTATCCACCCTTCCATCCCATCCCTCCTCCTCTGTTGTCTAGCCCTTCTAGCCTCCCCTTCTCCACCGTCTTTCCTCCTGTCTATTCCTTATTTCACCCTATATGTCATCCCCTCTATCCACCTTTCCTTCCCATCCCTCTTGTTCTGTAGTCTAACCCTTCTACCCTCGTCTTCCCTCCTGTCTATTCCTTCATTCACCCTGTATGTCTTCCCATTCCCCATCCACCCTTCCTTCCCATATTTCTTCTTCTGTTATCTAACCCTTCTAGCCTCTCCTTCTCTCCCCGGCCGGCTTCCCTCCCCTCCATTTCTTCTTTGTTCCTGCATGCCTTCCTGTCCTCCTCACACTCTTCCTTCCTATCTCTCTTCTGTAGCTTCTTTTCCACCGCTTTCCCTCCCTTACATTTATTCTTCGACCCTATAATTATGTCATCCCCTTCATCCACCCATCCTTCGTTTTCTGCTGCCTAACCCTTCTAGCCTCCCTGTCTCCATTGCCTTCCCTCCTATTTATTCCTTCTTTCACCCTATTTGCCTTCCCCTTCTCGGCTTCCCCATCCACCCATCCCTCTTCTTCTGTTGTCTAACCCTTCTAGCCTCTCCTTCTCCATTGCCTTCCCTCTATTCCTTCTTTCACCCTATATGTCATCCCATTCTCCATCCACCCTTCCTTCACATCCTTCTTGCTCTGTTGTCTAACCCTTCTAGCCTCTCCTCCATTGTCTTCTCTCCTCTTTATTCCTTCTTTCACCCTATATGCCATATCATTCTCCATCTACCCTTCCTTCCCATCCTTCTTGCTCTGTTGTCTAACCCTTCTAGCCTCTCCTCCATTGTCTTCTCTCCTCTTTAGTCCTTCTTTCACCCTATATGCCATATCATTCTCCATCCACCCGTCCTTCCCATCCCTCTTGTTCTTTTGTCTAACCCTTCTATCCCCCCCCCCCGTTTGCCGGCTTCCCTGGCATAGCAACAGCCGCTTTAACCTTGACCCTCACGCGTCAGTACTCTCCACTCTTGCGTTTTTCTCCGCCTCCTTTTCCTTGTTCACCATATGGCTTCAGTTAGTCCCTTCTCTGTTACTGTTATTATTGTTATTATTAGATAGCTCTCTTCTTTATATGTTCCAAATTAATTCCTTCTTCGCCATCTAGTTTGGTTGATTTCCTTCTTCTGTTCCCAGGCAAGTTTCTCCTCAATTAACTTATTCTGTGTATTTCCAAAATGTCAATAGTGTTCTTTTCCTTAGACGTTCGTTCCATTAGTGTGGCGATTTTGAGACCTTTTGCCCCATTTCCTTGTCAATATTAAGACCTTTCGAGCCATTAGGTGTCGATTATATCCTGGCGAGCGATAGCGAGCCTGTTATTGTATGAAAAATCGACCTTTGGCCGGGAAATTTACAAATTCATCTTGAAAGGGGGTCAAGAGGGTGTTTATTTAAGCTTGATGGAGGTCTAGCGAGGCAAATAGAAAATAGATAAACAAGTAAATACATAGACCCAAAAAAGACCACTACACTAGGGAGGACAAAAAATAAAATAAATAAAAATAAAATAAAACAATATATATAAGGATACATAGGCCTATATGAGCAAATTAATACGCCCATCCCCCCTCAACCAACCTGTGGTTCTCACAGTTCATGGTCATTGAAGGTGAGACTGACCGTTTTTTATTATATTTTTTTTTTTGGGGTCTCTTAATTCCTTTGTTCCTTTATTTCTTTTGTTTTTCGCTAGACCTCCAACAAGCTTAGAAAAACACCCCCTAGACTTTGTATGCTACATTTTTCGGTAGAAAAATTTCCCGGCCGAAGGCCGGTTTCTCTTAAAATGCCAGGCTCGCTATCGCTCGCCAGGAAATAATCGACACCTAAATGGCACGAAAGGTCTTAAAATTGACAAAATGGGGCAAAAGGTGTTAAATTCGCCAAACTAATGGGCCGAAAGTCTTATAATTTCAAAACAAAGGGGGGCTTAACACGAGGGAGAAAGGGGAGCCGAAAAACGCCCCATCTTCCCTTAACCTCAACAGCCAGCCCACATGGTCATTAATTAACTCCCTAGCTCTTCTTTCCACACGAGTAGCCAGCCATTTAACCCCTTCTGTGCCGGGGACGTCTTCTATGTTATATGCTAGCTATATTTAGACGGTTGTGTGCCGTTCTGTGCCGGGGACGTCTTCTATACTATACGCTAGCTATATTTAGACGGTTGTGTGCCGTTCTGAACTTCTGTGCCGGGGACGTCTTCTATACTATATACGCTAGCTATATTTAGACGGTTGTGTGCCGTTCTGAACTTCTGTGCCGGGGACGTCTTCTATACTATATACGCTAGCTATATTTAGACGGTTGTGTGCCGTTCTGAACTTCTGTGCCGGGGACGTCTTCTATACTATATACGCTAGCCATATTTAGACGGTTGTGTGCCGTTCTGTGCCGGGGACGTCTTCTATACTATACGCTAGCTATATTTAGACGGTTGTGTGCCGTTTAATTAAGAAGGATCTGTGGTAGTAAAAAGGGTTAAGGGGAGGTTTATAGTGTGTTTCCTAGACTTCCATCAAGCTTGAAATTACAGCCCCTAGACCCCCTTTCAAGATAAATTTGTACATTTTTCGGTAGAAAAATGTCCCGGCCTAAGGCCGGTTCCTCTTAAATTACACCTAAATGGCATGAAAAGTCTTAAAATTATCAGAAATGGGCGAAGGTTCTTAAAATCGCCAAACTAATGGGGCGAACGTCTTAAAATATCAAAAGCAATGGGGCTAACCATGAAGGAGAAAGGGGTCAAGAAATAAATTCCTCAAGTGGAAATCTCCCCTTAAGCGAAATAGTTCTAAACCTGTTAATTACTGGAGGCTCTTTATAAACTCCATAACATTGTCTAACAGTAGCCAGAATACAGTTAAAAGGACGGCACCGGTACTGAACGGGTTAAAAGGACGGCACCGGTACTGAACGGGTTAAAAGGACGGCACCGGTACTGAACGGATTAAAAGGACGGCACCGGTACTGAACGGGTTAAAAGGACGGCACCGGTACTGAACGGGTTAAAAGGACGGCACCGGTACTGAACGGGTTAAAAGGACGGCACCGGTACTGAACGGGTTAAAAGGACGGCACCGGTACTGAGCGGGTTAAAAGGACGGCACCGGTACTGAACGGGTTAAAAGGACGGCACCGGTACTGAACGGGTTAAAAGGACGGCACCGGTACTGAACGGGTTAAAAGGACGGCACCGGTACTGAACGGGTTAAAAGGACAGAACTGGTACTGAACGGGTTAAAAGGACGGCACCGGTACTGAACGGGTTAAAAGGACGGCACCGGTACTGAACGGGTTAAAAGGACGGCACCGGTACTGAACGGGTTAAAAGGACGGCACCGGTACTGAACGGGTGGACTGAACGGGTTAAAAGGACGGCACCGGTACTGAACGGGTTAAAAGGACGGCACCGGTACTGAACGGGTTAAAAGGACGGCACCGGTACTGAACGGGTTAAAAGGACGGCACCGGTACTGAACGGGTTAACTTCCAATGTTGTCCTCCACTCCTGCTCCATCTCTACCGGAATATATCTCCGACCCATCTCCCCTTAACCCTTTCGAAGGTCATGCCACGCCTCTGACAGTTTATTATTCTGGCTATCTTTAGACGATTGTATACGGTTTAAGAAGGAGCTGTGGACACTATAAGGGTAAAGACTATCTCAGTTAAACCTCTGACTTCCACACAAGCTTCTTAATCTGAATACAATCGTCTTATAGCGGCCAGACAACAGCCAAAGAATGTTCGGTCATTGCCAAGGTTAAGGAAGGGGGGATGTTTCACTTTTTGGTCGATTTTTTTTCATTTATTTATATGTATATATTTTGTTTTAGTTTCCTCCCTAGACCTCCATCAAACTTAAAAACACATCCATTAGATCCCCCTTCTAAATTAATTTGTAAATTTTTCGGTAGAAAAATTTCCCGGCCAAAGGCCGGTTCTTCCAAAATTACAGGCTCACTATCGTTCGCCAAGTAAAAAATCGACACTTAAATAGCACGAAAGGTCTTAATATTGACAAAGAAATGGGGCGAAAGATCTTAAAATTGACAAACTAATGAGCCAAACCTCATAAAATCTGAAAACAAATGGGGCTAAACAAGAGGAAGAGGGCCCAGAAAAACGACCCTCTCCCCTTAAGGCTTAAGGTATGGGAGTCACGTGAGCACCCATAACAACACGATGGTTACCCCCCCCATCCCCTCTTTCTCTCTCTCTCTTTCTCTCTCTCTCTCTCACTCACTCTCCCTCTCTCACTCACTCACTCTCTCTCTCTATCTATCTATTTATCTCTCTCTTTCTTTTTTTACTGTTGTTGCTTTATTTTCTTTGTACTACTCCTTTGTACTCTCTCTCACGCTCTCTCTCCTCCTTCTGCAGACTGCCATAGGGTTACGTATGGGTGAGGGCTGGTCCTATCCAGAGTGAGGTTTGGCATACTCTACCCAACTTTAGCCGTTTCTGTCTGTCTTTTGTACTGTCCTATTCTTTCATTCTTGGGGCAGGGCGCTAGGAATCCTCCTCCCTTTGTAAAATTCACCTACTAAACGAGACAGAGTAAGGGGAAAGGGAACGCGAAAGTGGTCCCGGATCGTAAGAACTGGAACTTTAGATGTTGTTTCTGTTCGGGCTCTGTCTCTGGTCGGCCTCCTCCCATCTATGGGGTATGTGCCTGAGTATATACATACATACATACATACATACATACATATTACTATCTTAATGTTGGGAGAGTTCGCATTTTAATTCCTCGTGCTGTGTCGTGAAAGCATTACAGAGGTGTAGTTACGTGTCTTGTGGTTCTATTAACATAACTTAAAACATCACATGCTTAAGATATCTATCCAGATTTATAAAAAAAAAAAAAAAAAAAAAATGATATAAATTTGTAAATTTTTCGGTAGAAATATGTCTAGGTCAAAGGCCGATTCCTCCTAAATTAAAGGCTTGCTATTGCTGGTCAGAAAAAATTCGACACCTAAATTGCGTGAAAGGTTTTATTATTGGCACAAATTTGCGGCAAAAGTTCTTAAAATCGTCAAACTAATTGGGCGAACGTCTTAAAATATCAAAACTAATGGGGCTAAGCATGACGGAGAAGGGGGTCCAGAGCAAAAAAACAAAAACCTCCCCTAAGCAAAACTAGCAACATCGCATGCTTAAAGGCGGCTAAAAAGAGATGTCCTAACTGAAATATAAGATGGTTTAAAACAACCCGAAGTGTGCAATATGGCGACTAATAAACAGTAGATGGCGAAATATTCCACGCAGACAGCTCCCATTGTACAGTCGGCTTAATAAGTGATCTCGGCACCAATTAATTTTGATCAATAATTGGTATCAGTAATAGATACACATGCTTACTTCTTTTTGAGTGAGATATACCAACATGTTCCTACACTGACCCACCCTATTCAACATCTGGCAGACATTAATACATCACAGAACGAGCCCAACATAATGACAGCCGAGACATGACTTATTAGCGCCACCGTACAATCACTCATACAAATCATGGACCTCACCTATTTCTAGTTATGGAAGTATATCTCTGGAAGCGAATATATGACTATAATATTCATACATCAATTTTTATAAGTGATTGTACCTCCCTTTCCTTCGTCCCCCTATAATTATAGGAACAGTATGTGAGATCATTTCAGCAACATACAGTATATATTAACCCTTTGAGTACCAGCGACGTGTGGTATATTTTATTCTAGCTATATTTAGACATTATTATGCAGCTTGGGAAGGATCTGTGGTAGTTAAAAGGGTTGGTTGAGATAGTTTGAAGCCTTATCATTGCTACAGGTCCTTCCCAAGCTGAATAAAATCGTATACTAGTCACCACAATATAATGAAAAGGACATCCCTGGTACTAAACGGGTTAAGGAACACCCCGTTATTAACATTAATCCTTCAGTACACACCCCAATGCACTAGAATAAACTAATAACAAATGTAGATCATTATTTTTCAGAGTTATTTTGTAGTTCAATTGATAAGACTTTCCTAACAGCTCTAGGTCTATTTTGGGTTTTGTGTGAAGACAGGCTAAAATTAAGTTACATCCCGTTCTTAACATTCATCCTCTGTTATAAACCCCAATGCACAAGAATAAACTAATGAAAGCATATGGTCCTCCCGGGATTCGAACTCGGGACACCACACCCAGAACATAAACATCTAAACCATTACACCACCAACACAGATTCGAACTGCGTCTAGGGTATAAGGAAAAAAAAAAAAAAAAAAAAAAAGGGTATAAGGAAAAGTGTTGGATTATTTATTCATCCTGACCCAATAAGCTGATTAAAGGAACTCTTAAGGGGAGGTATCTAGTTTGTACCCTAAACCTCCATCAAGCTTAAAAATTACACTCCCTTGACCTCCTTCAAGACAAATTTGTAAATTTTTCGGTAGAAAAATGTCCCGGCCAAAGGCCGTTTCCTCTTACATTAGAGGCTCGCTATCGCTCGCCAGGAAAAAAATCGACGCCTAAATGGTACGAAATGTCTAAAAGTTGACAGAAATGGGTCGAAAGTTCTTAAAATCGCCAAACTAATGGGGCAAACGTCTTAAAATCTCAAAAGCAATGGGGCTAAACATGAGGTAGAAGGAAGTTCGAAAAAAATCCCTCAAGTGGAAACCTCCCCTTAAACCTGTGCTTGGCTGCCAGATTCTCATAGACCACATGGGCTTTAATGTTTACCACCCTCTGGTTAGGACTGAAGGATGTCAAATCTGGGCCAAAAATGGAGTTCTTTTATTGTAGGTTTTTTCTTTTATTTTTTACCTTTACAAAATTGCAACCATTCTCAATTGTGTTAAGTATGTCTTTGGAAGCAATACGATGGATAAAACGATGCAATTCTTTGTATTATTTTCCTGTACTCCATCGCACACTCAATTCAGTCTCATAACAATATTGCCTCGGTTTGACGCCATGCTTATAGGAGAACTCATATTGTTTGACTACTTAATTTTGACAATATCATTAAGCCTTTTGGTCCAGCATTACGTGAGTACATTTAACAGTACATATTTAAACATGATTATATATTATTTTACCTATTCACACAATAACATATATATATATATATTATATATATATATATATATATATATATATATATATATATATATATATATATATATATAATTATATATATATATATATATATATATATATATATATATATATATATATATATATATATATATATATATATATATATATATATATAAAATGCCCACCCAGGTTCCTTTCAAGCTAGAATTGTAGTTGTACTATACATTTTTTTTTTTTTCGATAATTAAGCGGTCCTGGCCGAAGGCTGATTTCTTCAAAGTTACAGGCTCGCTACCGGTCCCCAGAAAAATATCGACACCTGTTTGAAATTAAGTTTTATTATCAGCAAGCTAATGGGATGAAACATCTTAAAAACTCCAAAGTAGTGAAGCGAAATAGGTTAGGCCCAAAAAGACCTCCCTCGTGCCAAATAGACATAACACAGGACAGAAGATGGTTGAAGGCAGACGAACTGGACCATATCTCGTGCAGTAGACGATGATCGATAAGGTACTGAGTGGAATAGTGCATGATGACTGTGTGTGAGAGAGAGAGAGAGAGAGAGAGAGAGAGAGAGAGAGACATAGACATTAGGTTAGGACGGAACAAAAACGCATTTTAAGGGGTGATGGGCGTATTTATTTGCTTAATCTTTTATTTTATATTATTGTTTTTGTTTCCTCCCTAGACCTCCATCAAGCTATAAAAAACGCCCCCTAGACTCCCATTCAAGATACATTTGTGCATTTTCGGTAGAAAAAGGCCCCAGCCGATGGTAGAATCCTCCTATATTGCAGGCTGGATATCGCTCAACAGGATAATATCGACACTAAATGGCAAAAGTCTTAAATTTGACGAAGAAATGGGACGAAAGGTATTAAAATAGCCAAACTAATGGGGCGAACGTCTAAAAAAGTTATAGGGATAAACATGAGGAAGAAGGGGGACCAGAAAAACTACCCATCTCCCCTTAAGGTACAACAAAGGCGATGGGTTGAGTAGAGAGCGAATGGTGAAAGCGTAGCAGAGAGATGTAGTTTTATTTTATTAATTTATTTATATATTTGTTATATATATTTTTTGTTCGACGTGTAGGTATAGTAATTGTGCCATTTTCGGTGAGGGCAGGGAAGGCAGACGAATGGGTAAGCCCTTTGAATAATAGGTGACGCCCTGCTTCACTTTGTCCTATTATTCACTTTTGGAAGGGTCTGGCGAAGATGAAGATTTATTACGATAGATTTGTCCCTATTTAATACCCAGAGGTCCTTCCTAAGTTGAATATATTCGTCTGTCAGCCAGGATGATATGAATTGCTACCTTATTTTATATTTAAATATACTGAATATGAGGTTTATGCCAGTGGAACAAGCGGTGAAATTTTGGAAGGAAAGTGCTTGAACATGGTATAATATCTTTTTAAGTGCTGGAACATGGTATAATATCTTCCTCGCTAGCCTCTACCCTCCCCTTCCCCCATATACCATCCTCAAGTCCTTTGTTGTTTCTTCTTTGTTTATAGTCTATCATTAGACCAGTGAGAGGCACCCGCCTTGCAACACAGTCTCACTCATATTCTGTCCATCTCTCCAAACCAAGAATTGGCCAATTTTCTCAGTCTTTCTTCTACTCAACAAGTGAACTCTAGAACTCTCTCCCTCAATCAATCTTTCCTTGATCCTTTGACTTAAACTGCTTCAAACTTCGTGCGTCCAAGCATTTTGACTTCAACGTCCCTTGAATTTGGCTGTGTCACTTTTGGTTTTGGGGGAGACACTCGTTACAGGCATCCTGCCTTTTGTTAAAAAAAATAGCTTAGGAAGAAAGTTAGTCAAAGAGTTCATTGTAATAAATTGGAGGAGGACGGGAGGAAGAAAGTGCTGGTTCCTAATAAATGTCTTCCTTACTGATCCTCCTATCTCATTCTTTCTAGCCTGTATTCTATATTATTATATTGTATTCTAGTTATCATGGTACTACTTTATATAATTTAGGAAGGGTAGGGGGGGGGGGAGTTGACCGGAAGAAGTGGACGAGCAGGTTGGAGGAAGGAAAGTGCTGGAACCTGGTACAGTCATGAACCATAATATCTGCACACCCGTTTGAAGCTTGGCGTCTTTAAAGCCAAGTTGTGAAGCCTCTGGGATATAACAGAACATTGGATTGTCTGGCTTGGGTTCGATACAGATTGAAATGGGTGTGCAGGTATTATGGGTCGTGAGTGTACATTTATTCCCGACTGATCGTCTCTCCGTCCAGTCTGTCCTTTTTTTTTAATTCTGGCTAATGATAGACGACTTTATTTAAGAAGGGAATCGGAGGGTTCATTGGAAGAAGTGGAGGGGTGGACGGGAGGAAGGTTAGTTAGTTAGTTAGTTAAAATAGGACTTTCAGAGGCTATCAACCCTTCTGGATTATTAAGCCAGCACACTGCAAGTCAAGTACATTTTCAGGTCTGTAGCCCCTTTACGAGAACCCCAGTCCCTTGTCTGGTAGGAAGGAAAGTACTGGAAACTGGTATATCTCCTCCCTCCCTCCCTCCCCTCTCCCTCCCTTCCCTCCAGCCTGTGTTATGTAACCAGCCGAGTCCCTCCCTCCCCTTCCCAACTCCCTCCTTCCCTCCCCATCCCTCCCTCCGTCCTGCTGCCTGGTAACTCGCCCTGCCTTCCTCCACCCTTCCCCCCCCCCCCCTCCTTTCTTCTTCTTGTTCTTCTATCTTTTCTTTCTTTCTTCTGCTACTTCTTCTGTCCGACTCCTATAGTACTCTCTTGCTCTCTCTCTCTCTCTCTCCTCCCCACACACACTCTCACTCACTCACGCTGACTCCCATTCTCCCTCACTCTCTCACACAAACACACATACACACACACTCTTTCTCTCTGAATATATTATTATCTACCCGCACCCACTCTGTAGGGCGGTAAATAAAGGTTATTAAGGGGACAGAAGTTATGTTTTGGGGTCTGTTAATTTATATATTCATTGATATTTTAGTTTCCTCCCTAGACCTCCATAAAACTTTAAAAACATTCACTAGATTCCCCTTCGAGATTAATTTGTATATATTTCGGTAGAACAATTTCATGGCCGAAGGCCGGTTCCTCCACAATGACTGGCTCGCCAGGACAACAAATCGACACCTAAAGGGCAGAAAAGGTCTTAATATTGACAGAAAAATGGGCTGAAAAGTCTTAAAATCGACAAACTAATGTGGCAAACGTTTTAAAATTTCAAAACAAATGGGGAGACGCATGAGGAAGAAAGTCGACCAGAAAACGGCCCATCTCCATATAAGTCGATTCAAGTCTACGAACAACTCTACCTGGATTTACGCAGTTAAGGGTGAATGAACTGAAGTTGTAGAAATTACCACTTTGGTACCTGCAAGTTATGTCTGTCAGTCAAGCGTATCCGAAGTCTTATTATATTGGATAAAAAACACCATCTGAGGAGGAGCACTTTATTGACAACGTTTCGCAGCTAGTTTCTTCAGGTCACTATATTATTGAGCACTTGGGACAGGCTAGAAGCAAGTGAATTACTGATTAGCAGTGCTATTAACACCTTCAGTACCGGTGACGTCTTTTTTAATTGGATTTCAGCTACATTTAGACGATTATATAAAGCTTAGGAAAGGTATATGGTAGCTAAAATAATAACTTGAGATACCTTTTAATGGGTAGGCGTCATTCCTAGCTTGAATAAAATCGTCTAATAGTTGCCAACATTTACTCAAAAGGATGTCAGCGGTAATAAATGGGTTAAGCATGAACCATGATTGAATGAAGAAGCACAGAGACTATTGGGATAGTTGTATTCAAATTCGTCATTTGCGGATTTATATTTAAAATATGAATTACAGGACATAAAACTTGATTTACCTGCAGTATGGTTTTCAGTTACTGTTCATATTATAGAATGAACATAAATATTTGGAGGCTGTAAAACAAAGAATCTACCTTCTGAAGAGAGGTTGAATAAATTAAATTTACAATCGGTAGCGGCTCTTAAAATTAGAGGTATATTATATAGATGTTTTTAAATGATTAAGTGGCATAAATAAAGAGGACATTATTAATATTATTATTATTATTATTTTTTTTTTTGCCGAGTGACAGGAAGAGAACTCGATATAATTGAATGCAAATTGGGTTTGTTTTAGAACAAGAACAAAACAATAGATATGGTTTGAAAACACTTGTAGTACTGTGGAATAGGTTGATGAGTTCTATAGCAAGCTCAACAACGTCGGTGAGCTTCAACGTTATGCACTTTGGTCTCCGACACCCAGTAAGATATCCGGTATAGAGATAATTTAACCCCTTCAGCACGATGATGTCTTTTTGCCTGTTAACCTGGCTAAAGTTAGACAATTTTATACAGTTTAAGAAGAACCTATGCTAATCAGAGGATATTTTGAGATCGTATTTACGCGTGGTGTAGTGGTTAGCACGAGTGCCTGTTGATCGCAAGGTCCAGGGTTCGAATCCCGGGTGGTGTGTATGAGGTTTTTCTCAAGTTGCATTACTTGATTTAAAGGTCGTACTTACGCCTTTGAGTCCCACAGCTAGATTATCAGCTAAAGAAAATCGTCTAATGGTAGTCCAAATAAGTGGGAAATTACGCCCTCGTGCTGGAGGGGTTTAAATGGTTCAAGCTATGGCAACAGAGCGTATTCCGTTGATTATAGAAAATTAAGTTATAAGGATTGATTGTTGTTGTTGTTGTTGTTGTTGTTGCTGTTCCCCAAGCTGCCTGGCCGAACAGCCCCAAAGCCCCAAGCAAGGCCAAGGCCATAACCGACCGCCCCAACAGAACCCTCCCTGCTGACCACAATAAAGCCTGGGTGACCGAAGCCACTCCATGGCGGGGAGCTGAGGAGGGTGAGGAAACGCTCGGGAAACCAAAGCCCCACCCAGGGCCCTGTGCCCCTCAGCAATTATGAAGAGAAAGCTGAGGGGCAAAGGAAAAATGTGACGCTTTGGCTTCCAATCTTGGTAGATTGGGAGGTCAATCCACGAAAGAGACGCCGTCACTTGAGATCTAGAAAATATACAAGTAAAAGGAACAGTCAGAGTAAGCTATGGGTATGGCAGAGATCGCTCAGTTCTCACTCTGATAGACCAGCCCATCACCACATGACTAGAACCCAATCCTCTCAGCAACAGCTAGGAAAGGCCCTAGAAAGCCGCCTTTGGGGGGGGGGATTGATTGTGATCTCTAAGTACTCGTTTTTGTTTTTTGTTTTTTCTAGGAAATTCATAGGCTGCGAGACCATAGAACATATTGAAGCATTTTAAGAGGGACGTAGTCATTTTTGTTCCCATTTTTCTTTTGGATCTCTTTCTCCCTCATGTTTAGCATTAAAATGTAAAACTTGCAAATTAAACAAACCAAAATTGGGACAAGGACAATATAAAGTCAAATTAAATTATCAAAATCGCTATGTGGAAACAACGCTTACTAAAATGAAAATTATTAAATAAAAGGACACAATCCACCACATAGGGTGTACATTACTACATGAGCAAGTTAATCTGTTTCCCAAGCAAACTAATCGCACATATAACAACGCACTATCGTCACGTTAAAGGAAGTAGTCAAGCTTGGGAAGTCCGGGACGTTCTGGCAAATTTTACTAAACTCTGCATGAATAAAGAAACTACATGTTAAATGTCAAAATATTATTTAAAATCAAATTTGCAACATGACAAGACATTAACAATAGTACAAAATACAAATATTGATAAGATATCTATACTATTACAAAATAATATATAAAATACAGTACATCACTCACTAACGATAGTGCTATCGGGTAGGTACCTGTAAGCATAGCATGCCTCAAGTGACCCCCATCAATAACTACCCTACAAATAACCTACATTTATTATGATTTATAGCACAAATAAACTAAAGAAATCGCAAAAGTAAGCAATTGATACTATCGACATGAATACATATAATATAAAGACAAATAATTGCAAAATATGAAGTAACAACAGATTTAAACAAAGAGTACTCTTTTAACAAGAACAATAAATTAAAAAAAATCATCAATATTAATATTAATAATATAAAAAGAAAAAGAAAAAGATAAACAATAAATACAGACAAAAAACAATAAATACAGACAAAAAGTAAGCAGAGGTTATACAAGAAACTTCAAGTTAAAAATGCTTGATTAAAATTATTGATGTCAAATTTTAGAATACAGTCACAATAATTGACCCTAAAAAGATTAAATTTATGGAACAATTTACTTGCCTCAAAACCTCTGTCCACTAAGAGTCTGTATAGTAACCTAGCTCTAGCCCAAAAGTCATCTACTTTAGTGCAGATTTTACAAAATCTTATTAATTGGGAATAAAAACAATTATAAGTTATTTTACTATCGATATTACTACTAGGGAAAGGAAAGTTTATTACGTTAAAATTAAAATCATCAACTTTGTGATATACTTTAAGTATGCACTGTTCATTAACAATCTCTATATTTATATCAAGAACATTTTCAACTTTATAATTTACGTTACATTGTGTGAGGGGAATAGAATTAGGGTAAATAAGTTTAGCAACTTGATTAAAATTTAACAAATTGCAAACGACATTTTATGACTTTCGCGTTCCATTAGTTTGGGGATGTTGAGACCTTTCGCCTCATTTCTTTGTCAATATTAAGACCTTTCGTGACATTTAGGTATCGATGTTTTCCTGACGAGTGATAGCGAGCCTGTAATTTTAGGAGAAACCAGCCTCCGACCTGGAAATTTTTCTATCGAAAAATGTAAAGACTTATTTTTTTTTTTTTTTTGCTTGATGGAGATATAGGGAGGAAATAAAAAAATATAATATATAGATGATTAAATACGAAAACAAATACGGCCATCCCTCCTTAACTACAAGCATCTTACGCTAAAGATTATTCATAGTTCATGGTAGACCAGTGCAGAATAGGGTACACTCGGATGCCATAGTCTCTAGCCCAGGTCAGGTGAAGGTATTGAGAGATAAGCCTTTACAACGGCACCTCGTAGCTATTTTCTACTTTTCCTATTTTTTCTGAAGAGTGTAGAGAGGGAAGAAGGGGTGTTGGAGAGAGAGGAAGGTGTTGGAGTGGCTTTGTTGTGTGTGTCATTAGTCTGTATATCGAGATGTCCCCCGACTGGGTGCGAGCATGTGAAACACGCTAGGATGTACTATAGTCTATTCGCTGTAAGTAGGCGAGACATCATGACCTCTATCCTCTGTAACTCAAAAAGGGCTAGAGCAAATTGGCTGTAAAATTCCACATCTATTCCTTGATTGACTCTTCCCAAATGGTAGAAATATTAGCTCGATTACTCTAGTCGTGTTTGAGTTACCGAGGTTAGAGGTCATTATTTCTCGCCTACTTACAGCGAATAGACTATAGCTCACTCATACACATTCCTGGACACCCTATGTTTTTCTGTTTGCAATTATAACTATCTGGATTGATTTTTTGGATAGAATTGGTTTTTCGACAAGTAGTTTATATTATAGTTTTGTAGTTGATGTATAGAAAATTAGATTCATTAATTGGTTTCCAAAGATATACTTCCTATAATTAGAAATAGGCGAACTCCACGAATATTTTTGAGTGGGCTAGAGACTATGGCATCCGAGTGTACATGGAATCTTGCTGACTTGGCATGTTACTCAGTTACTCAGTTACTTGTTCGTCAAGGGGAATCCACGCAATGCGAGCTAAGCTCATTATTATCGCGCCTCCTTAACTGGGAATGTATTGCGTGAAATGCATGTTAAGTGTTTTATGTACTGTTGGAATGGCTGTGGATGTGTGTGTAGTCTGTATTTAGCCAATTGGCGACATCGGAAACGAAGGCTTAGGGTGGATCTGTATGGTACTAATCTCACTATAGACGGTACCGTCTCGCCCGAAGGCTTAGGTAGCCATCAGCTTAGGTGAACCATATGATACCCATCTCGCCTTGTACCATTTTTGCCAACCCCAGATGGGACGTCACAACGTCGTCCACTTATTCCAGGTACCTATTTACAGCTAGGTGAACTGAGGCTAACACATGAAAGGAGACAAGCCCAATTTGTCTCCGCCCGGCCGGGGATTGAACCCCCGACCCCTCGTGTGTGAGACAAGAGCTCTACCTACTAGGCTACGGGCTGTGTACTTACTCTAGTTGTACTTACTCTAGTTGTATTGCGGGAGTGAGCATGCTCGTTATTTCCCGCCTCCTATATGTGTAAGTGTTATATATGTATCGTTGGAATGGCTGTGGATGTGTGTGTAGTCTGTATTTTTAGCCAATTGGCGACATCGGAAACGAAGGCTTAGGGTGGATCTGTATGGTACCATTCTCACTATAGACGGTACCGTCTCGCCCGAAGGCTTAGGTACCCATCAGCTTAGGTGAACCATATGATACCCATCTCGCCTTGTACCATTTTTGCCAACCCCAGATGGGACGTCACAACGTCGTCCACTTATTCCAGGTACCTATTTACAGCTAGGTGAACTGAGGCTAACACATGAAAGGAGACAAGCCCAATTTGTCTCCGCCCGGCCGGGGATTGAACCCCCGACCCCTCGTGTGTGAGACGAGAGCTCTACCTACTAGACTACGGGCTGTGTGTGTGTGTGTGTGTGTGTGTGTGTGTGTGTGTGTTTGTGTGGTATATGTGTGTGTGTGGTGTGTGTGTATGTATGTGATATATGTGTGTGTGTGTGTGTGTGTGTTTACCCTTAGTGTATCGTATGATAATGGACCACAAGGCCTTTTAGATACTAACTCATATCCCTGTATCTCCATAAATAAACCCCCCCCCCCCCTTCTCTTTCCCTCTATGTTTATAATCTCCCTCTCTTTCTTAACACTATCTGATCCGACGTCTTGTGGGTTAGTATGATATTTTGTTGTTTTTAAAACAAAATAAAAAAATAATACCCAACCTTCAAGCTAAATTAGTACATTTTTCGATAGAAAAATGTCCCGGGCGAAGGCCGATTTCCTCTGAGTTTGAAGCTAGCTATCGCCGCCTAGAAAAATATCGACACTTGAATGGTATGAAACGTCTTATTATCACCAAACTAAAGGGGTGCATTGTCATAAATGGAACTAATGGGGTGAAACAGCGGAAGTCCAAACTCACACGAATCTAAGAATTTCTTCTTCAATCGAGTTGTCAGCTTGTGGAATGGGCTTCCCCGAGACGATATAGACTGCAGCACCGTTGATTCTTTTAAACTTAGCCTAGACAAATATCTTGCATCAAACCCGCGACTGACTGCGTTTGTAAATTAATAACTTTATTATATTCCTCCCTCAAATTCATCAAGGATTATTGCGTATATATACAGTATATTAAAACTTTACTCTCTTTTTCCAAGATATACGAAAGATCACTTATAACTGTGTTATGTTACTAACCCATCTGTCCCCTACTAACTTCCTAATCCTGACACGGACATTAGTTCCAGGGCAGTAGTTCCCTGTCCAATGTTCCCTTACCCACTCTAAACCACTGTTTGGACACTTGATCCTCAGTGTTTTGGAGGACAAGCAGCCTAGAGGGGTCACTAGATTTCCTTTGTAATCCTTTGTACTCCAAGTAGTCGCTCTCTCCTTATGGTTTCCTTTGGCGACCTCCACCCACGCATACCCATATTTACATAACCCATGCAGTACCGGGGACGTCCTCTTTATCATATGCTGGCAACTATTAGACGATATTATTTAGCCCAGGAAGGACCTCTAGCAATAATTAATAAGGATTCAATATATCTCAAGCAACCCTTTAAACTACCACAGAATCTTCCTAAGCTGCATAATATCGTCAAAATATAGCTAGAATAAAATAAAGGACACGTCGCTGGTACTCAAAGGGATAAGGATCTCTCGCAGTATATTGTTGTGCAGGGCTTTTAAGATCAAGCGTCTGGTGGGCTCTTATTGCTGCTTCAACCCATTGCTTCCTGGTAAATTTATAAACTACTGTTGATGTAGTACAGTACACGGACAGTCAAGTATATACCCCCCACACCCTTATAGATGCCAATAATCATAGGTGTACCAGGGGCCAGGGAGGATTACAGGTTAATTATACTATATTTTAATCAGTAATGGATTTAAAGGGGGGATGGCTAATTTTAATTTGCTCATTTATGTATCTTTATAAATTTGATTAAGTTTCCAACCTAGACCTCCATCAAGCTTAAAAAACAACTTCCCAAGACACTTCTTCAAAATAAATTTGTACATTTTTCGATAGAAAAATATCCCGGCCAAAAGCCGGTTCCTCTTAAATTACAGGCTCGCTATCGCTCGCCAGGAAAAAATCGACACCTAAATGACACAAAGTCTAAATGTTGACAGAGAAATGGGGCGAAAGGTCTTAAAATCGCCAAACTAATGGGCCGAACGTCTTATAATCAGAAAACCAATGGGGCTAAGCATAAGGAAGAAGGGGGACCGGGAAAACGGCCCATCTCCCCTTAAGTTTTGGGAGCTCGTTGGCCACTCATCCAGCATAAAGCCGGTATCACACGAGAGCTTTTATAGTCAACATTCGATCATCAAAGTTTTTCTGGCAACATTTCTAGAATATTTTGCACTGGTATCGGACACTAGACTGATGATAGATGAATTTAGGTAACATGCAAATACTAAATGTTGACCTCATAAGCTGCCAGACCAGTGTTGAGGATAAATGTTGAGTGAAAAAGCGCTTGTGTGATACCGGCTTAATTAAGGGGAGGCAGACCGTTTTTTCTGGATCCCCTTCTCCCTCATGTTTAGCCCCACTAGTTTTGAGATTATAAGACGTTCGGCCCATTAGTTTGGCGATTTTTAACACCTTTCGCCCCATTTCGTTGTCAATTGTAAGATCTTTCGTGCCATTTAGGTGTCGATTATTTCCTGGCGAGCGATAGCGAGCCTGCAATTTTAAGAGGGACCGGCCTTCGGCCGGGACATTTTTCTACCGGAAAATTTACAAATTTATCTTAAAGTGGGGTCTAGGGTGTATTTTTCTAAGCTTGATGGAGGTCTAGGGAGGAAACTAAAAATATATATGAATAAATTAATTAATAGACCAAACAAACGGTCAGTCTCGGCTTAAGAGGTGTATGGCCACTCAGAGGGCGTGGTGAGGTTAGCGTAGCAGCATGTGTTAGTCGCTCACGTGTAGCAAGATACATAGACTATATATCTTGACGTTTAGCAGACCGGCCCTGGTAACATTACGTAACACATCACTATAACATTGACTATGAATGGTGCATTAAGCTCAACTATAGTTAAATCTTCAATCAATAATTATACAGTACATATACATGTCCAGTATGTATATATTATATAATTATATAATGAGGCTTTAATGCTATCATTATTACTTCTTATTTGTTCATTCATTAAAGTCCTCCCATTTTTAGGACAAAAATAACAATACATTTGTTGAACTGCCGATTCTAGCTGATCATCGAGGACAGTCATTTAATAGGATTTATGGAGCATGGCGCTCACATGAGCTTCTTCACGTGAAGCAACACCTCTTTGTGAAGACTAACTAACCCTTCCTTAGAGAACAACTAAGAGAATAAATTGCATTTACCTACCTGGTGAGATCAAATTAATAAAATATGTATACTGTGTCCTAACTTAAGCATAGAGTATATTACATAGTCTAGGGGAGTTTTATGATGCCAATGACATCTGAAAATATGGCATTATATAATTAAAATACGCAATATCACACCATAGGTGTGATATAGTAACACACCAATAATATGCAATAAAGTTTGCAATAATTTTGATGACACTTTTAACAACATATGTAATATTCTATTGGAGTGCATAGAAGTCTGGTTTGTGACAGACACATGTACATTTTACTACAATATTATCGATAGCTTGAGAAGCTTTGTCAAAGCTGAAGTTTAGACCATAATGTTTACTTCTGGATCTTGCTTGAAGATAATCATTACTGTACCATGTATGACATTAACCCTTTGAGTACCAACGACGGTTGTTATTTTATATTCTAGCTATATTTAGACGATATTATGCAGCTTAGGAAGAATCTGTGGTCGTTAAGAGAGTTGGTTGAGATAGTTTGAAGCCATATTATTGCTAGAGATCCTTCCTAAGCTGAATAAAATCGTCTAATAGTTACCAGAATATAATACAAAGGATGTACCTGGTACTGTATGGGTTAAGGGGGCAGGGTTTAATTATTGGTCGATTTATTATTTAATCATTATTCTTTTTAGTGCCCACCCTAGATCTCCATCAAGCTTAAAAAAACAAAAAAAACCCAAGACCCCTCTTCAAGATAAATTTGTAAATATTTCTATTGAAAAATGTCCTAACTGGAGGCCGGATACTACTATCTTACAGGTTCGCTATCGTTCGACAGAAAAATAATATCACTTAAATTGCACGAAAGATCTTAATATTGACAAAGACATGGGGCGAAAGATCTTAAATTCTTCAAACGAATGGGCCAAACGTCTTAAAATCTCATAACTAGTAGGGCTAAGCAAGAGGGAGAAGGGGGTTCAGAAAAACCAACCCTCTCCCCTTAAATACAACTGTCAAGAGCGTACCCAATCCGTCTTACTAATACTCATTCTTTTCATGTGTAGGAAATTAGGCAATATATCTTATAAACAGGAAGTGGTACTACATGGAGGTCAGAGTGTACTTAAAGGTGGTGGTGCATGGGTTGAGATAAACATGGAATAATAATAGCCAACCTGCACATAATTACCTGTATCTTGCAAAATGCAATGGCACTGAAATAATTATTAAAAATGGTATAAAGGATTTTATGGATCTTCTACGCCGGACCTGTGACGTCATAGTGACGTCACAGGAGTATCCCCACCTGGACTGGATGGTGGACTTACACTCCTATGACGTCACAGGTCCGGTGTAGACGATCCACAAAATCCTATATACCATTGTTAATAATTATTTCAGTGCCATTGCATTTTGCAAGATAATTATGTACAGGTTAGCGATTATTATCGCATGTTCATCTTAACCCATGCACCACCACCTTTAAGCCTCTCAAACAGATGGGAAGTTTGGTTGATCATTATTATTATATGCTAACGGCATTGTTATGCAGATTAGAAAAGACTTCTCGAGGCTAAGGGGTCAAGACATCTAAAATTAAATTTTACTTCTTATGCAGACTTTTATCTTCATGATTTACTCAAGGTACAACCAAACAATTTTACTCCACTTAGGTGTTATCGCTGTGGATTCAAGCCGGTTTGGGTGTATTGAGTTGGTTGAGGAGGTGAGAGAGAGCCAGTCCTCATAGTTATATAGACCGGTGGTACGGAAACATGATATAAAATACTAGCATCAACAACAACAACAACAACAACAACAACAACGGAAACACGATATAGTAGGCACCCCGGACAATGACATCACCTTAGTCACACTACGTCTGTATCTTCCTCGGGCAAGTCGCTTTTTCTAGACACCGAAATATGCACCTTTTTTTTTATGTGAAGGTAAAAATATGAATATAGATAAAACTATCAATGTACTTTTAACCCTTTCAAGATCCAATACGCATTTATTTTCTTTATCCTGGTTATTATTTGACGATTTTATTTAGATTAGGAAGGGTGTATGTGGAAGTCAGAGGGTTGATTGAGATAGTCTTTACTCTTATATTATCCACAGATCTTTGCTAAGTTGTATAAAATCGTCTAATGATAGCCAAAGTATACTGCTAAAACGCGTCAGAGCTCCAAGGAGTTAAAATATATTCTCAGTAGAACAAAGAATGTGGAAATGCCGAAAACCAAATAATATTACAACTGCTTGATTTAACCCACTGAGTACCAGCGCCGTCCTTTTATCTTTATTCTGGCTACTATTAGACGATTTTATTCAGTTTCAAAAGGGTCTCCAGCACCAAACAGGCTTCGAACCATCTCACTTAACCCTTTTTTACTACCACAAATGCTTCTTTAACTGCACAAAATCGTCTGAATATAGCTAGAATAAAATTAATATGACGTCGTCGGTAAGTAGGGGTTAAGGGGAGGCAGACCGTTTTTCTGGACCCCCTTCTCCCTAATGTTTAGCCCCACTAGTTTTGAGATTATAAGACGTTCGGCCCATTAGTTTGGCGATTTTAACACCTTTCGCCCCATTTCGTAGTCAATTTTAAGACCATTTGTGCCACTTAGGTGTCGATTATTTCCTGGCGAGCGATAGCGAGCCTGCAATTTTAAGAGGAACCAGCCTTCGGCCGAGACATTTTTCTACCGAAAAATGTACTAATTTATATTGAAGGGGGGTCTAGGGGGTGTTTTCCTAAGCTTGATGGAGGTCTAGGGTGGAAATTAAACAAATAAAAATATATGAATAAATGAATTAATAGACCAAACAAACAGCCAGTCTCCCCTTAAGAATGAATTATTATAAAACAAAGTTGGTGTTGAACCCTAGACCAACGGGATGCCAGCCCTGCCCTAACCCACTACTTTGCGTAACAAATCCATTTCCCACATTACAGTATAGTCAAAACTCGGAAGTACAGTCAAACAAGAATATCCTGTTTATCCTGCTACAAACTGTATCGGCTGAATCTATATATATATTCTATAGTAAATCTCTAATATTTAGCTACCCCAGTATATAATACAACATGGCTGCCAATGTTTATCTCTATAATATCCTTGGTTGTAAAAATTGGTCTTATATTCATCGACTTTCAATTCATAATGTTCAGGAAATGTAGACGGTACAGCCAGAGAAAAACAGCGTTTCCTCCTTCCATAATTTAATCTTAAGATATATCTAACATAAATGAAAAGCTTATGTTTCACTAAATTAGATTAGAATAGACTTCGCTAGAATTGTCTAGTAGAGGCAAATTTAAACCGTTCTATTCATATATATCGGCTATACTATCAGCACTTACAACAATGCACAAAGAAAATTTATTTACTTGTGGGTTTCCCAAATCACTCAATTAAGGGGAGGTTTTTAGTTTGGTCTCTAGATATCCATCAAGCTTAAAATTACACCCCCTTGAGCCCCTTTCAAGATAAATTTGTACATTTTTCGGTAGAAAAATGTCCCGGCTGAAAGCCGGTTCCTCTTAAATTACAGGCTCGCTATCGCTCGCCAGGATAAAATCGACACTTAAATTGCACGAAAGGTCTTAAAATTGATAGCAATGGGTTGAAAGTTCTTAAAATCATCAAAATAATGGGGCGAACGTCTTAAAATTAGAATATCAATGGGGCTAAACATGAGGGAGAAAGGAGTCAAGAAAAAAGTCCTTCAAGAGGAGATCTCCCCTTAATGTTTGCTAAAATCAACCAAGTCGCGCTCCGATTGTGAGCCGAGAAAACACTATTGAGCGAGAATTGAATTTTAATGGCACTTTGGCATCATCAAGACCCAATGTTTGCCATAGAACCCAAACTATCACGCAGTTCCTGTGTTGGTTCTTGGGTGTATGTATCCTTGAGGTGTCCGCTTACTGGGTACGAGGGGCGGGGCGGGGGAGGGGTGGGGGGGGGCGGCAAGCGTTCCCAGAGGACCGACTGTGAACCCAAAGAATTCTGCTTCCTTCAGGGGGGGTCACCGGCTTTTTTATCTTACTCTCCTTTACTCTCTTTCTCTGACTTGTATCCATTCGGCTCCAATCAGCCTACTGTTTTAAGACGTTTATCCCCACCCAGGTGTCGATTTCTTCCTGGCGAGCGATAGCGAGCCATCATTGTATGGAGAAATCCGGCTTCGCCGGAGACGTTTTTCTATCGAAAAATGTACAAATTTAGCTTGCTGTTAAAAAAAATATATATATATAGCCTATGCTGGCTCGCTACCGGTCGCCAAGAAAATATTGACACCTGGATGGGAGTAAACGTCTTAAAACTGTAGGCTAAATGAGGCCGAATGGATACAAGCCAAAGAGAGAGGTAGAGAGAGAGAAAACAAATCGAGGTGGGCCCCCTTAAGCTTGTTCCAGCTTTGGCCTCCAGTCATGTCGGTTTATCTTTTTTGTACCTCTCGTACCATGGAGACGAGCACATTCGGAAAGGTTGTCTTGTACGTCCGCCATTACTGACATGCTATGCTTTTTATGTTGACACCATATTGAAAATGTACGATCGGAGGTATTAAGCGTTGTCATATATTCCAGTGATGTTTGTTCAAAAAGTTTTATTGGTATCTTTATAGTTACTGGGAAAAGTGCTTATCCCTCAAAGTATTAGTCAATGTCCGAAAATTTGTGAAATATTTGACATCACATATTAACCTCGTACAATGTCTTGAGGTTTTTCTTTTACGTAAATACTTGCTTAGCTCACAATTCTGGGGTAAGCTATTAGATCATCATGCGTTGTTATATCATAGATATTTTTAGACCTCGACGAGCAATGAAAATTATTGCTATACCAGAGGTCAAATGTATAACTGGAACCGGATCAACTGACCACTTGCGAGTTTCGGTCTATAAGGAAGTTCGGCCTGTAAACATCGATATTAAACACAAATACAGTAATTATGGAGGTTTCTGATGGATAAAATTAATAGTATGTTGAATTTGGTTTTATGTATTAATGAATGTACTAAAACCGTATTATACCTGGTTATTCTGCTAAATATCGATGTCTACACTTCCAACTTCCTTATAGAATGAAAGTCGCAAGTAGTCAATTATCGCGGAACATATAATAAGCTTAATAGCCTTTCTATAGAAATACAATCCTTCTTGGGATTTCATATTTCAACTATTCAAAATGGAAGTGCTTTGAATTTAATAGTTTATATTAATATATAAGACAAAATACGCCTTATGTGATAGGTACAGTACTTACATTGTCTTATGTGATAGGTACAGTACTTACATTGTCTTATGTGATAGGTACAGTACTTACATTGTCTTATGTGATAGGTACAGTACTTACATTGTCTTATGTGATAGGTACAGTACTTACATTGTCTTATGTGATAGGTACAGTAGTTACATTGTCTTATGTGATAGGTACAGTACTTACATTGTCTTATGTGATAGGTACAGTACTTACATTGTCTTATGTGATAGGTACAGTACTTACATTGTCTTATGTGATAGGTACAGTACTTACATTGTCTTATGTGATAGGTACAGTACTTACATTGTCTTATGTGATAGGTACAGTACTTACATTGTCTTATGTGATAGGTACAGTACTTACATTGTCTTATGTGATAGGTACAGTACTTACATTGTCTTATGTGATAGGTACAGTACTTACATTGTCTTATGTGATAGGTACAGTACTTACATTGTCTTATGTGATAGGTACAGTACTTACATTGTCTTATGTGATAGGTACAGTAGTTACATTGTCTTATGTGATAGGTACAGTACTTACATTGTCTTATGTGATAGGTACAGTACTTACATTGTCTTATGTGATAGGTACAGTACTTACATTGTCTTATGTGATAGGTACAGTACTTACATTGTCTTATGTGATAGGTACAGTACTTACATTGTCTTCAAGCTTGGTGCACAGTATAGGTATAAAACTCATCACTTCTCAGTCTTTGTGATCCTTTCTCTTACCTGGAATTATTATAGGCAGATTGTTCTCTAATTGATATTGAATGCATTATACCTGGCCATCCTTACCTTCCTTCATTCTCCCTTCCTTCATTTCCCTTCCTTTATTCTCCCTTCCTTCATTTTCCTTCCTTCATTTCCCTTCATTCATTTCCCCTTGCTTCATTCATCCCTCTTTCATTTTCCCTTCCTTCATTTTTCTTTCCTTTATTTTCCCTTCCTTTATTTTTCCTTCCTTCATTCTCCCTTCTTTCATTTGTCTTTCCTTAATTTTATCTTCCTTCATTTTCCCTTACTTCATTTTCCCTTCCTTCATTTTTCCTTCCTTCATTTTCCTTTCCTTCATTTTCCCTTCCTTCATTTTCCCCTCCTTCATTTTCCTTCTTTCATTTTCCCTTCCTTCATTTTCCCCTCCTTCATTTTCCTTCCTTCATTTTCCCTTCCTTCATTTTCCTTCCCTTCATTCCCTTTCCTTCATTTTACCTTCTTTCAGTTTACCTTCCTTCATTTTCCCTTCCTCAATTTTCCCGTCTTTCAGTTTCCTTTCCTTAATTTTACCTGCCATAATTTCCTTTCCTTCATTTTCCCTTCCTTCATTTTCCCTTCTTTCATTTTCCCTTCCTTCATTTACCTTCCTTAATTTCCCTTCCTTTATTTTCTCTTCCTTCATTTTCCCTTCCTTCATTTTTCCTTCCTTAATTTCCCTTCCTTCATTTTTCCTTCCTTCATTTTCCCTTCCTTCATTTTCCCTTTCTTCATTTTACCTTCCTTCATTTTTCCCTCCTTCATTTTTCTTCCTCCATTTTATCTTCATTCATTTTCCTTTGCTTTATTTTCCCTTCCTTCAATTTCCTTTACTTAATTTTCCCTTCCTTCATTTTACCTTCCTTCATTTTCCCTTCCTTCATTTTCCCTTTCCTTCATTTTGCCTTCCTTCATTTTTACTTTCCTTCATTTTCCCTTCCTTCATTTTAATTTTTTTATTTTCCCTTCCTTCATTTTCCCTGTCCTTCATTTTTCCTTCATTCATTTTTCCTTCCTTCATATCCCTTCCTTCATTTTCCCTTCCTTCAGTTTACCTTCCTTCATTTTCCCTATCTTCATCCTCGCTTCTTTCATTTTCCTTTCCTGTACTTTCCCTTCCTTCATTTTCCCTTACTTCATTTTATCTTCCTTCATTTTCCCTTCCTTCTTTTTCCCTTCCTTCATTTTCCCTTCCTTCTTTTTACCTTCCTTCATTTTCCCTTCCATCATTTTCCCTTCCTTCTTTTTCCCTTTCCTTCATTTTCCCTTTTTTAATTTTTCTGTTTTATTTTCCCTTCCTTCATTTATCTTCCTTCATTTTCCTTTTCTTTATTTTCCCTGCCTTCATTTCCCTTTTCTTCATTTTCCCTTCCTTCATTTTCCCTTCCTTCCTTTTCCTTTTCGTTATTTTTCCTTCCTTCATTTCCATTTTCTTAATTTTCCCTTCCTTCATTTTCCCTTCCTTCATTTTCCCTTCCTTCATTTTTCCTTCCTTCATGTTCCCTTTCTTCATTTTCCCATATTCGTTCTTTCATTTTTCCTTACTTCATTTTACCTTTCCTTAAATATACTTTCCTTCCATTTTCCTTCCTCCATCTTTCTCTCCTGCTTTCTGTCCATTATCTTCCATCCCTTCCACTATCTTCCTTTAGTATTCTTCTCAACTTTCCTTCATTCACCTCTCTCTCTCTCTCTCTCTCTCTCCTAGATCTCTACTAGAATTAAGTCATGACCACCTCGGTTGGATCGTTAGGTCTATGTATCTCTCTCTCTCTCTCTCTCTCTCTCTCTCTCTCTCTCTCTCTCTCTCTCTCTCTCTCTCTCACACACACACACACACACACACACACAGATCTCTCCGTAGCTCACTCGGTATGGCACCCGCCCGTCACTGAGGAAACCAGGGATCGATCCCACTCTTCTTTGAACACAGCCCGTAGCCTAGTAGGTAGAACTCTCGTCTCACACACGAGGGGTCGGGGGTTCAATCCCCGGCCGGGCGGAGACAAATTGGGCTTGTCTCCTTTCATGTGTTAGCCTCAGTTCACCTAGCTGTAAATAGGTACCTGGAATAAGTGGACGACGTTGTGACGTCCCATCTGGGGTTGGCAAAAATGGTACAAGGCGAGATGGGTATCATATGGTTCACCTAAGCTGATGGCTACCTAAGCCTTCGGGCGAGACGGTACCGTCTATAGTGAGAATGGTACCATACAGATCCACCCTAAGCCTTCGTTTCCGATGTCGCCAATTGGCTAAAATACAGACTACACACACATCCACAGCCATTCCAACAGTACATAAAACACTTAACATGCATTTCACGCAATACATTCCCAGTTAAGGAGGCGCGATAATAATGAGCTTAGCTCGCATTGCGTGGATTCCCCTTGACGAACAAGTAACTGAGTAACACACACACACACAACAGCACATTAATCAGAAGACAAATATCAAGTACACGGCATGGTTATTGTTATATGATGATCTTTGCTTGTTAGTTAGTTCCTCATACCTCCTCCTTCTCCTGGATACACCGCCATATTGCTGAGATACCCAACCATTAACCTTCTACCATAAACAAGGTGCACTACATGACGTCTAGTCCTTAGGAGGTATTTATATTTGTTTATTAATTTAATTTTTTATGTATTTTATATTTATTGATCTATTATTTCTTTAGTTTCCTCCTTAGACCTCCATCAAGCTTTTAACATCGACAGCTAAATGGCACGAAAGGTTATAAAATCGCCAAACTAATGGGCCGAATGTCTTGTGATCTCATAACTGATGAGGGTAAACGCGAGGGAGAAGGGGGTCCAGTAATTTCCCCCTTAGTGTGAGTCTACCCAGGCAACCATCCGGCATTCATCAATCAACACAATATATTGTAACGAGGACCTTGAAGCACTCAACCTTGTCTGTGGGGTACGAGTACACAAGTTAAGCACACACACACACAGTACACTTACAGTACACATACACTGTCACATACGCACACACACCCACACCCACCACTACATTATATAGTACACACACCCATCCACACTGACACACACACATAATACACATACATTACACACACACACACTACACTTACAGTACACACACACACACACATACACTGACACACACACATAATACACATACAGTACACACACACACACAGTACACTTACAGTACACATACACTGACACATACGCACACACACACACACACCACTGCATTATATAGTACACACACCCATCCACACTGACACACACACATAATACACATACATTACACACACACACACAGTACACTTACAGTACACACACACACACACATACACTGACACACACACATAATACACATACAGTACACACACACACACACTACACTTACAGTACACACACACACTTCATTCATTTAGGGGAGGTGTGGTGGAGTGGTCTTGCCACTGGCCTGGTAATCCAAAGGTCCCGGGTTTAAATCCCGATGTATCAATGGGAAGATATTATTGGGATGGAATTTGTGCTGTACCTGGTATCAGTGCATTACCACAAGCCCACCGAAACGTCAATAAAATACCCTCTTTGTTCCCTGTTTAAATAGCACTGTATGAATATTCCCATATTCAAAATATGCTATAGGGGTGCAATGCCTGGTGAGTTATCTGCTCAACAGGTGGCGTTGTGTGTGTGTAAGTGTGAGAGTCCGAGTGTAGGGGGTGAGACAGTGAAGCACGGGAACGAGGTGGCTTCAGAGATGGGGTCGTTTCGGGCCATGAGTGAGCACCGTGCCTCATGTGAAGGCAAGATGGCAGGTGCTCGTTGTACTCTACGTGCTTCACATGTCTCACTCCCTAGACTGGAACAAGACCTCACGGGCTTCACTGTTCATTGTAAAGCGGTGAATGTTAAGGCTCTCAGCCTATGCCCGAGAGGAAGTAAGTTGAATATAGAAAAAAAAACAAAAAAAAACAAAAAAAAAACACATGCACTGACACACACACACACCCACACGTGCCAAACACATTCACACAAGGTCACACACACATTAAATATATAGTCAAACTTATATATATATATATATATATATATATATATTTTATCACACCCACACACTACACTTACAGTACCCACCCAACCACACGTGCTCAACACATTCACACAAGGACACACACATTCAATACATTTACAGTCAAACTTATATATATATATATTATCGTCGATTATTTTCAATTGTATTCAATCATAAATTAAAGTAGTTAAAACAACTCGCTGGTTCCTCCTTTTAATCATTTTCATCCAATGACGTAATAAATGCTGTTGTTGTTGCTGCTTGGTTTTAACTTAGCATATACTGTCGTCCCCCTATCCGCGGTACGACCTTTGCAAGCAAAATATCTTCAGCATTTTGGATTTGGTATCTTGGTTCTAGGTTATTAGATTGGTAGAATTGTATTTGGTCATTATTATGGTGAGTGTTATGGAAGGTAATGACAATAATCCATTACAGAAGTAATGTAATTAAGGAAGAATATAATTGCCCTTACTGTACTGTACTGTAGCTTTATCAGGTCATATGTAACTAACTTTATCTAGTCTAGCCTAACCTAAGAACCATTCAAAACGCCTAATGTGTTCAACCAAAAGACGAAGTCGTGAAAGAAAACAATTCCGCAACCGATGACTCTTCGGCTTAAGAAACGTGGATTGGTTGCTAAGCGTTGAAATCACCGCGCACAGATACTATAGCTTTCACCGCGAGTTACTTCCTCATCTGGGTACGGCCGCTTATTGCTAGCCAGAATAGAAGTAAACGACATTTGCAATAAGCTAAAGGGGTTGCTCAAGATACGTGTTAGCTTACGTAAGACTTCTCGTGGTCAAGGGATAGCATACCAAAAGCTGTTATTTGGCTGCCATCTAATAATTACTGTATATTTCATTTGTTTCATGGTCATTGTATTATACCACGTGTCGCACTTTTTGAAAACCCTCTATTAGTTTTAAGACATATATGGCATGTTAATAAATACTTCCACCTTAGTTTCGCACTTTATTAAAACAAACTCTCGTCGTTTAAACCCTTCTGTACCGGTGACGTATTTTTAAGCTTATTCTAGATATATTTAGACGATTGTGTGCAGTTTAATAAGGGTCTGTGGTAGTAAAAGGGTTAAGTGAGATAGTCCGAAGCCAATTAATTGCTGTAGGCTCTTTTTAAAGGGGGATGGGCCGCTTTTCTGGTCACCTTCCTCCCTCATGTTTAGCACCATTAGTGTTCAGATGTTAAGATGTTTGCCCCATTAGTTAGTCAATTTTAAGACCTTTCGTCCAATTTCTTCGTCAATATTTAGATCTTTCGTGCTATTTAGGTGTCGATTTATTCCCTGGCGAACGATAGTGACCCTGTAATGTTGGAAGAACCGGCCTTCGGCCAGAAAAATGTCTACCGAAAAATGTACAAATTAATCTAGAAGGGGGATCTAATGGATGTATTTTTTTTAATTTGATGGAGGTCTAGGGAGGAAACTAGAAAAAACTAATAAATAAATGCAAAAATCTACGAAAAAGTGAACCATCTCCCCTTAAACTGAATATAACTCGTGTAATGGTAGCCAGACTATATTTAAAAGGACGGCGCCGGTACAGAAGGGGTTAATGTACACACTATATAATAACTCTTATCTTATCGTCATAATACGTTCTCTGCACGGGAGGTGAAACTCGTTCTCTGCACGGGAGGTGAAACTCGTTCTCTGCACGGGAGGTGAAACTCGTTCTCTGCACGGGAGGTGAAACTCGTTCTCTGCACGGGAGGTGAAACTCGTTCTCTGCACGGGAGGTGAAACTCGTTCTCTGCACGGGAGGTGAAACTCGTTCTCTGCACGGGAGGTGAAACTCGTTCTCTGCACGGGAGGTGAAACTCGTTCTCTGCACGGGAGGTGAAACTCGGTATGGGTCGTTTTGCTGGTCCCCTTTCTCTCCCTCGTGTTTAGCATATTTATTTTGAGATGTTAATTCGTTCGTTCCGTTAGTTTGGCGATTTTGAGATCTTTCACCCCATTACTTTGTCAATATTCAGAAATTTCGCGCTATTTAGGTGTCGATTTTTTCCTGGTGAGCGATAGCGAGACTACAATTTCAGAAGGATCCGGCCTTTGGCTGGGACATTTTTCTACCGAAAACTGTACAAATTTATCTTGAAAGGGGGTCTAGGGGATGTTTTCTTTAATTTTGATGCAAGTGTAGCAAGGAAGCTCAAACATTAAGAAGAACAGAAAGAAATAGACTAACCAAACAAGCGCTACCCCCTTAAGGTGGCTGTAGGGTGTATTGTATTAAGGTGGCTGTAGGGTGTATTTAAGGTGGCTGTAGGGTGTATTGTATTAAGGTGGCTGTAGGGTGTATTTAAGGTGGCTGTAGGGTGTATTGTATAAAGGTGGCTGTAGGGTGTATTTAAGGTGGCTGTAGGGTGTATTTAAGGTGGCTGTAGGGTGTATTGTATTAAGGTGGCTGTAGGGTGTATTTAAGGTGGCTGTAGGGTGTATTTTTTACTATGGGCAGTTCTAGAGACTTTATAGGAGGAGAGTTAAGGGGATAGTTCTTGGTTTTTGGTCTATGTATTAATGTATTTATATATTTTTAAGTTTCTTCGCTAGACCTCCATCAAACTTAAAATGGCACCCCCTAGACCCCCTTTCAAGATAAATTTGTACACATTTCGGTAAAAATAAATGTCCCGGCCGAAGGCCGGTTCCTTAAAAAATTACAGGCTCGCTATCGCTCCCCAGGAAAAATATCGACACCAAAAATGCACGAAAGGTCTTTATATTGACAAATAAATGGAGCGAAAGGTCTTAAAAACGACAAACTAATGGAACGAACGTCTTAACATTCAAAAAGTAATATGCTAAACATGAGGGAGAAGGAGGTCCAGAAAAGGTAACGACCTCCCCCTTAAGCTAGTTTCAGGTTTAGGCGCCATATTTGCTCTAGCAGTATTCGATAACTTTTTTTTTTTTTTTTTTTTTTAAATCTTATTCTTGTTATCATTAGACGATTTTGTTCAGCTTAGGATGTACCATTGCTTTTGAGATTTTAACACGTTCGTTCCTTTAGTTTGGCGATTTTAAGAACTTTCGCCCCATTTATGTCAATGTTAAGACCTTTCGTGCCATATAGGTGTCAATATTTTCCTGGCGAGCGATAGCGAACCTGTAATTTCAGAGGAACCGGCCTTCGGCCTGGACATTTTTCTACCGAAAAATTTACAAATTTATCTTGAAAGGGGTGAAAGGGGTGTAATTTTAAGCTTGATGGAGGTCTAGGGAACAAACTGAATACTTCCCCTTAAGGGGGAGGTAGCTGGTTTTTCTCCTTAATGTTTAGTCCTATTAGGTTTGAGATTTGTATAAGTTCGTTCTATTAGTTTGGCTATTTTAGACTTTTCGCCCCATTTCTTTGTCAATATAAAGACATTACGTGCCATTTAGGTGTTAATTGTTTCTGTTGGTGTAGGGAAGGATATACTGTATAATATGATTGACTTGCAGGAATGATTTACCAGCAATGCATAATGTATAACTCTCTCTCTCTCTCTCTCTCTATCCAACTGTTACTTGTCCTTTGTACTACTAAACTAGCGGAAGAGTTTGGTGTGTGGTGTCAGTGATTCAGGGCTCTACTTAAGGGGTGTGGGCCGTTTTGCTGGTCCCCTTTCTCCCTCATCCTTATTCCCATTAGTTTTGAGATATTTATACGTTTGCCCCATTACTTTGTCGATTTTTAGACGTTTCGCCCCATTTCTTTGTCAATATTCAGACCTTTCATGCTATTTATTTCTTTTCTTTTTTCCTGGCGAACGATAGTAAGCCTGTAATTTTGGAAGAACCGGCCTTCGACCGGGACATTTTTCTACCGAAAAATGTACAAATTAATCTAGAAGGGGGATCTAATGGATGTTTCTTAAAGTTTGATGGAAGTCTAGGGAGGAAACTAGAAAAATATTGAATACATGAAAAAAAAAGTCGACCAAAAAGTTGCTTCCTTGATGATATAGAACATAAAATTGCCTTCTACAATCCCTTATTATTTTTATCTTCTATAATAACTTACATTATAACATGCACACTCATTTTTTCGATTCTATATATCTACATATTTTGGTGTATATGAGTGTGTCTGTTTTGTTTTGTTTTTTCCTATGTGGATGAGGGAGACAAAAGGCAAAACTGTCTGTGACGAGTGCCTCCCCCATAATTAAAAGAGTGACAGGGCCAAAATCAAGGAATGTTAGAGCCAAAATGTGTGTGTGTGTGTGTGTGTGTACAAAGGAGTACAAAGGAGTACAAAGGAAATCAAGCAACAACAGATCCAGTGACCCTTCTAGGTTGCTTGTCCTCCAAAACACTGAGGATCAAGTGTCCAAACAGTGGTTTAGAGTGGGTAAGGGAACATTGGAAAGGGAATTACTGCCCTGGAACTAATGTCCGTGGCAGGATTAGGAAGTTAGTAGGGGACAGATGGGTTAGTAACTGAGGGGGGGATAAAATAAAGTTATTCATTTACAAACGCAGTCAGTCGCGGGTTTGATGCGAGATATTTGTCTAGGCGGAGTTTAAATGAATCAACGGTGATGCAGTCTATAACGTTTCGGGGAAGCCCATTCCACAAGTTGACAACTCGATTGAAGAAGAAATTCTTAGATTCGTGCGAGTTAAAAGATTTACCAATAATTTTGCAACCGTTTCCCCGCGTGTAATTAGATTGGTCGATAGTGAAGTACTTACTACAGTTCATATTGTCGATGCCTTTGATGATTTTGAACACTTGAATTAAGTCGCCTCTTAATCTGCGCTGGGTTAAAGGAAATAGATTTAATTCTCTAAGACGCTCTTCGTATGGTTTGTTCTTTAGGCTAGGTATCATTTTGGTAACTCTACGTTGAACTCGTTCTAGCTTGTTTATATCTTTTTGGTAATAAGGGCACCAGGATTGAACGCAGTATTCCAGAAGAGGGCGGACTAAGGAATTGTAAAGGGTTAGGATAACTTCTTTGGATTTATGCTCAAATGACCTGCCTATAAAGCCAATTATTTTGTTTGCCTTCTTAACAACTTCTGAACATTGTTGACTCGGTTTTAGGTTACTCGATATTGTTACTCCCAGATCGGTTTCTCTGTTTACATTCTTAAGCTGAGTGCCATTCATCGAATAGTTTGCTTTCTCATTTAGGTATCCGATATGTAGTACTTTACATTTATCCGCATTGAAACTCATTTGCCAAATTTGGGCCCAACATGACAATTTATCTAGATTGTGTTGCATATCGTCAACTTGTTCTTTCGAGAGTACGCTATTTGCAATTTTTGTATCGTCAGCAAATTTTGAGATTGTACAGGTGAGACCCTCATCTATGTCGTTGATGTAAATTAGAAAGAGAATTGGTCCTAGTACCGATCCCTGGGGTACCCCGCTACTTACATTGGTCCATTTTGATGCCTTACCGTTTATGACTACTCTTTGCTTTCTGTCGCTGAGCCAATTTTCTATCCATTTCAACACACCGTCTTGTATTCCATGCGCTTTTAGTTTTAGCAGTAAACGTTTGTGGGGAACTTTGTCAAAGGCCTTTTGAAAATCAAGGTATATAATATCTACAGCTTTACTCTCATCGTAGAGGTTGAGGATATCGTGGAAGAAGTCTAAGAGGTTTGTTAAACAGGAACGTTTTTTACGAAAGCCGTGTTGAGTATCTTTAAGTATGTTATTTTCCTCTAAGTGATTTACGAGTCTGTCTCGTATGACAGTTTCTAGCATTTTACATACAACTGAGGTTAAGCTAATTGGACGATAGTTACTGGATAGGGATTTGCTGCCTTTTTTGAATATCGGTGTTACGTTGGCTAGCTTCCACTGATCGGGCATAGTTCCAGACTGCAAGGATTTATTGAATAGTAATGTCAGTGGTTTAGAGAGCTCATCCTTAGCTTCCTTTAGAACTCTAGGCGAGATTGTATCAGGTCCAGGCGTTTTATTTATCTTGAGTTTATCTAAACAATTCAATACTTCTATCTCTGTAACGGTGATATTTCTTAAAACATCTGAATTATCAATCTGAATCGGCGATGGTGTAGGGATATCACTGAGGTCTTCTGTTGTAAAAACTGATGCAAAGAAGGTATTGAGGGCATTACTCATTTGTTCTTCGTCTTTGGTGTATTCTCCATTTTCATCGACTAACGGTCCAACAGTTGAAGTAACTACTTTTTTCTTTCTGATATAACTATAGAATTCTTTCGGGTTTGTTTTACTTTGATTCGCAATATGTAACTCTAAGGTCTTTTACTTTGCTTAATTAACTTTTTGGCTTTGCGTCGTAGCTCTACAAATTTCAGCCGTTCTTCGTCATTTTGTGAGGATTTTAATCTATCATTAGCAAATTTTTTAGCAAGCAGGCAGTTTGAAATATCTTTATTCCACCATTTGGGCTTATTATTATGGCCTGGACGCCGAGTTTTCGATGGTATGCAGTCTTGCACTGCTTTTAGGTAAGTGGCTTCGAATAACTTCCAAGATGTATTTATGTCGTTATTGTGAATTAAAAAGCTCCAGTCAGTTTCTTTAAACATAGCTCTAAGTTTATGGAAGTTTGCTTTCTTGAAATTAGGGACTTTTTCGATGCTACTATTTGGTTCGTTACTAGTAAACTTTAAAGTGAAAGTTATCGTATGATGGTCGCTGTTACTGAATTCATCACACACAAATGTGTGTGTGTGTGTGTGTGTGTGTGTGTGTGTGTGTGTGTGTGTGTGTGTGTGTGCTGTACTTTAATCTTTGACTGTAAACAAAAGCTCCAAGTCGGCCTGGTTAGAAATTGAACTACTGCAAAGGGAAACTAGCCTTTTTCCGACAAGTGCAGATTTTGGGAAGGGATCAAAATTCAAGCAAAACTCTACGTTCTCCTCCAGCCATATTTCACCACCCTGTTTACAGAACCACGACAAGCAAGCAAGCAAGCACACAGTTACATGCTCGTATATTCTTTATCTTTCTATAACACAATCTCATCTGATGTCTTGGGTTTTTTTTTTTTTTGGGGGGGGGGGGATAGTTTGTTAAATTATTTTTGAGGGTTTTACATGTTTTAATTTTCAGGCACAGTATTTTAAGTTTGACCCCTACACTACTAAAACGCCGCCCAGACCCGTTCAAGAAAATAAAAAATAAATACAGATAAATAAATTATATATATATATATATATATATATATATATATATATATATATATATATATATATATATATATATATATATATTGTATA
Source organism: Paralithodes platypus (assembly GCA_032716605.1). Lineage (NCBI taxonomy): Eukaryota > Metazoa > Arthropoda > Malacostraca > Decapoda > Lithodidae > Paralithodes > Paralithodes platypus. The sequence continues at coordinate 122,840,804 of CM064487.1, forward strand.
TATACTGTATAGTTTATATACTGTATATATATATATATATATATATATATACATATATACATAAATATACAGTATATACAAAGTATAATACTGTACAGTATATATACTGTATATATATATATATATATATACACAGTATATATATATATATATATATATATATATATATATATATATATATATATATATATATATATAAGTATGGAAACCTCCCCCCCCCCCCCCCCCTCCTCCATTGTAAGAAATCGACAACTGCATGGCATGTACTTAGTGCCTTACAATCGCCAGACTTGTGGGATGAAACGTCTTAATACAAACTAATGGATGTAAACAAGGGGATTCCATAAAGAACCCCATCAGATTAGATAGGCTTAAGAATCAATAGTCGGTCAGATAATGTTAATACTTCTTCTGGCCGATGTATTTTTGTTAGTTTTGGGGTTTGGTTATTTTCTTGCAAACTTACAAACATTAAATGAGGTGTAATATGTTGTGAATCTTAATCTAATTGATAAAGAAGCAGTACAAATATGTTATAGTTGTAACCTATATTTTGTAAAGGCAGACTTATCTTTGAATATATTTTAAATTAAGTAAATATAATTTATTGTTATTTATTTCTAAAACAGAGCAGACCTTGAATATAATTTGAATTAAGTGTGATACGTGTAATGCTGGCATATTTTAATATATACTTGTATATAATGATGGTCTAATTTTGTGTTGCCTGTGTGATGTTAAAAAAAACTTCAGTTTTCCCGAAATTGTAGAAGAACCGAACTCGCGTACAGTAATTTATGTTATCAGTATAACTCTGTGTGTGTGTATGTGGTTATGGTTGTGTGTGTGTGTGTAATTATTTTGGTGTGTGTGTGTGTGGGTGTTGTTATGGTTTTGTGTGTGTGTGTATGTGTTGTTATGGTTGTGTGTGTGTGTAATTGTTTTGGTGTGTGTGTGTTGTGATGGTTGTGTGTGTGTATGTATGTGTGTTGTGATGGTTTTGTGTGTGTGAGTGTGTTGTGATGGTTGTGTGTGTGTGTGTGTGTGTGTGTGTGTTGTGATGATTGTGTATGTATATACTGTATGTGTTGTGATGGTTGTGTGTGTGCGTGTGTATGAGTTGTGATGGTTGTGTGTGTATGTGTTGTCATGGTTGTGTGTCTGGGTGTGTATTGGGATGATTATGTGTGTGTATGTGCGTGTGTGTATGTATGTATGTGTGTGTGTCCCTCAATAAAGCCACCCCTATCCTGCTGTTTCACCAACCCAACCACCTCCTATCCCTCCATCCGTCATTTGTTTTTATCCCAAGCATCTCTTTGTGATAGCCAGCTGGATTGGCGTTCCCGGCAGAGGTAATTGGTATCTTCTCCACAATTCCTATTCTACTATCTTCTACTATGTCTTTGCGTCGTATTAATGCCAAGTTTTCATAAATAACAACATACTTCGCCACAAATTATACGCCATAGCTGAATAACCAAGATAGTAACATAGCCATTTACCATCAGCTGGAAGTATAGTGGATTAACTTGGCTGCGACCAGAGCGGTAGCCCTAACAATCAACACTCATCCATCACTACCCCCACCCTTTACGTATAACCACCTATTAGCCCTCCAGGCCCTCCAGGCCCTCCAGACCCTCCAGACCCTCCTTCAAGATAAATTTGTAAAAATTTTCGATAGAAAAATGTTCCGGCCGAAGGCCGGTTCCTCGTAAATTACAGGCTTGCTATCGCTCGCCAGGAAAATATCGACACTTAAATTACACGAAAAGTCTAAATATTGACAAAGAAATGGGGAGAAAGGTCATAACATCGCCAAACTAATGGGCCAAACGCCTTAAAATCTGAAAACTAGTGGGGCTAAAATAATATGAGGAAGAAGAGGGACCAGACAAACGACCCATCCCCCCCTTATTCTAGCGTCTAGCGGTCTAACTTAACCTAAGCTAACTAACTGTGGAGCATGTGGAAGAGAGTGTTGTTGTTGTTGTTGTTGTTGGCGAATGTACATGGCGGCGACCAGACCCCCAAACATCAACTATCATCCATCACTACCCCCTCGTTCTTTACCTATGACCACCTATTCCCCCCCCCCCCCCCCTTCCAGGCCCTCATCTTGATATTTATTGAAAACGATGAAAATGTTGCCCTTGTCCTTGGGTTACTCTACAGTAGGTTGCTTAGCCGTTTCCATAATACATGGCATAGTAGCCTGGATGTATTAAAATAATTATGCTGTAAACATACACATTCTATAAACTTGTAAAAAAACATACAGTACTTATGCAATGGTGAACATGTAAGCCCAAAAGTACTGTACTGTACATGTATTTCTTGTAAGGTGGTATAGATGTGAAAATCCAGCTATATATAATGAGACACATGTAGGCATTCATATATCACATATGCATGAGACAAAATGTAGGAAGCTAAACATGAATTTGAGGTGCTACACTTAAAGCCAGGTATGTAAAATATGTTGTGTACAGTCAGACGGCGTGATATCTTTGTTTAATAAGATGTCTGATGCTCGCGTATGAAAATAGGAATATAATTTAGAACTTTGTATTAATCCCAGTGCGTAGATTGAAACAAGTACATCAGTTGTTTTCCTCTCCGTCATTATAAGCATGAATGCAAAACAAAATATATATATATATATATATACAGTATATACAGTATATATATATAAAAATGTAAAAATATATTAAAATAAATATAAACAAATATAGAATAGAATATAAATAAGAGTATATAGTTTGCTATGCAGTATTTAATTCATCTGACCAATTAACTAACTCATAACAAAATGCACTTATACCTAGCAAAAGGCACTTCCATCTTTCTAATTTGACTTCTATGGAAACATTTACGAGGAGGAGAAGTGTGTGTGACAGTTGTGTGACAGGTTGTGGACGATCATCGCTCGTTTCCTATAACTATCAAATCCAGTGTTCCTCGGGGTTCTGTCCTATCTCCAGTTATATGTATATTATTAATTAATAATCATATCAACTGTACCTCTAGTCCTATCCATTCCTATGCCGATGACTCTACATTACATTATTCAATTAGCTTTTAACAACGACCTTTCATGCAGTACTTCAGAACTCACGTGATGAGGTCATAGCACAATTAGTTTTTGATCTATCAACTTTTCTTTTCTTTTTCAATTGAGGAAACCTTGTTGCTTTCAATGTTTCCAAAGCCATATTTCTCCATCTATCTACCCGTCACAGTCTTCCACATGACTGTCTAACTCTTTAACAACATTCAAATCAACCCTTCGTCCTCTCTCGACATTCTTGGTGTTTTTGTTTTAACTTTTATTGGAAAGATCTTATTACCACTCTTTCTAAAACAGCTTCCCAAGTTAGGTATGCTCAACTAAACTCTGGAATTCTCTCCCTCATTCTATCTTTCCCTCAACCTACGACTTAAACAGTTTCATGCTCTGTGTGTCCAGATATATTTAGAATGTAAGGAATATTGAAAGCTGATTATAACACTAAATCTTATGACTGTAGTGGAAATTGTAAACGAAGACACTCATGAAGTCTGGTGTTTAGAGAGACACTCAATAGAAGATGGTCAAAGGGCATGAATAGATTACGTAACAGATGTGTGTGGTATATTGAAACATATAGTGATATTTAACATAATGATCATAGCCAGATGGTTAGTAAACAATTGATGTTGTTTTTGTTGCCGTTTCTCGCAAGGATCTCTGTAATACTTGGCTCTGTTTACATAGACAGGTGTGAAGCATTTAAAAAGTAGACTGATCTTTAATTAATTTGTAGAACATAGCCATATGAGTAGAGTGGGATATGATACGTTGTTGTTACTCGTACTGGAAGGCAAGGAAGTTGATAATGATGTACAATATTAACAAAGACAGGTGTGAAATATAAAATATATAGAGAGTTAACCTATCTACAACATAGTCAGAAGGAGTAGCGTAGATGGTATTGTATTGTAATTATTTATCTTCTCGTATTGTATGGTTGTGAAGTTGCTAATGTTGGTCACTGCTAACAAAGACAGGTGTTTGTGTGTGTGTGTGTGTGTTGAGGCAGGTGTGTTGAACTGGCCCGTAGCAACAAGTACACCCCTCTCTCTCTCTCTCTCTCTCTCTCTCTCTCTCTCTCTTCTACCCCTTCTCTTTCTGACCTTGAACCTCATAAAGGACCATAGCTATCTGACCCCCCCCCCCCCCTTCCTATTATCTCTCTCTCTCTCTCTTTCTTCCAGTCAGAGTTAGTGTAGTCGCCCGCCATGTTGGGTACCCTGGAGTGCGTTTTCTTTGTGTCATCTAGTCTTGTTCCTTTTGGTCAATTAATTAATTTATTCATTTATGTTTTAGTTTCCTCGCTAGATAGGTCGCTTTTCTGGTCCCCCTTCTCCATCATGTTTAGCCCCATTAGTTTTGAAATGTTATGACGTTCGGTCCATTAGTTTGGCGATTTGAACATCTTTCGCCCCATAGTCTTGCAACATGGCATAGCATCTCCCTGAGGGTAGCTCTAGATCCCACCACTGCCATACTCGCCCATCACCTCTTCTATCTCCACACAGCCGGCTCTCTCACTGGCTTACAAGTTACATGACCTAAGCACAAATTAATCCCATTAATCAATTTGCAATCGACAAGAACCCGAGCCAAGCTATGAATGAATAGTTCGGTAATTAGGACAGGATAATGATCTTAAACAGGGTAGGTTGGGCAAGAGCGGGATACCTTCTTCTTCTTCTTCAACCGGCTACTCGCAGCAGGTAAACAAATCGAGAGATGTTTTTTGTGAGGCGTAATTATTGCCGGCGTCCTGTTATGTAACCTGGACGATGGCGCCGGGGTGCTTCAACGCACGAGTGCTATTGTTAAAGGGGGAAGGGTTTATTTTTAAGTCGATTATTTCGTATATTTATTATATTTTTAGTTTCCTCCCTAGACCTATATCAAACAATAAAACAAATAATCCATTAGATCCCCCTTCTAGATTTATTTGCAAGATCTTAATATTAACAAAGAAATGGGGCGAATGATCTTAAAATCGACAAACTAATGGGGTAAATATCTTAAAATCTGAAAAATAATGGGGCTAAACATGAGGAAGAAGGAGATGGATAGATTGATTTGATAATAATATATGGAAGAAAATGTTAACTGAATATACTTTACTGTATGCCTACTTTTTTTTATTATTCACACAGATACATATTATATTAAGATAAATTGATCAGTAGTTTTCACCTGACTTAACACATATAGTAGCTCTATTGGCATATATACTTAGACACATATAGTAGCTCTATTGGCATATATACTTAGACACATATAGTAGCTCTATTGGCATATATACTTAGACACATATAGTAGCTCTATTGGCATATATACTTAGACACATATAGTAGCTCTATTGGCATATATACTTAGACACATATAGTAGCTCTATTGGCATATATACTTAGACACATATAGTAGCTCTATTGGCATATATACTTAGACACATAGTAGCTCTATTGGCATATATACTTAGACACATATAGTAGCTCTATTGGCATATATACTTAGACACATATAGTAGCTCTATTGGCATATATACTTAGACACATATAGTAGCTCTATTGGCATATATACTTAGACACATATAGTAGCTCTATTGGCATATATACTTAGACACATATAGTAGCTCTATTGGCATATATACTTAGACACATATAGTAGCTCTATTGGCATATATACTTAGACACATATAGTAGCTCTATTGGCATATATACTTAGACACATATAGTAGCTCTATTGGCATATATACTTAGACACATATAGTAGCTCTATTGGCATATATACTTAGACACATATAGTAGCTCTATTGGCATATATACTTAGCCACATATAGTAGCTCTATTGGCATATATACTTCCACTGTATATAGAAAATGGAAAACATTTTAGGAGAATCTAAACTAATAGTTCTTCCGGTTGTAATCTGGCAAATGTGCTTTCATGCAACCAAATAGATTGCCAATTCAATGCCACTGGAACAATCGTATGAACCATTAATTAAGGGGAGATGGGTCGTTTTTATGTGTTCATTTATGTATATTGTTTATTATTTTATTAGTTTCCTACTAGACCTCCATCAAGTTTAGCCTCCCCCCCCCCCACCCCCAATACCCTCCTCCAAGATAAATTTGTACATTTTTCGATACAAACATTTTCTGGCCGAAGGCCGATTCCTCTTAAATTACAGGCTCGCTATCGCTCGCCAGGAAAAAATCGACTCCTAAATCATTCGAAAAGTTCTCATATTGACGAAGAAATGGGGCGATAGGTCTTAAAATCGCCAAACTAATAGGCCGAACGTCTTTTAATCTAAAAACTAATGGGGCTAAACATGAAGAAGAAGGGTGACCAGAAAAACGGCACATCTCCCTTTAAGTTATGCAGTATGGCAGTTTACAATATGCAGTTCTGAAACCAGTGCTTGGTATATTACAAGTCTATAATAGTCTAGATTCCACGACGGCCATTGGCGAACGTTGAGATAGAAAAGGATATTATGGCGTAATAAAAGTGTACCAAGACGCTATAGAGTCTTGGGCCCCTGGCAAACCACAGCTTCCTCTGTGTGTGTGTGAGTGGGGGTGCGCCACATTTCCTACGCCACATTTCCTACACTGCACATCTCCTACAACTTTAGTAGCTTTTAGAGTAGTGACATACTTCCTACAGAGATACAGCATATCTCCTACACACAAAAAGCTAGGTTAGGGTAGGTTAGGTTAGGTTTTGTATTCTTTCCTGCATAATGCCACGTGATCGCATTGATGAGCACTAATTACGTATCAGAATTGTAGGAGATATGACGGTAAAACTGTAGGAGTTACACCGGATGCACCATTTGGTGTAGGAGATATGCTGGGTACTCAGTTTTTTGTGTAGAAAATATGACCGAATATGTGTAGGATATGTGTAGGATATGTGTAGGATATGTGTAGGATATGTGTAGGATATATTGTGTAGGATATGTGTAGGATATGTGTAGGATATGTGTAGGATATGTGGCAGTACGCCCACTGTTGTAGTTTTGATGTGACTACGCCTCGTGTGTGGGTGTGTGTGTGTGTGTGTGAGCGAGAGAGAGAGAGAGAGAGAGAGAGAGAGTTAAAACAATACCCCAAGCTTCTCAATTTGATTATGTATGCTAACTATATTCATCCGGAATGTCATCTTCAAGCCAAAACACAAGCCCAATGAATCGCGACTGACAAACCTCCCCCTTATCAGCCCATCAGGACAGCAGCAATGTTGACAAGGTGCTGACATTATAGGAACCAGGACAGGACTAATGATCTCTACAGGGGAGTCAGCAGTTATACACCAGATGACAAAGTAGACTGTGTGTGTGTGTGTGTGTGTGTAAGAGGTCAGTTCCTCTTTAATTGAAGGCTCGCTGTCGCTCGCCAGGAAAATATCTACACCTAAATAGCCGAAAGGTCTTAAATTCGACAACGAAATGGGGCGAAAGGTATTAATATCGCCAAACTAATGGGCCGAACGTCTTGAAATCTCAAAACTAATGGGGCTAAACACGAGTGAGAAAAAGGTCCAAAAACAACATGGATCCCCCCCTTAAGTTGTAGAAATGTCAACCTCATCGCTCTTGTCCTTTTTTGAGGTAAGAAATGTTAGAGGTAAATCTTGTTGGCCTATTTATTGTGAATGGACTGTAGTTGACATTAGATGATGGTTTTCGGCTTTGGAAAGACGTCTAATGGCGAAGGGATTAAAGGGAAGATGAGTTGTTTTTCTGGCCCCCCTGCTTCCTCATGTTTATTCCCATTAGTTTTCAGATTTTATGACGTTCGGCCCTTTAGTTTGGCGATTTTAAGACCTTTCGCCCCATTTGTTGTCAATATAAAGACTTTTCGTTATATTTAGGTGTCGATCTTGTTCCTGGCGTGCGAGAGCGAGCCTGTAATTTAAGAGGAACCGGTCTTCGGTCGTAACATTTTTCTATCGATAAATGTACAAATTTATCTTGGACAAAATCGACACCTAAATGCCATGAAAAGTCCTAATATTGACAAAGAAATGGGGTGAAAGGCCTTAAAATCACCAAAATAGTGGAATGAACGTCTTAAAATCTAAAAACAAATACTGGGGCTAAAGATGAGGGAGAAGGGAGGTCCAGAAAAACCCTACACCTCTTCAAGAAAGATACTAGTTTGCATACCGTTGATCGAGAACCAAAGAACAGGTTAAATCTGAAGTATTTGATCTCGCATCGATGTTTTATACTATACTCTGTTTATTTTCAGCTGACGATAAATTGAATCTCTTAGCAGCTAATTTATCAATACTTAACCCCTTCTGTACCGGCGACGTCTTTTTACTTTTATTCTAGCTATATCTAGGCGATTCTGTGCAGCTTAATTAAGAAGGATCTGTGGCAGTCAAAAAGGTTAAGTGAGACAGTTAGAAGCCTGTTAATTACTGGGGGCTCTTTTTAAATTGAATAAAATCGTTTGATAGTAGCCAGAATAAAGTTAAAAGGACAGCGCGGGTACAGAAGGGGTTAATGGTAAAATATGAAACTACTATATCTCTGAATAATAATAAGACCAAGCTTATATTTATTAGTGGCCCCTCCATCATTGACGATTATGCCTATTACATAAGGCCTCTTCTTCAAACGCTCATTTACCGTAGTTTGAATCTACCGCGCAGAACATAAACAAATTTGAGGAGCCTTCATCATGAGCGCGCGCAACCTCACTCATGGTTCTGTCATTATGAAATTTGGTTCTCACTACGAAAAAACTTCGTAACAAATAATAAATAAAAAGAAAATAAGAATAACTATTCATAAGCTTTCCATATACTCGTGGATGTACTTGTGTGGATATTTGACCAGACGCTGACTTCAGGCGTCATATTTCCTTCTCTGCTCTGCGCTCAACCTGCCCTGACGTGTCTCCCCACGCTCCGCTGATTCCGCATTTGCTGCGTCCCTCGTGAGTTTTTTCTCATTTGTTTACTCTGGGATGTATCGAGTAAGGTAATATGCGTAGCAGGAGTGTCATGGGCGGGTTTCCCGCAGTTCAGTGTATTTGGGTCGTGTGTTTGGGACACCTATTTCGGGTGTACCCTCGTGGTCCCGTGGTGGACGCGTGAAACGTTTTTCGCGGCTAGCTAGCCTAGTTATTTAGTTGGCTTTAACTACGCATTATCAGGCTTCTTCTTATCTTTCTGATGAAGTTGCCTTATTTGTTTGTATACTGACGTTCCTAGCGTATTTTTCTTCACTTAGTGAAGTTTTTTCTAGATCCCGAGTCAGTGCATCCCTCTCCCGGGATTTTTTCTACGATGTTGTGATGGCGGCTGTTCCTGTTGTGATATGATACAGTGCTTTTTGTTTATATTACGATGTGATTAAGTGATGTTTTCCGTCTGCTTAGGCCTTGCCAGCCACTCGTAGCTTTTTACATGTACAAGTGTTATTGATTTATTGTATAAATATATTCTACTGTGTCATGTGTGTCCTGGATTAGTTGTGTTTTGGCTTTATCCAGGACCTTTTTGTGTATAGCAGACTGCGTCTGGTTAGTGTGGGTTGCCTTTTCCGGCGGGTTTTCTCGATTGCGCCGAGAAAATCCGGCTGGTTGCCGAGTTTTAATCACGCGTGTTTAAAATAGGCTAGTTTCCCCCGGCGAGTGGTGGCTTGAGGGCTCTCCAGGAACTGCGTCTCTGTAGTGGAGCCGGTGTTCAGGCTTACTGTGTGTTTCCCGGCGGGTTGGCTATACCCATTTAACTAGGTGTTCATGCGGACACCTGTTGAGTATAGTTTTTCCCGGTTTTTGCAAAGCCATTGAAAACTAGGCTGTTTTGTTTGATTGGTCTTTCCACCCCGGCGATCTTTTGCAAAGAAGTGGGGATAGGAACAATTGGGGTTAACATTAAATTACTTTCACACCTGGCGGTTGAACCATAGGAGGGTGGGATTAACGGATTTGCAATTCGGTATGGTTGGCCAGACAATTGAGGGATACAATTGGGTATCGAGGCCTTCAAAATACGGCGATCTATGAAGGCTTCGAGAGATGTCAGATCTAAAAATTAAGATAGGCTTACCCTTTTAACTGCGATATAATAAGGAGGCCGGCGTCTTAATATGGGTTTCCGGTGAACAAAAAACCACTGGGAAGACTGCGTCATTTATAAAGATATGCTCGTCTTTATATCATGTCAGAGGATATTCTTAAATCTTTTGGACAAGTAACGATATTCTAAAATCTTTACATATGAACCTACAGGGTAACAAGAGGTAATAGTGGTGTATTACGTCTCGTTGCCCGGCGGTTCATTAACACTTGTGTTAGATCATTTTGGGGTAACCTTATGAGCATTAATTCCTGGATTTTTTTTTTTTTCCAGGGCGGAGTTCCGGCGGGTCAACAGAGGACCAGGAGAGGCCCGGGGGTGGGTTAGCTTTTCTCCAGTCTCTGTCATGGCTACACTAGACCTTGTTTTTGCTCTGTGCTTAACACCCTCCTGTTCAGGGATCCCGATTTTTGCGCATACACTGTGCATCAGATGCGTCAAATGCTTAGACCGGTCAAGGGGTTTGTGGGTTACTAAGAATTGTGCTTTTTGTAGTCGGTTAAGTATCCAAGTCTTACAGCACAATGATCAGGCCGCGGCGGTTGCATTGCAAGAAGTCAGACAACTCCTAACTACTTATGCTACATCAGTGGCTCATAAAGCTCTTCAGTGCGATAACGTAGTTCTGTGGGAACGATTGATTGTTAGGCACCCCCCACTTAAACGTACCCCTTCTAAAAGTAGAGTAAATGTGCGTAAGTCAGCAGAGACTGGGCAGGGTAAAGTGCTTATTCCCTCCCCCGGCACATCTAAGAGATCTCGAGCGCCGACACCCCCGGCGACAGCTTCCAAGTCAAGGTCGAGGTCCAAGTCAAGGTCTCCCATCCGACAGCAGACACATAGTCACTCTACTTCACCTTCGAGGAAGAAGAGCAAGGAGGAGAAGACCAAGGACAGTCCTAGTGTGAAATCAAAGTCAAGACGAAGTCACAAGTCTTCAAAAAAGGATACTCATGTACGAAAGGCCTCCCGGCGTTCGCCGGAGCCTCGTACCTCGCTTTCTGCCTCTACTCCCGACATGTCTAATGTCCAATCTGACATGTCGGGAGTGGAGTCAGAGACTGTGGTGGGGGACATACCGGCGGACAGGTTGTCACCAGATATTATTCCCAGTTCACATGTACCAGCTTTAGACTTAGAGAGTTCTGCCAAAACATATTACCCTCTAGTGGGCTCGAGTGAGGGCTCGGTAATTGATGGGGTACCTAGCTCACAAGTGAGTTCCGGCCAAGACCGGGGAGTTTGGAGGTACTCCCAGCCATGGAGTGAAGGCTCACATCTTTTTCAGGCAACACAGGTAGTGGCAGACGTCCACCGGGACGCTGAGATCCCATCGTCCATCCCGGACTTAACATGGCAGCATGACGGGGTCCCGGCTTCGGCGGGATCCTCTCATGAGAGGCCGGAGGAAAGGGATGAGGATTCTATAATTTCTGAGATGGAGGTTCAAGAGTCAGGTTCATTGATAGACGACTCTCCGAGTAGGAATGATTCGCCACATAGTTCATCCTCTGCTAAATTTGTCACAGCTGATGAAATTAATGGGTTACTAGCGAATGCACTAACTAAGTTTTTTGGCCAGCAGCCGGAGACTCCTACAGTTGGTTTGGGAGCTTCCACGACAGCATCGAATATCCGACCTCTGGCTACTTCCATTGCCTTGGCACAAATTCCGCACCCTCCCCTTGTATCACCTACTATTGTTACTAGGCCAACTTCGGCAGCACTAACTACTTCCAATGTGAAAGTAGTAGCAGATGTAAATCCTCCCCCTTTAGACAAGGCACCGATCAGAAAAGGAGCTATGCCCCTCTTATATGGGCCGGATGAGTCATGGGTAACAATGTTCCCAGCAAAGCCTGTGGTAGCACAATCCACTATGTCAGGGGAACTTCCGGTACCACGTGAGTGGGTAATCCAGGGTAATAAATCTAGAAAGTTACGTGCTTTAGATATTATGGGAAATGTACTTGATGTTAATATTAAGGCCATTCCTAACTATTATCACCATGATTATTTTGTGTATACTTCTACACCTGCCCTACCCCCTGCGTCAGCTTCAAAACTGTTTTCGGACTGGACCAAGCATGACGGTTTCAATGATATAAAAGCACTGTCAGCTCTAACACCAGAGTTAGATTTAAAGACGTTCACAGACACAGCCGCAAATCCAGTTTTGAAGGTGCAGCAGTTGGGTCCGGGACCTTGGGTGGAATGGGAAGTGGAGGCTCAGAACTTTGCAACAACTTTTACCTCTAAATCTTCGCACCAAATTCCACAAGAAAGCCATTCTTGGTTCTCTCTGCCGGTATTCTCCGCCGGCGGAGTTCCCTCTGCTTTATTTGCATTTTTAGCTGCCCCTAAAATTAATCTATGCGAGCTTAAAGATCCCTTTTCTACACCTTCCACAGCTCACCTAGACCGGGAGTTTAGGCTACGTGGGAAGGCATATAGACTGTTTTCCCACTATATTGTCACATAACAGGTAGCAAAGTCAATGCTAAGATCTGCTCAGACAATCGTGGAGTCGGAAGTCAGGAAGGCAATCGAACTGTCTAGACGCTTGCTACTCCAGACTTCTATACAGTCACTGGGAGATATCCGTACAGCCTTGCTAGAGGCGGTGCGGGCAAGACAAGATCTAAGGATGTTTCTCGTGAAGAAGCTCCCGGATAGGATTGCAAATCAAGTAGTAATGTCCCCTGTTCTAACTGCCTCTTTAATGTCCCCGGATGTGTGGAGAACAGTGTTCAACATGGCTCAGGCCTTTAAGCACAGTCCCGCCCCATCTAAGAAACCTGCTTTCAATTTTACCAAGCCCAAACCAGTCGCAAAAGCTCAGCCTGGTGGGGCAAAGCCCTTTCATCTGCCTAAGTCCGCTTCCACCCAAGGTCAGGCTCAATACAGATACAAGCAAGGAAAGTTTTCAGGTAATCATAAAGGACAAAAGTATCAACGACCGGGCCAGGGCCCGTCTCCTGCCAAACCCGGCCAGTCATCTAAGCATACACCACCACCACCACCAAAAAACTAGGGTCTCTCTCACTCCCAGGGCCAGTCTTCCGGCGGGTGGATCAGAGGGTAGTCCAGCCGGTGAACCCTTGTCTGCTAACTGGGTCATTCCGGGCGTGTCATCGCGCATGGCCATTAAACACATGGGCGAGGATGGTGGCACGCAAAGGCATCACCTGGCAGTGGCTCCGGTGACCTCGCTTACATCAGCCGACATAGGCAAATTTTGTTTCATTAGAGGTGGAGTCACTGATCCAAGAGATGATCGCCAAGAATGTCATCATCCCGGTCCCTCAAAATTACCCAGTATTTACGTCCAAACTTTTTCTAGTGCCCAAAAGGGACAGTGTTCAGATGAGGCCGGTCGTAGACCTGTCTTATCTGAACCTCCACATTCACAACGTTTCCTTCCGGATGCTGACAGTGAATCAAATCAGGCTAACACTTCCGCCGGGAGGGTGGATGTGTTCTTTAGACCTGACAGACGCGTATTGGCACGTCCCGGTAAACAAAAGGTTTCAACGATTTCTGGCCTTACGAATAATGCATCAGACTTATGTCTTTCAGAGGATGCCGTTCGGATTGAACCTTGCACCTCGCTTATTCACGAAATTAGTCCGGCAAGCCCTGATGCCCATGTTAGAACAAGGGATCAGGCTTTTGTGGTATCTAGACGACTGGCTGGTGGTGGCAGAGACGGAACAGTTATGCATCAATCATGTCAACATAACATTAAATCATGTAAAATCTCTAGGATTCAAGGTAAACCCGGTAAAGTCAAACCTTGTTCCCTCACGAGTGGTCCAGTGGATAGGGCTGGTCTGGGACACAGCTGCTCTCACTCTGAGTCAGAGTGTGGACAATCGGAACAGGTTTCGCAAGAAACTGTTTTTGTTTCTTCACAGTCTGACTACGACACGGAGAGTCTGGAAATCTCTGGTCGGCTCTCTCAACTGGATTCAACTAACTGTAAAGTTGGGCCGGTTGAAAGTCAAACGTTTAATATTGGAGGGCAACACATTTTTTCCACTATTGCCGGCGGAAACATTATGGCCCATCCCAAAATTAATACACAGCTTACTGGCGGTCTGGGCGAAGAGGGAAATATTGCACTCGGTCATGTCATGGACATCTCCTCCGCCGACGGTAGGGGTAGACACGGATGCGTCAGGAATGATAGGTTGGGGCTTTCAGTCAAACCACGGGCATCAGGGTCAAGGGCTTTGGTCCCATTCAGAAACCTCCCACATCAATGTCAAAGAGTTACTAGTCCCCTTGTATTTCCTTCAGGCTCACGGCTCTACTTTACGGGACAAATCGGTGGCCTTCAGGATGGACAATCTGAATACGGTTCACTGCATTCAGAAACAAGGGTCAACGAGATCTCGGAAGTTGCTAAACGTGTCAGAAAAGATTTTTGTTCTAGCCGACAAGCTGAACATTCATCTTCACGCATCTTATCTCCCAGGCGTAGCAAACGTCTGGGCAGACGCTCTGTCTTGGAGACAGAGCACAACAGTAGAATGGGTGCTCAAGCAAACCATTTTCGACCAAATGATTGCGGAGCCTTACCGTCCACAAGTGGATCTGTTTGCGTCCGAGGAGACTCACAAACTCCCGCTGTACCTCACCCGCCGGACAATAACGCCGGCGGGAGGACCCGACGCACTGGTGACGGCTTGGAACAGGTGGAGTTCCGTTTATCTGTTTCCGCCACCAGATGCTTCTCTAATGTGCCACGTAGTAAACAAACTACAGGATTATCGGGGCGTAGTCTCGTTAATCACGCCCCTGTGGCCGGCGCAGTTGTGGTACCAGCAATTGAAAACGTGGTGCCCGAACCCGGTGTCACTCCCGGTCGGGTATTTCCACTTAGATACGATTGGCAACCTAGAGACCTCGCTGACTTTTGCATTATGGACATTCAGGAGGCCAAGTGGCTAACACCGTATGGTAGAAACGTGACCGATAAATTCATGAATCAATATACCCAATCTACAAAGAGACAGTATCAATCGCACTGGCAGTCCTTTACTTCTTGGATACTTAGAACAGAACAAACCGTACCTTCGGCGGCTTTGGTTTTTCATTATTTAAACTATCTGTTCGAGCAGAAACGTCTATCTGTAGTAACGTCAAAAAATCACTTAACAGCGATTAGGATGCCATTCTTTGACCTTACAGGTCTAACCATACCACTAGCGGAGGAAACAGGTTTCATGAGAGCATGTTTTAAACTCCGCCCACCTCCCCGTCAGCTCATGCCTACCTGGTCTCTGGACAAGGCGTTGTCTTTACTTCATTCCCGTCTGTACCAAAATACTGCAGATTTTGACTTACTTTTAAAAAGGGCAGTATTCCTTATGGCTTTGGCTACCGGGAACAGGGTATCTGAGCTGGCGGCGATGAGCAACACACCTAATTGCATAAGGTTTGGTAGGCTCAATGAGTGTATTCACTTTGCACCTTCCCGGGGTTCATCGCCAAAAATGAACACAGTGAACATGTGTTTTCAGAGTTCACGGTGCCGGCGTTGAAAAGGGGAAAAGTGCACCATAATTTATGTCCAGTGCAAGCTCTAACCAAATATTTGAGAGTAGCACCTCTGAATCAACAGGGTGCTTTATGGGTAGCAAGTACGGGCAAACGCTTAATGAAACGTAAACTAGCTTCTCTCCTAGTCGAAGTCATTAAAGAGAGTAATCCCGGCGTCGTGGGAAGAGCCCACGATTTACGCAAATGGGCGGCCTCTTTGCGTTTCCTTAAGAATTTTTCTGTTGAGGACATAGCGTCCACGCACCTATGGTCCTCTAATCACACGTTTTTGACTCGATACCTTTCAGTAGCTCTAGACAGACCTTCCATGCTATGTATAGCTTTAAGGCAGAGGGTCTAGGTGGCCTCTAAGTCACTTATTGTGTAGATTAAGAAAAGAGGGGGGGGGGTGGGGGTGCAGTCAGTGTAACATAGGACACCCTAGACCCCGCCGGAGTATGTGTACGGAGCATACGAGCTGTGATACTGTATGTAGGTGTTGTGATATAAAATTTCTCTGTAGTATTCATTACAGGAAATTGTGCTAAAGTACAATAGTAGTAAAACAACAATTCTTGTTGTAAGTAGTTTTGGCTGTGAAGCAATATAATTTTAAGAAATCTCAGTAGTTGCGACTGCGAATTTTATTTTTGATGTAAGCACTTCTGCATAAGTACAAGAGTTCGGTACTTCTGCGAAAGTACAAGAGTTCATTTTATGTTTGGGTATATTTTTAGGAATATATCCACTAGTTTAATGGGGTTTATATGTGCACATGTAGACTTATAAGTTTTTATTTTTCACCACTTACTTTAAGTGGGGTGCCTTCTTAACTAGCAGATCTGTGTACAGAGTCTCAGAGTTAACCCTTTTTAATCAAGCAGGCTTCTTTGAAGCACGCTCCTGCTTGTACCCCTTTTTTGTATATATATGCTGTATAAAGTTTATGCGCAAAAAAAAAAAAAAAATACAAAGTAAGAATACTATGTGGTTGTTTGATTATCTGTTTTTGCTAGAGTTATGATATGATTACGAATGTCCCCCTCCAGTCTTAGATATCAGGCATAATCGTCAATGATGGAGGGGCCACTAATAAATTATAGGTTTGACTCCTGCAAGGAGATAAAGAAAACCTAATATTTAGTAATGGCCCCGTAATCATTGACGACTGGGGCCCTCCCGACCATCCCCTTCCCATTCGTTGATGTATCACAATCTAGATAAATTGTCATGTTGGGCCCAAATTTGGCAAATGAGTTTCAATGCGGATAAATGTAAAGTACTACATATCGGATACCTAAATGAGAAAGCAAACTATTCGATGAATGGCACTCAGCTTAAGAATGTAAACAGAGAAACCGATCTGGGAGTAACAATATCGAGTAACCTAAAACCGAGTCAACAATGTTCAGAAGTTGTTAAGAAGGCAAACAAAATAATTGGCTTTAAGGCAGGTCATTTGAGCATAAATCCAAAGTTATCCTAACCCTTTACAATTCCTTAGTCCGCCCTCTTCTGGAATACTGCGTTCAATCCTGGTGCCCTTATTACCAAAAGATATAAACAGCTAGAACGAGTTCAACGTAGAGTTACCAAAATGATACCTAGCCTAAAGAACAAACCATACGAGCGTCTTAGAGAATTAAATCTATTTCCTTTAACCCAGCGCAGATTAAGAGGTGACTTAATTTAAGTGTTCAAAATCATCAAAGGCATCGACAATATGAACTGTAGTAAGTACTTCACTATCGACCAATCTAATTACACGCGGGGAAACGGTTGCAAAATTATTGGTAAATCTTTAACTCACACAATCTAAGAATTTCTTCTTATCGAGTTGTCAACTTGTGGAATGGGCTTCCCCGAAACGTTATAGACTGCATCACCGTTGATTCATTTAAACTCCGCCTAGACAAATATCTCGCTTCAAACCCGCGACTGACTGCGTTTGTAAATGAATAACTTTATTTTATCCCCCCCTCAGTTACTAACCCATCTGTCCCCTACTAACTTCCTAATCCTGCCACGGACATTAGTTCCAGGGCAGTAATTCCCTTTCCAATGTTCCCTTACCCACTCTAAACCACTGTTTGGACACTTGATCCTCAGTGTTTTGGAGGACAAGCAACCTAGAAGGGTCACTAGATCTGTTGTTGCTTGATTTCCTTTGTACTCCTTTGTACTCCTTTGTATTAAGGATTTTGGTTTACTTGATATGTCAGTGAAGGAAGTATGACGCCTGAAGTCAGCGTCTGGTCAAATATCCACACAAGTACATCCACGAGTATATGGAAAGCTTATGAATAGTTATTCTTATTTTCTTTTTATTTATTATTTGTTACGAAGTTTTTTTCGTAGTGAGAACCCAATTTCATAATGACAGAACCATGAGTGAGGTTGCATGCGCTCATGATGAAGGCTCCTCAAAAATGTTTATGCTCTGCGCGGTAGATTCAAACTACGGTAAATGAGCGTTTGAAGAGGAGGCCTTATGTAATAGGCATAATCGTCAATGATTACGGGGCCACTACTAAATATTAGGTTTTCTTTATCTCCTTGCAGGAGTCAAACCTATAATAATTATCACCATGTTTCACTACCAAATCTTCAAATTAACAGAGAAATCTTAATGGGAACTTTGCAATTTACCGTCAGTTGAAAAGAAACAGAGTATAGTCACCGGTACAGAAGGGGCTAAGTAGGATTAGGTATATATTTTGTAACTCTAATTATCGTCAGACAAGTTAACCCCTTTTATACCGGCGACGTCTTTTGTACTCTATTATGGCTACTATTATGCGACTTCATTCAGTTTAACAAGGGTCTCCAGCAATAATTAACAGGCTTCGAACTATCTCACTTAAGGGGAGATTTCCACCTGGAGGATTTTTTTCTGAACCTCTTTCTCCCTCATGTTTAGCCCCATTGCTTGTGAGATTTAAAGTCGCTTGCCCCATTAGTTTGGCGATTTTAAGAACCCTCGCCCCATTTATGTCAATTTTAAGACCATTCGTGCCATTTAGGTGTCGATTTTTTCCTGGCGAGCGATAGCGAGCCTGTAATTTAAGGGGAACCGGCCTTCGGCCGCGACATTTTTCTACCGAAAAATGTACAAATTTATCTTGAAAGGGGGTCAAGGGGGAGTAATTTTAAGCTTGATGGAAGTATAGGGAATCAACTAAAAACCTCCCCTTAACCATTTTGACTACCACGGACCCTTCTTAAGCCGGTATCACACGAGCACTTTTTCACTCAACATTTATCCTCAACACTGGTCTGGCAGCCTGTGAGGTCAACATTTATACTATTTCGGTCACCTAAATTCAACTACCATCAGTCTAGTTTCCGATACCAGTATAAATTATTCCAGAAATGTTACCAGAAAAATGTTGATCATCGAATGTTGACTATAAAATCTCTCGTTTGATACCGGCTTAAAACTGCGCACAATAGTCTAAATATGGCTAGAATAAACCTAAAAAGACGTCGCCGGTACAGAAGGGGTTAATGAGGCCGTAGAAGGACATTTGGGTCTCGTAAGGCTACAGATTTATTGTGACGGTAAGACAGGAGGAATGGTGGAGTGGTGGAACGCTGGGGGGGGGGGGGGTAACAACTACGACACCAAGGAATTAATTAAAGGGTTATGTTTGTATTATTATTGTTCCTATTATTTTTATATACATTTCTTATAGTTGTTGTTGTTGTTGTTGTTCCCTAAGCTGCCTGGCCGAACAGCCCCGATTTCTTATAGTTGCTCCCAAGACCTGCATCAAGCTTAAACAACCGCCCTCAAGACCCCACTTCGAGATAAATTTGTACATTTGTCGGTAGAAAAATGCCCCGGCCGAAGGCCGGTTCCTTCTAAATTACAGGCTCGCTCTCGCTCGCCAGGAAAAAAGTCGACACCTAAATGGCACAAAAGGTCTTAATATTGACAAAGAAATAAGGCAAAAGGTCTATTACCAAAACGAGGCCATCATATATAGAAAGTTCAAGAATCTAGCGACTCTGATAAGAAGAAGAAGAGGTTACGTCGAGAGAGGTCCTGGAATAGACTAATAACTGTGACGCTCCTGCATAGTAGCCACGTGCGGGCATGCGCGAGTGTCGGCTGCCCAGCCGTTTACAAACCGGCTGGCGGCAGCCGGCCGGACGGCTTTTCCTTAGTATATATCCTACGACAATGTAACTAATGTCTGGGATATTCTTATGTTGTTTCACAGCTTGAAGCTGCCCTTATTCTTAACCAACACATCTTAGTATATTTTATTCTCGATAGTTGATTGTTTCATTATAATACATAAGATGCATTGTAGTGAAGGAGAGAGAGAGAGCGAGCGAGCAGGGTGGGGGAGGTGAGTGTTGCTTTTCCTCCTCCTCCCTCCTCCTGCCCGGAGGAGTTGCTCGCCCGCGTGGTCTTTTCTCTCGGTTTTGATTGGCTGGTGGTTCCTGGCGCCTTCTGCAGGCCTGCTGCCGGGTGACGTAGCGGCCTGTGATTGGCTGACCACCGTGCCTTTGTGTGGGATCCTGGAGGGGTCAAGAGGAGCTATTCTCCTCAGAGCTCACCTCACTGTCGTACCCTTCGGACCCCCTTGATATCTATCCCTCTCAACCCCACTTAGAAACTTTCTCTCGTACTTTGTATACCTTCCTTCCACTACTTCACCAATCTATTTAATTATCCCATCCCCTTGATAGACCTTATATCTATTATTGTATTAACGACGAGCTCTCAGATAATTAGATAGGATTTGGGCCTTATGCAGAGATGTAATTGTTAATGAGACCTAGGAAGCTTTTTTGTTGTCTCATATTTGGTGGTTTCATGCTTGCTAGTGTGTTCTTGTGGCAGGTGAGCAGGGGCTAGACTGGAGGGGAGGCTTTTTGTGATCCTTTAAGTAAAGTCTGCTGGTGCGAGTCCTGTGGACCTGCACGACTTTACTAGGATACCCGTGGGAGTCTGGGGGCATTTTCTTGTCGGTGTGCCTGTGTGTCTAGTGTTGTGTTGTGTGAGGGCCCTTGCCTAGTCCACTCAGCACTGCGCTAGCACGCCTTGCGTTTGTTTTAGGGTCGCCAGGAGAGAGTCAGATACTTGGGATCTGAGTCTCTCAAGAGAGCACCCTTTCAATTAGAGTAATTTGGCGCACAGACTTGGGAACGTCCCTAGGCTAGAGCAGGTGGCTCAGCCCGGGTATCCGAAGCCTATATCCTTCCGGCTAGACCTCTGCCACCTGGCAGATTAACAGCTAGCGGTTTATTATATCTGTATGCTTGTTATTGTGCCACAGTTTACCGTCTTTGTGAGCATTGTGAGTCAGGGTGTGGCTTAGAGACTCTGTTCGAGCAGGCTTGCCTGACTAAGAGTGAGAAGCACACCTGTATGTGGTTATGTTGCGAGTTGCTGCCTTTATTTAATTATACCTATGCCATTATACACTGTAGGTCCTATCATTAGTAGTTATTCCTGCTTATTAGTTAAGAGTTCTCTAAATCCGTAACGTACTTTCTTTGCTAAGCATCAGATCCTACAGTAGCCGCATGCAGTTTAGAAACCTGCATCTTGTCTACCTGTACGATGTTTTGAGGACTGTTTGCTTTCACCTTCTTTCACGCAGGGGTGATTAGTTGTATTAATTAACGTAACGTTAAATGTACTTTCTTCTAGTTTGTTATTAAATTGTTTCTGCAATTTAATTCCGTTATCTATCTTTTCCTTGAAGCTTTAAGTCAACTTAATTGTGTGATCTTTTATATAGCCTGCTTGACTATCAGCAGTCTATAGTGCGTGCACCCTGTAACCGAGTCATAGGATACTTTGTTGTCCAGGCAGGACTCTTGACGGTTTAGGGTGGTTTGTTGCCTGGGTTTATAGATAAGGGTTGGATCTAGCGTTTTCCGTTGTTGCTTGTTGCCGCATACCTAGTCCAATAGAAAGAGCCCAGTGTTTATATATCCCAGGACGTAACATAACACACATAACAAAGCCATTCCAAAGCTTCCTTTCTCTCTCCAACACCCCTTCTCCCCTTTCTACACTCTTCAGAAACTAGGAAAAGTAAAATGTAGATACGAGGTGCCGTTGTAAAGGCTTGTCCCTCAATACCTTCATCTGACCTGACTTGTTAACTATAGTCCATTCACTATAAGTAGGCCAAAAATCTCAACCACTAACCTCTATAGCTCTGAAACGACTAGAGTAATCGAGCTAACATTTCTACCGTTTGGGAAGAGTCAGCCAGGGAGGAGGTGTGGACATTTACAGCTCATTTGTTCTAGCCCTTTTTGAGTCTCAGAAGTTAGGGTTCAGGATTTCTGGCCTACCTACTTGGAACAGGGTATAGCTAGGGAAATAAGAAAATACACTGAGGGCCATTTAAACTAGATAACATTACGGATGTTAAATTAACCCCTTTTGTACCGGCGACGTCTTTTTCCTTTCATTCTAGCTATGTGTAAAATATTGTATGCAGCCTAAGAAGGATCTGATTAGTGTGTATGTATGTATGTATTTACTCAGGCCCAGTCCCCACTTTTCCTTTTTTTTTGGGGGGGGGGGGGGAGCGACTCAAGACAGAGCCCGAATTTGTGGCCTACCTATAATGAACAGGGTATAGGACCTCGGGGTTGGTAACAAAAAGAAGAAGTTACGTCGACAGAGGGCTGGAATTGGGACCTGGTAGTTAGTGTGAAAAACAAGTTGTACCCACAGAGGGCTGGAGTTGGCTGGGACATTTGGAGTTGGTCAGAAAGAAAGACAAAAATAAGTTACGTCGACAGAGGGTTTAAGTTGGCTGGGATCTGGGAGTTGGTAAGAAGAAGAAGAAGTTGTGTGGATAGAATGCTGGAGTTGGCTGGGATCTGGGAGTTTGTAAGAAAAAGAAGAAGTTATGTGGACAGAGGGCCTGGAGTTGGCTGGGATCTGGAAGTTGGTAAGAAAAGAAGTTTTGTGGACAGAGGGCCTGGAATTGGGTGGGATTTGGGAGTTGGTAAGAAACAAAAGAAGTTGTGTGGACATAGAGCCTAGAGTTGGCTGGGATCTGGAAGTTGGTAAGAAAAGAAGGGAGAAATTGTGTGGACAGAGGGCGTGGAATTGGCTGGGATCTGGGAGTTGGTAAGAAGAAGAAGTTATGTGGATAGAATGCTGGAGTTGGCTGGGATCTGGGAATTGGTAAGAAAAAGAAGAAGTTATGTGGACAGAGGGCCTGGAGTTGGCTGGGATCTGGGAGTTGGTAAGAAGAAGAAATTGTGTGAACAGAGAGCCTAGAGTTGGCTGGGATCTGGGAGTTGGTAAGAAGAAGAAATTGTGTGGACAGAGGGCGTGGAATTGGCTGGGATCTGGGAATTGGTAAGAAAGAAGTTATGTGGACAGAGAGGGCTGGAGTTGGGTGGGATCTGGGAGTTGGTAAGAAAATTAAGAAGTTATATGGACAGAGGGCCTGGAGTTGGCTGGGATCTGGAAGTTGGTAAGAAAAAGAAGGAGTTGTGTGGACAGAGGGCCTGGAATTGGTTGGGATCTGGGAGTTGGTAAGAAAAAGAAGAAGTTATATGGACAGAGGGCCTGGGGTTAGCTGGGATCTGGGAGTTGGCTTTGAGGCGGATTCACACGATTTCTATTTCCGGTAAATATAATGAGATTGGAAGTATTAACCTTATCTGTCCGTAGGGTATCTTTTTGAACCCTCCTTGTTTCAGTCCAATAGTTTAGATATTATATGACGCTTCCACCCATTAGTTTGGTGTTCGTAAGACGTTTCGGCTCATTAAAGTATATATTTGTTCTGGGTGAGCGATAGCGAGCATGCAATTTAAGAAAGACCATGAACATGTTTCTATCGATAAATGGAAAATGTAGCTTGAAGGGAGTCTAGGGGGCGTGTTTTACCATGAAGTAGCCTTTGGCGTTTTTGTAGTATAAGGGGACAACATATAATTAAATGTTACTCGAAAATGGCGGCAACGGACAAAATCCTTAGTAATGATTAAACAAAATATCATAATAACCCCCCCCCCCCCCAAGACGTTGGATGAGATAGTGTTAAGGAGTTGGTGCACTAGTTTCAGCAAGAGAGAGAGAGAGAGAGAGAGAGAGAGAGTAGAGAGTAGATAATATTAGGTCACATACTCCTTATGATAGTATAATTCAAATGCGGTGTGACCAAAGTACACTGTATACAACATATTGGGTATGAAAAAGGCATATAAATTGTCCATAATAATTATTCCATTTAAAGGGAGATGGGCTGTTTTTTTTTTTTTTTTTTCTATGTATTCATATATTCCTTTATTTCATAGTTTCCTCGATAGACATACCCATATATACATCATATACCAGGATAAAAAGGTAAATCACTATCAATATCCCCAATAACGTTATATACCTGTTCTATACGCTTTTCTTTTCCACCCCCTCTCTTTCCTGTTTGTGATCTTGCAGAGGTCAAGTTGAGGAAGGTTTGATGTAGCCGGTTTGGCGGAAAGGAAGACCCAAGACACACGATACACAACAGAAACCTTGTATTTCTAGAAGAGATCACTGGCGTATTGCGGAAGACCTGTTGTTTTGTAGAAGAAACTTAGTATAATCAATAACATGTTAGTGCTGTGTAGTAATATTTATTGTGTTGCATGTAGGCTATTGGACATTGTTATAGTTTAGGTTATAATTTATCCTTAAACAAATTCCTTCTATAGCAACTGCATATATATTCAATAAATACAAGTACATGAAATAGTTATCAAGGAAGATGGGGATAGGTAAATGGGAGGGGACTAAGGAAGGGGTGCTGGTTGGGGGCACAAGGGAACTAGTTTGAGCCCAGGGTAGAAGGGGGTGGTAGAGGTAGGGTTAGAGGGGGTGGTGGTGGCGTGGTTGTGTTGTGTAACATGGAGCGATGACCTCACCGCTTCATCACACAAACACACTTACATACACTTCATACACAATGTTCTCATGGGTTTGCGAATTAAATATTATCTATATTTTTAATTAAAGTTAATTTCTGAATGCATACAAACACACACACACACACACATGTATATATATATTTTGTTTTGATATGTGGATGAGGGAGACAAAAGGCAGAACTGCCTGTGACGAGTGCCTCCCCCAGTTGAAAGAGACATAGGGCCAAAATCAAGGAATGTTCGAGCCAAAATTCCTGGACTTTGAAGCAATTCAAGTCATAGGATGAAGGGAAGATGGATTCAGGGAGAGAGTTCCAGAACTCAGCTGTTGAATAGAAGAAGGTTTGGGAATATCGTTTCACTCTTGGACTGGAGAGTTGCACAGAGTAGGGATGGGATTGTGTTGCAAGACGGGCGCTATATACTCTACGTAGAGGTGCTACTATACACTAAGAGAGCTCTGAGGAACATTGATTATTGTAATAGCGGTAGAATAGAGTGAGAAATGCAACACTGCGGCGAAGTGAGATAGATTGCAAAGAGTCAGTGAGTAGACGTGAGTAAATGAGACGAAAGGCTTTCTTTTCTACTTTGTCGAGAAGTGTTGTGTGAGAGGATCCTCCCCACACATGCGAACAATACTCAATACATGGACGCACTGTGCCCCTGTACAGAGCAAGATGCTGTGCAGGGTTAAAGAACCTCCAGAGGCGGTTGAGCACACCCAGCTTCTTGGAAGCTGTTTTACCATGGGATGTAATATGGTCTTTCCAAGTGAGATCAGGAGAAAAAGAGACTCCTAGAATACTGAGAGAAGGTGAAGGATTGATTTGTGTATTGTTGAAGTATAAGAGATAGTCCTGTGAGAGTTCTTTATGAGTAATAAATGGAGAAATTGGGTTTTGGAAGCATTGAAAGCAACAAGAGTTTCTCAGCCTCAAATGGAAATAGTTGATAGGTCAGAAGTTAACTGCTTTATGGCATCATCAAATGATTTTTTGAGTGCTTGCATGCTGGGGGGGTTCTGGAAAACTAGTTGAATAGTGTAAGGTAGAGTCATCAGCATATGAATGGATAGGACTGGAGGTACAGTTGAGAAGATCATTAATGAATATTAGAAAGAGAATTGGAGATAGGACAGAACCCTGAGGAACACCGAAGTTGATAGGTTGAAGAAGTGAATGATGGCCGTCCACAACCGCAGCTATGGAACGGCCAGAAAGGAAATTCAAGATAAAGGCACAGATAGAGGGATAGAAACCAAAGGAGGGTAGATTAGAAATTTAGATTTGTGCCAGACTATCAAAGGCCTTCGATATGTATACCGCAATAGAAAAGGTCTCACGAAGTCCCGGATGGAGGATGACCAAGAGTTGGTAAGATATGAAAGGAGATCCCTAGTAGAGCGATCCTAAAGGAATCCATGCTGGTGATCTGAGAGTAGATTATGAGAAGAGAGATGCTTAAGAAATTTTGAAGTAAGAATAGTTTCAAAAACTTTGGAGATGCAAGAAATGAGAGCAATTGGACGATAGTTGGAGGGTTGAGAGTGGTCACCCTTCTTTGGGACAGGTTGAATGAGAGCAAACTTCCAGCAAGAAGGGAAGATGTTAGAGGAGAGACAGAGACGGAAGAGTTTGCCTAGGCAGGGAGTCAGCACGGAAGCACAGTTTTTAATACAACAGGAGGAACACCATCCAGACCATATGCCTTCTTAGTATTAAGCCCAGAGAGGGTAGAAAGTACATCTTTAGAAGAGATTAGGATATTAGGCATGAGTAAGTGAGAGGGGAGTGGAGAGGGAGTAATAGCACCGGAATCATCCTAGGTGGAGTTTCTACCGAAGGTTTGGGCGAAGAGTTTAGCTTTGTCAGAGGAAAAAGTTACGGTAGTGCCGTCAGAGTGGAAAAGGGGAGGGAAAGACGAGGAAGAAAAATTGTTGGAGAGGTTTTTGGCTAGATGCCAGAAAGCTTGGGAAGAGCTAGAGTTGGATAGTTCAGAGCATTTATTATTGATAAAAGAGTGTTTGGCAAGCCGAAGAACAGGTTTGGCTTGATTCCGGGTAGAAACATAGAAGGAATGAGATTCTTGAATTTGAAGACGTCGGCTGCGTTTGAATGCTTCCTCCTTATTGGGGACAGCAGTAGAACAAGCGTGAGTAAACCAAGATTTTTTTAAATTAGTCTGAGAGAAAGAAAATGGAATGTATGCCTCCATGCTTGAGAAGATTACCTCGGTAATGCGTTCAGCACTCTCTGAGGGTTCCCAGACACGGAAGCAAAAATCATTCCATGGGAAGTCAAAGAAGTACTGCCGGAGAGCCTCCCAGTCGGCAGCGCCAAACTGCCACAAGCGCCGCCGGCTGGGAGGATCGAATGGCCATACGGGAGAGATAGGACAGGTGACAGAGTTAAGTTTATGGTCGGAGAAGCCCAAAGGAGAGAAAAGATTAACAGTATAAGAGGATGGATTAGAAGTTAGAAACAAGTCAAGAATGTTGGGCCAATCTCCGAAGCGAACCAGGATACGGCTTGGTTGCTGAATCAACTGCTCTAGGTCATTTAGGATAGAAAATATGTAGGCTTGTTCACCAGGTTGGTCAGTGGAATGAGAGGAGAGCCATTGGCGGTGGTGAACGTTGAAATCTCCTAAGATGAAGATTTCTGAGAAAGGAGAGATGGATAGGATGTGTTCCACTTTAGAGTTAAGATAGTCAGAGAATTAGGGAAAGTCAGTAGAGTTAGGGGAAAGATAGACAGCACAGACATATATTGTATGAAAATGACAGGATAGTTTGAGCAATAAAGATGAGAATTCAGAGGAGTCGAAATCGGGAACACGAGAGCAAGTGAGTTTGTTCTGCATGTATGCACAATGTCTGCCTTTGGCTTTGAAACTAGGATAGAGAAAGTAGGAGGGTACAGAGAAGGGGCTGCTGGCAGTTGCCAGCATTTATATATATATATATACTGTATATACAGTACATATACATAATTATAATCATCGATGATAGATATCGATTGTTATGTTATTCCATATTTAAGCTATGTTATTTATGCACATCATATAAATAATTATGCTGCATACGAAACATAATAAATTATGTTTGAATGTATTACTTTGGAAAGGCTAACCCACTCTCAATTGGGTTTATTTTATTATTAGATATAATTAAACGTAAGCAATAATTGAATGTATTTAAAGAATTTATGTTTTCCATGCATTAGTTTTATAAGTAAAGATATTTTACAATTTGGAGGGTCAACGCGCCCCCCCCCCCCCCCCCCCTCCCCCACCTTATTGGGTTCATGCAGTCATCAGTTATTACTTATACTCGGTTTCCTTTCAGCTGACGGTAAATTGAATCCCTTAGCTGCTCATTCCTCGATACTTAATGGAAAAATATCAAACTACCATGTCTCTGCGTCATAATAAGACCAAGTTTATATATTCAGCACCAAATATCACTACAAAGTCTTCATAATAATTGAGATATCTAGATGGAAACTTTGCAATATACCGCCAGTTGAAAAGAAACAGAGTATAGTTATGTACAGTATATGAAGTGCTTGCGTAACCAATAAGTAGGACGATGAGCATATTTATAATCTGGCAGAGACATGGTCATTTTAGTTTGGGTACAAAACATGTGCAAAAGTTATGATTTGCTATATACGAGTTGGGTACCAAAATAAAGCTACTGGCCAATTTCCTTTTAATCCATGCATGAGTTAATTTCGATATCCTGTAAATATAAATAATCACATGCACACCGATATTCATTTATATATACATATAACCTATGAATTATTTTGTTAATTATTATTATTCAAAATCCAAGCATAATTTATCATGTTTTGTTTCATCATAACCAAACAAAAAATCCTGGTGAGTATGAAGTGTTATAGGCTTCTTATAAATCATAAATAAGGTTAGCTATCCCTTAAGTTCTCACAGGAAAACAAAACATTTAAACTCCAGAACTCTCTGGATTAAAGCCCAGGAACAAGTTGCTCCAGGGCATTCCCGCTTCGCCGGCAGTCGGTAAAAAACGGCGTACGCAAAATAAATGCGAAAACTTTACCTCCTGGCAACTAGGATGTGAGGGTATATAAGGCGGGCCGAGCTGTGACCAACCACCAGTCTCTTGCAGCTTTCTTGGTGAGTACAACAACATCTCTGACCATATGGCACTCTCACGAACCATAAGTAGTAGACTCCATGTTATTGTTCAGTCTTTGATCCTTTAAGGGAGCCCACCTCGCTTTTTTCTCGTTCTCTCCCTCTCTTTGGTTTGTATCCATTCGGCCCCATTCAGCCTACTGTTTTAAGACGTTTACCCCATCCAGGGGTCAATATTTTCCTGGCGAGCGGTAGCGAGCCAGCATATATATATATATTTGTTTTGACAGCAAGCTAAATTTGTACATTTTTCGATAGATAAATGTCTCCGGCAAAGTCGGATTTCTCCATACAATGCTGGCTTGCTATCGCTCGCCAGGAAAAAATCGACACCTGGATGGGGATAAACGTTTTAAAACAGTTGGTTGAATGGGGCCGAATGGATACAAGCCAGGGATAGAGAGAAAAGGAGACAAAGCTAAACAAAAAACGGTGACCCCCCTTAAATCCAAACTCTGAAGCCTTTGGGATATCCAATAGCACTATCTTGTCTTGTTTGGGTTTGATAAGGATTCCAATTAGTCTATAATTAGTATGACTCGTGAGTGTCCATTGGCTGGCTAATCTTAATGTTTTACTTAAGTTGCAGTTGAAGGATATTTTTGGTTGCAACTTAAAGAACACTTTCTGACGAGGATAGTAACGTAAAAATACATATTTGCACCTAGGTTTCTTTTGACCACGTATGCATATACTTACATATACATACACACATTTACAGTACATATGTGTATTTTATTATATATTTTTTTTTTTTTTTACATATAATCACATCAAATGGTAGGCTATACTGCTTGCTATTGCTTTTACATTATAGATGGCGATGCTATAATCCGGGGCCTTTTTCTACCGAATAATGCACAAATTTATCTCGAAGGAGAATCTTGGGGGTATTCTATAAGCTTGATGGGAGTCTTTTAAGCTTAATGGAGATTTAGGGAGGAAACTAGAAAAATAATGAATACATTAAAACAAAAAAAATCGACCAAAAAGTGAACCATCCCCCTTAATGCAGAGATTGTATTATTAAACTTGACTGAATAAATGTTTAGTTTCTCCTTGTGAGAGGATATATACATATATACATTCATACTCACTGTTTATCTTTGTGTCTCGCCTACACATAGAGTAATCCAGCTAGCTCTTACAAACACCCCATCCTCCTATTCATTTCACTACACTTTTAACAAGCACGCCACACTTCTTTCATTACAAAAAATAAATATGTTTGATAGATACATAAATAAATAAATAAAATGTACCTTGAATTTGGCTCTGTCACTTTTTTTCCAACTTTGGAGGAGACACTTATTATGGGCACTTTGTCTTTTGTCTCCTTCATACACACAAACATCTAGAAAGAAAGACTAGCCATAAAATTTGGTAGCTTGAATGTCTGGAATGAGGAAGTAGTACAGTAGGTGGTGAGGAAGGGAACTGTAGTTAGAGGGAGAGAGTCGGAGCTTGACCAAAATGTAAGCATTTTGTCGATAGAAAATGTTATGACGTACAAGGGACGGACATTCATAAATGAAAGAGAGACAAGCCATCAAAATTCACCCCAGGTGGAACTTAAGGGAAGGTTTTTATTTTGCTCCTAAGCCCTCCATCATGTTTTTAAAGAAAATACCCCCTAGAGATAAATTTGTACATTTTTCGGTACAGAATTGTCTCGGCCGAAGGCCGATTTCTCCTAAATTGCAGGCTTGCTATCGCTCGCCATGAAAAAATCAACACCTCAATGGCAGGAAGAAATCGACCTGGATGGGGATGAACGTCTTAAAACAGTTGGCTGAATGGTGCCAAATGGATACAAATCAGAGAAAGAGAGAAAAGGAGAGAAAGATAAAAAAAAACAGGTGACCCCCCTTAATTCTTTCGGCTGTAACCAGAATGTGTTAACCAATACACCATGGGACATCCTTAGGGGAAATATAAAGGTGCTGACTGTGACTATAATAACCTTGACAGAGTACGAACGAACGAACGATGGCTAGAGTAAAGTAGGAGAGTAGAGAGTTTTGGATAAAGGAAGAATAAGTTGAAAAATGGGTGACCAGATGTTGGTAGTGACTTTAAAATGCTTTACTGAGTATGTGTATGTTTCAAGAAGTGCTGGTGGTAAATATAGAAATGCTTAACTGTGTATGTTTTTTTAAAGTGCTGGGATGACTATAATAACCTAGATTGAAAGTATATATGTATATTTGTTGCAGGTGTGAGGGCAAGATGAAGTTGCTGGTGGTGACGACCCTGGTGGCGGCGGTGGCGGCGACTCAGAACTTCTATCGCATGCCGGAGCCCTACACATATTCCTGCAGAGACAGTCGCTGCATCAAGACCGAGCGGGCCGGAGCCAGGGAGGTCCGCTCTCTCAAGAACTGTCAGCTCACCTGCGGCAAGTGAGTCTACTTCTATACTGGTATTTGTCTAAATGGTCTTCCTAAAGAAGGGGAGCCAAAAAATAGAGTTCAAAATGTTGAGTGTGTGCTATGTTAAGAGGGTGTAATCTGTTCTATAGTATAGTTATATATTTGGTAAATTATATAAATGGTTAATATATCAGGGAAATCACTTATATGAGTAATTGTCGAACCTATTGCCTTAGATAAAGAATTCACAATTCTGATGTTCCATTGATGGTAGGAAAACTGACTGAATTTATGCCTTAATAGGTATATTGAATAATTTTGTTAATGTATATAACAAATTTTTCAGGTATGGAGCCATGTGGCCGCAGCCCACCGGTGACGTACAGCTGTCCTCAGAGACCGTGAGCTTCGTCCCCAGGAACATGCAGGTGACCAAGATGGCCACCTCAAACCCCAAGGTGAAGGAAATGATGGAGGAGGCCTACCGCTACTTCCAACGTAACATGCACTACCTGCACCCGGAGTATCCTGAGGAGTTCAAGACGCCCCTCAAGCCCGGCACCCACAGGACTTTTGTAAGTTCTTTTTCACTTAGGCCCTACTGTGTGGCCTACTCATATAGTATTGACAACGTTAAAAATCCGATGTTACATTACCATATTCAGATAACAGCAATATTTAGGTTGTGTTTTATGTTTGTGCCTTAAAGCTGTACTATTAGTATATTCCTTCAAACTGAAATGGGCTAACTATTGAAGTTAATGAATTGTATAATTTTTTTTTTTTCTTCTTAGCATACTTTGATTGTGAATAATATACAAAATATTCATTACAAATTTACATTCCAGGATATTCAGATGCTGGACAGGCTGGAGCAACAACACCAGCAGAAAGCACAGCAGCAGCAGCAGCAGCAGCAGCAGCAGCAGCAAACCCACCAACAGGAAGCTCACCAGAGACATGCGTTCAATAACGAAAACAACAACAGGTACTTTAGGTCCAACCTGAGGAACGACGAGGTGACCGAGGATTTCCTCCGTGTGTCTCCCTTCCTGAAGGAGCAAATCAACAGCCCCGGGGTGGAGCGACGCAACGTAAATGTTGAGATCACCGTCACCTCACCAGACCACAAGCTCACCCTAGACACTGACGAGAGCTACAACATGGTTGTTCAGGTTAGTATATTGGAATCTTCATCTATATGCTATTTGAATCTAATTCAATTTGTGCTCCATATGACACTAGCATCGAACCTTATTTTGTACTTAATTTACCTTTCCTTTGAGAAAGAGGCTCTGTTTTTGTTCATATTATGCTACATATATATGAGTATTCAGAAACATACAAGCTATCCTAGACAAGGCCTTCACAAAAAGACAAATAATCTTATACACCTCTCCGTGTCCCCCTCAGACTCAAGACGACACAACCACCATAACCATCCTGGCGACCTCCTACTACGGTGCCCGCCACGGCCTGGAGTCCCTGTCACAGCTTATTGCCTTTGATGACGCCTCCAGCTCCCTCAGCCTCGTCAGCAATGCCAAGATCAACGACGCCCCCAAGTTCAAGTAAGACTACAAAGGAGGGCAGCTTAGGAAAAGTCAACAACACCAAAGTCGCCACTGCATTAATGTTGTCCCTTGTTCTATAAATGAAGTGGCAAATTTAGTATTGTCGACGGCAATAGATCATATAAATAATACAAAATGGGTGATTCCTGTTTCCTGTACTGATGATCGTAATGATAATAATGACACGGAAAACACTCATAAGTTCAATTCTTATATAGTCCTTTTCCCACAGGTTCCGCGGCCTCATGTTGGACACTGGCCGCAACTTCTACCCCAAGAAGGACCTGATGAAGCTCCTCGACGCTATGTCCTACAACAAGATGAACTACTTCCACTGGCACATCACCGACGCCGCCTCCTTCCCCATGTATTCCAAGCGTGTCCCCAATATGGCTTACTATGGATCCTATTCCCCCAGGAAGGTCTACTACCCTGAGGACATCGCTGAGGTCGTCCAATACGCTAGGGTGAGCTTCCTAGGTCATTCAAAGACTTCTAAAATATACCATATTAGTGTCTGCAGTACAGTAATGTTGCCACTTGTTCCATAAAATCACCAGCATGAGCACCGATGTTTCAGATTGAATATATCAGTTAAATTCAGTTGATTTAATTGGAGTACTGCAGCCAACAGAAGACAAAGCTCTTCATGGACTCTACACAAACAAATATAATTCATTAGAAAGCTGTTTTTGAGTAGCATTATATGTAGGGATTGGAAGGAAAAGAATATGATTAGATCATTACCTATAAACACTATTACTTACTTACCTACCGTTCTAATTATGATAAAAATCTAGATAATTCCTGTGTTTTATATAAATGCGCTATCTGATAATTGTAAAAATCTGGTGTTTAATATATACCCCACCCGATATAATGGCTACCTTAGAATCTTGTCTAGTTAATCAGGTCATCCTAAAGCCCAATCAACACGTGCAAATTTAGTGTTAGACATTCCCAGGATCACAGGATTTGAGTAAAACACATGATGAAGCAAGGTCTATTACTCGACAATTCACATTTGTGTCATGGCAGAATTTTGTATGTGACTGTGTTGGCTACAGACTAACTAACCTTTGCTTCCCTGTTGCAGCTCCGTGGAATCAATGTGATCCCTGAGGTTGACGGCCCCGCACACGCCTCCGCCGGGTGGGAGTGGGGACAGAAGGAAGGCAAGGGCAACCTCGTCCTCTGCAACGAGAAGGTTAGTCAAACAATACGTAAACATTGCTTTCTCTATGTCGTTGGTCATGATAGTAATTAATGTATAATATTTAGAATGAAGTAATGTATCCACATTATATTGGTTGCTTGATAAAATAACATCGTTGTGATTATATGAAGAAGTGAAGCTCACCACAAGGAAAAACGCTTTTACTTGCGCTTAGAATTATTTGAAATTTGTGTATGCCAAGATATTTTAAAGCAAAAATAATATTTGTGTAAATATATAGAATTATTATAGCTATGCGCTATACTGTGCTGTATTCTTTGGACAAACGTCCTAGTAAACAGTTATGCTTACATGTAATGCTTTGTTCAGGGTCAGCCCTGGTACAGCGTGGGTAAGGAGCCTCCCAGTGGCCAGCTTAACCCTGTCAACCCCGAACTGTACCCCGTCCTTGGTGAGCTATACAAGGACATGATGGAATACTTCGATCCCGAGATGGTCCACATGGGCGGTGACGATGTGAGTAACCAATAAATTTGACATTTTAAACCACCAGATGATTGTTACTTGATTGATATATTTATGGTATGCCTCATTATTCACTTTCTTTGAAAGATTACACAGGCAAGGTAAACTTGCTTCTTGTTTTCATATGTTTTATTATCATATTTAGTATGAGAATCTCACACCTATTTTATAATACTTTAGGTGAGCTTCAAGTGCTGGGCTAACGCCAACGAGATCAAGGAGTACCTCGCTGCCAACAACAAGGAGGCCACCAGCCGTGAGTACTTTGAGCTGTGGAACACCTACCAGGTTAATGCCTTCTCCAAGCTGAGGGAAGCTGCAACAGCTACTGGTCAGAACCGCCAGGTCACACCCATTGTCCATTCCTCTTCCTTTGCTGAAAACTATTTGGACAAGAATACTTACATCATCCAGATTGCTGAATTTGCCAATAGTACCGACATCACAAAATATATTAATAAGGGCTTCAAAGTTATCTTCTCCAACCAAGATCAATGGCGAATTGATTGCTCTACCACCAGCTGGCTGGGCGACAAGGCTAAGAGCTGTGCTAAGGAGCTGCCTACATGGGAGCACTTCTATAAGAACAGCCCCTTAGACATGCTTCAGTTCCTGGGCGTTTCTGCCTCTCGCTCTGGCGAGGCTGTAAATGGTATCAACCCCAAGGAGTTGGTGTTGGGTGGTGAGGCAACCCTGTGGAGCTCTGAGACTGATGCCAATGGTTTCCAGGCCAAGACCTGGCCCCGTGTGTCTGCCCTCGCGGAGCGTCTCTGGAGTGACCCCCTCCTACCCGTGCAGGACGACACCTCACAGAAGCGCCTTAACACTCACCGCCAGCGCATGGTTGACTTGGGTGTCCATGCTGATCCCATGCAGCCTGAGTACTGCATGCATGATGAGAGTGCTTGCTACAGCCAGGAGTACTTTGAGAGACACGCTTCCGTCCAGCCCTCTCAGACCAGCCAGACCACGGTTTAAGAAAGTCTCCTTGTAGGCTACTGGCAGACTCAGCCTCACAACACCTCCGTCAAGACATACACACACACAGTGACGCTGAAGAGACTGGTCACTTAACAAGTCCCTCCATCAAACAAACTAATTTATTCTTTCATATTATGTTACTATGGGAAGTAAGGCTGAGTGAAGATAGAACAACATCTGAATACAGCAAGATGGTTCGTGTGGCACCATCTGCAAGGACCATTCATTACTGATGCAATTTTTAGCACGAAATTCAGGGAATAATTTTTTTTTAATAAAAAATATCAAACATATTTATTGTTTTTCAATTACATATCGATAAGTAGCAAGTATACATTACAACCTTTACATGTCTGCATATTGTGAAATTTTAGTCAGGTCTAGACAATGTCTGAAATTTTATAGCGGTTTATTCAATGAAATATTCCAATTATCATGCAAGTGATATTAGTGATTCAGATACACAAAGCAAGCGTAACACAGGTGTATTTGTATGCAGTATATATATATATAATATATATAGTTTTTGAAACTATTCTTGCTTCCAAATTTCTTAAGCATTTCTCTTTTTATAATCTGCTCTCAGATCGCCAGTATGGCTTCCTTAAGTGTCGCTCTACTGGTGATCTTCTTTCATATCTTACTAACTCTTGGTCATCCTCCTTTCTGGACTTCGGTGAGACTTTTTCTATTGCACTAGACATATCGAAAGCCTTCAATAGAATCTGGCACAAATATTTAATTTCTAAACTACCCTCCGTCGGTCTCTATCCCTCCATCTATGCCTTTGTCTCTAATTTCCTTTCCGGCCGTTCCATAGCTGCGGTTGTGGAGGGCCATCGCTCACTTCCTCACCCTATAAACTCCGGTGTTCCTCAGGGCTCTGTCCTATCTCCTATTCTCTTTCTAATTTTTAAAAATTATCTTCTCAACTGTACCTCAATTCCCATCCATCCCTACGCAGACAACTCAACCTTACACTACTCCATTAGTTTTTCGGAACGCCCCAGCCAGCAATCCCTCAACGACAAACGTAATGAAGCCATAGAACACTTAAATTTTGATCTAACTACTATCTCCAATTGGGGCAGAGAAAACCTTGTTACCTTTAATGCTTCCAAAAACCAATTTTCTCCATCTATCTACCCATCCGGAACTCCCCGCGGACTATCCCTTATTCTTCAACAATACAAAAATCAATTCTTCATCTTCTCTCATATTCTTGGTGTCTCTTTTTCTTCTGCTCTCATTTGGAAGGACCATATTAACAGTCTTGCTAAGGCAGCCTCCCAGAAGCTGGGTGTGCTCTACCGCCTTAGGGGTTTCTTTACCCCTGCACAGCTTCTTGCTCTGTACAGGGGCATAGTGCATCCTTGTATTGAATATTGTTCACATGTGTTGGGAGGTTCCTCTCACACCGCTCTCCTAGACAAAGTTGAAAGGAAGGCCTTTCGTATCATTAACTCTCGTCCACTCACCAACTCTCTGCAAGCTCTCTCTCTCCGCCGCAATGTTGCATCTCTCGCTATACTATCGCTACTATAATAATCAGTGTTCCTCAGAGCTTTCCCAGCTTTTCCCACCTCCTTTACGTAGGGCACGTGGTACCCGTCTTTCAACACAATCCCACCCCTACTCTGTGCAACTCTCCAACCCAAGAGTGAAATATTACTCTCAAACTTTCTTCTATTCAACAGCTGAGCTCTGGAACTCTCTCTCAGATTCAGTCTTTCCCTCTTCCTATGACTTAAATTGGTTCAAACTCTGTGTGTCCAGGCATTTTGGCTCGAACGTCCCTTGATTTTGGCCCTGTTACTCTTTCAACTATGGGGGAGGCACTCGCTATAGTCAGTTCTGCCTTGTTCCTCCCTCACTCACATAGAAAAA
>CM064487.1:122880628-123339008 GCA_032716605.1 Paralithodes platypus
GTTCTCCGATTTTGGGTCCCTTACTGCAAAGTTCCATTTTCGTGTCCAGTCCAGATCTACTGTAGTCTATGACTGCATATACTGTATATACATACTGCATGATTACATTTTTTGGCAGAGCTACTTTTAATCATACTATTTTTGGTATTTATCTGCATATTATTGACAAATTAAAAAACGGCGTTTAACCCGGGAAAGGCACCAGGATTCTTAAGAGGTTTTACTGGGCGAAGGCACCGGGACTCGTAAGAGCTTAGGCATAAAAAAATGCCTTTCAAAACACCCCACTGGCATTCAAAACAAAGCAATATGTGATTAAGTGAGATAATTCCCCTCCATACCTCTTATCACTCCTCCACATGTGTCGAACCCCCCCCCTCCCTTCCTCTCCTTCCTCCCTTTTCCCCACCCCCCTCAATTATCACCTATTTTTCCTCTTATTCCTCCTTTTATCGGGTAATTTTCAGTGCGAATTTCCTCCCCACTGTCTCAGGGTCATAGGGGAGGCAGTTAGAGATCCTAGCAACATAGAGACTTCACTTGCAAGACGTCCGTATCGATCGGGAAGTGAGAGAGAGAGAGGGTTGCGCAGGCTCTCCCCTCCTGATATGATCGATCGGCAATAATACGTCTTTTTCACCCCCAAATACTATTCCCACTTGTTTTATTGCTATTGCATGTTAATATCTTCATATTACACGTAAAATAGGCGCATATGATTAAGTAAGAACGATATTTATGGTAAAATGACGATTTTCGTCGGAAATAAACCAAAATACCTTCGCCTGGCGGGACGTTTCAAATACCATAGCTATGCGCTTCCTGGGTTAAGGAGCTAGTGGCTGTTTTTTCTATTAATTCACTTATTCTATTATTTTTTAGTTTCCTCACTATACCTCTATTAAACTTAAAAAAACACCCCCTAAAATAAATTTGTAAATTTTTCGGTAGAAAATGGTCCCGGCCAAAGGCCGGTTCCTCGTATAATTACAGGCTCGCTATCGCTCGCCAGGAAAAAATCGACACCTAAATGGCAAGATAGGTCTTAAATTTGACAACGAAATGGAGCTATAGGTGTTGAAATCGCCAAACTAATGGGCCGAACGTCTCAAAACTAATTGGGCTAAACACGAAGGAGAAAGTGAGCCAGAAAAACGGCTCATCTCCCCTTAACAATGAAAAGGATTGTTTAAGGCTGTATATTATTCTTACCATTATACGCTCCTAAATAGATATAATAACCAAAATAATAAAGAGCTCGGTTATACAGCGCTTCTTTACATAAGGCATCTCCAACACCCACGATCCGAAATTATCACAGTTATATTATATTTTAACTTAAGGGATAATGTTTTCTTAACTGCCTTCTCCCTCGTGTTTAACCCCATTAGTTTTGAGATTATAAGACGTTCGCCCCTATTAGTTTCGCGATTTAAGACCTTTTGCCACATTTCTGTCAATTGTAAGACCTAATTTCTTGCCATTTAGGTGAATATTTCTTTCCTGGCGATCGATAGCGAGCCTGTGATTTAGGAGCAATTGTCCTTCGGCCGGGACAATTTTCTACTAAAAAATGTACACATCTTTCTCGATGGGAGGTCTTGGGGGTAATGTTTAAGCTTGATGGAGGTCTCTGGAGGAAACTAAAGAAAACAAAAACAAAGAAATAAATTAGCAAATTAATATATAAATTCAAATCTCCCCTAAACCTTATAACTATGACAGGTCCTTTGTCATCATCGAATTGTCTGATTGAACTAAAACAAAAAATGTCATGTTTAGCTCTGAACTTTCCTGAAGTGAATAAAATTGTCTAATGTTAGCCATGAATGACATACAGAAAAAAAACATCGTCTGGAAATGGGTTTATCCTTGTTTTGGTAACCATTCTTTGGGTAGAGATCCTTTCTAAGCCCACTAGAATCGTCTGGAGGTTGCTGAAATAAGGTTCTAATCATCATAGGGATGGATAAATTATAATGTAAAACTTGCCAAATAAACAAACCAAAACTTGTACGAACACAGTAAAAAGACAAAACAACTAATCAAAATCGTTATGTGGAAACAACGCTTATGGGGGGATGGGCCGGTTTTCTGGACCACTTTCTCCCTCATGTTTAGCCCCATTAGTTTTCAGATGTTAAGATGTTTGCCCCATTAGTTAGTCGATTTTAAGACCTTTTGCCCCATTTCTTTGTCAATATTTAGACCTTTCGTGCTATTTAGGTGTCGATATTTTCCCTGGCGAACGATAGTGAGCCTGTATTGTTGGAAGAACCGGCCTTCGGCCGAGACATTTTTCTACCGAAAAATGTACAAATTAGAAGAGGGATCTAATGGATTTTTTTTTTCTTAAATTTGATGGAGGTCTAGGGAGGAAACTAGATAAATAACGAATACATGCAAAAATCACCCACAAAGTTAACCATCCCCCCTTAAGCAAAATAATAATTTATAAATAAAAGAACAAGCTGTATATTTTACTTGCCATGCAGAGGATGGATGATCAAAACAGGGTGAAGAAAAGCAAGTCTATGAACGTGCAGGGAGCTACACCGAGGGATAGACCAAGAAAGACGTGGGATCTTGAAATATCATTGAAATAATATATGGACCGTACTTAAGAGCCATTATTCTTATTATCAGCCCACTTACACACTATTAACTCTTAGATGACCCGATTACGCATTTCATTTTTTATTTCTAGCTACTATTAGACGATTGTATTCAGCTTAGGAAGGATATATGGAAGTCAGAGGGTTGATTGACATAGTCTTTACTCTCCTAATGTCCACAGATACTTCCTAAGCTGTATAAAATCGTCTTATGATAGCCAGAATAGACTGTCGAAATGCGTCATACTCTTCAGAGGGATAAAACTCCCAGGATATCGTCCATTATCCAGTACTACAAAACTTTAGGGGGGATGGGCGTATTTAAGTTGCTCATTTATGTATCTTTTCATAATTTTTTTAGTTTTCTCCCAAAACCTTCATCAAGCTTAAAATAAACACACCTCAAGACCCCTCCTTCAAAATAAATGTGTACATTTTTCGATATAAAAAAAGACGGCCTTCGGCCTAGACATTGTTCTATCAAAAAATTTACAACTATAACTTGGAGGGTCTTGGGTTTTTTTTTGTTTGATTTTTTTTAAGCTTGATAGAGGTTTAGGGAGGAAACTAAAAAAATTATAACAAAATATATAAATGTGGAAATAAATACGCCCATTCCCCCTTAACCCCCACTCAGGAAATCAGTGCTGGTATGGCGGGTGCTGATGACAAAGGTAATACGGCAAACAAAACAGATCCGTATAAAGCCGGTATCACACGAGAGCTTTTATAGTCAACACTCGATCATCAACAATTTTCTGGCAACATTTCTGGAATATTGTGCACTGATATCGAAAACTAGACTCTTGCTAGATGAATTTAGGTGATCCAAATATTCTAAATGTTGATCTCATAAGCTGCCAGACCAGTGATGAGGATAAATGTTGAGTGAAAAAGCGCTCGTGTGATACCGACTGGAGGGGGTACTACTCGCTTTTTATGGACCTCCTTCTCCCTCGTGTTTAGCATATTAGTTTTGAGATTTTAAGACGTTCCTTCTATTAGTTTGGCGATTTTAATACCTTTCACCCCATTTCGTTGTCAATTTTAAGACCTTTTGTACTATTTAGGTGTCATTTACTCATTTTTGTCCTGGCCAGCAATAGCGAGCCTGATATTTTAAGAGATATCGGCCTTATCCCGGGACACTTTTCTACCCAAATATGTACAATTTAATCTTGAAGGAGGGTCTAGGGGGTGTTTTTCTAAGTTTGATGGAGGTCTAGCGAGGAAACTAAGAAATAAAGGAATAAATATACCAAAAAAAACGTCCCTTCTCCCTTTAAGGGTTGTTGTCCCCGGGCAGTGGGAACCGGCAGCAGGTAATAAATGTTAGGACGTAAGCCAAATAAATACGGAGAGCCGAAGATGGCAACGTGAGCTAGGCCTATGAGGGTATATAAGGAGGGCCGAGGCACGACGGAGCACCAGTCTTCTGCAGCAGCGATCTGGGTGAGTAACACGCACCATGGGACTAGAGTTCTCCCAGAGAGGCTCCTGTCCTGACGTTATTCTTGACTTACAGTGTGCTACAGTACAAACGTTATTCTTGACTTACAGTATGCTGGCTTGGTAATCCAATAGTGTCTCTAAAGTCCTATTTTAACTATAAAAGAGTTG
This sequence comes from Paralithodes platypus, assembly GCA_032716605.1. Lineage (NCBI taxonomy): Eukaryota > Metazoa > Arthropoda > Malacostraca > Decapoda > Lithodidae > Paralithodes > Paralithodes platypus. The sequence continues at coordinate 122,884,864 of CM064487.1, forward strand.
GACACAGCAGCTCAGGGGTGTACACTTAGCTTTCCTCTGAGCGATGTCAAAGTCAAGGCTATTGCGAGTTTGGACCACCGCATCAGTAGTGGCCCATATTCCTTGAGAAACACCATCATTGTCGGTTGTAATTACTAAAGTGTTTTGCGTATTGCTAGCCAGTCAATAAGATACGCTTGTTGTTTCATTTTCTATGAGAAGTACTGTGATAATATTACACAGGATAATATTACACAGTTTCTATGAGAAAACTGTGATAATATTAACACAATTTCTATGAGAAGTACTGTGCTAATATTACACAATTTCTATGAGAAGTACTGTGATAATATTAACACAATTTCTATGAGAAGTACTGTGATAATATTACACAATTTCTATGAGAAGTACTGTGATAATATTACACAATTTCTATGAGAAGTACTGTGATAATATTAACACAATTTCTATGAGAAGTACTGTGATAATATTACACAATTTCTATGAGAAGTACTGTGATAATATTAACACAATTTCTATGAGAAGTACTGTGATAATATTACACAATTTCTATGAGAAGTACTGTGTTAATAGTACAGTCCTCATTACTATTACAACAACTACCGTACCATACTGACTGGCTAGGAATACGGCAAATCTATAATAATTACCACCGACAATGATTCGGCTTCTCAAGGAATCAAGTCCAGTATAGTGAGGATGGGAATGACAGGAGGAATAATTGTTGTTGTTCAAGCTTTCAATGGCCTTTATCTTGACTTAAGGGGAGATGGGTCGTTTTTATGGTCCCCCCTTTTTCCTCATGTTTAGCCCCATTCGTTTACAGATTTTAAGACTTTCGACCCATTAGTTTGGCGATTTTAAACCTTTCGTCCTATTTCTACATAAATATCAAGACCTTTCGTGCTACATACTGTAGGTGTCGATTTTTTCCTGACGAGCGATAGCGAACCTTTAAATTTAAGAGAAACCGGCCTTCAGCCGAGAAATTTTTCTATCGAAAAATGTACAAACTCCCATGCTCTCACCTTCATTACTCAGCTATTACGAAGATTTTGTAGCGAAATATGTTGCTAATTATGAAAACGTGGCATTGATAGAACACAGAGACAGTAGTATCCTAGTTTGTCATTAAGCATCGAGGAATCAGCTGCTAAGGGATTCAATTTACTGTCAGTAGAAATGAAACCGGCTTTAGTAGACATATCTGATTGTAGTTTTATTTGTGGGAGTGAACGGGAAGAATTACGGTGGTTGTGGTGAACATAAGGGGTTGTAATGCAGAAATATTTATACAAAGTTTTGACTGAGTATGTGTTTGTGCTAAGCCGTGCTGAATGCAAAGTATAATACATTTGACTGAGTGTGTACATGTTTGGTTAAACAAGTGAGAGGATAGGATGAAATAGCTGTAATTGAGAGACTTGAAATATACCTGATTACATTCGTGTGTATGTGTGTGTGTGTGTGTGTGTGTGTGTGTATGGGTTAGATCCATGCTACAGGTGCTGGTGGTCAAATTAAGGAAATAATTGTTGTAATGGACTGATTGGAATACTACATTTTATTAAAGGGGGTCACCGGCTTCTTTTATCTTTCTCTCCTTTTCTCTCTTTCCCTGGCTTGTATCCATTCGGCCCCATTCAGCCTACTGTTTTAAGACTTTTATCCCCATCCAGGTGTCGATTTTTTCCTGGCGAGCGATAGCGAACCAGCATTGTATGGAGAAATCCGGCTTCGCCAGAGAAATTTTGCTATCGAAAAATTTACAAATTTAGCTTGCTGTCAAAACAAAAATATATATATGCTGGCTCGCTACCGCTCGCCGGGAAAATATTGACACATGGATGGGGGTAAACGTCTTAAACAGTAAGCTGAATGGGGCCGAATGAATACAAGCCAAAGAGAGAGGGAGAGAAAGAGAAAAAAGCGAGGTGGGCTCCCTTAAGTGTGTATGCAGGTGTGTTTAACCAGATATTGTATGAGAGAACATGACGGTGTGTGTGTGTGTGTGTGTGTGATAAATACAGAGACTGTAATAATGTCACAAGCAAATTATTGAGTGGTCCTATGTATGTGTATTAAAATTCTGAAATTGCAATATTGCAATTGACTAAGTATGTACGTATATTTGCTGAAGATAGTGTAGTGTAGGTTGCCTAAATCTGTGTTTCTATGCTACAAAAAAAATATATATATATACACAGTATATATATACAATATATATATATATATATATATATATATATATATATATATATATATATATATATATATATATATACTATATCTATATATATATATATATATATATATATATATATATATATATATATATACTGCATATATATATATATATATATATATATATATATATATATATATATATATATATATATAGATATATAACACAAAATAATAACGTCCTGGTGGTGACTATAATTTTCAAAAATGCATATACATAAATATTATTGTTTTGTTCTGGTGACCTTGCCCATGACTGGCCTTTACATCGGAACATGCTCATGACTGTGTACGTTGTGTGTGTGTGTGTGTGTGTGTGTGTGTGTGTTTGTGTATTTATGATGTTGAAAGAGAGAGCTGAAATGCAGGTAGTATTTATCTTATATTGTAATTAATGTACTGTAATACTAAGCTTGGTTCTATTTTTCATTTATGTTTACAATTATGTATTCAGTTTTTATTCGTTAATTTGTTTATTTTTTGTGTATTTTATTTTATTTTATTTATATGTTTTATATGTGTATGCATATATGCAGTATATATATATATATATATATATATTTTTTTTTTTTTTTTTTTTTTTTTTTTTTTCCAGGTAAGAGAAACGGATGAATGTGCTGATTTTGAATATATTAAGCTTGACTGAGTATGTGTATAATCAGGGTTTTCAAGGTACTGTTAGTCGACTTTAAATATTTTTATTTTTGTATTTATTTTTTTATTTTTTGTCGATGAGGGAGACAAAAGGCAGAACTGCCTGTATGTATGTAAATGATCAATGTATAAATGTTGTGATATCTTATTGTGAAGGGTGCATTGAAATCAAAGGTTATGGACTCTATTAGTTATTGTATGAAAGTGTACCAACACAAAATATGTTGGGAGAAATCTGCAGTATGTGAGTTATGGGGAGAGATATTGGGCAAGCTATATTCAACTCTCACCAGAACATAAACATTCCATCATGCGATGATCACCTGATAATTATGAACTTCCTCGAACTTCACCTGATCCATATAATGATGACAAGGCTTTAGTTCCTTGAAATTACAGACATAACTAATGAAAAAGATACAATGTGAGGTGCCTCTCATACAGGGTGATAGAAGATTACCCAAATCACTTGAAACACTTTAATTTATATGCAACTCGCGTGTGTTTATGTTTCTAGTGCGAGGGTAAGATGAAGGTGCTGGTGATGACGACCCTGGTGGTGGCGGTGGCGGCGACTCAGAACTTCTACCGCATGCCGGAGCCCTACACATATTCCTGCAAAGACACTCGCTGCATCAAGACCGACCGGGCCGGAGCCAAGGAGGTCCGCTCTCTCAAGAACTGTCAGCTCACCTGCGGCAAGTGAGTCTACTTCTATACTGGTACTTGTCTAAATAGTCTTCGTAAATGAGGGGACCCAAAACTAGAGAGTTTAAGATGTTGAGTTTGTGTAATGTCAAGAGGGTGTAATTTTCTCTATAGGGGAGGTATTAATTAGGTATCAGATAAGATGGTATGGATAAAATATAAAGATGGTTAATATATCAGGGAAATCAATTCTAGCAGGATAATCCTTAAGTGAGCCCTATCAGTACAAAATTTAACAATTTTTATGGGCCATGGATGTTAGGACAACTGACTGAATTTATGCCTTAATAGGTATATCGAATATGTGTGTTTATGTATATATCAATTTGTCAGGTATGGAGCCCTGTGGCCGCAGCCTACCGGTGACGTCCAGCTGTCCTCAGAGACCGTGAGCTTCGTCCCCAGGAACATGCAGGTGACCAAGATGGCCACCTCAAACCCCAAGGTGAAGGAAATGATGGAGGAGGCCTACCGCTACTTCCAACGTAACATGCACTACCTGCACCCGGAGTATCCTGAGGAGTTCAAGACGCCCCTCAAGCCCGGCACCCACGGGACTTATGTAAGTTGTTTCCTGCCTTAGATTTTCTCATCAATTTTTTTTTTTTTTTTTATGATTACTCCAAATTGTTATTTCATATAATTCTATGGTATATTCCCATGTCCTTTCATTGAAATGGTAGCATTTTCGTCAAAATCAGCATTGTAAAACTAATGAAGTCAAAGCATTGTATAATAATAACAAATTATTTAGTGTGCTTTGTGTCATTAGCATATATCTTTTTAAACAATGCACAATATGCTCATACAAATCAAAATTACAGAATGTTCAGACACTTGAGAAACAGCAAGAACAACACCAACAGAAACAACAACAGAACCAACAGGAGCCACAGCAGAGGCACTTCGAGTTCGGTAATGAGTTCCACAACAAGAACTTTAGGTCCAACCTGAGGAACTACGAGGTGACCGAGGATTTCATCCATGTGTCTCCCTTCCTGAAGGATCAGACCATCAGCCCCGGGGTGGAGCGACACAACGTCAATGTTGAGATCACCGTCACCTCACCAGACCACAAGCTCACCCTTGAAACTGACGAGAGCTACAACATGGTCGTTCAGGTTAGTTACTTTGGATCTGCGTTTGTATAATAGAAAATAATACAGTATAATATAGGATTCCATGTGATAGCAGCACTCCATCATATTCCGTATTTGATTTGCTATATCCTGTTTGTTTGTTTTTTGTATTGTTATTTGTTTGTTTGTTTTTATTATATCAGATGCATTCATTATCCTACTGTAGATATATAATGTATCAATATAAATACATTTGTTTCTGTTTTCACTATGATTATGCTCATTTGTCTGTATATGTCTTTATTCAGAATTACACATGTTAACATAGGCTTTCAAAATGTAACTAATATAAACATCTGTACCGACCCCTCAGACCCAGGAGGACACAACCACCGTAACCATCCTGGCCACCTCCTACTACGGTGCCCGCCACGGCCTGGAGTCCCTGTCACAGCTTATTGCCTTTGATGACTCCTCCAGCTCCCTCAGTATGGTCACCAATGCCAAGATCAACGACGCCCCCAAGTTCAAGTAAGACTATACAAAAAAATAAAAATAATAATAATTAATAAAAACAATTAATAAAAAACACATAAAAAATAGACAGTAGGGTAATCACTGGTAACGTTTTGTATACATCATCGGGTTTCGTTTTTTTTTCGTTTTTTTTTTACAAGTAATCTTGGGCATGGTATCAGCTCAGGAAAAACCTGTGTAATCCATTTGAACGACATATATTTGGAAGAAACCTTGTCCTGTAGTGAATGAAGTGATGACAATAGTGATAACACAGGATTAAAACAAACAAGTATCAACATATCTGCTGATTCTCACTAGCTTGCTTGTGGTAGGGTGGAGATTTGAATTGATTTGTAATTTTTATATAATTACTATTTTTAGTTTCCCCCTTAGACCTCCATCAAGCTTTAAAAAAAGAACAAGACCCCCTCCTTCGAGATGAATTTGAGCATTTTTTTATAGAAAAATGCTTCGGCCAAAGACTGGTCTCCTAAACTGCAAGCTCGCTGTCATGCCTAAATTGCACGAAAGGTCTTAAAATATCTAAACTAATGGAGCTGAACATGAGGGAGAAGGGAGTCCAGAAAATCCCCTCTTAAGGATGGAATAATGATAGACTTTCAAGAAATAAAATTAATAAAGATGGGGATCATAAGCTGCCAACCAGTCAAGGCTTTTCAACAGCATATTTTTCTAACTCGGTCAAATGACATTGGTCATAAAGGTAATAGCATCTCAAAACCTTAAAATGACCTTCGCATACTCAACACTCAACTATTCAAAAAATGCAATGGTCTCATAAATTCCTTTTCCCACAGGTTCCGCGGCCTCATGTTGGACACTGGCCGCAACTTCTACCCCAAGAAGGACCTGATGAAGCTCCTCGACGCTATGTCTTACAACAAGATGAACTACTTCCACTGGCACATCACCGACGCCGCCTCCTTCCCCATGTATTCCAACCGCGTCCCCAATATGGCTTACTATGGCTCCTACTCCCCCAGGAAGGTCTACTACCCTGAGGACATCGCTGAGGTCGTCCACTACGCTAGGGTGAGCTTCCTTGGGCATTCAAAGACTTCTAAAATATACCATATTAGTGTCTGCAGTAGAGTAATGCTGCCACTTGCCATCCTCAGCATGGCACCGGGTGTTTCACATTGCTTATATCAGTTAAATTCAGTTGATTTCATTGCAGTATTGCAGCCAACAGATGTCAAAGCTCTTCATGGACACTACACAAACAAAATAATTCATTTGATGGCTGTCCGTAGCGTCATATGCAGGGATCATTGGATCATTATCTTAAAACGATCAATACTTGGTTATCTACCAGACAGTCTATTGTAATAACAATCTGCCAATTCCTGTTTTATATATCTGCGTTATCTGATCTTTGTGACAAGCTTTTATTTGAAGTATACCCCACCCGATATAAAGCTACCTTAGAATCTTGTCTAGTTGATCAGGTCATCCTAAAGCCCAATCCACACGTGCAGATTTAGAGCTAGACATTTCCAGGATTACAAGATTGGAGTAAAACGTGATGAAGCAAGGTCTATTACTCAACTATTTGCATTTGTATCATGGCAGAATTTTGTATGTGACTGTGTTGGCTTAGCTTGGCTACAGACTAACTAACTTTTGCTTTCCTGTTGCAGCTCCGCGGCATCAACGTGATCCCTGAGATTGACGGCCCCGCACACACCTCCGCCGGGTGGGAGTGGGGACAGAAGGAAGGCAAGGGCAACCTCGTCCTCTGCAACGATCAGGTTAGTCAAAAAATGTATAAGCTTTTTCTCCTTGTCTTTGTTTATATATATAGGAGATTAAAGTGTTGTTAAAGTATCCACATTATATTGTTTGCTTGAAAAAATGACATCATTAAGATTAAATGATTTTTTTTTAGATCATCACAAGGAAAAACACTTTGACTTGTGCCCTAGAATTTTTTATGATTGTGTATGCAAAGTCATTGTAAAGCCACAGATAATATTTGTGTAAATACAAGTAAATTATTTGAGCTATTCATTATTATATGCTATATTCATTTGGAATACGTCCTATTAAACACATTTATTCTTACTTGTGATGCTTTGTTCAGAGTCAGCCCTGGTTCAGCGAAGGTAAGGAGCCTCCCAGTGGCCAGCTTAACCCTGTCAACCCCGAACTGTACCCCATCCTTGGTGAGCTATACAAAGACATGATGGAATACTTCGATCCCGAGATGATCCACATGGGCGGCGACGATGTAAGTTACCAATTAATATGACAATCTAAAACACCAGTTGATTTTTAATTGATTGATATATTTATGGTATGCCTCATAATTCACTTTCTTTGAAAGATTACACAGGCAATGTAAACTTGCTTCTTGTTTTCATATGTTTTATTAACATATTTAGTATGAGAATCTCACCTATTTTATAATACTTTAGGTGAGCTTCAAGTGCTGGGCTAGCGCCAACGAGATCAAGGAGTACCTCGCTGCCAACAACAAGGAGGCCACCAGCCGCGAGTACTTTGAGCTGTGGAACACCTACCAGGCTAATGCTTTCTCCAAGCTGAGGGAAGCTGCAACAGCTGCTGGTCAGAACCGCCAGGTCACACCCATTATCCATTCCTCTTCCTTTGCTGAAAACTATTTGGACAAGGATACTTACATCGTCCAGATTGCTGAATTTGCCAATAGTACCGATATCACAAAATATATTAACAAGGGCTTCAAAGTTATCTTCTCCAACCAAGATCAATGGCGCATTGATTGCTCTACCTCCAGCTGGCTGGGCGACAAGGCTAAGAACTGTGCTAAGGAGCTGCCTACATGGGAGCACTTCTATAAGAACAGCCCCTTAGACATGCTTCAGTTCCTGGGCGTTTCTGCCTCTCGCTCCGGCGAGGCTGTAAATGGTGTCAACCCCAAGGAGTTGGTGTTGGGTGGTGAGGCAACCCTGTGGAGTTCTGATACCGATGCCAATGGTTTCCAGGCCAAGATCTGGCCCCGTGTGTCTGCCCTCGCTGAGCGTCTCTGGACTGACCCCATTCTACCCGTGCAGGATGATACCTCACAGAAGCGCCTTAACACTCACCGCCAGCGCATGGTTGACTTGGGTGTCCGTGCTGACCCCATGCAGCCTGAGTACTGCATGCATGATGAGAGTGCTTGCTACAGCCAGGAGTATTTTGAGAGACATGCTTCCGTCCAGCCCTCTCAGACCAGCCAGACCACGGTTTAAGAAAGTCTCCCTGTAGGCTACTGGCAGACTCAGCCTCACAACACCTCCGCCAAGACATACACACACACAGTGACGCTGGAGAGACTGATCACTTAACAAGTCCCTCCATCAAACAAAACATAATTATTCTTTCATATTATGTTACTATGGGAAGTAAGGTTGAGTGAAGATAGGACAACATCTGAATACAGCAAGATTGTTCGTGTGGCACCATCTGCAAGAATAATTCATTACTGATACAATGGTTAGCACAAAGTACAAGGATCAATGTGTTTTAATAAAATATATAAAATATTATGAATGTTTATTTTCCATTTACATATTTACAGTAACAATTATACCTTTCAACTTTCACCTGCATATTAATCGAAAACTTTCATGTAAGTCTAGATAATATCTGATATTTCAAACAAATTAACGCAAACGACTATTCCGATGGCAACCTCATATATATATATATATATATATATATACTGTATATATATATACTGCATATATATATATATATATATATATATATATATATATATATATATATTTATATATATATATATATATATATATATATATATATATATATATATATATATATATATATATATATATATTATATATACACACACTCACATGTAGCATCTGTCGTGGGAACAGGACTGGAGAAAATATAAAGGGGGAGATTAGTATAAATTAATGTTTGAATTGAGATCCTTCTCTCTCTCTCTCTCTCTCTCTGAGGTCCTTCCTAATTTGAACAAAATCACCTGGCGGTCGTCACTGTATTAAAATAATTGATAATGAGAAGTAAATAGAATAAAGGAAGAGAGAGAGGTCACTGGTCTATCTCTTGTGGTATCAAATTACACCTGATAAAGTCTTGAGGCAGGGTAGACCAGTGTTGTCAATCCATAGGCAGTGAGGGGTCTCGATAAGATGGTTTGATTTTTTTTTGTTAATACCCATGTTTTGTTCCGTTCTTCAGCTCGTACAAAAGATTGTGACGTTAGAGTGACGTCACTTACAGACAAGCTGGCCGTACTTATCGTACGATGGTCACTATTACTGGATTCCTCATTAACATTTAAATTTTGTATTTATTATTCTTTTGTTGTAAGTACAAGGTCAAGAACGTTATTACCACGGGTCGGCGATCGAACAAATTGATAGAGCGAACTCTCTTGCAAGTTCGCATACAAGTCATGTCCAGAGTGTGAAGTAAGAGTATCGCCCCACTTGGTCACAGGTAATTTAAAGTCGCCAAAAATTACGGTATCTTGTGAGTTACTTACATCTGCAATTTGTTCGTAAATTTCTTGATTGAGCTGGAGGTCTGTATATTAATGCAAGTATTTGTTTTGGATGTTGGTGTATCGCTGATAATGGAGGTCCCGGAGGGAAACGAGTGGAAGCTACCTGTACTGCTGTTTGCTGATGATACAGTTCTGATGAGCGGCAATGAATGGGAGTTGCAGGGTCTGGTAAATATGTTTGGAACAGTGTGCGAAAAACGGAACATAAGGTATATGCGGGAAAGAGCAAGGTTATGGTCTTCGAAAGGGTTGAAGCCACATAGTGTGAGGTGAAGTTGAACGGTCAGGCTATGGAGATTGTCAGCTCATTTAAGTATCTGGGCAGTGTGTTGAGTAAAGATGGGAGTATGGATGAAGAAGTGCGGGAGAGGGTGCAACAGGGGAAGAGGGTTGTAGGAAAGCCGAAAGGAGTAAGAAGTCCTTGCATGACAGTGTGGTAATCCCGACATTGACTGACGGAAGCGAAGCATGGACCAAGAGTGAAAGGGGTGTAAATAAGTTACTTGAGAAGTGCGTGCGGAGTTACATGAAAGGATAGACAGACGAATGAGGAAGTAAAAGGAAGGTGTGGTGCGGAGGTAGATGTGCTGGAAAGTGTGACAAGGAACACCTTGAGATGAACCATCTGGCCATATGGAACGTATGGGAAGCGTTAGATGGGCTAAGAGGGTATACGAGAGCGAGGTGGAAGGACAGAGAGAGGTGGAAGGATGGAGTGAAGAAGTATATGAATGAAGTTGGTGCTGGTTGGGAGGAGGGACGTCGACTGACTGGGGACAGAGGTAAATGGGAACGCTTCATGCCTTGGCCATCCCTTCGGGAATCACGGCGTCAGGCAATAGATAGATAGATATTTTTTATTTATTTATTATTTTTTTTCGGTGGCTCCATGGACCTCCATCAAGCTTAAAATAAATACCCCTAAGACCCCCTTCGACATATTCTAGTACAGTTTTTGGTAGAAAAATGTCCCGGCCAGTTCTTCCTAAATTACAACCTTGCTGTCGCTCGCCAGGAAAAAACAAGTATCATATTTGCCTGATTACAAGCCACTTATCACTTATCACTTATGTGAACTCGCCTATTAAAGGGTTAATTATTGACATATTCTTTAACCTGTTAATTTTCTGAAGTCCTTCCTAAACGGAGTAGAATCGTCTGGAAGTAGCTAAAATCAAGCCAAAATTAGCGTCACCTCATTGACAGTGCTCACCCTCACAGTATAAACACGTTGTTATATTGTATGCTGGCTATTATTAGACGTTATTATACAGATTAGGAAGGCCCTGTGGGGATATAAAGATTAATATTATTGCCTCAATTATAACCCTTTGGTTGTCTCTAGTCCTTCCCAAGCTGAATAATTGTGCCTACTCATAGCCAAAATATAATGAAGAACAGCCTCATCTGGTACTGAAGGGGTTAATCTGGTGGCCAATAATATTTCATAAATTTTTTTTTTTTTTGTACAGTTAGTTAATTAGTTAAAATAGGACTTCAGAGGCTATCACCCCTTCTGGATTATTGAGGGGGAAGGGTTTATTAATTGCTCAATTTTGTCATATATTTATTAGTTTTTTAGTTTCCTCCCTAGACCTCCATCACACTTTAAAAACATCCATTATATCCCCCTTCGAGATTAATTTGTACATTTTTCGATAGAATAATATCACGGCCCAAGGCCGTTTCCTCCACAATTACAGGCTCGCTATCGCTCATCAGGAAAAAAAGTCGACACCTAAATGGCACGAAAGGTCTTAATATTGACAAATAAATGGGGCGAAAGGTCTTCAAATCGACAAACTAATGGGCCGAACGTCTTATAATCGGAAAATTAGTGGGGGCTAAACATGAGGAAGAAGGGGGACCAGAAAAACGGTCCATCTCCCCTTTAACCAGCACACTGTAAGTCAAGAATAGCGTAAGGACTGGAGCCTCTTTTCGATAACTCCAGTCCCTTGCATTGTACAGGTATTCTAGCTAATCTGCGTGCGCGACAAGTAATCGAGAAAAAAAAAATCGCAGGTTCAAATCCTGATATATCCTATACAGATATCATTGAAATAATATATGTTCTGTACTTGTAGTCTGTTTCTTTGTAACTGACGGTAAATAGCAAGCTTCCCATCAAGATTTCTCAGTAATTTTGAAGATTTTGTTGTTAAATGTGGTGCTAATTTTATAAACTTGGTCTTATTATGATGCAGAGACATAGCAGTTTCATATTTCTCCATTAAGTATCGAGAAATTGGCTGCTAAGGGATTTAATTTACCGTCAGTTGAAATAAAACACTCTATTTTCTGCATTCTTATTATCAGCCCACTTATACCCGGTACACTATTTATTCTTAGATGACCCGATGGCGCTTTTCTTTTCTAATGTTTAGCTATCATTAGACGATTGCATTCAGCTTAGGAAGGGTATATGGAAATCAGAGGGTTGCTTGACATAGTCTTTACCCTTATATTTCCCACAGATACTTCCTAAGCTGTATACAATCGTCTTATGATAGCCAGAATAGACTGTCGAAATGCGTCATACTCTTCAAAGGGTTAACACTCCCAGGCTGTCGTCCATTATCCAGTACTACACAACTTAACCCTTTGAGTACCAGTGACGTGTGTTATATTATATTCTGGCTATATTTAGACAATATTATGCAGCTTAGGAAGGATCTGTTGTAGTTTAATCGGTTGGTTGAGATAGTTTGTAACCTTACTATTGCTAGAGGCCGTTCCTAGACTGAATAAAATCGTCTAATAGTTGCCAGAATATGATGACGTTCCTGGTACTGTAGGGGTTAAGGGTGAGATGGGTCTATTTATTCGCTCATGTATGTATCTTTTCATATTTTTTTTTAGTTTCCTCCCAAGACCTTCATCAAGCTTTAAAAATACCCCCCCAAGACCCTTCTTCAAGATAAATGTGTACATTTTTCGATAGAAAAATGTCCAGGCCAAGGGCAGGTTTCTCGCAAATTACAGGCTCGCCATCGCTCGACAGGAAAAATCAACACCTAAATGACACGATAAATCTTAAATTAATATTGACAAAGAAATGGGTCGAAAAATCTTAAAATCGCCAAACTAATGGGCCGAACCTCATACAATCTGAAAACTAATGTGACTAAACATGAGGAAGAAGAAGGTCCAGAAAAACAGCCCATCTCCCCTTAAACCCCCCCCCCCCCCCCACACTCAGGAAAGGCGATGGCTAGATCAGTAATATCACTAAACAAACAGAGCCGTATTAAGGGGAGATGGCCCGTTTTTCTGGCCCCCCTTCTTCCTCATGGTCAGCCCTATTAGTTTTCATATTATGAGAAGTTCAGCCCATTAGTTAGGCGATTTTAAGAACGTTCGCCCCATTTCGTTGTCAATATTAAAACTTTTCGTGACATTTAGCTGCAAAGTTTTTCCTGGCGAGCTATACGAGCCAGTAATTATCGGCCGAGAATTGTTTATATCGAAAAATGTACAACTATAACTTGAAGGAGGGTCTTGGGGGTGGTATTTCATGTTTTTATTTTTGTTCTGGCTACATTTCTGGAATATTGTGCACTGATATCGAAAACTAGACTCTTGCTAGATGAATTTAGGAGTTCCAAATATTATAAATGTTGACCTCACAAGCTGCCAGACCAGTTATGAAGATAAATGTTGAGTGAAAATTCGCTCGTGTGATAACGACTTAAGGGGGTACTACTCGCTTTTTATGGACCTTCGTCTCCCTCTCCCTTGTGCTTAGCATAATAGTTTTGAGCTTTTAAGACATTCCTTCTATTAGTTTGGCGATATTAATACCTTTCACCCCATTTCGTTATCAATTTTAAGACCTTTCGTGAGATTTAGGTGTCAATTTTTTCCTGGCGAGCGATAGCAAGCCTGATATTTTAAGAGATTTCAGCCGGGACACTTTTCTACCGAAAAATGTACAAATTAATCTTGAAGGAGGGTCTAGACTCTAGGTTTTTTTTTTCTGAGCTTGATGGAGGTCTAGCGAGGAAACTAAGAAATAAAGGATTAAATGAATAAATGAATAAATATACCAAAAAAAGACCCTTCTCCCCTTAAAGGGTTGTTGTCCCCGGGCAGTGGGAACCGGCAACAGGTAATAAATGGTATGACGTAATCCAAATAAAGACGGAGAGCCGAAGATGGCAACGTGAGCTAGGCCTATGAGGGTATATAAGGAGGGCCGAAGCATGACGGAGTACCAGTCTCCTGCAGCAGCGATCTGGGTGAGTAGAACGCACCATGGGACTAGAGTTCTCCCAGAGAGGCTCCTGTCCTGACGTTATTCTTGACTTACAGTGTGCTTCAGTACAGACGTTATTCTTGACTTACAGTGTGCTGGCTTAATAATCCAATAGTGTTGATAGCCTCTGAAGTCCAATTTTAACTATAAAAGAGTAGGACTCAGGGGTGTACACATAGCTTTCCTCTGAGTGATGTAAAAAGTCAAGGCTATTGCGAGTTTGGACCACCGCATCAATAGTGGCCCATATTCCTAGAGAAACACCATCACTGTCGGTTGTAATTACTAAAGTGTTTTGCGTATTGCTAGCCAGTCAATAATATACGCTTGTTTCATTTTCTATGAGAAGTACTGTGATAATATTACACAATTTTTATGAGAAGTACTGTGATAATATTAACACAATTTATATGAGAAGTACTGTGATAATATTACACAATTTCTATGAGAAGTACTATGATAATATTAACACAATTTCTATGAGAAGTACTGTGATAATATTACACAATTTCTATGAGAAGTACTGTGATAATATTACACAATTTCTATGAGAAGTACTGTGATAATATTAACACAATTTCTATGAGAAGTACTGTGATAATATTACAGTCCTCATTACAATTACAACAACTACCGTACCATACTGACTGGCTAGGAATACGGCAAATCTATAATAATTACCACCGACAATGATTCGGCTTCTCAAGGAATCAAGTCCAGTATAGTGAGGATGGGAAGGACAGGAGGATTAATTGTTGTTCAAGCTTTCAATGGCCTTTATCTTGACTTAAGGGGAGATGGGTCGTTTTTATGGCCCCCATTCTGTATCATGTTTAGCCCCATTTGTTTGCAGATTTGAAGACGTACGCCCCATTAGTTTGGCGATTTTAAACCTTTCGTCCCATTTTTATAAAAATATTAAGATCGTGCCATTTAAGTGTCGAATTTTTCAGAGAAATCGGCATTTGGCCGGGCCATTTTTCTATCGAAAAATGTACAAATTTATCTTGAAGGGGGTTCTGGGTTTTGTTTTTGTTTTAAGTTTGATAAATGTTTAGCGAGGAAACTAACAAGTAAATGAATATATAAATAAATAGACCCCCCAAAATATCCACTGTCCCCTTAACTCTGACCAAAGATGGGAGGGAACTTTGTCTTTTATATACTGTATATACGTACAAGATTTAATAATGATTCACTCCTCTGAATCGGTGTCAAACCTACACGACATTATTATAGACTTACCCAAATGGTGGTGAGTTGTACGGTTGGCCGCTGTCATTACCTTTTGTTCGTTGTGTGTTGTATTAATGTCTGTCAGTTGTTGAATAGGATGTGTAAAGATAGGAACATGTTTGTATATCTCACTCGAAACGATCAATTAATGCTTAGATGGTGCTGATATCAATTATTGATCGAAATATACTTGATCAATTATTGATCGAAATATACTATGTGCCGCGAATTCACTTATTTGGCCGACTGTTCTTTAAAGTTTCATATAATAACCCTTTGAGTGCCAGCGACGTGTGTTATAGTTTATTCTAGCTATATTTAGACGATATTATTATGCAGCTTAGGAAGGATCTGTGCTTGTTAAATGGGTTGTTTGAGATAGTTTGAAGCCATCTTATTGCTAGAGGTCCTTCCTAAGCTGAATATAATCGTCTAATAGTTGCCACAATATGATGAAAAGGACGTCCCTGGTACTGAATGGATTAAGATTAGCATATACTTATTATGGTTTGTAAGTGTCTTTAGAGTCCCGTCTTGCAACACAATCCCACCCCTACTCTGTGCAACTCTCCAACCCAAGAGTGAAACGATACTCCCAATATGTCTTCTATTCAACAGCTGAGCTCTGGAACTCTCTCCCTGAATCCATCTTTCCCTCATTCTATGATTTAAATTACTTCAAACTCAGTGTGTCCAGACATTTTGACTCTAACATTCCTTGATTTTGGCCGTCACTCTTTCAACTCTGGGGGAGGCACTCGTCACAGGAAGTTTTGCCTTTTGTTTCCCTCATCCACATAAGAAAAGAAATACTAGACAAACCCCATCATTCTCGGTGGCAATTGCTATTGTTGGAGTACATTCCTAGCCACCTAATATGATACGCTAGTTGCTGTAATCATTGCAATGGGAAATACTGGAATATTATTACGGTACTCTAGTTGCAATTACAACAATCAGCTCATCATATTGACTGGCTGGGAATACCTCAAAAATATAGAAATGATCACTATAAGTCCGTTTCTTTTCAACTGGCGGTAAATTGCAAAGCTCCCATCAAGATTTTTTTTTTTTTTTTTTTAAAGATTTTGTAGTGAAATACGGTGCTAAATAAATAATGTTGGTCTTAATATGATGCATAGACATAGTAGTTTCATATTATGCCATTAAATATCCATAAATTAGCTGCTAAGGGTTTCAATTTATCATCAGCTGAAAATAAGCAGAGTATATAGTTGCAACTGATATCGGTAATTGGAGTTTTCTTAGCGAACAGGTTTTATTTTTATTGGGAATTTAGCTTAGATAGAAATCATTGCACCTATACATGCTTTGGAAACAAAATTAAATTGGATACATACATACGCATAAATGTACGCATATCTTAGACATACATTTTCTACATAGAATAGTACTAAATTTGGTAGTGTGTGAATAAATATTAGTTGATTTCATTTCTTGGAACGAAAATTAATGTTCTTCTGTCTTCAATATGTATGCAGTCAGTACACTATAATTAGCAGTTCTCATATTCTTATTTTGTTCTATTTATGAGACATTCTACTATAGTCCGTTTGTTTCCAGCTGAAGATAAATTGCCATGCTCTCACCTTCATTACACAGCTATTACGAAGATTTTGTAGCGAAATATGTTGCTCATTATGAAAACGTGGCATTGATAGAACACAGAGACAGTAGTATCCTAGTTTTTCATTAAGCATCGAGGAATCAGCTGCTAAGGGATTCAATTTACTGTCAGTAGAAATGAAACCGGCTTTAGTAGACATATCTGATTGTAGTTTTATTTGTGGGAGTGAACGGGAAGAATGCAGGTGGGTGTGGTGAACATAAGGGGTTGTAATGCAGAAATATTTATACAAAGTTTTGACTGAGTATGTGTTTGTGCTAAGCCGTGCTGAATGCAAAGTATAATAAATTTGACTGAGTATATGTACATTTGTACAGTACATGTTTGGTTAAGGGAGCCCACCTCGCTTTTTTTCTCTTGCTCTCCCTCTCTCTTTGGCTTGTATCCATTCGGCCCCATTCAGCCTACTGTTAAAGGACGTTTACCCCATCCAGGTGTCAACATTTTCCTGGCGAGCGATAGCGTATTTGTGTGTATATACAATATATATATATATATATATATACACAGTATATATAATTTTTTTTCCAGATAACCGAAACAGATGAGTTTGCTGATTGTGAATATATTAAGCTTGACTGAGTATGTATACAAGCAGGGTTTTCAAGGTGGTGTTAGTCGACTTTATTTTTATTTTTATTTGTTTTATTTTTTGTTGTTGTGTGGATCAGGGAGACAAAAGGCAGAACTGCCTGTATGTATGTAAATGATCTATGTATGAATGTTGTGATATCTTATTATGAAGGGTGCATTGAAATCAAAGGTTATGGACTCTATTAGTTATTGTATGAAAGTGTACCAACACAAAATAATTTGGGAGAGATCTGCAGTATGTGAGAGTTATGGGGAGAGATATTGGGCGAGCTATATTCAACTCTCAAGTTTCCTCTCATGAATGATGTTCTCTATCTCACATAGAACTCTTTCACCAGAACATAAACATTCCATCATGCGATGATCACCTGATAATTACGAACTTCCTCAAACTTCACCTGATCCATATAATGATGACAAGGCTTTAGTTCCTTGAAATTACAGACATAACTAATGCAAAGGATACAATGTGAGGTGCCACTCATACAGGGTGATAGAAGAGCACCCAAATAACTTGAAAAACTTTAATTCATACATAATGCAACTCGCGTGTGTTTGTTTCTAGTGCGAGGGTAAGATGAAGGTGCTGGTGATGACGACCCTGGTGGTGGCGGTGGCGGCGACTCAGAACTTCTATCGCATGCCGGAGCCCTATACATATTCCTGCAAAGACACTCGCTGCATCAAGACCGAGCGGGCCGGAGCCAGGGAGGTCCGCTCTCTCAAGAACTGTCAGCTCACCTGCGGCAAGTGAGTCTACTTCTATACTGGTACTTGTCTAAATGGTCTTCATAAATGAGGGGACCCAAAAATAAAGAGTTCAAGATGTTGAGTTTGTGTAATGTCAAGAGGGTGTAATTTTCTCTATAGTGGAGGTATTAATTAGGTATAAGATAAGATGGCTAATATATCAGGGAAATCAATTCTATCAGGATAATCCTAAAGTGAGCCCTATCAGTACAACATTTCACAATTTTGATGGGCCATGGATGTTAGGAAAACTGACTGAATTTATACCTTAATAGGCATATCGAAATGTTTGTTAATGTATATATAAATTTGTCAGGTATGGAGCCCTGTGGCCGCAGCCCACCGGTGACGTCCAGCTGTCCTCAGAGACCGTGAGCTTCGTCCCCAGGAACATGCAGGTGACCAAGATGGCCACCTCAAACCCCAAGGTGAAGGAAATGATGGAAGAGGCCTACCGCTACTTCCAACGTAACATGCACTACCTGCACCCGGAGTATCCTGAGGAGTTCAAGACGCCCCTCAAGCCCGGCACCCACAGGACTTATGTAAGTTGTTTCCTGCCTTAGATTTGCTCATCAAGCTTTTTTTTTTTTTTTTTTGTATGATTACTCCGGATTGTGATTTAATGTAATTCTATGGTATATTCCCATGTCCTTTCAATGAAATGGTAGCATTTTCGTCAAAATCAGCATTGTAAAACTAATGAAGTCAAAGCATTGTATCATAATAACAAATTATTTAGTGTGTTTTGTGTAATTAGCATACTTTTTTTTTTTTAAACAATGTACAATATGTTCATACATATCAAAATTACAGAATGTTCAGACACATGAGAAACAGCAAGAACAACACCAACAAAAACAACAACAGAACCAACAGGAGCCACAGCAGAGGCACTTCGAGTTCGGTAATGAGTTCCACAACAAGAACTTTAGGTCCAACCTGAGGGACTACGAGGTGACCGAGGAGTTCATCCATGTGTCTCCCTTCCTGAAGGATCAGACCATCAGCCCCGGGGTGGAGCGACACAACGTCAATGTTGAGATCACCGTCACCTCACCAGACCACAAGCTCACCCTTGAAACTGACGAGAGCTACACCATGGTCGTTCAGGTTAGTTACTTTGGATCTGCGTTTGTATGGTTTAGGTGCTTATATATGTTCTGGGTGTGGTGTCCCGACTTCGAATCCCGGGATGACCATATGCTTTCAATTCATTAGTATATTGAAGTACATTGGGGTTTGTAATTGATGATTAATGTTAAGAACAGGGTGTTGCTTATTTATATATTAGAATACAGTCTAATATAGGATTCCATGTGATATCAGCACTCCATCATATTCCGTATTGCATGTGTTATATCCTGTTTGTTTGTTTTTTGTATTGTTATTTGTGTTTGTTTTTATTATATCGGATGCATTCATCATCCTACTGTAGATATACTGTATAATGTATCAATATAAATACATTTGTGTCTGTTTTCACTACGAATATGCTCATTTGTCTGTATATGTCTCTATTCAGAATTACACATGTTAACATAGGCTTTCAAAATGTAACTAATATTATCGCCTGTACCGACCGCTCAGACCCAGGACGACACAACCACCGTAACCATCCTGGCCACCTCCTACTACGGTGCCCGCCACGGCCTGGAGACCCTGTCACAGCTTATTGCCTTTGATGACTCCTCCAGCTCCCTCAGTATGGTCACCAATGCCAAGATCAACGACGCCCCCAAGTTCAAGTGAGACTATAAAAAAATATAAAATAAGTAAAAATAAAACGTAAATAAACAAAAATATATATATATATACTGTAGGCTATACAGTGTATATATATACTGTACAATATACAGTATATATATATATATATATATATATATACAGTAGGGGCGAGAATCATTGGTAATGTGTTTTATCGGGTTTCGTTTTTTTTTTTTTTTTTTTTTTTTTTTTTTTTTTTAAGTGATCTTATACATGGTGTCAGCTCAGGAAAAAACTGTGTAATCCATTTGACATATATTTGGAAGAAGCCTTGTCCTGTAGTGAATGAAGTGATGACAATAATGATAACTAAGGATTAAAACAATCAAGCATCAACATATCTGCTGATTCTCACTAGCTTGATTGTGGTAGGGTGGAGATTTTAATTGAATTGTAATTTTTATATTATTACTATTTTTAGTTTCCCCCTTAGACCTCCATCAAGCTTTAAAAGCAGAACAAGACCCCCTCCTTCGAGATGAATTTGAGCATTTTTCGATAGAAAAATGCTTCGGCCAAAGGCTGGTCTCCTAAATTGCAAGCTCGCTTTCATGCCTAAATTGCACAAAAGGTCTTAAAATTGCCAAACTAATGGGGTGAATATTTTAAAATATCTAAACTAATGAGGCTGAACATGAGGGAGAAGGGAGTCCAGAAAATCGGAATAATGATAGACTTTCAAGAAATATAATTTAAAATGATGGTGATCATAAGCTGCCAACCAGTCAAGGATTTTTAACAGCATATTTTTCTAACTCGGTCAAATGACAGTGGTCATAAAAGATAATAGCATCTCAAAACCTTATAATGACCTTCTCAAACTCAACACTCAAATATTCAAAATATGCAATGGTCTCATAAATTCCTTTTCCCACAGATTCCGCGGCCTCATGTTGGACACTGGCCGCAACTTCTACCCCAAGAAGGACCTGATGAAGCTCCTGGACGCTATGTCTTACAACAAGATGAACTACTTCCACTGGCACATCACCGACGCCGCCTCCTTCCCCATGTATTCCAACCGCGTCCCCAATATGGCTTACTATGGCTCCTACTCCCCCAGGAAGGTCTACTACCCTGAGGACATCGCTGAGGTCGTCCACTACGCTAGGGTGAGCTTCCTAGGTCATTCATAGACATCTAAAATATACCATATTAGTGTCTGCAGTACAGTTATGCTGCCACTTGCCATCCTCAGCAGGCACCGGATGTTTCACATCAGTTAAATTCAGTTGATTTCATTGCAGTATTGCAGCCAACAAATGTCAAAGCTCTTCATGGACACTACACAAACAAAAATAATTCATTTGATGGCTGTTCGTAGCGTCATATGCAGGGATCATTGGATCATTATCTTAAAACGACCAATACTTGGTTATCTACCTATTGTAATAACAATCTGCCAATTCCGGTTTTATATATCTGCGTTATCTGATCTTTGTGAAAACCTTTTATTTGAAGTATACCCCACCCGATATAATAGCTACCTTAGAATCTTGTCTAGTTGATCAGGTCATCCTAAAGCCCAATCCACACGTGCAAATTTAGAGCTAGATATTCCCACGATTTGCATTTGTATCATGGCAAAATTTTGTATGTGACTGTGTTGGCTTAGCTTGGCTACAGACTAACTATCTTTTGCTTCCCTGTTGCAGCTCCGCGGCATCAACGTGATCCCTGAGATTGACGGCCCCGCACACACCTCCGCCGGGTGGGAGTGGGGACAGAAGGAAGGCAAGGGCAACCTCGTCCTCTGCAACGATCAGGTTAGTCAAAAAATGCATAAGCTTTTTCTCCTTGTCTTTGTTTATATATATAAGAGCATAAAGTGATGTTAAAATATCCACATTATATTGTTTGCTTGAAAATATGTCATCGTTAAGATTAATTTTTTTTTTTTAGATCATCACAAGGAAAAACACTTTGACTTGTGCCTAGAATTATTTAGAATTGTGTATGCAACGTCATTGTAAAGCCACAAATAATATTTGTGTAAATACAAGTAAATTATTTGAGTAATTCATTATTATATGCTATATTCATTTGGAATACGTCCTATTAAACACATTTATTCTTACTTGTGATGCTTTGTTCAGGGTCAACCCTGGTTCACCGAAGGTAAGGAGCCTCCCAGTGGCCAGCTTAACCCTGTCAACCCCGAACTGTACCCCATCCTTGGTGAGCTATACAAAGACATGATGGAATACTTCGATCCCGAGATGATCCACATGGGCGGCGACGATGTAAGTTACCAATTAATATGACAATCTAAAACACCAGTTGATTTTTAATTGATTGATATATTTATGGTATGCCTCATAATTCACTTTCTTTGAAAGATTACACAGGCAATGTAAACTTGCTTCTTGTTTTCATATGTTGTATTAACATATTTAGTATGAAAATCTCAAACCTATTTTATAATACTTTAGGTGAGCTTCAAGTGCTGGGCTAACGCCAACGAGATCAAGGAGTACCTCGCTGCCAACAACAAGGAGGCCACCAGCCACGAGTACTTTGAGCTGTGGAACACCTACCAGGTTAATGCTTTCTCCAAGCTGAAGGAAGCTGCTGGTCAGAACCGCCAGGTCACACCCATTATCCATTCCTCTTCCTTTGCTGAAAACTATTTGGACAAGGATACTTACATCGTCCAGATTGCTGAATTTGCCAATAGTACCGATATCACAAAATATATTAACAAGGGCTTCAAAGTTATCTTCTCCAACCAAGATCAATGGCGCATTGATTGCTCTACCTCCAGCTGGCTGGGCGACAAGGCTAAGAACTGTGCTAAGGAGCTGCCTACATGGGAGCACTTCTATAAGAACAGCCCCTTGGACATGCTTCAGTTCCTGGGCGTTTCTGCCTCTCGCTCCGGCGAGGCTGTAAATGGTATCAACCCCAAGGAGTTGGTGTTGGGTGGTGAGGCAACCCTGTGGAGTTCTGATACCGATGCCAATGGTTTCCAGGCCAAGATCTGGCCCCGTGTGTCTGCCCTCGCTGAGCGTCTCTGGACTGACCCCATTCTACCCGTGCAGGATGACACCTCACAGAAGCGCCTTAACACCCACCGCCAGCGCATGGTTGACTTGGGTGTCCGTGCTGACCCCATGCAGCCTGAATACTGCATGCATGATGAGAGTGCTTGCTACAGCCAGGAGTACTTTGAGAGACACGCTTCCGTCCAGCACTCTCAGACCAGCCAGACCAGCCAGACCACGGTTTAAGAAAGTCTCCCTGTAGGCTACTGGCAGACTCAGCCTCACAACACCTCCGTCAAGACATACACACACACAGTGACGCTGAAGAGACTGGTCACTTAACAAGTCCCTCCATCAAACAAAACTTAATTATTATTTCATGATATATATGTTACTATGGGAAGTAAGGCTGAGTGAAGATAGGACAACATCTGAATACAGCAAGATGGTTCGTGTGGCACCATCTGCAAGGATCATTCATTACTGATACAATGGTTAGCACAAAATACAAGGATCAATGTGTTTTAATAAAATATATAAAATATTATCATTGTTTGTTTTCCATTTACACATTTGCAGTAACAATTATACCTTTCAACTTTCACCTGCATACTCATCGAAAACTTTCAGGTAAGTCTAGATAATATCTGATACTTCAAGCAAATTAACCCAAACGACCATTCCGATGGCAACCTCATATATATATATATATATATATATACTGTATATATATACTGCATATATATATATATATATATATATATATATATATATATATATATATATATATATATATATATATATATATATATATATATATATATATATATATATATATATTATATATATATATATATATATATATATATATATATATATATATATATATATATATATATACACACACTCACACATAGCATCTGTCGTGGGAACAGGACTGGAGAAAATATAAAGGCGGAAATTAGTATAAATGAATGTTTGAATTGAGATCCTTCTCGCTCTCGCTCTCTCTCTCTCTCTCTCTCTCTCTCTCTCTCTCTCTCTCTCTCTCTCTGAGGTCCTTCCTAATTTGAACAAAATCACCTGGCGGTCGTCACTGTATTAAATCATTAATAATGAGAAGTAAATGGAATAAAGGAGAAGAGAGAATCCACTGGTCTATCTCCTGTGGTATCAAATTACTCCTGATAAAGTCTTGAGGCAGGGCAGAGCAGTGTTGTCAATCGATAGGCAGTGAGGGATCTCGATAAGATGGTTTGAATTTATTTTTGTTAATAGCCATTTTTTGTTCCGTTCTTCAGCTCGTACAAAAGATTGTGACGCTAGAGAGTGACGTACCTTACAGACACGCTGGCCGTACTTATCGTACGATGGTCACTATTACTAAATTCCTCACTAACATTCAAATTTTGTATTAATTTTTCTTTTGTTGTAAGTACAAGGTCAAAAACATTATTACCACGGGTCGGCGATCGAACAAATTGATAGAGCGAACTCTCTTGCAAGTTCGCATACAATTCATGTCCAGAGTGTGAAGTAAGAGTATCGCCCCACTTGGTCACAGGTAAATTAAAGTCGCCAAAAAATACGGTATCTTGTGAGTTACGTACATTTGCAATTTGTTCGTACATTTCTTGATTGAGCTGGAGGTCTGTATATTAATGCAAGTATTTGTTTTGGATGTTGGTGTATCGCTGATACTGGAGGGCCCGGAGGGAAATGAGTGGAAGCTACCTGTTAGCCTACTGCTGTTTGCTGATGATACAGTTCTGATGAGTGATAATGAATGGGAGTTGCAGGGTCTGGTAAATATGTTTGGAACAGTGTGCGAAAAACGGAATCTGAAGGTTAATGCGGGAAAGAGCAAGGTTATGGTCTTCGAAAGGGTTGAAACCACATAGTGTGAGGTGAAGTTGAACGGTCAGGCTATGGAGATTGTCAGCTATTTTAAGTATCTGGGCAGTGTGTTGAGTAAAGATGGGAGTATGGATGAAGAAGTGCGGGAGAGGGTTCAACAGGGGAAGAGGGTTGTAGGAAAGCCAAAAGGAGTAAGAAGTCCTTGCATGACAGTGTGGTAATCCCGACATTGACTTACGGAAGCAAGCGAAGCATGGACCAAGAGTGAAAGGGGTGGAAATGAGTTACTTGAGAAGTGCGTGTGGAGTTACATGAAGGGATAGACAGACAAATGAGGAAGTAAAAGGAAGGTGTGGTGTGGAGGTAGATGTGCTGGAAAGTGTGAAAAGGAACACCTTGAGATGGTTCGGCCATATGGAACGTATGGGAAGCGTGAGAAGGGCTAAGAGGGTATACGAGAGCGAGGTGGAAGGACAGAGAGAGGTTGAAGGATGGAGTGAAGAAGTATATGAATGAAGTTGGTGCTGGTTGGGAGGAGGGGCGTCGACTGACTGAGGACAGGTAAATGGGAACGCTTCGTGCCTTGGCCATCCCTTCGGGAATCACAGCGTCAGGCAATAGATAGATAGATATTTTGTATTTATTTATTATTTTTTTTCGGTGGCTCCAAGGACCTCCATCAAGCTTAAAATAAATACCCCTAAGACCCCCTTCGACATATTCTAGTACAGTTTTTGGTAGAAAAATTTCCCGGCCAGTTCTTCCTAAATTACAAGCTTGCTGTCGCTCGCCAGGAAAAAAACAAGTATCATATGTGCCTCATTGCAACCCACTTATCACTTATCACTTATGTGAACTCGCCTATTAAAGGGTTAATTATTGACATATTCTTTAACCTGTTAATTTTCTGAAGTCCTTCCTAAACGGGGTAGAATCGTCTGGAAGTAGCTAAAATCAAGCCAAAATTAGCGTCCCTCATTGACAGTGCTCACCCTCACAGTATAAACACGTTGTTATATTGTATGCTGGCTATTATTAGACGTTATTATACAGATTAGGAAGGCCCTGTGGGGATATAAAGATTAATATTATTGCCTCAATTATAACCCTTTGGTTGTCTCTAGTCCTTCCCAAGCTGAATAATTGTGCCTACTCATAGCCAAAATATAATAAATAACAGCGTCATATGGTACTGAAGGGGTTAATCTGGTGGCCAATAATATTTCATAAAATAATTAACCTATTAATTAAGATGGCGCTCATTATCATTGTACAGTTAGTTCTATTCTATTCCATATACTCAGGCCCAAACCCCACTTTTCCCTTTTTTTTTTTTTTTGTGTGTACAGTAAGTTGATTAGTTAAAATAGGACTTCACCCCTTCTGGATTATTGAGGGGGAAGGGTTTATTTGTTGCTCAATTTTGTCATATATTTATTAGTTTTTTAGTTTCCTCCCTAGACCTCCATCACACTTTAAAAAACATCCATTATATCCCCCTTCGAGATTAATTTGTACATTTTTCGATAGAATAATATCACGGCCCAAGGCCATTTCCTCCACAATTGCAGGCTCGCTATCGCTCATCAGGAAAAAAAGTCGACACCTAAATGGCACGAAAGGTCTTAATATTGACAAAGAAATGGGGCGAAAGGTCTTAAAATCGACAAACTAATGGGCCGAACGTCTTATAATCGGAAAATTAGTGGGGCTAAACATGAGGAAGAAGGGGGACCAGAAAAACGGTCCATCTCCCCTTTAACCAGCACACTGTAAGTCAAGAATAGCGTAAGGACTGGAGCCTCTTTTCGATAACTCCAGTCCCTTGCATTGTACAGGTATTCTAGCTAATCTGCGTGCGCGACAAGTAATCGAGAAAAAAAAAATCGCAGGTTCAAATCCTGATATATCCTATACAGATATCATTGAAATAATATATGTTCTGTACTTGTAGTCTGTTTCTTTGTAACTGACGGTAAATAGCAAGCTTCCCATCAAGATTTCTCAGTAATTTTGAAGATTTTGTTGTTAAATCTGGTGCTAATTTTATAAACTTGGTCTTATTATGATGCAGAGACATAGCAGTTTCATATTTCACCATTAAGTATCGAGAAATTGGCTGCTAAGGGATTTAATTTACCGTCAGTTGAAATAAAACACTATTTTCTGCATTCTTATTATCAGCCCACTTATACCCGGTACACTATTTATTCTTAGATGACCCGATGGCGCTTTTCTTTTCTAATGTTTAGCTATCATTAGACGATTGCATTCAGCTTAGGAAGGGTACATGGAAATCAGAGGGTTGCTTGACATAGTCTTTACCCTTATATTTCCCACAGATACTTCCTAAGCTGTATACAATCGTCTTATGATAGCCAGAATAGACTGTCGAAATGCGTCATACTCTTCAAAGGGTTAACACTCCCAGGCTGTCGTCCATTATCCAGTACTACACAACTTAACCCTTTGAGTACCAGTGACGTGTGTTATATTATATTCTGGCTATATTTAGACAATATTATGCAGCTTAGGAAGGATCTGTTGTAGTTTAATCGGTTGGTTGAGATAGTTTGTAACCTTACTATTGCTAGAGGCCCTTCCTAGACTGAATAAAATCGTCTAATAGTTGCCAGAATATGATGACGTTCCTGGTACTGTAGGGGTTAAGGGTGAGATGGGTCTATTTATTCGCTCATGTATGTATCTTTTCATAATTTTTTTTAGTTTCCTCCCAAGACCTTCATCAAGCTTTAAAAATACCCCCCCAAGACCCTTCTTCAAGATAAATGTGTACATTTTTCGATAGAAAAATGTCCAGGCCAAGGGCAGGTTTCTCGCAAATTACAGGCTCGCCATCGCTCGACAGGAAAAATCAACACCTAAATGACACGATAAATCTTAAATTAATATT
This sequence comes from Paralithodes platypus, assembly GCA_032716605.1. Lineage (NCBI taxonomy): Eukaryota > Metazoa > Arthropoda > Malacostraca > Decapoda > Lithodidae > Paralithodes > Paralithodes platypus. Next base: position 122,912,619 of record CM064487.1, read on the forward strand.
GACAAAGAAATGGGTCGAAAAATCTTAAAATCGCCAAACTAATGGGCCGAACCTCATACAATCTGAAAACTAATGTGACTAAACATGAGGAAGAAGAAGGTCCAGAAAAACGGCCCATCTCCCCTTAACCCCCCCCCCCCCCCACACTCAGGAAAGGCGATGGCTAGATCAGTAATATCACTAAACAAACAGAGCCGTATTAAGGGGAGATGGCCCGTTTTTCTGGCCCCCCTTCTTCCTCATGGTCAGCCCTATTAGTTTTCATATTATGAGAAGTTCAGCCCATTAGTTAGGCGATTTTAAGAACGTTCGCCCCATTTCGTTGTCAATATTAAAACTTTTCGTGACATTTAGCTGCCAAGTTTTTCCTGGCGAGCTATACGAGCCAGTAATTATCGGCCGAGAATTGTTTATATCGAAAAATGTAGAACTATAACTTGAAGGAGGGTCTTGGGGGTGGTATTTCATGTTTTTATTTTTGTTCTGGCTACATTTCTGGAATATTGTGCACTGATATCGAAAACTAGACTCTTGCTAGATGAATTTAGGAGATCCAAATATTATAAATGTTGACCTCACAAGCTGCCAGACCAGTGATGAAGATAAATGTTGAGTGAAAAATCGCTCGTGTGATAACGACTTAAGGGGGTACTACTCGCTTTTTATGGACCTCCGTCTCCCTCTCCCTTGTGCTTAGCATAATAGTTTTGAGCTTTTAAGACATTCCTTCTATTAGTTTGGCGATATTAATACCTTTCACCCCATTTCGTTATCAATTTTAAGACCTTTCGTGAGATTTAGGTGTAAATTTTTTCCTGGCGAGCGATAGCAAGCCTGATATTTTAAGAGATTTCAGCCGGGACACTTTTCTACCGAAAAATGTACAAATTAATCTTGAAGGAGGGTCTAGACTCTAAGGTTTTTTTTTTCTGAGCTTGATGGAGGTCTAGCGAGGAAACTAAGAAATAAAGGATTAAATTAAAAAATATACCAAAAAAAGACCCTTCTCCCCTTAAATGGTTGTTGTCCCCGGGCAGTGGGAACCGGCAACAGGTAATAAATGGTATGACGTAATCCAAATAAAGACGGAGAGCCGAAGATGGCAACGTGAGCTAGGCCTATGAGGGTATATAAGGAGGGCCGAGGCATGACGGAGTACCAGTCTCCTGCAGCAGCGATCTGGGTGAGTAGAACGCACCATGGGACTAGAGTTCTCCCAGAGAGGCTCCTGTCCTGACGTTATTCTTGACTTACAGTGTGCTTCAGTACAGACGTTATTCTTGACTTACAGTGTGCTGGCTTAATAATCCAATAGTGTTGATAGCCTCTGAAGTCCAATTTTAACTATAAAAGAGTAGGACTCAGGGGTGTACACATAGCTTTCCTCTGAGTGATGTAAAAAGTCAAGGCTATTGCGAGTTTGGACCACCGCATCAATAGTGGCCCATATTCCTAGAGAAACACCATCACTGTCGGTTGTAATTACTAAAGTGTTTTGCGTATTGCTAGCCAGTCAATAATATACGCTTGTTTCATTTTCTATGAGAAGTACTGTGATAATATTACACAATTTCTATGAGAAGTACTGTGATAATATTAACACAATTTATATGAGAAGTACTGTGATAATATTACACAATTTCTATGAGAAGTACTGTGATAATATTAACACAATTTCTATGAGAAGTACTGTGATAATATTACACAATTTCTATGAGAAGTACTGTGATAATATTACACAATTTCTATGAGAAGTACTGTGATAATATTAACACAATTTCTATGAGAAGTACTGTGATAATATTACAGTCCTCATTACAATTACAACAACTACCGTACCATACTGACTGGCTAGGAATACGGCAAATCTATAATAATTACCACCGACAATGATTCGGCTTCTCAAGGAATCAAGTCCAGTATAGTGAGGATGGGAAGGACAGGAGGATTAATTGTTGTTCAAGCTTTCAATGGCCTTTATCTTGACTTAAGGGGAGATGGGTCGTTTTTATGGCCCCCATTCTGTATCATGTTTAGCCCCATTTGTTTGCAGATTTGAAGACGTACGCCCCATTAGTTTGGCGATTTTAAACCTTTCGTCCCATTTTTATAAAAATATTAAGATCGTGCCATTTAAGTGTCGAATTTTTCAGAGAAATCGGCATTTGGCCGGGCCATTTTTCTATCGAAAAATGTACAAATTTATCTTGAAGGGGGTTCTGGGTTTTGTTTTTGTTTTAAGTTTGATAAATGTTTAGCGAGGAAACTAACAAGTAAATGAATATATAAATAATAGACCCCCCAAAATATCCACTGTCCCCTTAACTCTGACCAAAGATGGGAGGGAACTTTGTCTTTTATATACTGTATATACGTACAAGATTTAATAATGATTCACTCCTCTGAATCGGTGTCAAACCTACACGACATTATTATAGACTTACCCAAATGGTGGTGAGTTGTACGGTTGGCCGCTGTCATTACCTTTTGTTCGTTGTGTGTTGTATTAATGTCTGTCAGTTGTTGAATAGGATGTGTAAAGATAGGAACATGTTTGTATATCTCACTCGAAACGATCAATTAATGCTTAGATGGTGCTGATATCAATTATTGATCGAAATATACTTGATCAATTATTGATCGAAATATACTATGTGCCGCGAATTCACTTATTTGGCCGACTGTTCTTTAAAGTTTCATATAATAACCCTTTGAGTGCCAGCGACGTGTGTTATAGTTTATTCTAGCTATATTTAGACGATATTATTATGCAGCTTAGGAAGGATCTGTGCTTGTTAAATGGGTTGTTTGAGATAGTTTGAAGCCATCTTATTGCTAGAGGTCCTTCCTAAGCTGAATATAATCGTCTAATAGTTGCCACAATATGATGAAAAGGACGTCCCTGGTACTGAATGGATTAAGATTAGCATATACTTATTATGGTTTGTAAGTGTCTTTAGAGTCCCGTCTTGCAACACAATCCCACCCCTACTCTGTGCAACTCTCCAACCCAAGAGTGAAACGATACTCCCAATATGTCTTCTATTCAACAGCTGAGCTCTGGAACTCTCTCCCGATTGAACTCTCTATCTGATTGTAGTTTTATTTGTGGGAGTGAACGGGAAGAATGCAGGTGGGTGTGGTGAACATAAGGGGTTGTAATGCAGAAATATGTATACAAAGTTTTGACTGAGTATGTGTTTGTGCTAAGCCGTGCTGAATGCAAAGTATAATAAATTTGACTGAGTATATGTACATTTGTACATTACATGTTTGGTTAAGGGAGCCCACCTCGCTTTTTTTCTCTTGCTCTCCCTCTCTCTTTGGCTTGTATCCATTCGGCCCCATTCAGCCTACTGTTAAAGGACGTTTACCCCATCCAGGTGTCAACATTTTCCTGGCGAGCGATAGCGTATTTGTGTGTATATACAGTATATATATATATATATACACAGTATATATAAAAAAAATCCAGATAACCGAAACAGATGAGTTTGCTGATTGTGAATATATTAAGCTTGACTGAGTATGTATACAAGCAGGGTTTTCAAAGTGGTGTTAGTCGACTTTATTTTTATTTTTATTTTTTGTATTTATTTTTTTTGTGTGGACCAGGGAGACAAAAGGCAGAACTGCCTGTATGTATGTAAATGATCTATGTATGAATGTTGTGATATCTTATTATGAAGGGTGCATTGAAATCAAAGGTTATGGACTCTATTAGTTATTGTATGAAAGTGTACCAACACAAAATAATTTGGGAGAGATCTGCAGTATGTGAGAGTTATGGGGAGAGATATTGGGCGAGCTATATTCAACTCTCAAGTTTCCTCTCATGAATGATGTTCTCTATCTCACATAGAACTCTTTCACCAGAACATAAACATTCCATCATGCGATGATCACCTGATAATTACGAACTTCCTCAAACTTCACCTGATCCATATAATGATGACAAGGCTTTAGTTCCTTGAAATTACAGACATAACTAATGCAAAGGATACAATGTGAGGTGCCACTCATACAGGGTGATAGAAGAGTACCCAAATAACTTGAAAAACTTTAATTCATACATAATGCAACTCGCGTGTGTTTGTTTCTAGTGCGAGGGTAAGATGAAGGTGCTGGTGATGACGACCCTGGTGGTGGCGGTGGCGGCGACTCAGAACTTCTATCGCATGCCGGAGCCCTATACATATTCCTGCAAAGACACTCGCTGCATCAAGACCGAGCGGGCCGGAGCCAGGGAGGTCCGCTCTCTCAAGAACTGTCAGCTCACCTGCGGCAAGTGAGTCTACTTCTATACTGGTACTTGTCTAAATGGTCTTCATAAATGAGGGGACCCAAAAATAAAGAGTTCAAGATGTTGAGTTTGTGTAATGTCAAGAGGGTGTAATTTTCTCTATAGTGGAGGTATTAATTAGGTATAAGATAAGATGGCTAATATATCAGGGAAATCAATTCTATCAGGATAATCCTAAAGTGAGCCCTATCAGTACAACATTTCACAATTTTGATGGGCCATGGATGTTAGGAAAACTGACTGAATTTATACCTTAATAGGTATATCGAAATGTTTGTTAATGTATATATAAATTTGTCAGGTATGGAGCCCTGTGGCCGCAGCCCACCGGTGACGTCCAGCTGTCCTCAGAGACCGTGAGCTTCGTCCCCAGGAACATGCAGGTGACCAAGATGGCCACCTCAAACCCCAAGGTGAAGGAAATGATGGAAGAGGCCTACCGCTACTTCCAACGTAACATGCACTACCTGCACCCGGAGTATCCTGAGGAGTTCAAGACGCCCCTCAAGCCCGGCACCCACAGGACTTATGTAAGTTGTTTCCTGCCTTAGATTTGCTCATCAAGTTTTTTTTTTTTTATGATTACTCCGGATTGTGATTTAATGTAATTCTATGGTATATTCCCATGTCCTTTCAATGAAATGGTAGCATTTTCGTCAAAATCAGCATTGTAAAACTAATGAAGTCAAAGCATTGTATCATAATAACAAATTATTTAGTGTGTTTTGTGTAATTAGCATACTTTTTTTTTTTTTAAACAATGTACAATATGTTCATACATATCAAAATTACAGAATGTTCAGACACATGAGAAACAGCAAGAACAACACCAACAAAAACAACAACAGAACCAACAGGAGCCACAGCAGAGGCACTTCGAGTTCGGTAATGAGTTCCACAACAAGAACTTTAGGTCCAACCTGAGGGACTACGAGGTGACCGAGGAGTTCATCCACGTGTCTCCCTTCCTGAAGGATCAGACCATCAGCCCCGGGGTGGAGCGACACAACGTCAATGTTGAGATCACCGTCACCTCACCAGACCACAAGCTCACCCTTGAAACTGACGAGAGCTACACCATGGTCGTTCAGGTTAGTTACTTTGGATCTGCGTTTGTATGGTTTAGGTGCTTATATATGTTCTGGGTGTGGTGTCCCGACTTCGAATCCCGGGATGACCATATGCTTTCAATTCATTAGTATATTGAAGTACATTGGGGTTTGTAATTGATGATTAATGTTAAGAACAGGGTGTTGCTTATTTATATATTAGAATACAGTCTAATATAGGATTCCATGTGATATCAGCACTCCATCATATTCCGTATTGCATGTGTTATATCCTGTTTGTTTGTTTTTTGTATTGTTATTTGTGTTTGTTTTATTATATCGGATGCATTCATCATCCTACTGTAGATATACTGTATAATGTATCAATATAAATACATTTGTGTCTGTTTTCACTACGATTATGCTCATTTGTCTGTATATGTCTCTATTCAGAATTACACATGTTAACATAGGCTTTCAAAATGTAACTAATATTATCGCCTGTACCGACCGCTCAGACCCAGGACGACACAACCACCGTAACCATCCTGGCCACCTCCTACTACGGTGCCCGCCACGGCCTGGAGACCCTGTCACAGCTTATTGCCTTTGATGACTCCTCCAGCTCCCTCAGTATGGTCACCAATGCCAAGATCAACGACGCCCCCAAGTTCAAGTGAGACTATAAAAAAATATAAAATAAGTAAAAATAAAACGTAAATAAACAAAAATATATATATATATACTGTAGGCTATACAGTGTATATATATACTGTACAATATACAGTATATATATATATATATATATATATATATATATATATATATACAGTAGGGGCGAGAATCATTGGTAATGTGTTTTTTTTTTTTTTTTTTTTTTTAAGTGATCTTATACATGGTGTCAGCTCAGGAAAAAACTGTGTAATCCATTTGACATATATATGGAAGAAGCCTTGTCCTGTAGTGAATGAAGTGATGACAATAATGATAACTAAGGATTAAAACAATCAAGCATCAACATATCTGCTGATTCTCACTAGCTTGATTGTGGTAGGGTGGAGATTTTAATTGAATTGTAATTTTTATATTATTACTATTTTTAGTTTCCCCCTTAGACCTCCATCAAGCTTTAAAAGCAGGACAAGACCCCCTCCTTCGAGATGAATTTGAGCATTTTTCGATAGAAAAATGCTTCGGCCAAAGGCTGGTCTCCTAAATTGCAAGCTCGCTTTCATGCCTAAATTGCACAAAAGGTCTTAAAATTGCCAAACTAATGGGGTGAATATTTTAAAATATCTAAACTAATGGGGCTGAACATGAGGGAGAAGGGAGTCCAGAAAATCGGAATAATGATAGACTTTCAAGAAATATAATTTAAAATGATGGTGATCATAAGCTGCCAACCAGTCAAGGATTTTTAACAGCATATTTTTCTAACTCGGTCAAATGACAGTGGTCATAAAAGATAATAGCATCTCAAAACCTTATAATGACCTTCTCAAACTCAACACTCAAATATTCAAAATATGCAATGGTCTCATAAATTCCTTTTCCCACAGATTCCGCGGCCTCATGTTGGACACTGGCCGCAACTTCTACCCCAAGAAGGACCTGATGAAGCTCCTCGACGCTATGTCTTACAACAAAATGAACTACTTCCACTGGCACATCACCGACGCCGCCTCCTTCCCCATGTATTCCAACCGCGTCCCCAATATGGCTTACTATGGCTCCTACTCCCCCAGGAAGGTCTACTACCCTGAGGACATCGCTGAGGTCGTCCACTACGCTAGGGTGAGCTTCCTAGGTCATTCATAGACATCTAAAATATACCATATTAGTGTCTGCAGTACAGTTATGCTGCCACTTGCCATCCTCAGCAGGCACCGGATGTTTCACATCAGTTAAATTCAGTTGATTTCATTGCAGTATTGCAGCCAACAAATGTCAAAGCTCTTCATGGACACTACACAAACAAAAATAATTCATTTGATGGCTGTTCGTAGCGTCATATGCAGGGATCATTGGATCATTATCTTAAAACGACCAATACTTGGTTATCTACCTATTGTAATAACAATCTGCCAATTCCGGTTTTATATATCTGCGTTATCTGATCTTTGTGAAAACCTTTTATTTGAAGTATACCCCACCCGATATAATAGCTACCTTAGAATCTTGTCTAGTTGATCAGGTCATCCTAAAGCCCAATCCACACGTGCAAATTTAGAGCTAGATATTCCCACGATTTGCATTTGTATCATGGCAAAATTTTGTATGTGACTGTGTTGGCTTAGCTTGGCTACAGACTAACTATCTTTTGCTTCCCTGTTGCAGCTCCGCGGCATCAACGTGATCCCTGAGATTGACGGCCCCGCACACCTCCGCCGGGTGGGAGTGGGGACAGAAGGAAGGCAAGGGCAACCTCGTCCTCTGCAACGATCAGGTTAGTCAAAAAATGCATAAGCTTTTTCTCCTTGTCTTTGTTTATATATATAAGAGCATAAAGTGTTGTTAAAATATCCACATTATATTGTTTGCTTGAAAATATGTCATCGTTAAGATTATTTTTTTTTTTTTAGATCATCACAAGGAAAAACACTTTGACTTGTGCCTAGAATTATTTAGAATTGTGTATGCAACGTCATTGTAAAGCCACAAATAATATTTGTGTAAATACAAGTAAATTATTTGAGTAATTCATTATTATATGCTATATTCATTTGGAATACGTCCTATTAAACACATTTATTCTTACTTGTGATGCTTTGTTCAGGGTCAACCCTGGTTCACCGAAGGTAAGGAGCCTCCCAGTGGCCAGCTTAACCCTGTCAACCCCGAACTGTACCCCATCCTTGGTGAGCTATACAAAGACATGATGGAATACTTCGATCCCGAGATGATCCACATGGGCGGCGACGATGTAAGTTACCAATTAATATGACAATCTAAAACACCAGTTGATTTTTAATTGATTGATATATTTATGGTATGCCTCATAATTCACTTTCTTTGAAAGATTACACAGGCAAGGTAAACTTGCTTCTTGTTTTCATATGTTGTATTAACATATTTAGTATGAGAATCTCAAACCTATTTTATATACTTTAGGTGAGCTTCAAGTGCTGGGCTAACGCCAACGAGATCAAGGAGTACCTCGCTGCCAACAACAAGGAGGCCACCAGCCACGAGTACTTTGAGCTGTGGAACACCTACCAGGTTAATGCTTTCTCCAAGCTGAAGGAAGCTGCTGGTCAGAACCGCCAGGTCACACCCATTATCCATTCCTCTTCCTTTGCTGAAAACTATTTGGACAAGGATACTTACATCGTCCAGATTGCTGAATTTGCCAATAGTACCGATATCACAAAATATATTAACAAGGGCTTCAAAGTTATCTTCTCCAACCAAGATCAATGGCGCATTGATTGCTCTACCTCCAGCTGGCTGGGCGACAAGGCTAAGAACTGTGCTAAGGAGCTGCCTACATGGGAGCACTTCTATAAGAACAGCCCCTTGGACATGCTTCAGTTCCTGGGCGTTTCTGCCTCTCGCTCCGGCGAGGCTGTAAATGGTATCAACCCCAAGGAGTTGGTGTTGGGTGGTGAGGCAACCCTGTGGAGTTCTGATACCGATGCCAATGGTTTCCAGGCCAAGATCTGGCCCCGTGTGTCTGCCCTCGCTGAGCGTCTCTGGACTGACCCCATTCTACCCGTGCAGGATGACACCTCACAGAAGCGCCTTAACACCCACCGCCAGCGCATGGTTGACTTGGGTGTCCGTGCTGACCCCATGCAGCCTGAATACTGCATGCATGATGAGAGTGCTTGCTACAGCCAGGAGTACTTTGAGAGACACGCTTCCGTCCAGCACTCTCAGACCAGCCAGACCAGCCAGACCCCGGTTTAAGAAAATCTCCCTGTAGGCTACTGGCAGACTCAGCCTCACAACACCTCCGTCAAGACATACACACACACAGTGACGCTGAAGAGACTGGTCACTTAACAAGTCCCTCCATCAAACAAAACTTAATTATTATTTCATGATATATATGTTACTATGGGAAGTAAGGCTGAGTGAAGATAGGACAACATCTGAATACAGCAAGATGGTTCGTGTGGCACCATCTGCAAGGATCATTCATTACTGATACAATGGTTAGCACAAAATACAAGGATCAATGTGTTTTAATAAAATATATAAAATATTATCATTGTTTGTTTTCCATTTACACATTTGCAGTAACAATTATACCTTTCAACTTTCACCTGCATACTCATCGAAAACTTTCAGGTAAGTCTAGATAATATCTGATACTTCAAGCAAATTAACCCAAACGACCATTCCGATGGCAAACTCATATATATATATATATATATACTGTATATATATATATATATATATATATATATATATATATATATATATATATATATATATATATATATATATATATATATATATATATATATATATATATATATATATATATATATATACACACACTCACATATAGCATCTGTCGTGGGAACAGGACTGGAGAAAATATAAAGGCGGAAATTAGTATAAATGAATGTTTGAATTGAGATCCTTCTCTCTCTCTCTCTCTCTCTCTCTCTCTCTCTCTCTCTCTCTGAGGTCCTTCCTAATTTGAACAAAATCACCTGGCGGTCGTCACTGTATTAAATCATTAATAATGAGAAGTAAATGGAATAAAGGAGAAGAGAGAATCCACTGGTCTATCTCCTGTGGTATCAAATTACACCTGATAAAGTCTTGAGGCAGGGCAGAGCAGTGTTGTCAATCGATAGGCAGTGAGGGGTCTCGATAAGATGGTTTGCATTTATTTTTGTTAATAGCCATTTTTTGTTCCGTTCTTCAGCTCGTACAAAAGATTGTGACGCTAGAGTGACGTACCTTACAGACACGCTGGCCGTACTTATCGTACGATGGTCACTATTACTAAATTCCTCACTAACATTCAAATTTTGTATTAATTTTTCTTTTGTTGTAAGTACAAGGTCAAAAACATTATTACCACGGGTCGGCGATCGAACAAATTGATAGAGCGAACTCTCTTGCAAGTTCGCATACAATTCATGTCCAGAGTGTGAAGTAAGAGTATCGCCCCACTTGGTCACAGGTAAATTAAAGTCGCCAAAAAATACGGTATCTTGTGAGTTACGTACATCTGCAATTTGTTCGTACATTTCTTGATTGAGCTGGAGGTCTGTATATTAATGCAAGTATTTGTTTTGGATGTTGGTGTATCGCTGATACTGGAGGGCCCGGAGGGAAATGAGTGGAAGCTACCTGTTAGCCTACTGCTGTTTGCTGATGATACAGTTCTGATGAGCGATAATGAATAGGAGTTGCAGGGCCTGGTAAATATGTTTGGAACAGTGTGCGAAAAACGGAATCTGAAGGTTAATGCGGGAAAGAGCAAGGTTATGGTCTTCGAAAGGGTTGAAACCACATAGTGTGAGGTGAAGTTGAACGGTCAGGCTAAGTATCTGGGCAGTGTGTTGAGTAAAGATGGGAGTATGGATGAAGAAGTGCGGGAGAGGGTTCAACAGGGGAAGAGGGTTGTAGGAAAGCCGAAAGGAGTAAGAAGTCCTTGCATGACAGTGTGGTAATCCCGACATTGACTTACGGAAGCAAGCGAAGCATGGACCAAGAGTGAAAGGGGTGGAAATGAGTTACTTGAGAAGTGCGTGCGGAGTTACATGAAGGGATAGACAGACAAATGAGGAAGTAAAAGGAAGGTGTGGTGTGGAGGTAGATGTGCTGGAAAGTGTGAAAAGGAACACCTTGAGATGGTTCGGCCATATGGAACGTATGGGAAGCGTGAGAAGGGCTAAGAGGGTATACGAGAGCGAGGTGGAAGGACAGAGAGAGGTTGAAGGATGGAGTGAAGAAGTATATGAATGAAGTTGGTGCTGGTTGGGAGGAGGGGCGTCGACTGACTGAGGACAGGTAAATGGGAACGCTTCGTGCCTTGGCCATCCCTTCGGGAATCACGGCGTCAGGCAATAGATAGATAGATATTTTTTATTTATTTATTATTTTTTTTCGGTGGCTCCAAGGACCTCCATCAAGCTTAAAATAAATACCCATAAGACCCCCTTCGACATATTCTAGTACAGTTTTTGGTAGAAAAATTTCCCGGCCAGTTCTTCCTAAATTACAACCTTGCTGTCGCTCGCCAGGAAAAAACAAGTATCATATTTGCCTGATTACAAGCCACTTATCACTTATCACTTATGTGAACTCGCCTATTAAAGGGTTAATTATTGACATATTCTTTAACCTGTTAATTTTCTGAAGTCCTTCCTAAACGGGGTAGAATCGTTTGGAATTAGCTAAAATCAAGCCAAAATTAGCGTCACCTCATTGACAGTGCTCACCCTCACAATATAAACACGTTGTTATATTGTATGCTGGCTATTATTAGACGTTATTATACAGATTAGGAAGGCCCTGTGGGGATATAAAGATTAATATTATTGCCTCAATTATAACCCTTTGGTTGTCTCTAGTCCTTCCCAAGCTGAATAATTGTGCCTACTCATAGCCAAAATATAATGAAGAACAGCCTCATCTGGTACTGAAGGGGTTAATCTGGTGGCCAATAATATTTCATAAATTTTTTTTTTTTTGTACAGTTAGTTAATTAGTTAAAATAGGACTTCAGAGGCTATCACCCCTTCTGGATTATTGAGGGGGAAGGGTTTATTAATTGCTCAATTTTGTCATATATTTATTAGTTTTTTAGTTTCCTCCCTAGACCTCCATCACACTTTAAAAACATCCATTTTATCCCCCTTCGAGATTAATTTGTACATTTTTCGATAGAATAATATCACGGCCCAAGGCCGTTTCCTCCACAATTACAGGCTCGCTATCGCTCATCAGGAAAAAAAGTCGACACCTAAATGGCACGAAAGGTCTTAATATTGACAAATAAATGGGGCGAAAGGTCTTCAAATCGACAAACTAATGGGCCGAACGTCTTATAATCGGAAAATTAGTGGGGGCTAAACATGAGGAAGAAGGGGGACCAGAAAAACGGTCCATCTCCCCTTTAACCAGCACACTGTAAGTCAAGAATAGCGTAAGGACTGGAGCCTCTTTTCGATAACTCCAGTCCCTTGCATTGTACAGGTATTCTAGCTAATCTGCGTGCGCGACAAGTAATCGAGAAAAAAAAAATCGCAGGTTCAAATCCTGATATATCCTATACAGATATCATTAAAATAATATATGTTCTGTACTTGTAGTCTGTTTCTTTGTAACTGACGATAAATAGCAAGCTTCCCATCAAGATTTCTCAGTAATTTTTGAAGATTTTGTTGTTAAATGTGGTGCTAATTTTATAAACTTGGTCTTATTATGATGCAGAGACATAGCAGTTTCATATTTCTCCATTAAGTATCGAGAAATTGGCTGCTAAGGGATTTAATTTACCGTCAGTTGAAATAAAACACTATTTTCTGCATTCTTATTATCAGCCCACTTATACCCGGTACACTATTTATTCTTAGATGACCCGATGGCGCTTTTCTTTTCTAATGTTTAGCTATCATTAGACGATTGCATTCAGCTTAGGAAGGGTATATGGAAATCAGAGGGTTGCTTGACATAGTCTTTACCCTTATATTTCCCACAGATACTTCCTAAGCTGTATACAATCGTCTTATGATAGCCAGAATAGACTGTCGAAATGCGTCATACTCTTCAAAGGGTTAACACTCCCAGGCTGTCGTCCATTATCCAGTACTACACAACTTAACCCTTTGAGTACCAGTGACGTGTGTTATATTATATTCTGGCTATATTTAGACAATATTATGCAGCTTAGGAAGGATCTGTTGTAGTTTAATCGGTTGGTTGAGATAGTTTGTAACCTTACTATTGCTAGAGGCCCTTCCTAGACTGAATAAAATCGTCTAATAGTTGCCAGAATATGATGACGTTACTGGTACTGTAGGGGTTAAGGGTGAGATGGGTCTATTTATTCGCTCATGTATGTATCTTTTCATAATTTTTTTTAGTTTCCTCCCAAGACCTTCATCAAGCTTTAAAAATACCCCCCCAAGACCCTTCTTCAAGATAAATGTGTACATTTTTCGATAGAAAAATGTCCAGGCCAAGGGCAGGTTTCTCGCAAATTACAGGCTCGCCATCGCTCGACAGGAAAAATCAACACCTAAATGACACGATAAATCTTAAATTAATATTGACAAAGAAATGGGTCGAAAAATCTTAAAATCGCCAAACTAATGGGCCGAACCTCATACAATCTGAAAACTAATGTGACTAAACATGAGGAAGAAGAAGGTCCAGAAAAACGGCCCATCTCCCCTTAACCCCCCCCCCCCCCCCACACTCAGGAAAGGCGATGGCTGGATCAGTATATCACTAAACAAACAGAGCCGTATTAAGGGGAGATGGCCCGTTTTTCTGGCCCCCCTTCTTCCTCATGGTCAGCCCTATTAGTTTTCAGATTATGAGAAGTTCAGCCCATTAGTTAGGCGATTTTAAGAACGTTCGCCCCATTTCGTTGTCAATATTAAAACTTTTCGTGTCATTTAGCTGCCAAGTTTTTCCTGGCGAGCTATACGAGCCAGTAATAATCGGCCGAGAATTGTTTATATCGAAAAATGTACAACTATAACTTGAAGGAGGGTCTTGGGGGTGTTATTTTATTGTTTTATTTTTGTTCTGGCTACATTTCTGGAATATTGTGCACTGATATCGAAAACTAGACTCTTGCTAGATGAATTTAGGAGATCCAAATATTATAAATGTTGACCTCACAAGCTGCCAGACCAGTGATGAAGATAAATGTTGAGTGAAAAATCGCTCGTGTGATAACGACTTAAGGGGGTACTACTCGCGTTTTATGGACCTCCGTCTCCCTCTCCCTTGTGCTTAGCATAATAGTTTTGAGCTTTTAAGACATTCCTTCTATTAGTTTGGCGATATTAATACCTTTCACCCCATTTCGTTATCAATTTTAAGACCTTTCGTGAGATTTAGGTGTCAATTTTTTCCTGGCGAGCGATAGCAAGCCTGATATTTTAAGAGATTTCAGCCGGGACACTTTTCTACCGAAAAATGTACAAATTAATCTTGAAGGAGGGTCTAGACTCTAGGTTTTTTTTTTTCTGAGCTTGATGGAGGTCTAGCGAGGAAACTAAGAAATAAAGGATTAAATGAATAAATGAATAAATATACCAAAAAAAGACCCTTCTCCCCTTAAAGGGTTGTTGTCCCCGGGCAGTGGGAACCGGCAACAGGTAATAAATGGTATGACGTAATCCAAATAAAGACGGAGAGCCGAAGATGGCAACGTGAGCTAGGCCTATGAGGGTATACTGTATAAGGAGGGCCGAAGCATGACGGAGTACCAGTCTCCTGCAGCAGCGATCTGGGTGAGTAGAACGCACCATGGGACTAGAGTTCTCCCAGAGAGGCTCCTGTCCTGACGTTATTCTTGACTTACAGTGTGCTTCAGTACAGACGTTATTCTTGACTTACAGTGTGCTGGCTTAATAATCCAATAGTGTTGATAGCCTCTGAAGTCCAATTTTAACTATAAAAGAGTAGGACTCAGGGGTGTACACATAGCTTTCCTCTGAGTGATGTAAAAAGTCAAGGCTATTGCGAGTTTGGACCACCGCATCAATAGTGGCCCATATTCCTAGAGAAACACCATCACTGTCGGTTGTAATTACTAAACTGTTTTGCGTATTGCTAGCCAGTCAATAATATACGCTTGTTTCATTTTCTATGAGAAGTACTGTGATAATATTACACAATTTTTATGAGAAGTACTGTGATAATATTAACACAATTTATATGAGAAGTACTGTGATAATATTACACAATTTCTATGAGAAGTACTGTGATAATATTACACAATTTCTATGAGAAGTACTGTGATAATATTAACACAATTTCTATGAGAAGTACTGTGATAATATTACAGTCCTCATTACAATTACAACAACTACCGTACCATACTGACTGGCTAGGAATACGGCAAATCTATAATAATTACCACCGACAATGATTCGGCTTCTCAAGGAATCAAGTCCAGTATAGTGAGGGTGAGAAGGACAGGAGGATTTATTGTTGTTCAAGCTTTCAATGGCCTTTATCTTGACTTAAGGGGAGATGGGTCGTTTTTATGGCCCCCATTCTGTATCATGTTTAGCCCCATTTTTTTGCAGATTTAAAGACGTACTCCCCATTAGTTTGGCGATTTTAAACCTTTCGTCCCATTTTTATAAAAATATTAAGATCGTGCCATTTAAGTGTCGAATTTTTCAGAGAAATCGGCATTTGGCCGGGCTATTTTTTTATCGAAAAATGTACAAATTTATCTTGAAGGGGGTTCTGGGTTTTGTTTTTGTTTTAAGTTTGATAAATGTTTAGCGAGGAAACTAACAAGTAAATGAATATATAAATAAACAGACCCCCCAAAATATCCACTGTCCCCTTAACTCTGACCAAAGATGGGAGGGAACTTTGTCTTTTATATACTGTATATACGTACAAGATTTAATAATTATTCACTCCTCTGAATCGGTGTCAAACCTACACGACATTATTATAGACTTACCCAAATGGTGGTGAGTTGTACGGTTGGCCGCTGTCATTACCTTTTGTTCGTTGTGTGTTGTATTAATGTCTGTCAGTTGTTGAATAGGATGTGTAAAGATAGGAACATGTTTGTATATCTCACTCGGAACGATCAATTAATGCTTAGATGGTGCTGATATCAATTATTGATCGAAATATACTTGATCAATTATTGATCGAAATATACTTTGTGCCGCGAATTCACTTATTTGGCCGACTGTTCTTTAAAGTTTCATATAATAACCCTTTGAGTGCCAGCGACGTGTGTTATAGTTTATTCTAGCTATATTTAGACGATATTATTATGCAGCTTAGGAAGGATCTGTGCTTGTTAAATGGGTTGTTTGAGATAGTTTGAAGCCATCTTATTGCTAGAGGTCCTTCCTAAGCTGAATATAATCGTCTAATAGTTGCCACAATATGATGAAAAGGACGTCCCTGGTACTGAATGGATTAAGATTAGCATATACTTATTATGGTTTGTAAGTGTCTTTAGAGTCCCGTCTTGCAACACAATCCCACCCCTACTCTGTGCAACTCTCCAACCCAAGAGTGAAACGTTACTCCCAATATGTCTTCTATTCAACAGCTGAGCTCTGGAACTCTCTCCCTGAATCCATCTTTCCCTCATTCTATGATTTAAATTACTTCAAACTCGGTGTGTCCAGACATTTTGACTCTAACATTCCTTGATTTTGGCCGTCACTCTTTCAACTCTGGGGGAGGCACTCGTCACAGGAAGTTTTGCCTGTTGTCTCCCTCATTCACATAAGAAAAGAAATACTAGACAAACCCCATCATTCTCGGTGGCAATTGCTATTGTTCTACTATAGTCCGTTTGTTTCCAGCTGAAGATAAATTGCCATGCTCTCACCTTCATTACACAGCTATTACGAAGATTTTGTAGCGAAATATGTTGCTCATTATGAAAACGTGGCATTGATAGAACACAGAGACAGTAGTATCCTAGTTTTTCATTAAGCATCGAGGAATCAGCTGCTAAGGGATTCAATTTACTGTCAGTAGAAATGAAACCGGCTTTAGTAGACATATCTGATTGTAGTTTTATTTGTGGGAGTGAACGGGAAGAATGCAGGTGGGTGTGGTGAACATAAGGGGTTGTAATGCAGAAATATTTATACAAAGTTTTGACTGAGTATGTGTTTGTGCTAAGCCGTGCTGAATGCAAAGTATAATAAATTTGACTGAGTATATGTACATTTGTACAGTACATGTTTGGTTAAGGGAGCCCACCTCGCTTTTTTTCTCTTGCTCTCCCTCTCTCTTTGGCTTGTATCCATTCGGCCCCATTCAGCCTACTGTTAAAGGACGTTTACCCCATCCAGGTGTCAACATTTTCCTGGCGAGCGATAGCGTATTTGTGTGTATATACAGTATGTATATATATATATATATATATATATATATATATATATATATATATATATATATATATATATATACACAGTATATATAAAAAAAAATCCAGATAACCGAAACAGATGAGTTTGCTGATTGTGAATATATTAAGCTTGACTGAGTATGTATACAAGCAGGGTTTTCAAGGTGGTGTTAGTCGACTTTATTTTTATTTTTATTTTGCAGTATGTGAGAGTTATGGGGAGAGATATTGGGCGAGCTATATTCAACTCTCAAGTTTCCTCTCATGAATGATGTTCTCTATCTCACATAGAACTCTTTCACCAGAACATAAACATTCCATCATGCGATGATCACCTGATAATTATGAACTTCCTCAAACTTCACCTGATCCATATAATGATGAAAAGGCTTTAGTTCCTTGAAATTACAGACATAACTAATGCAAAGGATACAATGTGAGGTGCCACTCATACAGGGTGATAGAAGAGTACCCAAATAACTTGAAAAACTTTAATTCATACATAATGCAACTCGCGTGTGTTTGTTTCTAGTGCGAGGGTAAGATGAAGGTGCTGGTGATGACGACCCTGGTGGTGGCGGTGGCGGCGACTCAGAACTTCTATCGCATGCCGGAGCCCTATACATATTCCTGCAAAGACACTCGCTGCATCAAGACCGAGCGGGCCGGAGCCAGGGAGGTCCGCTCTCTCAAGAACTGTCAGCTCACCTGCGGCAAGTGAGTCTACTTCTATACTGGTACTTGTCTAAATGGTCTTCATAAATGAGGGGACCCAAAAATAAAGAGTTCAAGATGTTGAGTTTGTGTAATGTCAAGAGGGTGTAATTTTCTCTATAGTGGAGGTATTAATTAGGTATAAGATAAGATGGCTAATATATCAGGGAAATCAATTCTATCAGGATAATCCTAAAGTGAGCCCTATCAGTACAACATTTCACAATTTTGATGGGCCATGGATGTTAGGAAAACTGACTGAATTTATACCTTAATAGGTATATCGAAATGTTTGTTAATGTATATATAAATTTGTCAGGTATGGAGCCCTGTGGCCGCAGCCCACCGGTGACGTCAAGCTGTCCTCAGAGACCGTGAGCTTCGTCCCCAGGAACATGCAGGTGACCAAGATGGCCACCTCAAACCCCAAGGTGAAGGAAATGATGGAAGAGGCCTACCGCTACTTCCAACGTAACATGCACTACCTGCACCCGGAGTATCCTGAGGAGTTCAAGACGCCCCTCAAGCCCGGCACCCACAGGACTTATGTAAGTTGTTTCCTGCCTTAGATTTGGTCATCAAGCTTCTTTTTTTTTTTTTTTTGTATGATTACTCCGGATTGTGATTTAATATAATTCTATGGTATATTCCCATGTCCTTTCAATGAAATGGTAGCATTTTCGTCAAAATCAGCATTGTAAAACTAATGAAGTCAAAGCATTGTATCATAATAACAAATTATTTAGTGTGTTTTGTGTAATTAGCATACTTTTTTTTTTTTTAAACAATGTACAATATGCTCATACATATCAAAATTACAGAATGTTCAGACACATGAGAAACAGCAAGAACAACACCAACAAAAACAACAACAGAACCAACAGGAGCCACAGCAGAGGCACTTCGAGTTCGGTAATGAGTTCCACAACAAGAACTTTAGGTCCAACCTGAGGGACTACGAGGTGACCGAGGAGTTCATCCATGTGTCTCCCTTCCTGAAGGATCAGACCATCAGCCCCGGGGTGGAGCGACACAACGTCAATGTTGAGATCACCGTCACCTCACCAGACCACAAGCTCACCCTTGAAACTGACGAGAGCTACACCATGGTCGTTCAGGTTAGTTACTTTGGATCTGCGTTTGTATGGTTTAGGTGCTTATATATGTTCTGGGTGTGGTGTCCCGACTTCGAATCCCGGGATGACCATATGCTTTCAATTCATTAGTATATTGAAGTACATTGGGGTTTGTAATTGATGATTAATGTTAAGAACAGGGTGTTGCTTATTTATATATTAGAATACAGTCTAATATAGGATTCCATGTGATATCAGCACTCCATCATATTCCGTATTGCATGTGTTATATCCTGTTTGTTTGTTTTAGGTATTGTTATTTGTGTTTGTTTTTATTATATCGGATGCATTCATCATACTACTGTAGATATACTGTATAATGTATCAATATAAATACATTTGTGTCTGTTTTCACTACGATTATGCTCATTTGTCTGTATATGTCTCTATTCAGAATTACACATGTTAACATAGGCTTTCAAAATGTAACTAATATTATCGCCTGTACCGACCGCTCAGACCCAGGAGGACACAACCACCGTAACCATCCTGGCCACCTCCTACTACGGTGCCCGCCACGGCCTGGAGTCCCTGTCACAGCTTATTGCCTTTGATGACTCCTCCAGCTCCCTCAGTATGGTCACCAATGCCAAGATCAACGACGCCCCCAAGTTCAAGTGAGACTATAAAAAAATATAAAATAAGTAAAAATTAAACGTATATAAACAAAATATATATATATATATACTGTAGGCTATACAGTGTATATATATACTGTACAATATACAGTATATATATATATATATATATATATACAGTAGGGGCGAGAATCATTGGTAATGTGTTTTATCGGGTTTCGTTTTTTTTTTTTTTTTTTTTTTTTTTTTTAAGTGATCTTATACATGGTGTCAGCTCAGGAAAAAACTGTGTAATCCATTTGAATGACATATATTTGGAAGAAGCCTTGTCCTGTAGTGAATGAAGTGATGACAATAATGATAATTAAGGATTAAAACAATCAAGCATCAACATATCTGCTGATTCTCACTAGCTTGATTGTGGTAGGGTGGAGATTTTAATTGAATTGTAATTTTTATATTATTACTATTTTTAGTTTCCCCCTTAGACCTCCATCAAGCTTTAAAAGCAGAACAAGACCCCCTCCTTCGAGATGAATTTGAGCATTTTTCGATAGAAAAATGCTTCGGCCAAAGGCTGGTCTCCTAAATTGCAAGCTCGCTTTCATGCCTAAATTGCACAAAAGGTCTTAAAATTGCCAAACTAATGGGGTGAATATTTTAAAATATCTAAGCTAATGAGGCTGAACATGAGGGAGAAGGGAGTCCAGAAAATCGGAATAATGATAGACTTTCAAGAAATATAATTTAAAATGATGGTGATCATAAGCTGCCAACCAGTCAAGGATTTTTAACAGCATATTTTTCTAACTCGGTCAAATGACAGTGGTCATAAAAGATAATAGCATCTCAAAACCTTATAATGACCTTCTCAAACTCAACACTCAAATATTCAAAATATGCAATGGTCTCATAAATTCCTTTTCCCACAGATTCCGCGGCCTCATGTTGGACACTGGCCGCAACTTCTACCCCAAGAAGGACCTGATGAAGCTCCTCGACGCTATGTCTTACAACAAGATGAACTACTTCCACTGGCACATCACCGACGCCGCCTCCTTCCCCATGTATTCCAACCGTGTCCCCAATATGGCTTACTATGGCTCCTACTCCCCCAGGAAGGTCTACTACCCTGAGGACATCGCTGAGGTCGTCCACTACGCTAGGGTGAGCTTCCTAGGTCATTCATAGACATCTAAAATATACCATATTAGTGTCTACAGTACAGTTATGCTGCCACTTGCCATCCTCAGCAGGCACCGGATGTTTCACATCAGTTAAATTCAGTTGATTTCATTGCAGTATTGCAGCCAACAAATGTCAAAGCTCTTCATGGACACTACACAAACAAAAATAATTCATTTGATGGCTGTTCGTAGCGTCATATGCAGGGATCATTGGATCATTATCTTAAAACGACCAATACTTGGTTATCTACCTATTGTAATAACAATCTGCCAATTCCTGTTTTATATATCTGCGTTATCTGATCTTTGTGAAAACCTTTTATTTGAAGTATACCCCACCCGATATAATAGCTACCTTAGAATCTTGTCTAGTTGATCAGGTCATCCTAAAGCCCAATCCACACGTGCAAATTTAGAGCTAGATATTCCCACGATTTGCATTTGTATCATGGCAAAATTTTGTATGTGACTGTGTTGGCTTAGCTTGGCTACAGACTAACTATCTTTTGCTTCCCTGTTGCAGCTCCGCGGCATCAACGTGATCCCTGAGATTGACGGCCCCGCACACACCTCCGCCGGGTGGGAGTGGGGACAGAAGGAAGGCAAGGGCAACCTCGTCCTCTGCAACGATCAGGTTAGTCAAAAAATGCATAAGCTTTTTCTCCTTGTCTTTGTTTATATATATAAGAGCATAAAGTGTTGTTAAAATATCCACATTATATTGTTTGCTTGAAAATATGTCATCGTTAAGATTAATTTTTTTTGTTAGATCATCACAAGGAAAAACACTTTGACTTGTGCCTAGAATTATTTAGAATTGTGTATGCAACGTCATTGTAAAGCCACAAATAATATTTGTGTAAATACAAGTAAATTATTTGAGTAATTCATTATTATATGCTATATTCATTTGGAATACGTCCTATTAAACAAATTTATTCTTACTTGTGATGCTTTGTTCAGGGTCAACCCTGGTTCAGCGAAGGTAAGGAGCCTCCCAGTGGCCAGCTTAACCCTGTCAACCCCGAACTGTACCCCATCCTTGGTGAGCTATACAAAGACATGATGGAATACTTCGATCCCGAGATGATCCACATGGGCGGCGACGATGTAAGTTACCAATTAATATGACAATCTAAAACACCAGTTGATTTTTAATTGATTGATATATTTATGGTATGCCTCATAATTCACTTTCTTTGAAAGATTACACAGGCAATGTAAACTTGCTTCTTGTTTTCATATGTTGTATTAACATATTTAGTATGAGAATCTCAAACCTATTTTATAATACTTTAGGTGAGCTTCAAGTGCTGGGCTAACGCCAACGAGATCAAGGAGTACCTCGCTGCCAACAACAAGGAGGCCACCAGCCACGAGTACTTTGAGCTGTGGAACACCTACCAGGTTAATGCTTTCTCCAAGCTGAAGGAAGCTGCTGGTCAGAACCGCCAGGTCACACCCATTATCCATTCCTCTTCCTTTGCTGAAAACTATTTGGACAAGGATACTTACATCGTCCAGATTGCTGAATTTGCCAATAGTACCGATATCACAAAATATATTAACAAGGGCTTCAAAGTTATCTTCTCCAACCAAGATCAATGGCGCATTGATTGCTCTACCTCCAGCTGGCTGGGCGACAAGGCTAAGAACTGTGCTAAGGAGCTGCCTACATGGGAGCACTTCTATAAGAACAGCCCCTTGGACATGCTTCAGTTCCTGGGCGTTTCTGCCTCTCGCTCCGGCGAGGCTGTAAATGGTATCAACCCCAAGGAGTTGGTGTTGGGTGGTGAGGCAACCCTGTGGAGTTCTGATACCGATGCCAATGGTTTCCAGGCCAAGATCTGGCCCCGTGTGTCTGCCCTCGCTGAGCGTCTCTGGACTGACCCCATTCTACCCGTGCAGGATGACACCTCACAGAAGCGCCTTAACACCCACCGCCAGCGCATGGTTGACTTGGGTGTCCGTGCTGACCCCATGCAGCCTGAATACTGCATGCATGATGAGAGTGCTTGCTACAGCCAGGAGTACTTTGAGAGACACGCTTCCGTCCAGCACTCTCAGACCAGCCAGACCAGCCAGACCACGGTTTAAGAAAGTCTCCCTGTAGGCTACTGGCAGACTCAGCCTCACAACACCTCCGTCAAGACATACACACACACAGTGACGCTGAAGAGACTGGTCACTTAACAAGTCCCTCCATCAAACAAAACTTAATTATTATTTCATGATATATATGTTACTATGGGAAGTAAGGCTGAGTGAAGATAGGACAACATCTGAATACAGCAAGATGGTTCGTGTGGCACCATCTGCAAGGATCATTCATTACTGATACAATGGTTAGCACAAAATACAAGGATCAATGTGTTTTAATAAAATATATAAAATATTATCATTGTTTGTTTTCCATTTACACATTTGCAGTAACAATTATACCTTTCAACTTTCACCTGCATACTCATCGAAAACTTTCAGGTAAGTCTAGATAATATCTGATACTTCAAGCAAATTAACCCAAACGACCATTCCGATGGCAACCTCATATATAATATATACTGTATATATATAGTGCATATATATATATATATATATATATTAGTGTAGCCAGGGAGGATATTTTCTTTCAGGCAGGTGAGATTAAAATAATAGGCACAGTTTGCATTATTGAGTTTTTTATTGATACTCTCAATTTTTCGTACAGTTTTTCTGGTATTTTCAGGAAGTTGGTAAAGGAGGTTTGCATAGGGTTTCGACGTTTCAATGGGCGCAGCCATCATTATCAAGGAGAAGTGAAGTTAGGAGTCAGGAGTCAGAGTGAAGCTAGGTTGCTTCAAGGTTAGAAGTAGAAGGGTCTAGTGGAGAGCGAAAATTTGAAGGATGAAGAGTTGGAGAGATAAAAGCTGGTGGGCTGACCACCTTGCTATTTTTCATGTTAAGTTGTTGAATTCTGAGCAGCATGCCACGTGGTGTTGGTGAGGAAAGGCCGTTGTTGTTGTTGAAGGTGCGCGATGATGGTTAGTCGTAGATGTAGTTTGGTTCATCGAGGTAAGGAGATGGTGTTCTTGTCGGCTTGCTGGCGGTCGTTCCCAGGTCAATGTCTTCTTCTCCTTCCTCCATCCCCTCCACGTCGACGTCTTCTCCTATGGTGGACTCGGAGTATTCAGACGACGTGGAGGCTGCCACCGGATGATCAATGGTGGCTGGTGATGGAGTGGAGGTTGAGGCTGGTCCTGCAGAGTTGACTGGTGGTGGAGAGTCAGAGACTGCAGAACGTGGAGGTGGTGGGGTGGACTTCGAGAGAGACTTCTGAAGCACCAGACGCCTCCTCGGTTGACATCTCTGTCTCACAGCCTGAGATGGAATAAGGCTAGATGGTGGAGATGGTGTTGAAGTTGCTGGCTCCTGGACTCTAGGTGTTCGAGTCTTCTGAAGGCAGAGTGGTCGAGGCAGAAGTTGAGTGTTGGAAGGCTTCTTGGTTGTTCTTCGGGCAAGGAGATCTGAAGGGATGATGATGGTAGGCAGGCCATTGGCAACCAGAAGAGCAGGCAGAAGCACAGAAAGTTGGCCTCGATCGTCCCCAGCAAGAGCAATGGCTGTGTGGACAATGACTGTAATGACGTCAGTCTTGAGGCCAGACTTCAATCCGGTGATGGTGGGTTGCTTCTGCCTTCCTTGTGAGAGTTGGGAGCCCCTTACTGGTCTGCCATGGGGTCCTGTTACTCCTGCTGCCTCCTTGCCCTTCCTTCCCTCCTTGATTGTAAACTGCACTTGCTCTCCTTCACCTAGTGACGTTATTGTGCTATTGGTGTTAAGCACAATGTTCTTTCTGTGGGTGAAGAAATCCGTTTTATCTTGGTTCCTGGTGATAAATCCATATCCTCTCTTTATGTTGAACCATTTAACCACACCAGAAAAGGTGGTGGGATCTTCCTGGGTGGCCATGGTGAGAGAGGGTTGAGGTGTTGCTGCCAGGTGTGGAGAGAGTGGTGAGTGAAGTTAGAAGGTGATAAGTCGAGTTTATATAGGCGATACAAGATCAAGAAAGGGTTTATTGTGCGCTAGCTGCACGCTGGTTGGCTAACCGATGACTAGCTCTGGTAGGCTGGCCGGACGCAGGAGTGGGCGGGGCCTCTGCGTCGTTCATCTGCGTGTGTGGAGGGGGCATTCCTGGGGGCATCATGGGGGGCCTCGCTGTGGAAGGGCGTGCCGAGGGTAGGATCTGGCTGTATTCCTCTTGTGTGTTTAAAGTAGGTTGGTATGTTTGTATATATATAGCTTCAAGAATGAATAGGCGGCGTGAGTCTATTTCTTTATCAAGAAGAGAGTTGTGTTTATCTAAGTCGGGTCTGGTGAGTTCCTGATGGTGTGAGGATGTGTGGTAGTGGTCCTTGATAGCTCCGGCTTGAAGGTGGAAGGTAAGGCGACGTGACAGACGAGTCCTTGTCAAACCGACATAAGTGTGAGGTCCACAGTCCTCACTGTTACAGGTGTGTCAGTATATGACATGGTCCTCTTGTGACGGTTTCTTAGCGGTAGCCGGGCTGTTGCGAATGACTAGTTGTGATGTTTTCCTCGATTTGTAGTATATGGTGAGTTTAAGGTGTTGGTCAGGGTTCGTAGTTTTAACGTTGTTGCTGATAATGTCTCTCAATATGTTTTCGTCTGTCTTGTGATCTGAGGACATGTGGTTTTTATAGTAAATTTTTATGTGTTCAGTGTTTGTATTAGTAGGCATGTCGTTTTTGTACCATGTTTCAAGGTGTTTGTTGATGGTGTGGGCGATGTCCGAGTTACTGTACCCATTGTTTACAAGCACCTGGGTGAGCCTCTCGAGTTCCTTGTGTGTGTCTCGCCAGGAGGTGCAGTGTGATAGGGCTCTCCTGACGTAGGCGGCGATGGTGGACCGTAAATATCGCTGGGGGCATTCACTTTCGCCGTTGAGACATAATCCGTTGTTGTTGTTGTTGTTGTTGTTCCCCAAGCTGCCTGGCCGAACAGCCCCAAGGCCCCGAGCAATTCCAAGGCCATAACCGAGCGCCCCCAAAGAACCCTCCCTGCCGACCACAATAAAGCCTGGGTGACCGAAGCCACTCCATGGCGGGGAGCTGAGGAGGGTGCGGAAATGCCCGGGAAACCAAAGCCCCACCCAGGGCCCTGTGCCCCTCAGCAATTATGAAGAGAAAGTTGAGGGGCAAGGGGAAAATATGACGCTTTGGCTTCCAATCTTGGTAGATTGGAAGGTCAATCCACGGAAGAGACGCCGTCACTTGAGATCTAGAAAATATATAAGTTAAAGGAACAGTCAGAGTAAGCTATGGGTATGGCAGAGATTGCTCAGCTCTCACTCTGATAGACCATCGCATCACCACATGACTAGAACCCAATCCTCTCAGCATCAGTTAGGAAAGGCCCTAGAAAGCCGCCTTTGGCGGGGGGATAGCTCCCCTATTTCAACCCCTTTCGGGGTTGGGCACCCGCCTATAATCCGTTGTTGGTGAGTTTGGTGTAGACAGTGGTGGTAAAGCCTGAGGTGTTGTTGTTGTTTACGAGGACATCAAGGAAGGGGAGATGACCGTTAGAGGACTCCTCGAAGGTGAAGTTTAGACTGGAAGAGGCGATGAATCGTTGTTGAAGGTCACGTATGTGTATATGTGAAGGTCACATATAGGCCTATATATATATATATATATATATATATATACACACACGCTCACATATAGCATCTGTCGTGGGAACAGGACTGGAGAAAATATAAAGGCGGAGATTAGTATAAATGAATGTTTGAATTGAGATCCTTCTTTCTCTCTCTCTCTCTCTCTCTCTCTCTCTCTCTCTCTCTCTCTCTCTCTCTCTCTCTCTCTCTCTCTCTCTCTCTCTCTGAGGTCCTTCCTAATTTGAACAAAATCACCTGGCGGTCATCACTGTATTAAAATAATTAATAATGAGAAGTAAATGGAATAAAGGAAGAGAGAGAATCCACTGGTCTATCTCCTGTGGTATCAAATTACACCTGATAAAGTCTTGAGGCAGGGCAGACCAGTGTTGTCAATCCATAGGCAGTGAGGGGTCTCGATAAGATGGTTTGATTTTTGTTGTATTAATAGCCATTTTTTGTTCCATTCTTCAGCTCGTACAAAAGATTGTGACTCTAGAGTGACGTACCTTACAGACACGCTGGCCGTACTTATCGTACGATGGTCACTATTACTGAATTCCTCACTAACATTCAAATTTTGTATTAATTTTTCTTTTGTTGTAAGTACAAGGTCAAGAACATTCTTACTACGGGTCGGCGATCGAACAAATTGATAGAGGGAACTCTCTTGCAAGTTCGCATACAATTCATGTCCAGAGTGTGAAGTAAGAGTATCGCCCCACTTGGTCACAGGTAAATTAAAGTCGCCAAAAATTACGGTATCTTGTGAGTTACTTACATCTGCAATTTGTTCGTAAATTTCTTGATTGAGCTGGAGGTCTGTATATTAATGCAAGTATTTGTTTTGGATGTTGGTGTATCGCTGATAATGGAGGGCCCGGAGGGAAACGAGTGGAAGCTACCTGTAGGCCTACTGCTGTTTGCTGATGATACAGTTCTGA
Source organism: Paralithodes platypus (assembly GCA_032716605.1). Taxonomy (NCBI): domain Eukaryota; kingdom Metazoa; phylum Arthropoda; class Malacostraca; order Decapoda; family Lithodidae; genus Paralithodes; species Paralithodes platypus. The sequence goes on from CM064487.1 coordinate 122,940,241, forward strand.
TGAGCGATAATGAATGGGAGTTGCAGGGTCTGGTAAATATGTTTGGAACAGTGTGCGAAAAACGGAATCTGAAGGTTAATGCGGGAAAGAGCAAGGTTATATCTTCGAAAGGGTTGAAGCCACATAGTGTGAGGTGAAGTTGAACGGTCAGGCTATGGAGATTGTCAGCTATTTTAAGTATCTGGGCAGTGTGTTGAGTAAAGATGGGAGTATGGATGAAGAAGTGCGGGAGAGGGTGCAACAGGGGAAGAGGGTTGTAGGAACGCTGAAAGCAGTAACAAGAAATAGGGTGGTCAGCATGGTAGTGAAGAAGTCCTTGCATGACAGTGTGGTAATCCCGACATTGACTTACGGAAGCGAAGCATGGACCAAGAGTGAAAGGGGTGGAAATAAGTTACTTGAGAAGTGCGTGCGGAGTTACATGAAGGGATAGACAGACGAATGAGGAAGTAAAAGGAAGGTGTGGTGTGGAGGTAGATGTGCTGGAAAGTGTGAAAAGGAACACCTTGATCGAGATGGTTCGGCCATATGGAACGTATGGGAAGCGTGAGAAGAGCTAAGAGGGTATACGAGAGCGAGGTGGAAGGAGAGAGAGGTAAACCGAGAGAGAGGTGGAAGGATGGAGTGAAGAAGTATATGAATGAAGTTGGTGCTGGTTGGGAGGAGGGGCGTCGACTGACTGGGGTCAGGTAAATGGGAACGCTTCGTGCCTTGGCCATCCCTTCGGGAATCACGGCGTCAGGCAATAGATAGATAGATTTTTTGTTTTTGTTTTTTTTTCCCGGTGGCTCCATGGACCTCCATCAAGCTTAAAATAAATACCCCTAAGACCCCCTTCGACATATTCTAGTACAGTTTTTGGTAGAAAAATGTCCCGGCCAGTTCTTCCTAAATTACAACCTTGCTGTCGCTCGCCAGGAAAAAAACAAGTATCATATGTGCCTCATTGCAAGCCACTTATCACTTATCACTTATGTGAACTCGCCTATTAAAGGGTTAATTATTGACATATTCTTTAATCTGTTAATTTTCTGAAGTCCTTCCTAAACGGAGTAGAATCGTCTGGAAGTAGCTAAAATCAAGCCAAAATTAGCGTCCCTCATTGACAGTGCTCACCCTCACAGTATAAACACGTTGTTATATTGTATGCTGGCTATTATTAGACGTTATTATACAGATTAGGAAGGCCCTGTGGGGATATAAAGATTAATATTATTGCCTCAATTATAACCCTTTGGTTGTCTCTAGTCCTTCCCAAACTGAATAATTGTGCCTACTCATAGCCAAAATATAATGAAGAACAGCCTCATCTGGTACTGAAGGGTTAATCTGGTGGCCAATAATATTTCATAAAATTATTAACCTATTAATTAAGATGGCGCTCATTATCATTGTACAGTTAGTTCTATTCTATTCCATATACTCAGGCTCAATCCCCATTTTTTTTTTTTTTTTTTTTTTTTTGTACAGTAAGTTAATTAGTTAAAATAGGACTTCCGAGGCTATCACCCCTTCTGGATTATTGAGGGGGAAGGGTTTATTAATTGCTCAATTTTGTCATATATTTATTAGTTTTTTAGTTTCCTCCCTAGACTTCCATCACACTTTAAAAAAACATCCATTATATCCCCCTTCAAGATTAATTTGTACATTTTTCGATAGAATAATATCACGGCCCAAGGCCGTTTCCTCCACAATTATAGGCTCGCTATCGCTCATCAGGAAAAAACGTCGACACCTAAATGGCACGAAAGGTCTTAATGTTGACAAAGAAATGGGGCGAAAGGTCTTAAAATCGACAAACTAATGGGCCGAACGTCTTATAATCGGAAAATTAGTGGGGCTAAACATGAGGAAGAAGGGGGACCAGAAAAACGGTCCATCTCCCCTTTAACCAGCACACTATAAGTCAAGAATAGCGTAAGGACTGGAGCCTCTTTTCGATAACTCCAGTCCCTTGCATTGTACAGCTATTCTAGCTAATCTGCGTGCGCGACAAGTAATCGAGAAAAAAAAATCGCAGGTTCGAATCCTGATATATCCTATACAGATATCATTGAAATAATATATGTTCTGTACTTGTAGTCTGTTTCTTTGTAACTGACGGTAAATAGCAAGCTTCCCATCAAGTTTTCTGTCATTTTGAAGATTTTGTTGTTGCTGTACCCCAGGCTGTCTGGCCGAACAGCCCCAAGGTCTTGAGCAAGGCCAAGGCCATAAACGAGTGCCCCCTCAAAACCCTCCCTGCTTACCACTAATAAAGCCCAGGTGACTGAAGCCACTCCAAGGCAGGGAGCTGAGGAGGGTGCGGAAACGCCCAGGAAACCAAAGCCTCACCCAAGGCCCTGTGCCCCTCAGCAATTATGAAGGGAAAGTTGAGGGGCAAAGGAAAAAAAGTGACGCTTTGGCTCCCAATCTAGGGAGGTCAATCCACAGAAAAGATGCCGTCACTTGAGATCTAGAAGACGTATAAGTAAAAGGAACTGTCAGAGTAAGCTATGGGTATGGCAGAGATCGCTCAGCTCTCACTCTGATAGACCAGCCCACCACCACATGACTAGAACCCAATCCTCTCAGCATCAACTAGGAAAGGCCCTAGAAAGCCGCCTTTGGCGGGGGGATAGCTCCCCTATTTCAACTCCTTTCGGGGTTGGGCACCCGCCCTGAAGATTTTGTTGTTAAATGTGGTGCTAATGTTATAAACTTGATCTTATTATGATGCAGAGACATAGCAGTTTCATATTTCTCCATTAAGTATCGAGACATTGGCTGCTAAGGGATTTAATTTACCGTCAGTTGAAATAAAACACTATTTTCTGCATTCTTATTATCAGCCCACTTATACCCGGTACACTATTTATTCTTAGATGACCCGATGGCGCTTTTCTTTTCTAATGTTTAGCTATCATTAGACGATTGCATTCAGCTTAGGAAGGGTATATGGAAATCAGAGGGTTGCTTGACATAGTCTTTACCCTTATATTTCCCACAGATACTTCCTAAGCTGTATACAATCGTCTTATGATAGCCAGAATAGACTGTCGAAATGCGTCATACTCTTCAAAGGGTTAACACTCCCAGGCTGTCGTCCATTATCCAGTACTACACAACTTAACCCTTTGAGTACCAGTGACGTGTGTTATATTATATTCTGGCTATATTTAGACAATATTATGCAGCTTAGGAAGGATCTGTTGTAGTTTAATCGGTTGGTTGAGATAGTTTGTAACTTTACTATTGCTAGAGGCCCTTCCTAGACTGAATAAAATCGTCTAATAGTTGCCAGAATATGATGACGTTCCTGGTACTGTAGGGGTTAAGGGTGAGATGAGTCTATTTATTTGCTCATGTATGTATCTTTTCATCATTTTTTTTTTTTAGTTTCCTCCCAAGACCTTCATCAAGCTTTAAAAATACCCCCCAAGACCCTTCTTCAAGATAATTTTTTCGATAGAAAAATTTCCCTGCCAAGGGCAGGTTTCTCGCAAATTACAGGCTCGCCATCGCTCGGCAGGAAAAATCAACACCTAAATGACACGATAAATCTTAAATTAATATTGACAAAGAAATGGGCCGAACCTCATAAAACCTGAAAACTAATGGGACTAAACATGAGGAAGAAGAGGGACCAGAAAAACGGCCCATCTCCCCTTTTAGCCCCCACTCAGGAAATTCGATGACTAGATCATTAATATCACTACGTGTAATACGGGTGCTAATGATAAAGGTAATATACGGCAAACTAAACAAAACAGAACCGTATTAAGGCGAGACGGCCCGTTTTTCTGGTCCCCCTTCTTCCTCATGGTCAGCCCTATTCGTTTTCAGATTACGAGAAGTTCAGCCCATTAGTTAGGCGATTTTAAGACCTTTCGCCCCATTTCGTTGTCAATATAAAGACTTTTCGTGTCATTTAGCTGTCGGTTTTTTTCCTGATGACAAAGGTAATACGGCAAACAAAACAGATCCGTATAAAGCCGGTATCACACGAGAGCTTTTATAGGCAACACTCGATCATCAACATTTTTCTGGCAATATTTCTGGAATATTGTGCACTGATATCGAAAACTAGACTCTTGCTAGATGAATTTAGGTGATCCAAATATTCTAAATGTTGACCTCATTAGCTGCCAGACCAGTGATGAAGATAAATGTTGAGTGAAAAAGCGCTCGTGTGATGCCGACTTAAGGGGGTACTACTCGCTTTTTATGTACCTCCTTCTCCCTCGTGTTTAGCATATTAGTTTTGAGATTTTAAGAAGTTCCTTCTATTAGTTTGGCGATTTTAATACCTTTCACCCCATTTCGTTCTATTTAGGTGTCATTTATTTCCCGGCGAGCGATAGCGAGCCTGATATTTTAAGAGATATCGGCCTTCGGCCGGGACACTTTTCTTCCGAAAAATTTACAAATTAATCTTGAAGGAAGGCCTAGGGGGTGTTTTTCTAAGTTTGATGGAGGTCTAGCGAGGAAACTAAGAAATAAAGGAATAAATATACCAAAAAAAGGGCCCTTCTCCCCTTAAGGGTTGTTGTCCCCGGGCAGTGGGAACCGGCAGAAGGTAATAAATGTTATGACGTAATCCAAACAAATACGGAGAGTCTGAGGATATGGCAACGTGAGCTAGGCCTTTGAGGGTATATAAAGAGGGCCGAGGCGTTACGGAGCACCAGTCTTCTGCAGCAGTGATCTGGGTAAGTAGGTCACACAAAGGGATAGGAGTTCTCCCAGAGAGGCTCCAGTCCTGACGTTATTCTACAATCCTTGACTTACAGTGTGCTGGCTTAATAATTTAATTGTGTTGATAGCCTCTGAAGTCCTATTTCAACTATACAAAAATAGGACACAGCAGCTCAGAGGAGTGGACTTGGCTTTCCTCTGAGCGATTTCAAAGTCAAGGCTATATTGCGAGTTTGGTCCACCACATCAATAGTGGCCCATATTCCTAGAGAAACACCATCACTGTCGGTTGTAATTGCTAAAGTGTTGGCGTATTGCTAGCCAGTCAATAAGATTCGCTTGTTGTTTCAATTTCTATGAGAAGTACTGTGATAATATTACACAATTTATATGAAAAGTACTGTGATAATATTACACAATTTATATGAGAAGTACTGTGATAATATACAATTTATATGAGAAGTACTGTGATAATATTATACGATTTCTATGAGAAGTACTGTGATAATATTACACTACTTCTCATTGCAATTACAACTACCGTACCATACTGACTGGCTAGGAATACGGCAAATCTATAGTAATTACCAACGATAATGATGGGGTTTCTCAAGGAATACGATCCAGTAAAAATTATATACTGTTGTGAGGATGGGAAGGACAGGAGGAATAATTAATGGTTGTTCAAGGTTTCGATGGCCTTTATCTTGACTTAAGGGGACATCGGTTGTTTTTCTGGTCCCCCTTCTTCCTCATGATTAGCCATATTCGTTTGCAGATTTTAAGACGTTCGCCTTATTAGTTTGGCGATTTTAACCCATTCGTCCCATTTCTATATCAATATCAAATCTTTCGTGCCATTTAGATGTCGATTTTGTCCTGGAGAGCGATAGCAAGCTTGTAATTTTAAGAGACACCATCCTTCGGCCGGGACATTTTTGTATCGCAATTTTTTTTTTTTTTTTTTTTTTTTTTTTTTTTTTTAATCATCTTGATGGAGGTCTAGCGAGGAAACTAAAAAATAAATGAATATATAAATAAATAGACCCCCAGAAAATAACCAGGAGGGGACCTTAAGGCGAGATTTCCACTTGAGGGACTTTTTTCTTGACCCCTTTCTCCCTCATGTCTAGCCCCATTGCTTTTGAGATTTTAAGACGTTTACCCCATTAGTTTGGTGATTTTTAAGAATTTCCGCCCCATTCTGTCAATTTTAAGACCTTTCGTGCCATTTAGGTGTCGATTTTATCCTGGCGAGCGATAGCGAGCCTGTAATTTAAGAGTAATCGGCCTTCGGCCGGGACATTTTTCTACCGAAAAATGTACAAATTTATCTTGAAAGGGGGTCAAGGGGGTGAAATTTTAAGATTGCTGGAGGAGTAGGAAACAAACTAGAAACCTCCCCTTAACTCAGACCAAAGATGGGAGGGAACGTTTTCTTTTATAATGTATATTTACAAGATTTTAATAATCATTCACTCCTTTGAATCGGTGTCAAACCTACACGACTTTATATAGACTTACCCAAATGTTGCAGAGTGGTACGGTTGGCCAAATAAGTCGTGTCGCCGCTGTCATTACGTTTTGCTCGTTGTGTGCTGTATTAATGTCTGTCAGATGTTGAATAGGGTGTGTAAAGATGGGAACATGTTTGTAAATCTCACTCGAAACGATCAATTAATGCTTAGATGGTGCTGATACCAATTATTGGTCGAAATATACTTGGTGCCGCGACATCACTTATTTGGTCAACTGTACTTTAAAGTTTCATATATTAATCCTTTGAGTACCAGCGACGTGTGTCATATTTTATTCTAGCTATATTTAGACTATATTACGCAGCTTAGGAAGGATCTGGGGTAGTTAAAAGGGTTGGTTGAGATAATTTGAACCCATCTTATTGCTAGAGGTCCTTCCTAAGCTAAATAAAATCGTCTAATAGTTACCAGAGTTTGATGGCAAGGTCGTTCCTGGTGCTGAATGGGTTAAAATGTACATATATTCCTATTATGGATTGTAAGTGTCTTTAGTTCCGTCTTGCAACACAATCCCACCCCTACTCTGTGCAACTCTCCAACCCAAGAGTGAAACGATACTCCCAATTTGTCTTCTATTCAACAGCTGAGCTCTGGAACTCTTTCCTTGAATCCATTTTCCCTCATCCTATGACTTGAATTGCTCCAAACTCCGTGTGTACAGACTTTTTGACTCGAACATTCCTTGATTTTTGGCCTTGTCACTCTTTCAACTCTTGGGGGGGGGGGGCACTCGTCACAGAAAGTTTTGCCTGTTGCCTCCCTCATACACATAGAGAACAAAAATAATAGACAAACCTTAAAACTGTCTGTGGCAATTGCTATTGTGTGAGTGCATTCCTGGTCGGCTAATATGATACCCAAGTTTCTGTATTCATTGCAACGAGATATACTGGAATATTATTACGGTATACTCCAGTTGCAATTACAACAACTATACCCTGTTTCATTTCATATGACGGTAAATTGAAAAGTTCCCATCAAGATTGCTCAGTTATTTTGAAGATTGTATAGTGAAATATGAGGTTAATGAAAAAATACTTGATCTTAATATGATACGGTAACATTGTAGTTGCATATTATCCGTTAGTTATTGAGAAATCAATGGCTAAGCGACTCAATTCAGCGTCAGCTGATATAAATCAAGTATATTATAGTTGCTGTAATCATTGCAATGAGATATACGGGAATATTATTACGGTACTCTAGTTGCAATTTCAACAATCAGCGTATCATATTGACTGGATGGGAATACAACAAACCTATATTAATTACCACTATACTCTGTTTCTTTCTAACTGACGGTAAAATGCAAAGTTCACATCGAAAATTCTCCGTTATTTTGAAGATATTGTAGTGAAATGTGGTGTTGATTATTTAGATTTGGCATTAATAAGATACAAAGACATAGTTATTACATATTTGTCCATTAATTATCGATAAACCAGTTGCTAAGGGGTTCAATTGTTCGTCAGCTGAAAAGAAACAGACTATTGTTGCAACTGATATATCGGTAATGGAGTTTTTAGCGAACAGAAGAGTTTTTGATTGGGGGATGTATGTTAGATTGAAATCATTGCACCTATATTTGCTTTGAAAACATATTTAATTGGATACGTACATACAAATAATAGGTACGCATGTCTTAGACGTACATTTTCCACATACAGTAGAATCGTGCTAAATTTGGTAATGTGTGGATACATTTTAGTTGCTTTAATTTGTGGGAAGGAAATATGTATGCAGTCAATACACTATAATCAGCCGTGTTCATAGTATTCTTGTTGTGTTGTATGTATGAGAAATATGTATGCAGTCAATACACTATAATCAGCCGTGTTCATAGTATTCTTGTTGTGTTGTATGTATGATAAATATGTATGCAGTCAATACACTATAATCAGCCGTGTTCATAGTATTCTTGTTGTGTTGTATGTATGAGAAATATGTATGCAGTCAATACACTATAATCAGCCGTGTTCATAGTATTCTTGTTGTGTTGTATGTATGAGAAATATGTATGCAGTCAATACACTATAATCAGCCGTGTTCATGTATTCTTGTTGTGTTGTATGTATGATAAATATGTATGCAGTCAATACACTATAATCAGCCGTGTTCATGTATTCTTGTTGTGTTGTATGTATGATAAATATGTATGCAGTCAATACACTATAATCAGCCGTGTTCATAGTATTCTTGTTGTGTTGTATGTATGATAAATATGTATGCAGTCAATACACTATAATCAGCCGTGTTCATAGTATTCTTGTTGTGTTGTATGTATGATAAATATGTATGCAGTCAATACACTATAATCAGCCGTGTTCATAGTATTCTTGTTGTGTTGTATGTATGATAAATATGTATGCAGTCAATACACTATAATCAGCCGTGTTCATAGTATTCTTGTTGTGTTGTATGTATGAGAAATATGTATGCAGTCAATACACTATAATCAGCCGTGTTCATAGTATTCTTGTTGTGTTGTATGTATGAGAAATTATACTAGTATGTATACCTGACTGTGTAGTTTTATGTTTGCAAGTGAACGGGAAGAATGCAGGTGGTTGTGGTGAAAATAAGGGATTGTAATGCAGAAATGTTAATACAAAGTTTTAACTGAGTATGTGTATGTGCTAAGCCGTGTTGAATGCATAGTATAATACATTTGACTGAGTATGTACGTTTGTACAGTACATGTTTGGTTAAGGGAGCCCACATCGCTTTTTTTTATCTTTCTCGCCCTCTCTCTTTGGCTTGTATCCATTCGGCCCCATTCAGCTTACAGTTTTAAATAAGACGTTTACCCCCATCCAGGTGTCAATAGTTTCCGTATATATATTTGTTTGTATTGACAGCAAGCTAAATTTGTACATTTGTCGATAGAAAAATGTCTCCGGCGAAGCCGGGTTTTCCCATACAATGCTGGCTCACTATCGCTCGCCAGGAAGAAATCAACAACTGGATGGGGATACACGTCTTAAAACAGTTGGCTGAATGGGGCCGAATGGATACAAGCCAGGGAAAGACAGAAAAGGAGAGAAAGATAAAAAAAAAAAAAAAAACGGTGACCCCCCCCCCCCTTAAGAAAATATGACGGTGTGTGTGTGTGTGTGTGTGTGTGTGTGTGTGTGATGAATGCAGAGATTGTAATAATGAAAAAGAAAAAAATACTGAGTGGACCTACAGTATGTATGTGTATTAAAATTCAGATATTGCAATATAACAATTGACTAAGTATGCACGTGTGTTTGTTGGAAATATTGCAATAATAAGTTTGACTAAATCTACGTGGCTATACTATAAATTATGATAATGCAGATACATTAATACTATAGGTAGCGCCAACGAACTTGACAATAATCTTGACCCCTTAACGTCTTATAACTCGAAATGAACGAAAGCAATCGGGCTGACGTTTCTACCATTTGGAAAGAGTCCACCAGGAAATAGGTGTGGATATTTACAGCCAGTTTGCTCTAGGCCCTTTTGAGTTACAGAGAGGTCAGGGATCAAGATTATTGTCAAGGTCGTTGGCGCTACCTATAATAATAATGTTCCTATAATAATAATGTTTTGTTCTGGTGAGCTTGCCCATGACTGGCCTTTAAATCGGAATATGTTCATGACTGTGTACCTTTTGTGTGTGTGTGTGTGTGTGTGTGTATTTATGATGTTGAAAGGGAGAGCTGAAATGCAGGTAGTATTTATCTTATATTGTAATTAATTTACTATAATACTAAGCTTGGTTCTATTTTTATTTTATGTTTACAATTATGTTTTCCTTTTTTATTCATTATTTTTTCATTTTTTGTGTATTTTATTTTATTTTATTGTTTTATTTGTATATATATACAGCATATATAAATTTGTTTTCCATGTAAGAGAAACAGGAATGTGCTGATTATGAATATATTAAGCTTGACTGAGTATGTGTATAATCATGGTTTACAAGTTGCTGTTAGTTGACTTTAAACATTTGGATTTTTTTTTCTTTTCTATGTGGATGAGGGTGACAATAGGCAGAACTGCCTGTATGTATGTAAATGATCAATGTATAAATGTTGTGATATCTTATTGTGAAGGGTGCATTGAAATCAAAGGTTATGGACTCTATTAGTTATTGTATGAAAGTGTACCAACACAAAATAAGTTGGGAGAGATCTGCAGTATGTGAGTTATGGGGAGAGATATTGGGCGAGCTATATTCAACTCTCAAGTTTCCTGTCAAGAATGATGTTCTCTATCTCACATAAAACTCTTTCACCAGAATATAAACATTCCATCATGCGATGATCATCTGATAATTATGAACTTCCTCGAACTTCACCTGATCCATATAATGATGACAAGGCTTTAGTTCCTTGAATTTAAAGACATAACTAATGCAAAGGATACAATGTGAGGTGCCACTCATACAGGGTTATAGAAGATTACCCAAATAACTTGAAACAGTTTAATTTATACATAATGTAAGTCGCGTGTGTTTGTTTCTAGTGCGAGGGTAAGATGAAGGTGCTGGTGATGACGACCCTGGTGGTGGCGGTGGCGGCGACTCAGAACCATTATCGCATGCCACAGCCCTACACATATTCCTGCAAAGACACTCGCTGCATCAAGACCGACCGGGCCGAAGCCAGGGAGATCCGCTCTCTCAAGAACTGTCAGCTCACCTGCGGCAAGTGAGTCTACTTCTATACTGGTACTTGTCTAAATAATCTTCATAAATGAGGGGACCCAAAAATAGAGAGTTCAAGATGTTGAGTTTGTGTAATGTCAAGAGGGTGTAATTTTCTCTATAGGGGAGGTATTAATTAGGTATCAGATAAGATGGTATGGATAAAATATAAAGATGGTTAATATATCAGGGAAATCAATTCTAGCAGGATAATCCTTAAGTGAGCCCTATCAGTACAAAATTTCAAAATTTGTATGGGCCATGGATGTTAGGAAAGCTGACGGAATTTATGCCTTAATAGGTATATCGAATATGTATGTTTATGTATATATCAATTTGTCAGGTATGGAGCCTTGTGGCCGCAGCCCACCGGTGACGTCCAGCTGTCCTCAGAGACCGTGAGCTTCGTCCCCAGGAACATGCAGGTGACCAAGATGGCCACCTCAAACCCCAAGGTGAAGGAAATGATGGAGGAGGCCTACCGCTACTTCCAACGTAACATGCACTACCTGCACCCGGATTATCCTGAGGAGTTCAAGACGCCCCTCAAGCCCGGCACCCACAGGACTTATGTAAGTTGTTTCCTGCCTTAGATTTGCTCATAAAGCTTTTTTTTTTTATGATTACTCCGGATTGTGATTTAATGTAATTCTATGGTATATTCCCATGTCCTTTCAATGAAATGGTAGCATTTTCGTCAAAATCAGCATTGTAAAACTAATGAAGTCAAAGCATTGTACAATAATAACAAATTATTTAGTGTGCTTTGTGTCATTAGCATATATCTTTTTAAACAATGTACAATATGCTCATACAAATCAAAATTACAGAATGTTCAGACACTTGAGAAACAGCAAGAACAACACCAACAAAAACAACAACAGAACCAACAGGAGCCACAGCAGAGGCACTTCGAGTTCGGTAATGAGTTCCACAACAAGAACTTTAGATCCAACCTGAGGAACTACGAGGTGACCGAGGATTTCATCCATGTGTCTCCCTTCCTGAAGGATCAGACCATCAGCCCCGGGGTGGAGCGACACAACGTCAATGTTGAGATCACCGTCACCTCACCAGACCACAAGCTCACCCTTGAAACTGACGAGAGCTACAACATGGTCGTTCAGGTTAGTTACTTTGGATCTGAGTTTGTATAATAGAAAATAATACAGTATAATATAGGATTCCATGTGATAGCAGCACTCCATCATATTCCGTATTTAATTTGCTATATCCTGTTTATTTGTTTTATGTATTGTTATTTGTTTGTTTGTTTTTATTATATCAGATGCATTCATTATCCTACTGTAGATATATAATGTATCAATATAAATACAGTTGTGTCTGTTTTCACTATGATTATGCTCATTTGTCTGTATATGTCTCTATTCAGAATTACACATGTTAACATAGGCTTTCAAAATGTAACTAATATAAACGTCTGTACCGACCCCTCAGACCCAGGAGGACACAACCACCGTAACCATCCTGGCCACCTCCTACTACGGTGCTCGCCACGGCCTGGAGTCCCTGTCACAGCTTATTGCCTTTGATGACTCCTCCAGCTCCCTCAGTATGGTCACCAATGCCAAGATCAACGACGCCCCCAAGTTCAAGTAAGACTATACAACAAAATAAAAATAATAATAATTAATAAAAACAATTAATAAAAAACAGAAAAAAAAGACAGTAGCGTAATCACTGGTAACGTTTTTTATACATCATCGGGTTTAGTTTTTTTTCGTTTTTTTTTTACAAGTAATCTTGGGCATGGTATCAGTTCAGGAAAAACCTGTGCAATCCATTTGAACGACATATATTTGGAAGAAACCTTGTCCTGTAGTGAATGAAGTGATGACAATAGTGATAACACAGGATTAAAACAAACAAGTATCAACATATCTGCTGATTCTCACTAGCTTGCTTGTGGTAGGGTGGAGATTTGAATTGATTTGTAATTGTTTATATTATTACTATTTTTAGTTTCCCCCTTAGACCTCCATCAAGCTTTAAAAAAAGAACAAGACCCCATTCTTCGAGATGAATTTGAGCATTTTTTGATAGAAAAATGCTTCGGCCAAAGACTGGTCTCCAAAACTGCAAGCTCGCTGTCATGCCTAAATTGCACGAAAGGTCTTAAAATTGCCAAACTAATGGGGTAAATATATTAAAATATCTAAACTAATGGGGCTGAACATGAGGGAGAAGGGAGTCCAGAAAATCCCCTCTTAAGGATGGAATAATGATAGACTTTCAAGAAATAAAATTAATAAAGATGGGGATCATAAGCTGCCAACCAGTCAAGGCTTTTCAACAGCATATTTTTCTAACTCGGTCAAATGACAGTGGTCATAAAGGTAATAGCATCTCAAAACCTTAAAATGACCTTCTCATACTCAACACTCAACTATTCAAAAAATGCAATGGTCTCATAAATTCCTTTTCCCACAGGTTCCGCGGCCTCATGTTGGACACTGGCCGCAACTTCTACCCCAAGAAGGACCTGATGAAGCTCCTCGACGCTATGTCTTACAACAAGATGAACTACTTCCACTGGCACATCACCGACGCCGCCTCCTTCCCCATGTATTCCAACCGCGTCCCCAATATGGCTTACTATGGCTCCTACTCCCCCAGGAAGGTCTACTACCCTGAGGACATTGCTGAGGTCGTCCACTACGCTAGGGTGAGCTTCCTAGGTCATTCATAGACATCTAAAATATACCATATTAGTGTCTGCAGTACAGTAATGCTGCCACTTGGCATTCTCAGCATGGCACCGGGTGTTTCACATTGCTTATATCAGTTAAATTCAGTTGATTTCATTGCAGTATTGCAGCCAACAGATGTCAAAGCTCTTCATGGACACTACACACAAAAAAAAAATCATTAGATGGCTGTTCGTAGCGTCATATGCAAGGATAATTGGATCATTATCTTAAAATGACCAATACTTGGTTATCTACCTATTGTAATAACAATCTGCCAATTCCTGTTTTATATATCTGTGTTAGCTGATCTTTGTGAAAAGCTTTTATTTGAAGTATACCCCACCTGATATAATAGCTACCTTAGAATCTTGTCTAGTTGATCAGGTCATCCTAAAGCCCAATCCACACGTGCAAATTTAGAGCTAGACAATCCCAGGATTACAAGATTGGAGTAAAACATGATGAAGCAAGGTCTATTACTCAACGATTTGCATTTGTATCATGGCAGAATTTTGTATGTGACTGTGTTGGCTTAGCTTGGCTACAGACTAACTAACTTTTGCTTTCCTGTTGCAGCTCCGCGGCATCAACGTGATCCCTGAGATTGACGGCCCTGCACACACCTCCGCCGGGTGGGAGTGGGGACAGAAGGAAGGCAAGGGCAACCTCGTCCTCTGCAACGATCAGGTTAGTCAAAAAATGCATAATCTTTTTCTCCTTGTCTTTTTTTATATATATAAGATATTAAAGTGTTGTTAAAGTATCCACATTATATTGTTTGCTTGAAAAAATTACATCGTTAAGATTTAATAAAAACATTTAGATCACAAGGAAAAACACTTTGACTTGTGCCTAGAATTATTTAGAATTGTGTATGCAAAGTCATTGTAGAGCCACAAATAATATTTTTGTAAATACAAGTAAATTATTTGAGCAATTCATTATTATATGCTATATTCATTTGGAATACGTCCTATTAAACACATTTATTCTTACTTGTGATGCTTTGTTCAGGGTCAACCCTGGTTCACCGAAGGTAAGGAGCCTCCCAGTGGCCAGCTAAACCCTGTCAACCCCGAACTGTACCCCATCCTTGGTGAGCTATACAAAGACATGATGGAATACTTCGATCCCGAGATGATCCACATGGGCGGCGACGATGTAAGTTACCAATTAATATGACAATCTAAAATACCGGTTGATTTGTAATTGATTGATATATTTATGGTATGCATCATAATTCACTTTCATTGAAAGATTACACAGGCAAGGTAAACTTGCTTCTTGTTTTCATATGTTTTATTAACATATTTAGTATGAGAATCTGACACCTATTTTATAATACATTAGGTGAGCTTCAAGTGCTGGGCTAACGCCAACGAGATCAAGGAGTACCTCGCTGCCAACAACAAGGAGGCCACCAGCCGCGAGTACTTTGAGCTGTGGAACACCTACCAGGCTAATGCTTTCTCCAAGCTGAGGGAAGCTGCAACAGCTGCTGGTCAGAACCGCCAGGTCACACCCATTATCCATTCCTCTTCCTTTGCTGAAAACTATTTGGACAAGGATACTTACATCGTCCAGATTGCTGAATTTGCCAATAGTACAGATATCATAAAATATATTAACAAGGGCTTCAAAGTTATCTTCTCCAATCAAGATCAATGGCGCATTGATTGCTCTACCTCCAGCTGGCTGGGTGACAAGGCTAAGAACTGTGCTAAGGAGCTGCCTACATGGGAGCACTTCTATAAGAACAGCCCCTTGGACATGCTTCAGTTCCTGGGCGTTTCTGCCTCTCGCTCCGGCGAGGCTGTAAATGGTATCAACCCCAAGGAGTTGGTGTTGGGTGGTGAGGCAACCCTGTGGAGCTCTGATACCGATGCCAATGGTTTCCAGGCCAAGATCTGGCCCCGTGTGTCGGCCCTCGCGGAGCGTCTCTGGACTGACCCCATTCTACCCGTGCAGGATGACACCTCACAGAAGCGCCTTAACACCCACCGCCAGCGCATGGTTGACTTGGGTGTCCGTGCTGATCCCATGCAGCCTGAGTACTGCATGCATGATGAGAGTGCTTGCTACAGCCAGGAGTACTTTGAGAGACACGCTTCCGTCCAGCACTCTCAGCCCACGGTTTAAGAAAGTCTCCCTGTAGGCTACTGGCAGACTCAGCCTCACAACACCTCCGTCAAGATATACACACACACAGTGACGCTGAAGAGACTGGTCACTTAACAAGTCCCTCCTTCAAACAAAACTTAATTATTTTTTCATGATATATATGTTACTATGGGAAGTAAGGCTGAGTGAAGATAGGACAACATCTGAATACAGCAAGATGGTTCGTGTGGCACCATCTGCAAGGATCATTCATTACTGATACAATGGTTAGCACAAAATTCAAGCATCAATGTGTTTTAATAAAATATATAAAATATTATCAATCTTTATTTTCCATATACACATTTACAGTAAAAATTATACCTTTCAACTTTCACCTGCATACTAATCGAAAACTTTCAGGTAAATCTAGATAATATGATATTTCAAACAAATTAACCCAAACGACTATTCCGATGGCAACCTCATATATATATATATATATATATATATATATATATAGAGAGAGAGAGAGAAAGAGAGAGAGACTATATCTATTATAGCAAAGAAATACGTAAACACAGGAATGTTTATATCCGGTAGGGTTGGTACAATATTAATAATTAATAAATTATTTATGCATAGCTTTAGTTTTACCTAGAGATTGTGTATTATCCTATATAATTATATAGGGTCTCAATGGTTACCTTAAGCCCGGTTCACACTATAGTCAATCATCTTATCGAGATCCCTCACTGCCTATGGATTGACAACACGTCTGCCCTGCCTCAAGACTTTATCAGGTGTAATTTGATACCACAGGAGATAGACCACTGACCTCTCTATCTCTCTCTCTCTCTCTCTCTCTCTCTATATATATACATATATATATATATATATATATATATATATATATATATATATACAGTATATACACTCACATATAGCATCTGTCGTGGGAACAGGACTGGAGAAAATATAAAGGGGGAGATTAGTGTAAATTAATGTTTGAATATAGATCCTTCTCTCTCTCTGATATCCTTCCTAATTTGAACAAAATCACCTGGTGGTCGTCACTGTATTAAAATAATTGATAATGAGAAGTAAATGGAATAAAGGAAGAGGAGAGATAGAGAGCTAGTCACTGGTCTATCTCCTGTGGTATCAAATTACACCTGATAAAGTCTTGAGGCAGAGCAGACCTGTGTTGTCAATCCATAGGCAGTTAGGGGTCTCGATAAGATGGTTTGAATTTGTTTTTTTAATAGCCATTTTTTGTTCCGTTTTTCGGCTCATACAAAAGATTGTGACGTTAGAGTAACATCACTTACAGACACGCTGGCCGTAATTATTGTGAACCGGGAAATAGTTTCCCAAAATCCGGACCGGGAAAAAAGATGAATTTGATTCATCTTTTTGCGGTCCGCACGAGCAGTTTGTTCTGTACTTTGAACATTGAAGTGAAATGTATGTAATATTTTTGTCAATTTTCATTACATAATAGTTACTATTCCATAACAATATACGCTATATGTATAATTTTAAGGGCAACACAAATATTCAGGCATTAAATACGGTTTCCTATTGATCTTGAACTTGGCAGCCGTCGTGGCACCACCAAAGTAAAGACGTTGTTCTCCTTCACATGTCTTCAGATCCACAATAAAACATCAAACTAGATTATAACTACACAACAACAACAACATGCTTCTCCAATAAAATCTCAATTCCCTTCTACTGTCCATATAATTATGTCCAGATACCGTTGCCCACATAAGTTCTGTTTCTAATCGTGATCTGATGTATGAAAGTATAACTAGTATAATTTTTATGAAAGAATTGCGAGTGCAGTTTCTTTTAATTATAATTTTATTTATTAAATGAATTAACCACTACACTCGTAATTCAATCATGCGCAATATATTTCTATGAATAAGATCACTTAGAGGAACAGAACTTATATATAAATATGTGGGCAACTGTATGCTACGTGATAGTTTTGTTTTGTTTGATCTATTTTCCTAGTTAAAATGCATTGAATTATGGTGGTGGTTTATCTTCTTTCAAAATAAGGAAAGCAGCACCAAGAAAGATCTTTTCTCAGTCCATGTTGACGATCGTCTAGTAGTTGTTTACCTTGCGCCCAGAAAAGTACGTTCCGCACTTCAGAGTCCGGACCGCACTCTGGAATGCGGCACGCACTTTCGTTTCAACTTTAGTTTTCCGTGTCCGTTTTTCGTATGTGACGTCACAGGCCCGAAAACGGATCCGCAAAAGACGTCTCGTTTGAACCGGAATTTACTGACACAGTCACTGACTGATACAATGGAAATACTTTAATGCACATCTAATTATGACAACATTTAGTTGAAGTGATTAGTAACACTTGTTAAAGATGAACTACAGGAATGAACGAAAAAACGAAGATTAATGCAAGGTTATAACTTGGCATAAATATACTGTAATATGTATGTGGGGCAATATCGATATAATTCCATTAAACTCCAGAAAAAAATACTAATATATAACATCGTTGGCATTCTCGGCGATCAACTGGACGAGTTCAGCTGATCGGGAGTGACAACATTGTATGGAGAGGCAGTTTGTAAACAACACATGCAGTCCTGGACTGTCAGGTCTGTTTTTCGTAATTAATACCTTTCAATTCAATACTCAAGCTCTGCAAAACATAGAACAAGGTCCTGAAGATGTGGTACACATCAAAAAATAATCCAATTTCGCCAACAATAACCATACAGGCAGTGCTTTTTTTTTAATGTTTATCCTGGTCCAGAGTCGAGGGAGGTCGCTTGTAAGGCCTATTTCTTATATCATTTTCTGTTAATTTTATATATCACAGTCCCTTGACCAGATATTGATTAAGCTAAATGTTGAGCTGTAAACATGCATACAATTTATAAGAGTTTCTCACATAAAAAAAGAAAAAAAAACACAGATTCACCCATTTCCCAAGTCGAGTGTTCCCGCCATTCCATCCTATGCCGTCATGGTAAACACGCCAGTTCTCGCCACATAAAATAACTTAGATAAGCTATATTTCTATTTTGTTAAGACACAATGATGAAAGTTCAGTATCATATCCCTAAAGCCTAGCAAATCCCAATGGACATTGTAGTTTGAATAGGTTTCATCCCTGTAATTCACCTTTAAAGCAGTTTTGTCGCATGTATAACATATTACATGTTGATATACTCAGTGTTGTAAACAGTTTCACACATATAGGGAAAATGTGAGTATAGACGTTTCCTAATCATTAGCTCATTATTTAGAAGCGTGAAAGTATAATTTTACAGCATATTTACGTCTGTAACCTCGTAAATATGCGAAGTATAACTTTATATACGATTCAAAATAATAACAATTCCATCAATCTTTATATAAGTATTTATCTTTTCTATCTCCCATATATATATATATATATATATATATATATATATATATATATATATATATATATATATATAATTATATATATATATAATTATATATATATATATATATATATATATATATATATATATATATATATATATATATATATATATATATATATATATATATATATATATATATATACCGGTATATATAATATATCCAATGGTATATATTTTTTTTGCATAACCTATTAATACCCTTGATATAGTTACATTGCTCACTACCTTACTGGGTATAATAAGGGTAATTAAAGTGTCCCTAATATTCTAACCAAGTTAAGGAAAATTGGTGGTAATAAACCCATCTTGTACGAGGATCGAAAGGTAAATGCTATTAAGGGGAGATGGGCCGTTTTTCTGGTCCCCCTTCTTCATCATGTTTAGTCACCTTAGTTTTCAGATTATATGACGTTTGGCCCATTAGTTTGGCGATGTTATGACCTTTCACGCCAATTATTTTTCAATACTAAGACTTTGTGTCATGTAGATGTCGATTATTTCCTGGTGAGTGATAGCGAGCCTGTAATTTAATAGGGACCGGCCTCCGGCCGGGACATTTTTCTACCGAAAAATGTACAAATATATCTTGAAAGGGGGTGTAGGGGGTGTAATTCTAAGCTTGATGGAGGTCTAGGGAGGAAACTAAAAAAAAAGTAATAAAAGATACATACATGTGCAAATAAATAGGCCCATCCCCCCTTAATATACCCAATGGTTGTCTATACCTTTTGCATACCCTTGATAGTTTACACATTGGTCTTAGCTGGTTCTCCATTGTGGAACTGTATCAGGATAACCAGGTAGGTGGCCACAAACCCGGCGATCTGAAACACAACAACACACGCGTTAGTCCATTGTCTCTCATGATGGGTTCCTTGACTCCCGAAATGTTAAAAATTTAAGTAATAGGGCTCTATCCAGTGCTTTTCCTCGTGGCGATCGGTAACACAATAACACATGCGTAAGTCCAGTGTCTCTCAAGATGGGTTCTGTGTCGTCCGAAATGTTAGAGAAATGTAAGTAATAACGCTGTGTCACAGTGTCATGTGCTTTTCCTAGTGGCTATCTGTAACACAACAACACACGCATTAGTCCAATGTCTCGCAAGATGGGTTCTGTGTCGTCCGAAATGTTAGAGAAATAAAAATAACGCTCTGTCATGTGCTTTTCCTAGTGGCTATCTGTAACACAATAACACACACGTAAGTCCAATGTCTCTCAAGATGGGTTCTGTGTCGTCTGAAATGTTAGAAAAATGTAACTAATAACGCTGTCATGTGCTTTTCCTCGTGGCTATCTGTAACACAATAACACATACATAAGTCCAGTGTCTCTCAAGATGGGTTTCATATAGTCCGAAATGTTAGAGAATGAAAAGTACACTGTAATATAATCTAGGGTATAAAATGGGTATGGAAAATGTATAGAAGCTGGTTGGGTATATTGATTTACCTGTCTATCATTGTACTAGATAGGTTTATAACCATTAATATACCTTTAAATGAGTAGATTATTATGGACACTTAAATTTACCTTTCCATACCCAATATATTTTACATTGCAATAACATTATTTTCTGTGTTTTCCCTCGTGGCGATCTGTAGCACAATAACACACATAATAGTCCAGTGTCTCTGAAGATAAGTTCCGCATACCCCGAAACGTTAGAGAATGAAAAGTAATAACGCTAAAGTTTGGTTCGCCCACATTTGGAGTATGCCTCGGTTATAATGTAAACTGTAAAGGGAGCTGTAAAGGGTGGTCAGATATTGAATGTATAACTTACTCGTACTGTAGTCCATTCGCTGTAAGTAGGCGAGAAATCATGACCTCTAACCTCTGTAGCTCAAAAACGACTAGAGTAATAGAACTAATAGTTCTACCATTTGGGAAGAGTCCGTCAAGGAATAGATATGAAAAGTTACAGCCAATTTGTTCTAGCCCTTTTTGAGTTACAGAGGATAGAAGTCATGATTTCTCGCCTACTTACAGCAAATAGACTATACCAGCACATGTGAGACACCTTAATAGGTCTCACAGTAGAGTACCGGAATACATTGTGTGTGTGTACTTACTCTAGTTGTACTTACTCTAGTTGTATTGCGGGAGTGAGCATGCTCGTTTTTTCCCGCCTCCTATATGTGTAGGTGTTATATGTATCGTTGGAATGGCTGTGGATGTGTGTGTAGTCTGTATTTTTAGCCAATTGGCGACATCGGAAACGAAGGCTTAGGGTGGATCTGTATGGTACCATTCTCACTATAGACGGTACCGTCTCGCCCGAAGGCTTAGGTAGCCATCAGCTTAGGTGAACCATATGATACCCATCTCGCCTTGTACCATTTTTGCCAACCCCAGATGGGACGTCACAACGTCGTCCACTTATTCCAGGTACCTATTTACAGCTAGGTGAACTGAGGCTAACACATGAAAGGAGACGAGCCCAATTTGTCTCCGCCCGGCACCCCGGGCCCCTCGTGTGTGAGACGAGAGCTCTACCACTAGGCTACGGACTGTGTGTGTGTGTGTGTGTGTCCAGTACTTACGTCAACCAACCTGGCTCTGAAGAATAGGAAGAGACCAGTGTGTGTTCAGTGTGTGTGTGTGTTTTACGTGTGTATGTATTACGTGAGTCATTGTACAGTACGTGTTTGTGTATAGGCCTATGTATGAAGAGTGTTTTTATTTCTGTACTTACATCAACTAACCCTAGATATGCAGAGAAGGAGCAGGTCAGATACAGATAACTCATAACTGTGTGTATGTGCATCTGTGTGATTATGTGTGTACGTGTGTGTATGTTGTTTATGTGTATGTATAGTGTTCTTAGTACTCACATCAACCAGCTTGGACCTGGAGAGAAGGAAAAGACCAGGAACAGAGAGAGAGAGAGAGAGAGAACTGTGCGTGTGTGAGGCTGTGTGTTTATGTGTGTATATGTTGTTTATGTACATGTATAGTGTTCTTAGTACTCACATCAACCAGCTTGGATCTGGAGAGAAGGAACACACAGAAGAGACCAGTGTGTGCGTGTGTTTTGTGTGAGTCTGTGTGTTTATGTATGTATGTGTGTGTATGTTGTTTATGTACATGTATGGTGTTTGTAGTACTCACATCAACCAGCTTGGACTTGGAGAGAAGGAACAGGCCAGCCACAGAGAACTGAGGGAAGCCATTCAACTGGTCCAGGAGGTACGTCAGCTGGCAAAGGTGAGATAAACAGATTAGAAATGTCAACTTTTATATTTTATCTAGTTTGCCTTCTTCTGTGTGTGTGTGTGTGTGTGTGTACAATGACCATAAGCATGTATATGTGTGTTTTGTCATTCTTCTGGTCCAGGAAATACATAAAGTGGAATAGGATAGAGAACAATAAAATAGTAAAGTAAAAGTAAAGTTGGGGTATTACGCAAAGCCCCTCTGCGCTTAGCCGAGGCACTCATATCTTTAGTATTGTTCTCTGGAGCCTTTGGTGGAGAAACTCGGTTATTTATCCAGCTTGGTACACAGGGCATACTGTATAATATTATAGTCACTTGTCCAGGTTACCAGTTTCCTCGGATGGGGCGTCACAAATATCCACTAACTTCAAGTTCCTATTGACTGCTAGGTGAATAGGGTGTATGCAAGATCTATGTACACATTGTGTATGGAGGCTGGCCATCTGACTCGCTACCCACTCTCACTCTCACTCTCTCTTTCTCTCTCTGCTGGCTCGCTATCGCTCGCCAGGAAGAAATCGACACCTGGATGGGGATAAACGTCTTAAAACAGTTGGCTGAATGGGGCCGAATGGATACAACCCAGGGAAAGAGAGAAAAGGAGAGAAAGATACAAAAAACGGTGACCCCCCTTAATAATAATTATACTAACGGTTAATTGAGTAATTTTACGCATGGTCGTATACACGTGGGTGGATAGTTGTGAGTGGGAATTGTTCGTATGTTTTCAACCATTCCATCCTTTCACAGCATATGTTTGTATTGATCCTTTTGCATAAGATATGTTATGTCAATCTATTTTACCTTCCACCATGAGAAAAATACGTTTCGTCACGAAGTGTAACCTACAGTACCTGTTGAGATACAACTTACTTGTATATTCTAAGCTATATGAAGAGACCAGGAAAATAGTGTATCTTTAGACCTATTCATATAGCTTGAAATATTGGTTAAGGTAACCTACAGATACGATACTGGTAGGCTATATCACTTTGCTTCAACAGACAAACTTCATGATAAATCGTAGGGCCCATAAGGAACAAAGCAAAACCATCTAACATCTATATGCCCTTGTTAATCTGAATTGTATCGTCTAATAATAGCCAGAATACAGAAAAGAAATGCGTCATCGGATCTAATTCTAAGCCAAGGGTTAATAGACTTGTCATAAGTTACCCCTTAATCTATTATTTTCTTTGATTAACATTTCACAGAAAACCGATATTACCGGTATGACTATATTATTTAAAATAGATATATATGTACTTTTGTAGATGTTTAGGTGTATTTGTTTTTGTTATATACTTTGTTTAAAAAGAAGTATAAAGCAATAACTTATACACTACACAAATATATAGGTGCGATATTGCTTTAGGGGCGCGCACTTTACAGGTACCACCACAGACTTATTAGAGACTTAATTGTATTAGGTTTCCACACATCGACCACTTGCGAGTTTTGGTCTATAAGGAAGTTGGAGCTGTGGCCATCAATATTTAGCAGAATTATCAGCTAAAATAAGGTCATAATACATTTATAAATATATAAAACCAAATTTATCATACTTTTAATCCATCAGAAACCCACATTATTATAGCATTTATGTATTATATCGATGTTTACGGTTCTAACTTATTTAACCATTCTTTAACTGTCTTCGTAGCGCAATGGATAAATGCACTGAATTTCGGTGTGAGCATCCTAGGTTCGAATCCCTGGACTGCCACATGTATTTGTTGATTTCATTAATTGGGTTTAGGAGTAAAGTCGGTTGGTGGAGGTAACATAATAATTCCTTATAGCCTGAAACTCGCAAGTGGTCGATTAGCGACGCGGATACATTTGTTCGGAATGTGTGTGTACATGATTATGGTATCTAAATGTCCAATCAAGTCGTATTACTAAATTTGTGGGAGGGTTATAATAATAATAATAATAATAATACTTTATTTCAGACTCACACAGTACAGAGGGGACCATACTGGGGTCCATATATAGGTTATTGCCTATCAAGAGAATTCTATATCATCCAGTGTCTTAAATATGATTAAATAGTTTTACTTACTCCATTCTTCAAGGCAAAAGTTTTAGCCATGGCAAGGTTTAAAATAATATCAAAATATGGACTATTTGGTTTAAGGGGAGATGGGCCAGTTTTCTGGACCACTTTCTCCCTCGTGTTTAGCCCCATTAGTTTTGAAATTTTAAGACGTTGGGCCCATTAGTTTGACGATTTTAACACCTTTCGCCTGCAATTTTAGGAGGAAGAATGTACAAATTTATCTCCATCAAGCTTTAAAAAAAAAACTAGGAGAAGGGTGTCTAGAAAAACAACCCATCTCCCCTTATCCTTGGCTTTAAACAAAACGTAAATTTGTACGGTCACCTCCCTCTCCATTTAACCCTTTGAGTACCAGCGACGTAACTTTTGTATGTGTTTAGGTGCAATCACCACGGCCAATCTGGGGATCCACCGTTATTGAGCTCCTCCTGGAATCTTTACGACTCTGAATCTTACGATTATATACAGGCACTAGCTCAGAGAAGAGTGTTGAGAGGGGAGAAGGGGTGTTGGAGAGAGAGGAAGGTGTTGGAGTGGCTTTGTTATGTGTGTTCAGTCTGTATACGTCGTCAGGATGTCCCCTGACTGGGTGCAAGCATGTGAAACATGCTAGGACGTACTACCACACCCACTAAATGTCCGCCGTGGCGGGGATTCAATCCCGGGTCTTGCAGATTCACACGCGAGTGTGCTCACCACGCTCGCGTGTGAATCGACGTGTGATGTATTTTATGTTTTATTTTTGTCTATGTGATTGAGGGAGGCAAAGGGCAGAACTGCCTATAGTGAGTGCCTCCCCCATAGTTGAAAGAGTGACAGGGCCAAAATCAAGGGACGTTCGAGCCAAAATGCCTGGACACACAGAGTTTGAAGCAATTTAAGTCATAGGAAGAGAGAAAGACTGATTCTGGGAGAGAGTTCCAGAGCTCAGCTGTTGAGTAGAAGAAAGTTTGAGAGTAACGTTTCACTCTTGGGTTGGAGAGTTGCACAGAGTAGGGGTGGGATTGAGTTGCAAGACGGGTACCACGTGCCCTACGTAAAGGAGGTGGTATACACTGGGAAAGCTCTGAGGAACACTGATTATTATAGTAGCGATAGCATAGTGAGAGAGATGCAACATTGCGGCGGAGAGAGAGAGATTGCAGAGAGTTGGTGAGTGGACGGGAGTTAATGATACGAAAGGCCTTCCTTTCAACTTTGTCTAGGAGAGCGGTGTGAGAGGAACCTCCCCACACATGTGAACAATACTCAATACAAGGACGCACTATGCCCCTGTACAGAGCAAGAAGCTGTGCAGGGGAAAAGAACCCCCTAGCTATATTTAGACGATATTTTGCAGCCTAGGGAGGACCAGTGATAGTTAGAAGGGTTGGTTAAGATAGTTTGAAGCCTTAATTATTATTGCTAGAGGTCCTTCCTAAGCTGAATAATATCGTCTAATACTTGCCAGAATATGATTAAAAGGATGAGATTTTAAGACGTTCGGCCCATTAGTTTGACGATTTTAACACCTTTCGCCCCATTTCGTTGTCAATTTTAAGACTTTTCGTGCCATTTAGGTGTAAAAAAATCCTGGCGAGCGATAGCGAGCCTGCAATTTTAAGAGGAAAAATGTACAAATTTATCTCTATCAAGCTTAACTGACCTGCCTCTGAAGATCTGGGTCCTCCGCCTCCGTCCTCCAGCGCCACACCAACGCTCGCATCTTCTCAACCTCGAGGAAAGAGGGAGTAGGGTTTATTAAATGTCATGCTACAGTTATTATTAAAGTTCCAGCTTCCTCTCTCTCCAACACCCTTTCTCCGCTCTCTACACTCTTCAGAAAACAAAATAGGAAAAGTAGAAAGTAGCTATGAGGTGCCGTTGTAAATGCTTGTCCCCTCAATACCTTCACCTGATCTGAGTTCCTTTTGGAAGGATTTGTCACCGAACTTGTCACATTAGGTTTGAAATGGCAAGAGAGTGGCATCGTGGTTAGAGAGTTGATTTTTTTTTTTTTTTTTATTCGATACTTGATTAGTTGTTATGTAAATACAATTAATGGGTTTGTTTTCTGAGAGTTGAATCCTTAGTTTTTGTTCCAAGAGTATGGTATTGTGGGTTGAAAATGGAGCTATTTTTATTCAGTTTAAAAAGGGCATCTAGTAATCAAAGTGATAAAATTGTTACCATTAACCCTTGACTCTCCCAGACTCTCTCTAAGCTTAAGGGGAGGCAGACCGTTTGTTAGGTCTAGTAATTCATTTATTCATATAGTTTCCTCCCTAGACCTCCATCAAGCTTAGAAAAAAAAAACCTAGACCCCCCTTCAAGATAAATTTGTAAATTTTTCGGTAGAAAGATTTCCCGGCCAAAGGCCGGTTCCTCTTAAAATTGCAGGCTCACTATCGCTTGCCCGGAAAAAAATCGACACCTAAATGGCACGAAAGGTCTTAAAATTAACAACGAAATGGGGCGAAAGGTGTTAAAATCGCCAAACTAATGGGCCGAACGTCTTATAATCTCAAAACTAGTGGGGCTAAACATTAGGGAGAAGGGGGTCCAGAAAAACGGTCTGCCTCCCCTTAATTACAACAATTAGTAGGCCTATAGTACAGTGACGCTTTTATTACTTATAGCTTGGTTTGCTGTAGACTATATCATTCAGCTTAGAAATTATTTGCGATAGTCATAGGTTCAACTGATAGATAATTTACACCTTTGATTCCAAAGTTGATTAAATCGTATATAGTGTGTTCATTTTGATGATTCTAGAAATCCCGACCCTCGACCTCTCTTAAATATAAAAGGAATTGAGCAATGGAGCAGATCGATTATATGTACCATTTGGGAAGAGTCAACCAGTTTATGCATAGGGAAATTCACAGCCCATTTGCCCCAGCCCTCCCTGAGTTACAAGAGGCTAAGGGTCACAATATCTGGACTCGTCATAATGAATAGACTATAGTGTTAGGTAAAAGGTGTTAAACATTTACCTGGGTGATCATCATATCTGGAGTAGAGTACAGCACCAGCACCAGCACAACATTGTATATAAGGGTGAACAGCATAAAGTCCCCATGGTTGTTTACGTTGTCGGCGGTAACAAGGTAAATGCCAATGGTGGAGTATGTTATCAACTTAAAAGCCATGATACAAACAAATGGAGTGAAGTATGACTGGAGCATGTCGTGGACTTCCCTCAGAGCCATCACCGTCCGGCTTAATGTTCGCACCAGATTAGTTCTGTCTTCCTTCAACACGGGAACTTCCGGATTTGTAGAAAATTGCAACGACAGTTTATTTATATCGGCATCATATGGTGCCCTTGTCGACGTTCCCTCTTGCTTCAAATATTGTTCAGTGGCACCGCACTGCTGGTGAAAGATCTCTGCTACCAAGTAACTGAAGAGATAGAATATCAAGCAGTATAGACTGTACAACATGTCCGAAAAGAGTCTGTGGATAGCTGCGGATGTGTAATACAGGACAATTAGATTTAGCCTCCATGGTGCCACCTCTGATGCCATATTCTCTATATGGCTGAATAAAGAAAAGTAATCCTTCACAGAAACCCCAATTTTACATCCGAGTAAAATTAAATAGATAATGACAAGAAATGTCTGAAAATACGAAAACCCTATTAGAGGGGTAGACGGAGATGATTGATCTAGGCAGCGGATCAGGGACTCAAGCCGACCACAATATTTGATCATATAAAATAAAAAAATGCATGTTAATAAAGGAGTGGCCAATTCAAGCATTCTAAACAACAATGTTTGAGTGTTGGATTCATCTACAGGACCATCTTTCTGCATAAAAAACATTATATTGCTCAGCATCATAATACAAAAGAACAGGAAGGCCATGAATACTGACCAAGCCATAAGACCTTTGTGCCGCTCAAGTCGAGGAAACAGACCTGTCCGCGGTGTCTGGCACCAATCTCCAGGGGCACTACTACCAGCTGGTTCTAACCCAAGATGGTGACGAGGGCGTACAGATGTTGCCTTGGGTTGGTCACGGTGGCTCCAGGTACACCAGAAACCACCCAACGCCCGCATCACACCCACACACACCCTCAGTAATCGCCCGGCTCCACCACTATGCTCCACTATGTTTTCGGACATTTTTTCAATCAATAGTTTTATTATATAGCCTAGGTTCTTCAAGACTAATGTTGGTGCCGCGTATAATAGGCTACTGTTTTATTGTATTAATTACTACACAAACAGTTCCAATTATCTTTCCTTGATATGTTCACAAATAAAATGTTTCCTATTGTCCTACCTATACTAGCTATAAACTATCGAAAATAACAAAATCTTGGTTTGAAGTTCGTTTTTGTAGTACCTAAATATTTGAAAAGAGGGCCCTATTGGTCTTCGTCTTTATTATGAGCCAGTCTTGGATATATCTTCGCTGGGTTGGCCTTTGTATCGGCGCTAGCTCAGACCTTGCACAGTGCCAGCGTGGGTAACAGCTTCTTGAAGGTAAATTAATCGCCTAATTTATTTGAAATTCATTAAGACATCAAGATCAATTAAAAGATTCTAAGAATAATATTGCCAAGTCTTAACTCTTTCAATTTGATGACGACTTTAGTATAGTATTGTAGACGCCCCCAGATCATATATTGATCAACCTAAGAATTATTTTTCAAGTCAAATGGATATTTGAGATTGATTTTATTACTTTGAAACCTAGAGGTTCTTCCTAGGCTCCGTAAAGTTATCTTAAGGTAGCTAGAATAACTTTTAAAAGGTCGCTATTTGATAGTTCTTGAATCAACAGAGACATGTGGTGGTTCTAACTCGATTAGAAATGCTAATTTCAATTTATGTTTGCAAAATGTGTACAAGATAGCTAATGTTGAGACTGTGAGAGAGAAGGGGCGATGCTTCTTCAACTTCAGTGAGTGTCTAGTCTGACCTTTGGCTACGGAATGATCGATGTGTGGGAATGAAGGGCGGTGCCATGGTCCATATACCTTGTGTGGTGCAGTCATCCACATAAAGTTATTTCAGTCCCTTGATAATATTTACACAAGGAATTATCAGGGCACATGCTATCAATGCAATTTGTTGCGGGGTATAAAAATTATTAGATAAAGGAACCACTGCGAAACAAACTGCCTTCGCAATTCTGTCTTCATATTATATTTCCATAAATATAGTCACTGACCCACTTTTTGAGAACGACGGTCAATTATTGCTGCTATAGTAGTGTGCTCTACCAATATCAATATACTTACTTCCCTATAACAAATAGTCGGCTTAATATACAGAGCTGGTTCCATTGTTAAGCTATTGATCATAGAAGAGAGATTATGCAACGTAAAGAAAAATTAATAATGATTGATCTAAGATAATATTGCAAGACTCAGAAATTCAAGGAATGAGTGTGGACAAACAGCAAAACGGGAAAATAGAGAATGTGAGCTAATAGCACAAATAGCTTAGTGAAGTGATTAAGTCAGGAAGGAAAAGAGGGAGAAGCAGAAAAGATGAATTACCAGTAAAGGAAAGGGTAATAACAGTAAATTGGAAGAAAGGATAAACAAAGAGGAGAGGGTAGAAAGATCGAATTACTTAGAAATACGTAAGGATGTAGGCTGAGAGGAATGTACAAATGAAAACTGGGAATAAAGAAGAGCAGAAAGAGAGAAAGGAAATTGGGATGAAAGGAAGTTAAAACGACCAACTCCTAAATAGCCACAATCAAAACGGCTATAGTATAATAGTACTAAGGCTTAGCTGTCTTGTTTTTTGGGGTTTTTTTCTGTATTCCAACTACTCCCTCTCAGGCATAGGCTGAGAACCTGTACATTCAACCGTTATGAATGGTGAAGCCTGTGAGATCTCGTTCCAGTCTAGGGAGTGAGACATGTGAAGCACTTTTTAGCTGCAACCAACCCCTGCCATATCTTGCCTTCGCAGGATGCATGGGGCTTAGTTGCTCACTCACGGCTTGAAGCAGCTCCATCTCTGAAGCTGCCTCGCTCCAGTACTTCACTGTCTCACCTCCTAGACTCGGACCCTCACTCTCAGAACGCCACCTATTGAGCAATAAACTCACTAGGCATTGCCCCCCTATAGCATATATTGAATATGGGAATATTCATACAATGCTATTTAATCAGGGAACAATGAGGGTATTTATTTGGCGTTTCGGTGGGCTTTGTGGTAATGCACTGATACTAGGTACAGCACAAATTCCATCCCAATAATATCTTCCCATTAACATATCGGGATTTGAACCCGGGTTCATTGGATTACCAGTCCAGTGGCAAGACCACTCCACCACACCTCCCCTTGGTTTGGTTAGATTGCGTTTGATTTGATCAGGTTAGGCTTAGATATGGTGTTAAATTGGTTCAGTTTTTTTTTTTTTTTTTTTTTTTTTTTTTTCTATATTCCAACTTACTTCCTCTCGGTCATAGGCTGAGAGCCTTAACATTCACTGCTTTACAATGAACAGTGAAGCCCGTGAGGTCTTGTTCCAGTCTAGGGAGTGAGACATGTGAAGCACGTAGAGTACAACGAGCACCTGCCATCTTGCCTTCACATGAGGCACGGTGCTCACTCATGGCCCGAAACGACCCCATCTCTGAAGCCACCTCGTTCCCGTGCTTCACTGTCTCAGCCCCTACACTCGGACTCTCACTCTTACACACACACAACGCCACCTGTTGAGCAGATAACTCACCAGGCATTGCACCCCTATAGCATATTTTGAATATGGGAATATTCATACAGTGCTATTTAATCAGGGAACAATGAGGGTATTTTATTGACGTTTCGGTGGGCTTGTGGTAATGCACTGATACTAGGTACATCACAAATTCCATCCCAATAATATCTTCCCATTGATACATCGGGATTTGAACCCGGGACCTTTGGATTACTAGGCCAGTGGCAAGACCACTCCACCACACCTCCCTAGATCTAGATCAGGTTATATTGTTTAGGTCAGATTGGGTTAGGAGACAGTGGTCATATTGATTGTGTATGTTTAGGAGTGTGGCCATTTTGACTCAAAACCAAGGTACAGACAAGGTAAGATCTTTCCTCTAACGTCTTTCCTTCTTGCTGGAAGTTTGCTCTCATTCAAGCTGGTCCAAAGAAGGGTGACCGTTCTCAACCCTCCAACTATCGTCCAATTCTCCCTACCAGAAATTCTTGGAGTTGCCGTGCCTGACACGTTGTTTTGTACAGTAAGCGACCTGGGCCCTTTAAATGGCGATATCCCGCAGTTCTTCACCCTGCCTCTCCATCAACAATTCTTATTTATAAGCTACATGTCGTACTTTCTATAGCTGACACACATTACAGTCATTGCATATTGATGCTCATTATATTTTAAAGTCACCCATAATATTAAATAACTTATATTTCTATATATAAGGAAGAAGGTATTTTCGTGCTTTCTTGTTATGATAGTTAATCATCCTTATAATTTTGCTTTTAGTCATTTCTTGCTACATATGGACATTCCTACAACTACCATACTATACAGGGTGTTCCAGAAATATGTGCCGTAAATCAGGGGATGTATTCCTGACACATAATTGAATGTAAACTACGAAATGACCATATTGGCAATTCTCAATAGTTTTCGAGTTACAGCACCTCCGAGGTCTGCCAGGAATGTGTTTAAATCCAGGGATTGTACAAAATGTCTGAGACAGATGCAAATTACTTAACGACCGTAAAGTAATACAGCACACAGCAAAGATGACATGTTTGTCAGGAATGTGCCGAAAGCTGTAGAATATACAGTATGTGATAACCTGTACCTAAGTTAGTAATAAGAATCGTAATGATACGTTCGTGTGTGCAGTATCAGATACTGGAGAGAGAGAGAGAGAGAGAGAGAGATAGTGTTATCACCCTGTACGCGGTAACATACCATAAACGACCAAGGTTTTGCTTAGGTATTTGTTAATAAATCACGTTGTCCTTGGTAAATGTTTCATTTACACAGAATTTTGAACATTTACTGTAAATGTTATTGTCATACTGGAAATACTGTTTTATTTTGTTAATACATCACGTTGTCCTTGGTAAATGTTTCATTTACAAGCAATTCCCGGAGTAAAACACATTCAAGCAGACCTGTTAGGTGCTGTAACTCGACAACTATTGATATTTGCTTATATGGTCATTTAGTGATTTACATTCAATTATGTGTCAGGAATACATCCCCTGATTTTCGGCACATATTTCTGGAACACCCTGTATAAGCACTTAGTGTAGCTATCTAGTATATAGTAAAAACATGCAGAATCGTAAGAAATCGTGATACACTTTGCATAGCCTAGGTGTTGAGTATGGTTGATGTCGACAGACGTAACTCTGGCGCTACTTCGGAAGCGTCCACCAGAGGTCTCCGGTGAATTCCTGGTAGGGAGAATTGCTCGCTTTTCGTTCATCTCTAAAGTTTTTAAAGCTATTCTTAATCCAAATTTTGTTAGCATTTTACTTCCCTTAATCTACTTTCAGATCGCCAGTATAGTTTCCTTAAGGGCCACTCTACCAGTGATCTTTTATCTTACTAACTCTTAGTCATCCTACTTTCAAGACTTCGGTGAGACCTTCTCTATTGCGCTAGACATATTGAAAGCCTTTGATAGAGTCCTGCACAAATCTCTAATTTCCAAACTACCCTCCTTTGGTTTCTATCCCTCCATCTGTGTCTTTATCTCTAATTTACTTTCTGACTCTTCCATAGCTGTAGTTGTGGACGTCCATCACTCACTTCGTCAACCTATCAACTCCAGTGTTCCTCAGGGTTCTGTCCTGTCTCCAGTTCTCTTTCTAATATTCATTAATGATCTTCTCAACAGTACTGTGCTATCCACTCATATACTGATGACTCTACCTCATGCTATTTAATCAATCCAAAACTCACGTGATGAGGCCATAGCACACTTATCTTCTGATTTATCAACCATCTCCGATTGGGTCCGAGAAAATCTTGTTACTTTCAGTGCTTCCAAAACCCAATTATTTCTCTTTCTATCTACCCATCACCATCTTCCACACAACTTTCCCTTATTCCCCAACAATACACATATCAACCCTTCATTTTCTCTCAGTTTTCTTGTTGTTTCTTTTTCTCCTGACATTTCTTTCGAAAGATCATAATACTAATCTTGCTAAAACAGCTTTCCAGAAGTTAGGTGTGCTCAACCGTCTCCTTGGCTTCTTCACTCCTACAAAGTTTTTTGCTCTGTATAGGGGCAGAGTGCGCCCATGTATCGAGTATTGTTCGCATATGTTGTGAGGTTCCACCCATACCGCACTTCTTGAAAGGGTAGAGTCAAAAGCATTTCGTCTAATAAACTCACTTCCTCTTACTAATCCCTACAGTGTCTCTCAACACGCTGCAATGTTGCATCTCTCTCACTTTTCTACCGCTATTACAATAAGCAGTGTTCTTTAGAGCTATCTCAATGTATACCTTATCCCATACGGAGCACCATCCTCTCAACATATGCCCACCCCTATTTTGTCCAACTCTCTAATGGAAGAGTGAACCGGTTTTTTCTAGTCTTTCTTCTACTCAACAAGTAAGCTTTAGAACTCTCTCTCTCTCAATCTGTATTTCCCTCATCGTATGACTTACACTGCTTCAAGTTCCCTGTGTCCAGGCATTTTGGCTCTAACGCACCTTGAATTTGGCTCTCTGTCACTCTTTCAACTTTGGGGGAGGCAGTTTTACCATTTATCTCCACTCACATAGAACAATAAATAAAGAAAAGCACTTAACCGAATATACTCATCGTGAGATTTAAATTTTGAGTAAGAGAGGACAGTCTAATTTTATTTTTCTGTTTTTACTGGAATCCCTTCTCCCTCATGTTTAGCCCCATTATTTTTTATTTTTTTAGATTTTAAGACGTTTTCCCCATTAGTTTGACCATTTTAAAACCTTTCGCACCATTTGTTTTTGTCAATTTTAGACCTTAATTTCGTTCCATTTTCATGACGATTCTATTTCCTGGGGAGCGCAGAACATTTTTCTACCTAAAAATTAATAAATATATCTCGAAGGTGGGTGGGTCTTGGGGATATGTTTAAAGGTTGATGGAGGTCTAGGAATAACAATTATAATAATAATACACATTTTCCCCTT
Source organism: Paralithodes platypus (assembly GCA_032716605.1). Taxonomy (NCBI): domain Eukaryota; kingdom Metazoa; phylum Arthropoda; class Malacostraca; order Decapoda; family Lithodidae; genus Paralithodes; species Paralithodes platypus. Next base: position 122,974,805 of record CM064487.1, read on the forward strand.
AAATAACAGTGCCCTATGTTAGTTAAAGGGAGGCAGACCATTTGTCTGGACCCCCTTCTCCCTCATGTTTAGCCCCACTAGTTTTGAGATTATTAGTTTGGCGATTTGAACACCTTTCGCCCCATTTCGTTGTCAATTTTAAGACCATTCGTGCCATTTAGGTGTCGATGTTTTCCTGGCGAGCGATAGCGAGCCTGCAATTTCAAGAGGAACCGGCCTTCGGCCGGGACATTTTTCTACCAAAAAATGTACACATTTATCTTGAAGGGGAGGGGGGGGGGGGGTCTAGGGGGTGTTTTTCTAAGCTTGATGGAGGTCTAGGGAGGAAACTAAAAAAAAATATGAATAAATGAATTAATAATAGACCAAACAAACGGCCAGTCTCCCCTTAAGTTGTATAAGACGTTGGCGTAGAAGCGTTAAGATAAATAATACCGTACCAAACACGGCATTGCCTTTGACCCCCCCCCCCCTTTCTTTTGTATTATATTCTGGCTACTATTAACAGATTTTATTCTGTTTAAAAAGGGCCTCCGGAGCAATGAACAGGCTTCGAACTCTCTCACTTATCCCTTTTTACTACCACAGATCCTTCTTAGGCGGCTTCAAATCGTTTAAACAAAGCTAGCATTAAAGGAAAAAGACGTCGCCGGTACAGAAGGGGTTAATAATAATCATTAATTTAAGGGGAGGCTGGCCGTTTGTTTGGTCTATTAATTTATGTATTCATATATTTGTTTAGTTTCCTCCCTAGACCTCCATCAAGCTTAGAAGAAAAAATAGACCCCCCCTTCAAGATGAATTTGTAATTTTTCGGTAGAAAAAATTCCCGGCCGAAGGCCGGTTCCTCTTAAAATTGCAGGCTCGCTTTCGCTCGCCAGGAAATAATCGACACCTAAATGGCACGAAAAGTCTTAAAATTGACAACGAAATGGGGCGATAGGTGTTAAAATCCCCATACTAATGGACCGAACTTCTTATAATCTCAAAACTAGTGGGGCTAAACATTAGGGAGAAGGGGGTCCAGAAAAACGGTCTGCCTCCCCTTCAGCATCCGTAATGTTATCTTTAGTTTAGAAGGCCCCCGGTTGCTTGTCTTATTTCCCTAGCTACAGTATACCCTGTGCCATGTAGGTAGGCCAGACATCCTGAACCCTAACCTCTGAGACTCAAAAAGGGCTAGAGCAAAGGGGCTATACACATTTCAGACCTATTCCCTTGTGGGTGATCCTTTCCAAATGGTAGAAATATTAGCTCGATTACGCTAGTCTCTTGTGAGTTATAGAGGTTAAGGGGAGATTTCCACTTGAGAGATTTTTTTCTGGATCCCGTTTTCCCTCGTGTTTAGCCCCATTGCTTTTTAGATTCTAAGACGTTCGCCCCATTAGTTTGGCGATTTTAAAAACTTTCACCCCATCTATGTCACTTTTAAGACCTTTCGTGCCATTTAGGTGTCGATTTTTTCCTGGCGAGCGATAGCGAGCCTGTAATTTAAGAGGAACCGGCCTTCGGCCGGGACATTTTCTACCGAAAAATTTACAAATTTATCTTGAAAGGGGGTGAAGGGGGTGTAATTTCAAGCTTGATAGAAGTCTAGGAAACACACTAAAAACCTCCCCTTAATCCTTTCAAGCTCCAATACGTGTTTCTCTTGTATTCCTGGCTACTATTCGACGATTTTATTCAGATTAGTAACGGTATATGGAATTCAAAGGGTTGATTGAGATAGTATTTACCCTTTTAATATCAACAGATACTTCCTAAGCTGCCTAAAATCGTCTAATGATAGCCAAAATAAACTGGTAAAACGCGTCAGAGCTTCAAAGGGTTAATGTTACGAAGTTTTGGCCTACTTTATTTGGAGCGGGGTAGGCATCTAATCTATTATTATTATTATTATTATTATTAGTATTAGTATTATTATTATTAGCGACCGGTAGCTTAATTATAAATAGCGATAATGATGTCAAGACGTTCATTGATTGCCTTTTACGATGATTGGTGTGTGTGTGTGTGTGTGTGTGTGTGTGTGTCATAATAATAATAAAGATAATTGGTGTGTGTGTGTCTTGTTGAGAGGAAGGGGGGGGGGGGTATTTGTTTACATACTGTACATACATACATTAAGGGGATGTATTTAGTTTGTTACCTAGACCTCCAGCAAGCTTAAAATTACACCCCCTTGAGTCCCTTTCAAGATTAATTTGTAAATTTTTCGGTAGAAAAATTTCCCGGCCGAAGGCCGTTTCCTCTTAAGTTACAGGCTCGCTATCGCTCGCCAGGATAAAATCGACACCTGAATGGCACGAAAGGTCTTAAAATGGGGTGAAAGTTCTTAAAATCGCCAAACTAACAGGGCAAACATCTTAAAATCTCAAAAGCAATGGGGCTAGACATGAGAGAGAAAGGGGTCAAGAAAAAAGTCCCTCAAGTGGATATCTCCCCTTAAAGGGAAGTGAGAAAAACAATCAATTTTACCCAAATCAAACTTCACATCAAACCGCTTACACCAAGTTCCCATGTAATTCTTCTGTTCCACTGTACCCTGTTCCAAATAAGTAGGCCAAAACTCCTGAACATTAACCCCTGTAACTCAAAAATAACTAGAGCAATAGTGGTAATATTTCTACCATTGGGGAAGGGTCAGCCAGGGAATAGGTGTGGAAATGTACAGTCCGTTTGTTCTAGCCCTTTTAGGAGTTACGATTTATGGGTTATCTATTAAGAACAGGGTATAGCCGTATAATTAATTGTGTTTGCGGACTGTTCAGAAGGTCCAGCTGGGGTTAATTTGATGGCTTGTCCCGCTTTCCTTTAATGGATGTATGTGTGTAAGCAATTAATGACTCCCGACACATGACGCATACATACAATTATCACCATAAACACACACACACACACATATACTTCAATCATCCTAGACACCCACACATACACATACACATATCATCATGAACAGGCACACACACAGAGGCCTACACCCCCACACACACATACAACAATCATCCTAGACACACACACACATCAATCATCCTAGACACGCACACACACACACATACACATACAGTCAGTCACACACACACACACACACACACACACACACACATCAATCATCCTAAACACGCACACACACACACACACATACAACAATCATCCTAGACACACACACACATACACCTATCATCATGAACAGACACCCACACACACACACATCAATCATCCTAGACACACACACACATACTCATACACTTATCATCATGGAACAGACACCCACACACACACACACCAATCATCACACACACACACACACACACACACCAATCATCACACACACACACACACCAATCATCACACACACACACACACACACCAATCATCACACACACACACCAATCATCACACACACACCAATCATCACAAACACACACACACACCAATCATCACAAACACACACACCAATCATCACACACCAATCATCACACACACACACACCAATCATCACACACACACCAATCATCACACACACACACCAATCATCACACACACACACCAATCATCACACACACACACCAATCATCACACACACACACCAATCATCTCACACACACACACCAATCATCATAAACACACACCAATCGTCACACACACCAATCATCACAAATGCTCACCAATCATCACAAACACACACCAATCATCACAAACACACACCAATCATCACAAACACACACACACCAATCATCACACACACACACACCAATCATCACAAAAACACTCACCAATCATCACAAACACACACACCAATCATCACAAACACACACACACACACCAATCATCACAAACACACTCACCAATCATCACAAACACACCAAACATCACACACACCAATCATCACAAACACACTCACCAATCATCACAAACACACCAAACATCACACACACCAATCATCACAAACACACACACACCAATCATCACAAATACACTCAACAATCATCACAAACACACCAAACATCACACACACCAATCATCACAAACACACACACACCAATCATCACAAACACACTCACCAATCATCACAAACACACCAAACATCACACCAATCATCACAAACACACACCAATCATCACAAACAAATTTTCTGTCTCTTCTGTGCTCTGTGATAAAATTAGTCCATCTGCAAAAAACAGCACATTTAAGGGGAGGCACTTGGTTTTTCGGGACCTCCTTCTTAGCCCCATTAGTTATGAGATTTTAAGACATTTACCCCATTAATTAGGCGATTTTCAGGTCTTTTGCCTTATTTCTTTGTCAATATTAAGACCTTTCGTGCCATTTAGGCGTCAATTTTTTTCCTGGCGAGCGATAGCGAGCCTGTATTTTAAGAAAGATTGGCCTTTGGCCGGTACATTTTTCTACCGAAAAATTTAAAATTGATATCGATTCGGGGTGTTTTTTTGTAAGCTTGATAGCAGGTTTAGACAGCAAACTAAACCCTCTCCTTAAACCATTTAGCCGAACCAGTAAATAATGCTGCACAATACCGTCTGGGCTCCCTTAAGTTTGAAGACCTGATCTTCATATCCATCTCCTGTCTCTTCCATAAGTGTTATAATAGTATAGGTTACTAGCTTGAAGAGCGTAGTTGATGCCGTATACCCCTGCCTAATGTCGCTTGTTATAATTATCTATTTCTACATTTGTCCCTTTCTTTAGCTTAATTTGTGTGTGGTCATCTGTATAAATATTAGCTACTGTACTTATTATGCTGGGATGGATATATTTGTGTGTGGTCATCTGTATAAATATTAGCTACTGTACTTATTATGCTGGGATGGATATATTTGTGTGTGGTCATCTGTATAAATATTAGCTACTGTACTTATTATGCTGGGATGGATATATTTGTGTGTGGTCATCTGTATAAATATTAGCTACTGTACTTATTATGCTGGGATGGATATTAAATTCTTTCATTACCTATATTAGGAAACTTATTTTAACTGAATCGTATGCCTTGCTGAAGTCTATTGATATTACAATTAGTGGAATTCCTACCATACATCTTTTTTGTTTATACAGTGCTTCAGTATGAATAAGTTATTTTATATTCTTCCCCCTTCTGTAAAGCCACTTTGCACCTCCTTAAGGGGAGATTTCCACTTGAGAGATTTTTTTTATTTACCCCTTTCTCCCTCTTGTTTGGCCCCATTGTTTTTTAGATTTTAAGACGTTCGCCCCATTACTTTGTCGATTTTAAGACCTTTCATGCCATTTAGGTGTCGATTTTTTTCCTGGCGAGAGATAGCGAGCCTGTAATTTAAGAGGAACCGGCCTCCGACCGGGACATTTTTTACCGAAAAATGTACAAATTTATCTTGAAAGGGGGTCAAGGGGGTGTAATTTCAAGCTTGATGGAAGTCTAGGAAACACCTTACCTTTACCTTTGGATACCTTTGGATGTGTTCGCCGCTCCTCTAGCGGCACCAACACTAAAAACCTCCCCTTAACTTCATTATTAATTATCACATGTTTTTCTACTTTTTATTAATACATATTTTATATGAGATGTTAGCAAGTGCTATTGGTCTCAGATCTTTAGCACTTTTTTTTTTTTTTTTTTTTTTTTTTTTTTTTTAAGTATCATGACTGTTTTAGGTTCTGTTCACTCTTCTGGTAATTCTGACTCCTGTAATTATTTATTGAAGCATTTGACCATTAGATCCATACATTTACCACTGTTCAACAATGCGTTGTATAGTTCAGGTTTTAATTGATCTGGCACAGCTGCTTTTTTGTTCTTTAGTAGTTTTTGTTTTGTTAAGGCATTTGTTTAGTTCTGATTTTTATATTATTGGGTTTTGCATATGTGCTAGAATTATTTTAGTTTTACCTATCAATTCCATGTGTTCTTTTATTTTATTTTTTTTATTTATTTTTTTTTTAAGAGACAATGAACGGAGGAAGGAAAAACACAGATAAAACAAAAAGGTCCATGTGCCTAAAGGCATCCTCCATTCATAAAATGTTTGTAACAACTGGATTTAAACATTTGTAGATTGTAAGTTTGTGGAAAGCAATTCGAGGGAAGTGAATTCCAAAGAGTAGTAGCTCTGGGGATAAATGAATTCTGATAAGCAGAAGTTCTGCATTGTGGAGGAGAAAGTGTAAATTTATGGGCGCTCTCAGCTGCCCTAGTTCTACGGGGAAAGATGTGGAGAGGCGGCACAATTGAAGCAAGTTCCTCGGAACAATTGCTGTGAAAATATCTGTAGAATAATGCAAGGGATGCAACGTTTCTTCGTATGGCTAATGTAGGAAGGTCCTGTGTGATTGCAGGGTTATTGATTAATCTAATAGCTTTATTTTGAATTTTGTCCAACTGCCTCAATGCAACCACTCCACTTCCACCCCACAGAGGTGAACAGTAATCCATCTGAGAGCGCACATGACTTTTATATATTACGGCCAACTGCTCGTCAGTGAAGAATTCTCGAACTCTGTACAGGAGTCCCAGTTTTTTAGAGGCATTCTTAGCAATGCTTCTAACATAATGTGTCCAGCTCAAGTTAGTAGTTAATGTTACACCGAGAATGTCAATACTAGGGGAAGTGGGAATATTTACATCATTAAAAAATATATGGGAGTCAGTGAGATTCTGTCGGTTAGAAAATTGAATGTACTTGGTTTTCTGTGCATTAAAGGAAACTAGATTCTCTTGTCCCCATTCATTAATTCTAGAAAGGTCCTGGTTCAGAGAAATTGCAGTGTTTATTTTTGAATTTATAAGATCGGGTTGGGTGAAAGAATTGGTAAATGTGAAGGAACTGTGGAGTGTTGAGTCATCTGCGTAGGAATGTATTGGATTATGAGTGGTAGATATGAGATCATTGATATGAATGAGGAACAGAGTTGGGGCCAAAACTGATCCCTGGGGAACACCAGCATTTATTGAGTGAAATTGAGAATAAAGGCCATCTACCATTACACGTATTTTTCTGTTATGAAGATAAGAAGAAATTAGTGGAACTAATGATGCAAGGCCGTAGTGTGACATCTTCGACAATAAGGATTGATGCCAGACTCTATCAAATGCCTTTGATATATCCAGTGCTATTGTATGTGTTTCACCATGTTGGTCTGTAGCTTGGTTGATTTGATGCGTAAGAAGGCAAAGAATGTCTGCAGTTGATCGACATCGTCTAAAACCATATTGCCTATCACTGATTAATTAATTTTTCTCCAGATGCTTAATTATGTGATTATTTAATATAATTTCAAAAACTTTGCCAAGAGTGGAAGTTATAGCTATTGGTCTGTAGTTTGATGGATCTGAAGAGGCACCTTTTTTAGGAACTGGATGGATGTTTGCTTCTTTCCAGGGTACTGGGAAGCATGAGGTATGAGTACACAGACGGAAAAATTTTGCCAATACAGGAGCGAGCACCAAGGAGCAATTCTTAAGTACTATTGGAGGAATTTCATCTGGACCAGGAGCCTTATCTACTGAGAGATTCTGCAAAATAGTTTTGACATGTCTGGTGTGGATCTTAAGTGAGGGAATTTCAGGTGAATTAAAATTAAGTACAGGGACATCTTGATTTATTTCATCTAAGGTTGAGTTGGTGGAGAAAATATCCGCAAGAAGGTTAGCTTTACCTCGTGGGTCACTTACAAGATTGCCAGTCGGAGATTTTAATGGTGGAATGGATGAAGCAGTAGTGAAGTTGGATTTAAATGAGTTAAGAGTAGACCAAAATATTTTGTTATCATTTGGATTATTTAGAAGTTTATTTGCCTGCTTATGGAGAAAGTTTGATTTAGTTAGGTTTAATACAGTTTTGGCATGATTTCTGATGTTTCTAAAGTAATTAAAGGCTTCATGTGTTTTTGATCTTGTGTATGCATTGTAGGCTATTGCTTTTTGTTCAGTTACTCTAGCACAATTATGGTCAAACCATTTAGGTGAATTAGATCTTTTACTGTACTTTTGATGAGGAATAAAAGTTTCCATTCCAATTTTTACAAAATCTTGTATGTGGCTCAAGGTGGAGTGTGCATCATTAGAAAAGAAAGAGGTCCAGGGAATATCAATAAAGAAACCTTGAAGACCCTCCCAGTCTGCCCTATCGTAATGCCATTTAGTCACCAAAACAGGTTCAGAGTGAGAAGGTGTGGTAAGTGATAGACAGGTGGCCTGTATCAGACAGTGATCAGAAGATCCAAGTGGGGACCTCACTGTAACATCATAATTTTCTGAATTGGTTGTTAAAAATAAGTCCAGTAGGTGGGAATTATGATTAGGATTATCTGGTACACGGGTGGGTTGGTTGACTAGTTGAATGAGATTAAATGAGTCTGCAAATAGCTCACATTCAAGACCAGCATCATCAGTCCTGGCTGAATGAGTGAGCCATTCAACATTATGGACATTAAAATCACCCAACACAGTGATTTCAGAAGAAGCATTTAAGTTGAGGACACTGAGTTGTGAGGACAGAGAATCAAAAAGACTTTGCTCTGGAGGAGTATTTGGGGAACGGTAGATGCAACATATGTATTTAAATTTACCAGCAGAAATTAATTTGTATATAGAATAATCAAAATAGGGACAATTGAAACTAGTAACCTCCTCCAGGGCAATTTCAGATTTTGCGAAGCAACATACACCACCTTTAGGTCTGAAATTTTGGAGCAATTGATAACCTGGAAAATTAAATCTAGATGTGTCAGATGTGGATGTTACTTGAGTCTCTGTCAAAAAAAGGAGAGTAGGGGATTCTGCTTGAAGAAATTGGTGTACAGAATTGATGTTAGAGTGAAGTCCCCTTATATTACTAAAGAAATAGCTGTACTGACAAGCAGCTTTGGGACGTTGCAATGCTCTTGACACAGTCGCATGATGACGACCGGGAGGGCCCTGTGTCAATAACCCAACCCTGCCGGGGGTGGATATCCGAGGGACCACCAGGTTTGCTCTTAACAATTGTACTGCCATATTTATAAGGTAAGTGTATGGTGTTACATGTATGATATGTAGTGGGAAGAGTAGTATTTTATGGATAGAGGATAGCGATGTAGGGCAATGTCGTGAAGTTGGATGTGTATGTTATATAAAGAGGGTTTTCCTGATACCCCTGATGTGTGAGGCAGAAAGATATGTATCCAGCTACCAAGGCCTGGGAGAGAAAATGGAATTCAGGCTATTCCCTGAGTCTCCCGAAACCTTGGCGGTAGTACTTCCCTGGGCGGGGCTGCCTACCCCTACTACCTAAATTACTTGTTATGTTATTACCTGGCATTCTGGGGGTATGTCTACTATGTTACTTAGCATTCCTCCTTCTTCCTCTGCTGTATTCTGTAACTTTCCTCGCGTTCTCTGCTCCATACTTCGCTTATGTCATTGCTATGTTTCTTATATACGTATATTTCTCCAGTATTTTGCTATTTCTTCTTTGGCTTCCCTATCTGTCAGTTCCCTTCCTTCTTCATTATATAGTTTAAATGTTTTCTTCTTGTGTGTCTATTTTCCTTAATTTATGTATGCATGCTCCTCTTTTGTTTACTTATATTCCCACCTTCTCTTTACTTATTTTATCTTCGTGTTCATATATTGCTTCTTTGATTTGTATCTGTGTTTTTTCTTTTTCTTTCATATACAGACCCATCCTCTTCTATGTCTGAAAAAGGGCTGATATACAGTATATACATGAGGGGCGCCATAACTTTATATGTATTGTATTTCATTTCAGATAAAATGCAGTATATATCAGATGTAAGGGCGCAATTTTGGTCACTAAGGGGGGGGGGGGGCCGCCGCGCGCCCTGGATCCGCCACTGGCATTCCTTCTTTGTCTATTAAGTTGTTTTCTTCTATTGATTCCCTCTCTGATTTCATTGTTTATCCATGGTGGTTCCATTTTTGTTTTGCGTCTTCCTATTTTTTCTTTTATATGTTGCTTTGAGTTTGAGATCTACAGTGTCTTTTATTATTCTGTTAAACTGTTCCACACTAACGATTTCTTGGTTATCTATCACTTTTTCTAATTATTCTACATAGTCTTCTATTGAATCTCAGTCTGTAATTAATTTTTTTTTTTTTTTTTTTAGATTCATGTTTTATATGTTTTTGTTTGTATTCAAATTTTACCAGTAGAAGGTTATGGCCATAGAGAGCAAACATAGTTTGATTCTCATTCACAACCATTCCTTTGAATAGGTCATAAAACTTTGGTGATACCAGTAGGCTACATATAGCCAATGACACTTTAATAGACTTTTACAGACAATAGAAAATAAAGTATACAGATTTATTTTAGGAGCCCCCATCGACACTCCATCATGCGTAGGTTACTCAGAGGAGATATAGCCTAGGTGCTTCGGACATTAAAATGCCCCAGAACGAGAAGCCCACCACAGAAGCCACAAGCGAACACCACACAGAAACACCCGAAAGAAAGGCCCACAGAACGAAAGGACCAGGTGACCGAGCCAACCAGTTCAGACAGGCCGAAGCCCACAGGGTTAAGCAGCTCCAAACCACACCTGCCTACCCCTTCTAAACACTGACCTTTCCCACACCTCGCGTATACACTACCCCTCGTGTCCTACACCTCTACCTACATGATGATGAACATAAATACACCTTAAGTTAATACACCCATGCCTGTCCCTAGACCTCGTATCTCCCTTTCCATGACGAGTATAGATATATGTACCCCCGTGCTCAGTCGCCCCCCCTTGCCTTGTTCTTCTAGTAACTAAGTGTATATATACAATATTAACCGGAGTATGCCACCAGTATTGATACAACATAGCGGCACTGTCCTTGTGTCGTATTGTGCCACGTGCAGACCAACCAGGTTTCATCATCTTATTAGGACGACGGCTATAATGTCGTCATTCATGCATGTATTCAATCCTTAGGTTAGTTATCTTTATCCGCCATTGTGTTCATATCTTCCATTTACTTTTCCACAATTGTTATACGTCTTCCAATCACCTCCTTCGTATCCACAGTCCACACTACTCTATTTTGCTTCGTGTCCTACACCTCTTACCCGCCAGACTCTACCTACATGATGATGAACATGAATACACATTCATTTAATACACCCATGCCCTGTCCCTAGGTTGAGCCAATGCCAACCAGTTCAGACAGCCATAAATCTATGTATGTTCTTCCATCCGAGAAGTAGTATGTTAAAACCCCATGTCCTAATTGATAAGAAACTATGATACCCACGGGTACACCAGTGTATATAGAACCATTGTTCCTGTAAGACCTAGCCAGCAATGACTGAAGATGTTAGCCACCATGCAGTAACTTTAATTCTTACCCCAACCAGAGATTGTATATACAACCCTCTGTTACCATTGTCTCGACGCATTTTCACCACGAAACAATACCGAAGTTAACCCTACGAACTGTCGTTTTCTTTGGTGTATATATCATAGAAAACGCAGTTCCCAGGAACAACTAGATCAGCAAGAAATAGTGTCAGATTAACAGTGTCCATAACCATCGTATTGACGAGTAATAATACACCATGCTTTTCCCTACTTTGATCCACAGTCAAGCACACACCTACAGTTAACCTCCTCTTCCCCACAGCCCCACAGTCCACATGATTCTATCCTTTCCAGACTCATAGACCACCCCGTATTGTTCATCCCCCGGTAGCATTTGGCTAACATACTTTCCCTGTCATTAACCCCCAAACTCCAATATCAACTGTAGTCTAATGCCACCCCTACGCCCGGAGACCTTAGGGTCAAACTTCCACGTAGCCCCCTGAACCCTCTCCCTCTCATTAACCCCCCACGCTCCTCGACTCCTTTCCGACCTAGCCTCTCCACCATACCTCCTGAATATCCTTGATTTTCCGTTGCTAACATTCTCCAACCTTTTATATATATATACTCCTATCCAGCCTACCTTCCCTTAGGAGGACGGAACAACATTAGAACTTTACTAACCCTTTGCATGCCATCTATTCCCTCACAACCCATTCACAACCCTGTACCAAATGATCGTCAGTGCGAGGCTAGCCGTCTCGCCAGTGACTAACTTCTATTGCCATACTTCCAGATAAATGTGGCAGAGTTAGCAACCCAGTCTCCACCACATCCAGCAAACCATGCAATTAACAACCCAACCGATTAAACCATCTAGTCAAGGCACCTTCGGTTTTGGTATTACGAACACCCACATCTGTCTCATAAACAGAGGGTTATTACAAACACTTGTGATATGGCAAGCCCCTAGCCACAGCCGCCGGACGACCATCACAGAGAGAGGGCGCGCACCTCCCCTTTTTTACCCACCCGAGAAGGGAGACCCCCACCCCTGCGGAGGTATACCTGACCCCTGTTTTGACTTCCGGGTCATTGCCAGGTAGCACAGGAATTCTTCCTATCAATGAACTAACCATGCATGACTAACCCCTTTACTAACATCTATTAACCCACAATAACCCATTCACCTTTCTTGCATACTCGGATAATCAAATTAGCACCTCAGCTATACCATAGAATGAAGACTGAGCAATATAAGAGAGACGCTCCTATCACAGCTGTCCCAGTCCTCCTCGCAAAGTAGATCCAGTCTCCCTCCCCTCAATACTTCCAGTATAGCCAAAATAGTACTTCTTACTAAGGCTCAGTTATATCACATTATGAAGGCTCCCTATAGCCATGTGCCACAACAGTAATCACCACCTTACCTAGTCCCCGTATCTATTGAGAGCTCAAATAATTCCATAAGACTCGAGATCGCTATGGCCTACAGGGTCCAAAACCGAGCCTATAAACCCAGCTCCAGCCCCCAGTAAAATCAGTTGAAAGATAGACACCAACCAGTGGCTGGCCCCCTTAAGTTGACCTCTAGCTCTGCCCTTGTGTTGTTCCTGAGATTTGAGTCCAGAGCCGGCAGACTCCGTGGCAGATTTGAGATAGAAGCATCTGTCCACGTACAAGAAATCTATGTGCACCTTATAACCTTCACACACCAGTGGGTATATAAGCGTGTAGCCAGCAACGATCGCCAAGAGATCCGTCTTGAGAACTTCCTACATATGGACCCCCTGGACGGCCGCGGAACCAGTCGTTAGCCCCCAACATCACGGACGCAAGATAACCAGGACCAGACCAACCAAATACTACCCAAGATTCACTTTATTAGTACTACCGTGTTACAGTACTAATTAGAGACTCACTTATTAATCTTTCTATGAAGTGGCTATATCTTTGCCCCAGTATAATTCATATACAACCATTCTATTGGGAAGTGCTAAGCGTATCAGTGTTCATTAATTAACAGGCGACATTAACTCGTAATTACCCCTATTCAGATATTATTACATAGAAGTAAAACCCTAGTGATATCTAACGTTCGCCCACTGATTTGTGTTCTACGTATTTCTGCTATAAGAATATAAAACTTAGATCAGTACCCCCCTGAGGTTACTAGAATTCTCGTGCTCTAAAAATACGCGTGTCTAATTCTAGTCTGTGAATTACTACTTGTGCACCAGAACTGCCAGTAATAAATCTAATTAGTGAAATTGAATCTATAAGTAACATTGATGTCTTCCAGTATATAAACTTGCGAACCAAGCCAGTGATCAGAAGAGTATACCTGAACGTTGGAAGTGGGAGACTAGGCTTCATCCAGATCCACTAATGCTAGTTGTTCATTTCTATCATTTGTCTTGTACGAGTATTCATACCTTCTTATGCTTCCTATTAATCATCTTCAATAAACGTGATCGTGTGTCTTGTTACCGTGTGTTTATTTTGTGTTCTCTATTCCTCATACCTTGTATTGTGCATGCAGCCTTATATACCCAGTCAGTTAGAACTCACATTACCCAAGTTAATCCTGTAGAAAAACAGGGCATAACAGACATGTCGTCAAGAATAATGAAAAATAAGATTAGTTTTATTAACTACATCAATGAGAGAGAAAATTCAGTAATTAAATCAATATACGAGGAAATGAAAAGAAATTTTGTTAAAGATGAGTGGATAAATGAAATAAAAAACATATATCAAGAAATAAATATGAACGAAGCAGATACACAACAATTAAGTAAAGAAAAATTGAAGAAAATCATAAATAAAATAGACACAGGAAAATGGATTCGAGAATTAGAATCAAAATCAAGTGTAAAAATGTACAAAGAAAATAAGCGAGAGATAAGAGAAGAACAATTTTAGGACAATACCTCAGCCTCAATAACTTTCTTCAGATGCAGATCTAACACCTTACAACTAAACGATAGGAAGAGATTCACAGAACAGGATACTAAGTGTATAGCTTGTGAAGAAACAGTTGAGAACTTAGAACATTTTATTTGGCATTGTGAACATTATCAAAATATAAGAAATAGGCCTACAAACAAATTATTTGATGACAGCGGAGCTTTTTGCCATATATAAAGCCCCTCTCTTCATTAGCGTCCACTTGTCCAGTCAGCAGGTGGTCGTCTACTCTGACTCCCAGTCTTCTCTTCGCCTGCTGCAGTCTCATCGCCCTGCGTCGCACGCCTCCCTCGTCTTCAAGATACAGTCGCTGCTTCTTCACCTCTCCAACTCACCATGGCCTGTGCATTTACAATGGATTCCGTCTCACTGCGGGATCAGGGGGAACCACATAGCGGACAGGGGCGCGGCCACGGCTCACTCATTGACATCCTGTGAGAGTTTGGACGCTGATCTGCGGTCCCATCAGATGGTGGTTCGTCGGGCATGTCTGGATCGATGGAACGCCACCCTCCGATGTTCGTTACCAGCCACTACCCTCGGCACATATCGGATAGACTCATCTCCCCAACCCTGGGCGAGAAACAAGCTCCGCAGTCTGGACGTGACCCTGGTCAGGCTACGCATCGGCCATACCACGCTCTCTGGCCACCTCCGGCGGTTGGGTATCCTGGGTAGTGATGCATGCCGGTGGTGTGGTCAGCCGGAGACTATTGAGCACTATGTGTTGAGATGTCCTCGCTTCTACATGGAGCGGTCTATCCTCGCAGGCCGCCTTCGACTCCTCGGCATCACCTTGCTCTCCCTGCCAACGATCCTCGGAGGCCGGGGGGTCCCTGCTGAGATGAGACGTGCCGTGATTCTCCGCTTCTGCAGCTTCCTCACAGCGACTGGGCGCCTGACGCGCTTGTAGTCGTTGGCCTCTCCGCACCTACGAAGGAGGGGCTGGAGCGGGCGCGGTGACGTGCTCGAGTGGCCCTGTAACTCCACCAACAACAACAACAACAACAATTTATTTGAAAGACCATACCAAATCGATTTAGTGGAGAAATGTTTATTTAAGGAAGAAACAAATAAGGAAGAAGTGAAACGAATCATTCAAAAAATGTGGGCAAAGAGGCAAAACAAAGTACATTTCACAAAACTAAGAAAAGAAAACCGAGCTCGATAACATAATTGAAACGCCAATCGGGGGGGCCGTTGTAAAGGTCATCTCCCCGAATTATCACCAGACCAGACCAGAAAAGAGTGGGGGAGGGGATTCAGATAAACAAGGAAAGACTAGGGGTACTTCTGTTTGCTGACGACGTAGTTCTGATGGCAGAAACGGGAGGAGGGTTGCAGAGACTACTAGAGGAAGCAACGAGATTCGGGGAGGAACTTGAAGTAAGATTTAGTAAAGAAAAGAGCCAGGTGATGAAAATGAATGGAGAGTTTCAAGAGGACGAGGAATGGACATTGGAAGGAAACAGAATGAAGAAGACAAGGGAGTATAAATATCTGGGGATAACGATTACGGAGAAAGGGTTTGAGAAGGCGAAAAGTGAAAAGGTTGGACAAATGCAACAATGGAATGGGAGACTATGGAGCGCGACAAGGCTAAGAGCGAATAGCTACGAAATAGTGCGAGGGCTGTGGAAAGGATTAGGAGTACCTGCAATAATGTACGGCTTAGAGGCGGTAGAAACAACAGAGGCGGAAACAAAGAAATTAGAAACGGTACAGAATAAAATCGGGAGGACAGGATTGGGGGCAAATAAATACGTAGCACAAGAAGCAATCCGAGGGGAGATGGGGTGGAGTACGTTTGAGGAAAGGATTGGGAAAGCGAAAGGGAAGTACAAAGTGAGGCTGGAGGGGATGGAGGAAGATAGGTGGCCGGGGAAGGTATACAGATGGGCGAGCGAGCAAAGTAAATGGAACAGAGAGTGCAAAAAAAGATTGGGGAGGATAAATATAAAACAGGACCGGGTGGGAGGGGAATTTAGAAAACGAAATGAGAGAGAGGAGTGGGTCATACTAGAAAATGGGAGGGGATGTGTCAGGGAGATAGAGAAAGGGATAAAGGAGGAGGGGAGAAGAAAGTGGAGGGAGGGGGTAGAAAATAAAGCCACGCTGGCATATTATAGAGAGAAGGAAAAACCAGCTAGAGAACTATTCTATGATGGAGGATGGGGATCGAAACTACTATTTAAAGCAAGAACAGGATCGCTAGAGAGGAATGAGAGAACAAGGAGATGGAATGGAGTGGGACCGCACTGCAATCAATGTGAAATGGGAGGAGACCCAATAGTGGAGGATGTAGAGCACATAGTAACGGAATGTACAAGATATAATGAGGAGAGAGACGAGTTGGAGAGGTACATGAGGAATAGAGTTTGGGAGAGGGGGTGGGAGGAGATTAAGCAGAGAGAAGATAGAGGGGTAGGGGCGCTATTGGGGTTAACACAGGAGATGGAAACACAAGACATGGAGATGGTGAAGAGGATGTTGGAGAAAATGTGGAGGAAGAGAAATGGGTAGGGGGGGGGGGGGAGCGGAGGTGAGGGGGAGGGGGGAGGAAGTGAGGGGGGGGGGGTTTATATAAAAAACAAAAAACTGTCTCTTAAACTGTCCTTCTACTCTAAACTTTCCCTCCTACTAACGTTTCTGAGCCAGTACCGATTTAAAGGTCAGCCCTGTGGATCTACACGGTCTACGGGTAGTACGGGCGGGTTCGATAGAAGAAGAAGAAGACCAGACCGTTGTCTTCAAACCGTTTGTTGTGGCGCTCTATGGCCCCAGTTATATTTGGTAAGTTTATACTTATATGTGCTTGTAATTGTGGTAAGTGTGTAATCCAGTTGGTAAATGGTAAACTAAAGGACTTTTACAACTATGTTTCACGTGTTATAAGATAAGTATTGCTTTATTATAGGCTAAGAGAAAACGTTGTTGGCATTTCATAACTTTCATGTTTCAACAAGATGTACGGTCGCGCTAATAAGTTATGTCCGGTGTCCCAGCTCAGCCAGCTGTCATTACGTTTGGCTTGTTCTGTGCTGTATTAATGTCTGTCAGATGTTGAATAGGGTGGGTAAGTGTAGGAACATGTTTTGATATTTCACTCAATAGGCTAGCCTATGAAATTATGAATAGGCTAGCCTAATGAAGAAATGAAGCTTAGCCTAGGTCTAGGCTAGATAGGCTATTGATGAAAACATAGGTCTACTTGGTGCTGAGACATCACTTATTAGCGAGACTAGCCAGTATAACTAAATAAGTTGGTCACCAATTATTTTGCAATAGGCCTATTTGAAAACAAATATGGATTTTATAGCCTATGCTCTAAACATAGGCCTAATATGAAAATGTGTTTTAAGCCTCGGCAAAACCTAATAAAAATATATGGTACTAAAATGGAATTTTGTCGTAACATGGTTGTCAATGCCTTCCTAGGCCTATACTCCTATAGACGGCACCGATTCGTACACACGCCATTTTCACCTGTCTCCCGAGGTCTGTCCACCAGCTTTTTAGTCCACTCCACCTGCCCATCTTTGTCGATAGGTTGGGTTGTTTGGTTAGGTTAATATACTAGGTCTCAGGAGTCAGAAACAAGATTCGTAGTTGCGGTAGTATTTACGGTATCTGGACACTTAGAGCGAATTCATATTCGAGCGGAGGCGCATTTAGGTTAGGTTAGGTTAGGTTAAGTTAGGTTAAGTTAAGTTAAGTTAAGTTAAGTTAGGTTAGGTTAGGCTAAGTTAAGTTAAGTTAAGTTAAGTTAGGTTAATTAGGTTAGATTGTGCATTCGCTCGAAGTGACTCGCATTCACAGATACGGCCGAATACCAGTAGGCTACTAAATGGGCGCCGGCCCAACCGCCATGTTGTATCCCACCGTCCCACGTAGGCCTACTAGGTAGCCTACTACGGACACATTGTAGGCGTTAGGTGTGGATTAGGCTTGTATCCAATGTACTAGGTCTATGTTACTGGATATTTATGATTTAAATAAGTGCTACGTTTTCTATAAATCTGGTTAGGCCTAGGCCTATATGGCTTTGCAATTAGGGAAATCATGAGCCGATTTCCGACATTTAGTTAATCTTTTTCGATTCTCAAAATACGATCCAAGTTTTGCCAAAAATTGGCTCGGGTTTTCCAAAATTAGGCCTATGCTTTTTGGGGTTTGCAATTTAGGGAAACATGAGCCAAAATTCTAAATTAGGTTACTGTAATTTGTTTACTCTTAAAATTCGCAAAAAGTTTTGCCAAAACTTGGCTCGGGTTTTATGGCTTTGCAATTTCGGGAAACATGAGCCAAATTTCTAAATGAGGTTACTGTCATTTTGTTGTCTACAAACTCAAAATCCGAGCCAGCTTTGGCCAAAACTTGGCTCGGATTTTCGAAATATTGGGTTTTAGGCCTTAGAAATACCTTAAAACCCGAGCCAAGTTTTGCTAAAATACGTTTTAATCGCCGTTTTACGCATTTAACCCCTCATTTTCCCTGTACTTCATAGCCCTCCCCACTATCGGGCGGCGTGTCCTAAGATCGTTGTATAATGGGGAAAACGGTTTCGTCGAGGGTTGTAACCATCTTATTTAGTTTTTCCGACTAGCCTCCAACAGCTGGTGGACGGTGGTGGCAACTTGCCTATGAGCTAGGGCTGCTAGGCATAGGCCTAGGCCAGGTAGGCCTATTCGGAATTTCGGGATGAGTTGTGGGTAGCATTCAAGGAGACTACTGCAGGACTCTTCTTCTTCTTACCTCTGACCGGGTATAGGCTATCCTAGTGTTTACTAGCCTAGGCCTATGCAGCAAGACAGGTGAGGTCGGGGACCCCAACGAGCACACACCCCACATGCAAAGGATGCAGCCATAATGCTCCTACATACAGAAGAACAGGTGAGGTTAGTGCTGTAAATACAAATTCATGGAGACCTAGGCCCAGAGCTGAAAACCGGGGCACCGATATTAGGAGGAAAAGCATGGAAGTATGCAATTTCTACCTAAGAAATGAATGCCGATATGGAGTAGTGGGCATGGGATGCAAACAAGACCACCCAAAAATATATGCAAAATTCATGAAGCACAGGCGGGATGAAAGAATCGGTTGCAAGCGTGGATGGAAGTGCATCGACTACCACCCATATGTATGCAGAATCTCACTCAACAAAAGGGCATGTACTATGAGAGACTGCAATCTTCCACACATCAAGGGAACCAAAATACTGACGCCCAGAAACAACGTCAACAAACCAAGGGAACACGCTACAGGACACTTTCAAAGGGAATTTGCCTACACACCAACTCATGAGGAAAAATTAGAAAGCCAACGCAATGCCCTCAGAAGCTGGCCAACCATCCAGCAAACTGACAAGGTCAGACCAGCAGCGTACACACGGCTATGCCCGACCAAGGTGCTTTTTTAGAGGTAGTAATGGGACGTCTTCTGGAAGTGGAAAAACGGTCTCAAGTGATAATGGAGAAATTCCTAGCCCAAACCGAGGGGCCAGACATGAACCACAGAGGAAGGTGCAACTACCACTAACTAGTTTTTTTGTGGGCAACATCAGAGGACTTTACCCACGAAACAATCAATGTAAAGTCCCTATGTTGGAAGAAATTGCAGAGGAAGACAACTCAATTTTTCTAGCCCTCACAGAAACACACCTGAACGAAAACATTTTGGATGCAGAGATCAATATCCATAATTTCACTATATTCAGAGCCAACAGAGAGGACAGAAGCCACGGAGGAGTAGCACTCTACCTAAGGGAGGATATGGCTGCAAATACCGAAACTTTAGTTGCATTCTCAAACGGCACAACAGAGCTACTAGCAGTACACATAAGACAAACCGACATGCTCATCATAATTTTGTACCGACCTCCAAACACCACAGGGGAAATTTTCAAGGAGGTCACAGAGAAGATACAATCACTCCTACAAAATCTTCCAACTCCCGCTACAGATGTCATCATCACAGGAGATTTCAACCTGCCCATCATCAATTGGGCAACCATGAAAATAGATGGAGGAACCAGGGATGAAAAACAGCAAGCCAAGGAGCTAATGACTATCATGGACACTGCATACATGAAGCAATACATCGAGGAACCTACAAGAGGCAACAACACACTGGACTTACTATTTGGCAACAACTTCGACTTGGTACACTCGTACGAAACTGTAAAAACTATAATGTCCGACCACAGCCTCATCAAAGTTAGAACCCCCACACACACCAGCCGCCACACCACCAAGAAGATGTCAACAGGAATCAAGCCAAATACCTTGCACCTCTCTGAAAGATCTCAACTTCTACAGCAAAGATATAGACTGGGACAGACTGAGAGCAGAACTGGCAGGAACTGATTGGAGGGCACTATTCGAAGATAAAAACGTCGACGAAACTCTCAGTATCCTTCAGAAACAATGCCTGGAGACCTGTAAAAACATCATACCACCCAAATCAAGCAGGAAGCAGATCAAGCGGATTCCCAGAGATAGAAAAATACTAATGAAGAAAAGGACGTACTTGAGAGCCAAGCAAAGGAAGACCAGCTATGCGCACAATATCACCAAACTACAAGAAGAGCTCGATGAAGTTGAACGTAAACTCATCCAGTCACACCAAGAGCAAAGAACACGCGAAGAACTCCAAGCAGTTGCAAACATACGAGTAAATAGCAAATTCTTCTATGCATACGCAAAAAGGAGACTCAGGAACACCTCAACAATAGGACCACTTGCAAAACCTACGGGCGAACTTGAGAGTGACCCAACCGAAATGGCCAAGATACTCAAACAGCAGTACGAAAGTGTCTTCAGCCCGCCAAATGAAGACAAGAAAATCGAGAATGCAACGACTTTCTTTGGCAACGCTCCAGGGACACCACATCAACTCTCCTCGGTAACAGTATCAACAGAGGACATAATAGCAGCCATCGACAAGATTGGACCAAACTCTGCGGCAGGACCAGACGGCTTTCATGCCCAACTGCTAAAAAACTGCAAACATCAGCTAGCCTTGCCTCTAAAACTGCTGTGGAGCAAGTCCCTCCAAACTGGATATGTACCACAATCCCTAAAAGAAGGTAATGTCACACCAATACACAAAGGGGGTAGTAAAGGCATAGCCAAAAATTACAGACCAGTGGTGCTGACGTCACATCTTATTAAAATCATAGAAAGAACAATACGAGCTAAGATGGTCAGCTTCCTGGAAGATAACGAGGCGTTCAACGAGGGGCAACATGGCTTTAGACAAGGCCGCTCCTGCCTCTCACAACTACTATCACACTACGACAAAATCCTACAGGATATTCAAGACGGAGAAAATGTAGACGTCATATATCTAGATTTCGCCAAAGCTTTTGACAAGGTGGACCATGGGATCCTTCTACATAAACTCAAATCACTGGGAATAGGGGGAGACCTTGGAAGATGGCTCCACAGCTTCATCACCAACAGAAAACAAAGAGTCACGGTTCAAGGAAGCCTATCAGAAGCAGGTGGGGTCATCAGCGGAGTACCACAAGGATCAGTACTGGGACCTCTCCTATTCCTCATCATGATAGGAGACATCGACAGGGACCTGGAACACTCAACAGCCACATCGTTTGCAGACGACACCAGACTCATGAAGAAAATCACCTCACAACATGATGCTCAGCTACTACAACAAGACTTGGACAAAATCCTGAAGTGGGCAGAAGAAAACAACATGGCCCTAAACGGAGACAAGTTCGAGCTTCTAAGGTATGGGAACAAGAGAGCACTACAAAACGACACCAACTACAAAAGTGGACAGCAAAAAATTACCGCCAAGGACACAGTGAAGGACTTGGGAGTAAATATGAGCAGTGACGCCACTTTTTCCCAGCATATTACCAAAGCCACAACAACAGCAAAACAAATAGCAGGCTGGATCCTGAGAACCTTCCACACAAGAAATGAGAGGTGTATGCTAACACTGTGGAAGTCACTGGTCCTACCACGACTGGAGTACTGCTCTCAACTCTGGTCTCCCCAAAAAGTAGGAGAAATAACAGAAATTGAAGCCACCCAGAGGACATTCACCAGTAAAATCCATGGGTTTCAACACTTTAACTACTGGGAGAGACTTAAGGAGCTGCAGCTGTACTCACTTCAAAGACGTAGGGAGAGATACATCATCATCTACGTCTGGAAGATTTTTGAAAAAAAGGTACCAAATCCAAACATCCAAGGGCGAGGGAGGCTGTGCTATGTGAGGACTACGCCGGGATCAACACAAAAAATCAAATCCCTGATCCATCACAGCTTTACATACAATGGAACCAGACTGTTCAACTGTATACCAGCCCCTCTCAGGAACATGACCGGGGTGTCTCCAGACACCTTCAAGAAACACTTGGACATGTGGCTGGCCAAAATACCGGACCGGCCACCAACACCAGGATACCCCAGCACCAACTCTAACCGACTTCTGGAATGGAGAGTGGAAGAAAGGGAGCTGCCTGGTCGCAGTGGAGCCCCAGCTCAACTGTGTCACTAACGGACGGAATACAACTAAGTGTAACTAAGTGTAAGTGTAGGCCTATACCCTTTTGAAAGGACATTAGCCTAACCTAACAACCTTACCTAACCTATCCTAGTATTATAGGTGGGGGCTGCCGCCCCCACACCCCCGCTTTGACTTATATTTTTGGTGTATTTGTCTGTGAAGTGGGTATTTTTCAATTTGTTGATAACGAAAATCCTCCATGCGGACTATATGGAGAAAAATATGGCGAATCTATTGGTGCCTATTTTCCCTAATAAATTGTTTCTCATAACGTCGCACTAGTGTCCTTGAATATTATCGAGTTGTGTTACACCGGTGACCGGGTGTACGTCGTGTACACACGTGTGACTGTGACGTGAGTTGATGTGAAACAGCGGGGGTGTGGGGGCGGCAGGGTAACCTAAGCTAGCCTACTTATTCTTTTTAATCTTTGATTCTCAGAATCATGGACGACAGTGAAGATGAGGTATTCTTCGGTCCAGTAACTGCAAAAGAGGAGTATATTTCTTCAAAATACCGCAATCGAAGAACGCTTGTGCTGTCCCGTCAAGGTCCAGTGATCAGGCGATATTCTACTGCGTAAGTTTTTCCCATGTAATTTACAGTACAGTATATGATTATTCATAGGGTAAACTAGCCAAAAATGTACGATAGATAAGGTACCGTACATGTTATCAGAGTCCGAGATCTCAACCAGGGGGATGGAGCAAAGTAGAATAAACATAGTGCTGTAGATGAAAAACCAAGGTGTCAAACTGGAGTAATTATGTTTGAAGGCTTGAATGAATATGTGAAGAAATACAAGAAAATTAACATGAAATAGTATTGTTTTGCCCATTTTATCACTTCCAAAGACATAATTTGAACTACAAACCACCATTTTATCTTTACATATACTGTACTGTACATTAATAAAGAATAAAAATAATAGGTTCATCTATCGTTTGACACCCTGTGAAAAACAGATAAGCAGAAAAGAAAAGGAAGCCAATAATGAACTTAAAATGGGCAAAGCTGATAAAGTAGATAATATGCCAGGTGAAATATTGAGTTATGGGGGAGATTAAGCTGTAGATATAATGCATAGGTTTTGTAAATTTACATTAGAAAGTGGGAGTATACCAGAAGACTGAAGGAAGGCAGTGATTGTGCCCCTGTACAAAGTGATGGGTAGTAAAAAGGAATATACTGTACCGGTAAGATTTTTAGGGGAATTGGCCTATTTAGCATACCCGAACAGTAGTATGCAAGAATAGTTACACACTGTAAATGTTGATAAAATAGGTGAAGTGCAGGAAAGTTTCAACATTATGCAGATATAACTCAATGATGATGTTAGTAGAGAAGTATCTAATCAAGAATAGGAAACTTATGCAGCATTCATGGATTTGGAAATTACCAGCAATAAAGTGGATTGGGACAGTCTGTGGGAGGTATTGACCATAGGCCTAAATAGTGTGGGAGGAGAGCTGCTAATGACAGTAAACAAAAATAAATATTTATATAGGCAATTAGGCATACATTGCCAATTATACAGTTAGGCAATAAGCAAAGTGGTAGGTTTGAGGTCAATGTAGGGGTAAGACAGGGATGTGTCATGTCACTTTTGCTGTCAAGCTGATAGGTGACAGGAGCATGTATGCGATTCATTCATGGTCATCCCCTCGGATATCAAGGCATCTAGTAGTGTTTACACTTCATTAAACAAATGTCATTTGCTATACTGTACAGGTATATCAGAAGATGAGGATTAAGACTTATCATCTTGTAAGTCATTTTAATTTATTATGTATTGGTGGGATACTTTGTCACGTCTATCTTATCAGGATATATACAGATTAAACGATAACAAATGATGTTAATTAATCAAGGAGTTAATTTTCTCTCACTTGGTCTATGTTAAGTTGAATAACCTTTAAATTACAGTGAAGGATTACATAAGATATGAAATGTTAATGACCAATGATAATTAATAATTATATATTGAATGAATGATGATCATCATACTGTAGTATTATTCATTCAGCTTTAAATGTGCAAGTAAATAAATACAAAAATCTGTGTCAGGTTGGCAATACCCTGACACATCATTCTTAGGTCACAAGGTTCAAGAGTCACTCTCCATGCAATGTGACTCTTGAGCCTGGTGACCTAAGTATGATGTGTTTAGAGTATTGTTTCTTGCGGATATTTTCTCCACCAACTCAACCTTAGATGAAATAAATCAAGATGTCCCTGTACTTAATTTTAATTCGCCTGAAATTCCTTCACTTAAGATCCACACCAGACATGTCAAAACTATTTTGCAGAATCTCTCAATAGATAAGGCTCCTGGTCCAGATGAAATTCCTCCAATAGTACTTAAGAATTGCTCCTTGGTGCTCGCTCCTGTATTGGCAAAAAAAATCCGTCTGTGTACTCATACCTCATGCTTCCCAGTACCCTGGAAAGAAGCAAACATCCATCCAGTTCCTAAAAAAGGTGCCTCTTCAGATCCATCAAACTACAGACCAATAGCTATAACTTCCACTCTTGGTAAAGTCTTTGAAATTATATTAAATAATCACATAATTAAGCATCTTGAGAATAATAAATTAATCAGTGATAGGCAATATGGTTTTAGACGATGTCGATCAACTGCAGATATGCTTTGCCTTCTTACGCATCAAATCAACCAAGCTACAGACCAACATGGTGAAACACATACAATAGCACTGGATATATCAAAGGCATTTGATAGAGTCTGGCATCAATCCTTATTGTCGAAGATGTCACACTACGGCCTTGCATCATTAGTTCCACTAATTTCTTCTTATCTTCATAACAGAAAAATACGTGTAATGGTAGATGGCCTTTATTCTCAATTTCACTCAATAAATGCTGGTGTTCCCCAGGGATCAGTTTTGGCCCCAATTCTGTTCCTCATTCATATCAATGATCTCATATCTACCACTCCTAATCCAATACATTCCTACGCAGATGACTCAACACTCCACAGTTCCTTCACATTTACCAATTCTTTCACCCAACCTGATCTTATAAATTCAAAAATAAACACTGCAATTTCTCTGAACCAGGACCTTTCTAGAATTAATGGATGGGGACAAAAGAATCTAGTTTCCTTTAATGCACAGAAAACCAAGTACATTCAATTTTCTAACCGACAGAATCTCACTGACTCCCATATATTTTTTAATGATGTAAATATTCCCACTTCCCCTAGTATTGACATTCTCGGTGTAACATTAACTACTAACTTGAGCTGGACACATGTTAGAAGCATTGCTAAGAATGCCTCTAAAAAACTGGGACTCCTGTACAGAGTTCGAGAATTCTTCACTGACGAGCAGTTGGCCGTAATATATAAAAGTCATGTGCGTTCTCAGATGGATTACTGTTCACCTCTGTGGGGTGGAAGTGGAGTGGTTGCATTGAGGCAGTTGGACAAAATTCAAAATAAAGCTATTAGATTAATCAATAACCCTGCAATCACACAGGACCTTCCTACATTATCCATACGAAAAAACGTTGCATCCCTTGCATTATTCTACAGATATTTTCACAGCAATTGTTCCGAGGAACTTGCTTCAATTGTGCCGCCTCTCCACATCTTTCCCCGTAGAACTAGGGCAGCTGAGAGCGCCCATGAATTTACACTTTCTCCTCCACAATGCAGAACTTCTGCTTATCAGAATTCATTTATCCCCAGAGCTACTACTCTTTGGAATTCACTTCCCTCGAATTGCTTTCCACAAACTTACAATCTACAAATGTTTAAATCCAGTTGTTACAAACATTTTATGAATGGAGGATGCCTTTAGGCACATGGACCTTTTTGTTTTATCTGTGTTTTTCCTTCCTCCGTTCATTGTCTCTTAAAAAAAAAAAAAAAAAAAAACTGACACTGGGATTTTGGTCAACCTGTGATGACCGCAAACCAACCTCTGCACTAAGAGAGAATGTACAGTTGGTTGCTAACATACTTGTCATTAGTAACGTAATTCTATTGAAATTTATAATAGAGTAGTATTAATATTCCTGTATACTGTATATTCCTAAGTATAATGTGTAACCCATGTCTGAGTCTTATAAGATAAATTAATTATTTATTACCGGTAGTGAATATTAAGCAGATTCTCTGTTAACATGCTCCACGTCTGGTTAAATTTGGAGGTTGACCAATATAATACATTTATGGCTGAGATTGTATAGAAACTTAAAGGTGAATTACACAACTGCATACCTAGTAAGATTTATATATTGTATGCATTAAAACATATTAAGGATGCTCAGGTTTGTGTATAATAAAGTAAATTTACGTCAGTAAAGAAAACAAATATTCAACATTTTTATATCTGGCGGCGTCTGGTAGTTGACTGTCTTGCAAATTTTGCACCTACCAGTACAGTATTGTGATGATGTCATAGTTGTCTTTGAGTTAGCTGTGGGCAGAAAACTAATTTTGGAGAGGTAATTATAAGAGTGAGAGAACTCTATTTCTTATTGCTAATCTGGCAACCTCTGCGTCATATGAGTCTGAAGGGGTTAATGATTTAATTTAATAACAGATATATATTAATGGCGGTTGGACAATGGCAACCCTCTCCCTCTCTCTTACTTCCTCATTTGTCTGTCTATCCCTCCATGTAACTCCGCACACACTTCTCAAGTAACTCATGTCCACCCCTCTCACTCTTGGTTTGAGTCTCTTCACCAACGTCCATGCTTCGCCACAGTAAGTCAATGTCGGGATTACCACACTGTCTTGAAAGGACTTCTTTACTTCCATGCTGACCACCCTATTTCTTGTTACTGCTTTCAGCATTCCTACAACCCTCTTCCCTTGTTGCACCCTCTCCCACACTTCTTCATCCATACTCCCATCTTTACTCAACACACTGCCCAGATACTTAAATGAGCTGACATTCTCCGTAGCCTGACCGTTCAACCTCACTTCACACTCTGTGGCTGCGCCCCTTTCAAAGACCATAACCTTGCTCTTCCCCGCATTTACCTTCAGATTCCATTTTTCACTCGCTGTTCCAAACATATTTACCAGACCCTGCAACTCCCATTCACTATTGCTCATCAGAAGTTTCAAAACTGTATCATCGGCAAACAGCAGTACAGGCAACTTCCTATCGTTTCCCTCCCTTATCAGCGGTACGCCAACATCCACTGCTCTTCCTTTTATTTATTTCATGACTCCATCCATATATACCGGTACATTATATATTGAACAACCATGGGGACATCACACACCCTTGCTTCAACCCAACATTCATATCAAACAACTCGCTCTGCTCGGTCTCCACACATACTGATGCCTTTGCACCATCATACAATTATGCTCTTCACTGCTTTCAGCAACTTGCCATCTACTCCGTATATTCTCAGTACTTTCCACATACCTTCTCTATCAACTCTGTCATAGGCCTTCTCCAAGTTCAAAAAGGCAGCATACATCTTTTGCCCTTCTCCAGATATTTTTCCACAACACATTTGGGGGCAAAAATCTGATCTACACATCCTCTTCCCTTCCTAAACCCGCCCTGCTC
The DNA here is from genome assembly GCA_032716605.1 of Paralithodes platypus. Taxonomy (NCBI): domain Eukaryota; kingdom Metazoa; phylum Arthropoda; class Malacostraca; order Decapoda; family Lithodidae; genus Paralithodes; species Paralithodes platypus. The sequence continues at coordinate 123,003,161 of CM064487.1, forward strand.
GTCACCTATCCATGTCTCTGTTCTCGCTCTCACTCTCTCAATCACTACCCTACTGTACACCTTCCCTACTATGCTTAGAAGGGTTCGTTCAACTTCGAGGCTCTCTAGGCCTATGTATCTTTTAACACTATTTTTTCAACAGTGGTAGGTGGCTAATCCTTTTATCAACCTGTTCCACTCTTAGGTGAGCAGTAATGATTTTTGTAAGGTTTACTCCTCTAGATTGGTTGCTGACCAAGGCTGTCACATCCACCCAAATTGTTATAAGGTCTCCACTAGATGGGTTGCCGATCAAGGCTGACGAATCCCATTCCAAAAAACTCTTAGCAAACTTCCATTGCTAGTTTTGAATTACACCTTGCTTATCTATTCTTGATACCCTTGGAAAGTTATACTTCTATCATTGTTACATCATACCCTCTGCAGCATTCTAGCATCATTCCTTGCTCTCACACACCTTCCTCGTCTCTTACCTTCACAATATCTCATGCAGGGGGGGGGGCTCAAACCCCTCTTGAGCCCTACCTGCACTGTACAGTTGGTCAAAGTTCCAGCTGACCCACCCTCGCTCTGGGGTTCGCAGAATTAGCTGGCAATATTGGTGTAGTTGCCAATCAGTGGATATAATAACTTGAATATTTAAGCAAATCTACAAACTTTGGGTGAATGTTCGGGATCATACATAGTGATGTATGCATTTTTATTTGAGATAGGCTTACTTTCCCTTGTTTAGTATATGTTCTAACAATGATATAGCCGAAATCAGATCTACCAATCCCAATCTTCGTAAGACACACCTCCTTCCTACACCAGTATTGTCAGATAATTCTGCGAGCCCCAGAGCGAGGGTGGGTCAGCTGGAACTTTGACCAACTGTACATGCTTGCTCCCTCAGTGCACTATAGTCGTACCACTCCAAGTTGGCGGTTCGGAGGGCAAGTAGCACTGAAGGTCACACTTATCATGTGTAATGGATATCACAGGTGATAACTGGTACACGGCCTCTCTCTCTCACGCGGGTAGTTCAGGCCAGATCATACATATACGCACACACACACACACACACACACACTGTGGTGAGACCAAGACTGGAGTATGCGGCAGTGGTGTGGGCACCACATCTATAAAAGCATATAAAGAAGCTGGAGAAGGTTCAGAGAGCTGCAACTAGGATGATACCAGAACTGAGAGAATTACCATATGAGGAGAGATTAAAGAAATTAGATTTACCATCTCTAATGGATAGGAGGGAGAGAGGCGATATGATTATGATGTACAAATGTGTGAGAGGACTCGAAAAGGTGGACAAGAAGGGTTATATTGTGAAAGATAATGGTAGAACTAGGGGGCATAGATATAAACTAATGAAAGGAAGATGTAAAGGAGATGTGAGAAAGTATAGTTTCCCTTACAGAAGTATAAGTAAGTGGAATCAGTTGGAAGAGGAAGTGGTGTGTGCCAAAAACATTCATATTTTTAAGGCAAAGTTAGATAATTGTAACTCAGGAAGCGGGACAATACGAGCCTAAAAAGCTCAACTCCTGTATACTACAAATAGGTAAATACACACTCATCTTGTGATGAGGATTCTGATTATCTCTTTTTAGATGAGATAGAGGAGTAGGCCTATTGGGGAAACCTCTTGAAAAACGCGCCAAGACTTCTTGGGTGGCGTGGAAATACAGTCAAAATTGTATTGAAATAATAATAATAATAAAATAATAATAATAAAAATAGTTGTTGTTGTTGTTGTTGTTGTTCCCTAAGCTGCCTGGCCGAACAGCCCCGAGTCCCTGAGAAAGGCCATGGCCACGATCGGGCTTTCCCACAGAGCTCTCATTGAGTGTAGATTGTGTTGTTGGCGTAAGTGGTTGTGTGAAATGCAGTCTTCTATGATGTGTTTAATGGTATGGGGTGCTGTGTTACATCCCGGGCAGGCGTCGACAACGGAGTCATCCAGTCTCTTCTGATAGCTCAGGAGAGCTGGATGGTGTCCGCATCTCAGCCTGGCCAGGTGGACTCTGTCCTCGCGAGGAAGGGAGGATTCGGAAGGATGGATTTCGGGAGGTCGTGCATGCAGCTGCGTGTTGTCTGTGAGTGAGTGGATGGATCGGTGAGAGATATGAGTATGGATGTGCTTCTGGAAGTTGGTTCGGGGTGGGCAGGGAGGGAGAGAGGACAATAATTGTGTGTGATACCGTGTGCTGGGTGTTGTTTTGATATTTCTTGGTGTCTGTGGGTGTGTTGCCATGTAGTTTAGTGGGTGGTCTTGGTTCGTGGAGGCTGCTGCCAGGAATTGAGTGCCTCTCATGTCCAGATGGTCTTTGACTTTGAGAATTTTGGTTTCTTGATGTAGGTGATCTGTGGGTGAAGTAGCTGTGCAGCCTGTAATGATCTTCAGGGCTTTGTTTTGAATAGTCTGTAAGGTCTTATGATGTGTTTCAGCTAGGTTAGAAGCCCAGGCTGGGCTTGCGTATTCCATCACTGATCTTATGTATTGTTTATATACTGTGGTGGTAGTTTCTTTGTTGTGTCCAAATTTTGTGTGAGCAAGTGACCTGAGGGCGTTAAGTCTGGGTGTCAGTTTCTTTTTAATGTTTGTGGTGTGCTGTTTGAATGTCATATGAGTATCATATGTTACTCCTAGGATTTTGGGTGTGTGTGTATGTGTTAGGGGTGTGTTGTTTATGGTGAGTTGAGGGATGTATTCGTGTTCTCCTGTCCAACTTGTGAGCAGGGTTGCGGTGGATTTGGCTGGGGCTAGATTAAGTCTGTTTGTAGTGCACCAACCATGTAGTGTGTTGAGATAGGGTTGAAGGAGATCTGTTGCTCTTTTTGGGTCATGGTGTGTGCATGTGAGTGTTATGTCATCTGCATAGGAGGCTAAGTTTATTTGGGGCGTATTGGGTGTAGTTATATCGTGCATGTACAGATTGAAGAGTGCGGGCGATAGGACGGATCCTTGTGGGACTCCGTTTGGAAAGTTTCTGATTTTAGATGACTGACCGGCAAAAGATACGTGTGCACATCTGCCTGCTAGGAAGTTGGCCAGCCACCTTTTTGTGTTGTTGTGCATGTTTGTGTTGTAGATTTTGTTTGTTAGGTTGTGGCGGGGGATGGCATCAAAGGCTTTACTAATGTCGAGTGTGGCTAATAGTGATCTGTGTGGTGGTCTAGCTGAGTTGATGCCGTCGAAAGCTCTTTGTGTAAGGTCTGTGAGAAGAGTGTTTGTGGAATGCAGTGGCCTAAAGCCATGTTGTGTTGGAGCTAGGGGTAGGTCAGGTGTAATTAGTTGTAATACTAGGCGTTCCATGACTTTGGAGGGGGAGCAAAGAAGTGTGATGGGGCGGTGCGAGGAGGGTAGCGTGGGGTCTTTGTTGGGTTTGGGGAATGTGATGATGATACCATGCTTCCAAATGTCTGGTATTGTGTTGTGTGAATAGCTGTAGTTTGATATGTTAGTGAGTGCTTGTATGCCTTGTGGTCCCAGGTGTCTGAGGTGTATGTTGCTTATGTTGTCTAGGCCACAGGCGGGTGAGTGCTTGAGATTGTTGATGATATGCTTTGTCTGGTGATTGGTGAAGGGTGTATAGTCAGGGTCTGTGGGGAATTGTCTCTTACGTCGGATGACACGTCGGTCGTCTTTGTGAGGTTTTAGGTGGCTGACATGTGAAAAGTGATTGATGAGAGTGTTTGCTTGTTGTTTACATGAAGGAGTAGAGTCTGTTGTTGTGATTGCAGCATGTGATTGTGTTGTGTTGCTGTTGGAAAGTGTGATGCTGTTTAGTGTTTTGTAGAGTTTTTTGGGGTTTGTTTTGTGATCAAGTGTTTGTAGGAAGTTATTCCAATTTAGTTTTTGTTGTTCTTGTATTTTGTTGTTAGTTTGGGTGTTGAGTGCTTGAATTTGTTGTGTGATGTCTTGTGTGTGGGGTGCTGGGGAGTGTTTCAGTATGTCGCGTTGTCTGATGAGGTTTTGAATTTCTGGTGTGAAGTTGGGGTTGTGTCTTTTCCTGTTACCTCTTGGAATGTGTTTCTTGTCAGCGTTTTGGATCGTTTTATTGAGTATGTGTACAGCATTGTTGATGTTAGTGATGGGTGTACTGTTTAGAGTTGTGAAGTGTTGTTCTGTCTCATTTGTGAATGCTTCCCAGTTAGCTCTTTTATAATTGGTGTATGTGTGTTTGTGGCTAGCTGCGGTGAGTCTGGTTTTGGTGGTGATAATGATCGGGAGGTGGTCAGAGCCTAAGGTTCTGACCACCCTCCAGGATGTTGTGGGGCGAGTTCTGGGGAGCAAAAGGTGATGTCAGGAGATGATGGGTTATAGAGGGCTTGGTGAGGAATATGGGTATGTTGATGGATGTCGTTAAGGATGATGAGGTTATCGGTTTGGTTTTGTAGTGCCAGCCCTCTGTCTGTGTCGGGGTTGTCGACAAACCAGGCCGACGTCTTGGCGTTGAAGTCACCACCCAGGATGATGTGTGGGGTGTTTGTGATGTGTTGTAAGTGTGGTCTGTATTCATTTGGTACTGTAGGGGATAATCTATATCCATCTATTGTCTGAAGCCATATCCCCCCTAATGAGAGTAGCCACACACACACACGGGGCAGGGTACCATAAAAAAAAGGTTATCGCGTGATTGACCATGATGTGGATCATAAATATATATTTTAACTACTCTCTCTTTCTGTCTCACTGTCCGTCTCTTATTCTCTCATAGTTTGTGTGTGTGTGTGTCTCTCTCTCTCTCTCTCTCTCTCTCTCTCTCTCTCTCTCTCTCTCTCTTTCTCTCTCTCTCTCTCTCTCTCTCTCTCCTAATTTGAACAATATCACCTGGCGGTCGTCACTATTAAAATAATTCATAATGACAATTAAATTAAAAATGAGAGAGAGAGAGGTCGTGTACCAGTTATCACCGGTGATATCCATTACTCATGATTAGTGTGACCTTCAGTGCTACAAATTTTTGCCCTCCGAACCGCCAACTTGGAGTGGTAGGACTATAGGAAAGATTTACTATTGACAAACAGGTGTGGTTTAGCTAAATTTTCCTGAATAACCTTAATATACTATTTTTTTCTTTGCAGTGTTCATAAATGCTGGTATTTGTAGACAGGCAAAAATTATTTCATAATGTATAAGTAATATAAGTATGCTATAGTGTCTTGCCAACTTTTAATTTATTGTTTCTATATTTACAGGAATGCTCCCAAGGCGCGATATTCTGGCGAGTCTTCGAGTAGCGAAGAAAACAACCCATTTAATAAAACGTTTGCTCCTCTTTTGTCACCTGATAATCAGGATTCTTTGTCTCCCGATGATAGTATCCACTCTGATAGCCCATGCTCTAGCACAGACACCAAACCTATGGGTATGAAGCGTAGACTTTCAAATATATCAGATGAAGGATTTGAAGGGGATCAGTTTTTGACAACAAATACCAATGAAATGGAAAAGGATAGTACATGTCTGTCTTTAACATATGAAGAAGTAGGAGGAAAGGACAGCTCTACTGAGGTTGATTGTGAGGAATTGCAAATTAATCAAGTTTCAGAAATAAGGTCAACGGAAATGGATATGGACAAGCTATCTGATAATTCTGAGAATATGGAAGTAGACATTCTTTCAAAGGTAATTGCTATTGAACTTGAAACACAGTGTGATCCACAGGTTAATAATGAAGATGAAAGCCTGAGTCAGTCACATTATACTGATGGAACGGTCCAGACAACTGATTATGATGGTTCAGTGGACACCATAAGTACCAAATATGAAGATTCTTTGCATTTAGATTCTGGTGAGGTGAAGGATCTATCCTTCAATGGGCCTGAGGAGTCGGATCTTAATATTATTGAAAACACAACAAAAACTAGCAACTCAATTGAACCTAGATTATACAATGAAAGTTTGGAAGCCACAAAAAGCTCAGCGTGTCAGTCGCAGCAGTATTCTGATGGAATAGCCGAGATTACTGACTATGATGGTTCAGTGGACAACACAAGTGATGAATATAAAGAGTCTCTTCATTTGGATTCTTGTGAAATTAAAAATATATCCTCCCATGTGCCCCAGGAGCCTGATGATAATGTGAGTGAAAACCCCCCCAAAATATGCAACTCCCTTGAACTTGGGCCATATGATGAAGATCTGGAAAACAGTAAAAGTTCTATGTACCAGTCACAGTCTACTTCACAAGGCTCATCAGGGAATGCTAATGACGCATCACAGTTAATGGATTCTGATAGTTTTGGCTCGGGTAACAGGGGTATGGTTGTCTCAGATATTTCTGAAGATATCGAGGGTGGAGAATGCAGCGATTTTCAATGGAAGGATGAATCATCTTCATGTGCTAATGATGTTCACTTAGACAATTTAGAGTATTCATCTGCTTCAAAATTAGAATCTCCATGCCCTTCTCCTAGATCCAACAGATCTGGATCTCCATGCCCTTCTCCAAGATTTAATGATACTCTAGAGGAAATGGAAATGTTTTTAAAGTATGGTATGCACTATGGTGAAAATAGGGCGAAAGAAGATGGCAATAATATGTCTGATGCTGTTATTGAAACTGGAGAAGATGGAGATTTGAAAGCCATTAATGAAGTCCACAGTCCACTAGTTGAGGGTACAGACAATGATTCCATAGTAAGTCCACGCAAGTCCAGTGTAGTAAGCATGACATCACCATTCCTCCCAACCTTTGAGTCCACACGAGCATCATCAACCTCTGTCAAGGTGAAAACTGATTGCGTTTCCCCTGCCAAAATTTCTGTCAAGGTGAAAACTGACTGTGATTCCCCTGCCAAAAAGGATCCACCTCCCAAGCCTCCCAGAAATCCTCCATGTACAGGAATAATCACAAAGAACAGTGATAGGAATAATTCACCATCGGTGCCAATAAATACACTTGGGCCTACAGAAATCAAACGTGAAGACAGTGCTGGAAAAATCCCCACAAAAATATTATTACATCCTCACTTTAAAACACCGAATAGAGAAAAGAATGTGACCCTGTGCCTCCAAGAAGTGCCACACTGTGTAGGTAGCAGTGGGAGACCTGCACTGGGAGGCTCGGGTCCCGGCCGTCTAGGAGTTCCACAGAAAAAACGTCAAAACGGCCCTTCACCCTTTAGTACCCCTGTCTCATCATACACTCCCAAAGTATCCCGCACTCCTGGGCCAAGACTTTTTCCTACCAAGAGCAGTTCCAATATCAAGCCAACAAAAACTGGCCTTCCTCCACGACCAGTATCTAACAAGAAAGTATATTCAGAAAACCACCCTACAATGAAACCACAAGGGGTCCTTCATGTAAAAAAATCTCTCATCACATGCCAACATATGACTCATAAGCAACCAATGAAGTCAGGGAAGATAATTGAAAGTCCCATTGCAAAATATCTAAAAGAGAATCCACCACCTCCACTCATCCGGAATATTAGACCAAGAGCAAGAATTTCTCCAAATAAGCAAGCTTTTGTATCTCCACCAGTAAGCCCATCAAGTAACGTGCCTGCTTTGGAAACCAGTGGAGTGAAGAGGGCAATTGCTGTAAGAAACATTCAAAATCAATTAAATGAGCTAACATCAAAGATGAATATTAAAGATGTAAGTACATACAGTATATACTATCTATCTATCTATCTATCTATCTATCTATATGCTCAGGCCCAATCCCCACTTTTCCTATTTTTTTATTTATATTTTATTTATATATACAGTATATATACTAGTACTGTACTGTACTGTATATACTAAGGAACAGTGTGAATTAAAATGTAAAACTTGCAAACAAAGTCAAACCAAAACTGGGACAAAGACAATATAAAGTCAAAACAACATATCAAAATCGCTATGTGGAAACAACGCTTACTAAAATAAAATTTATGAAATGAAAGAACACAATCCACCACATAGGGTGTACATTACTACATGAGCAAGTTAATCTGGTTCCCAAGCAAACTAATTGCACACATAACAACGCACTATTGTCACGTTCAGGGAATTTGGAAATTTTATTGCTAACAAATATATTGAATATATCTTATGCAAAATAATAAGTTAATAGTGCAGTATAGGCCTAAGTCTTGAATTAAGCTAACTGCTATAGTCTATTTGCTGTAAGTAGGCAAGAAATCATGACCTCGATCCTCTGCAACTCAAAAAGGGCTAGAGCAAATTGACAGTAAATTTCCACAATATTCCTTGACTGACTCTTCCCAAATGGTAGAAATATTAGCTCGATTACTCTAGTCGTTTTTTAATTACAGAGGTTAGAGGTCATGATTTCTCGCCTATTTACAGCAAATAGACTATAGTTTCAGGGTCTCTTCGATCAAAGTAAACGGTGGATCTAAAATATTTGTATATATTGTTAGACTAGATATGTATGTACTCAGGCCCAAACCCTTTTTTTTTTTTTTTGTTAAGGGTGGCCGACTCGAGACAGAACCCGAACAGGGACAACACAACACAACAGGAAACAATGAACACACAAAAACAAAACACATATTTACACATATCTAGGTGACCCAGAGACCAGTGATCATCAAGGTCCCTCCAGCACTCCCCTGGCCCCCAACCACCCGGAGAGGTTCCGGTCTCAGCAGGCAGACATGCAGCGAGCCGAAACCGCAAGCCCGCCCACCACACTTCCAGGCACACCCTTCATATATACCGGCTCCCCGGGCCAGGCGCTTGACCGACTATTATCTAGTTCAACTGGCGCCCAACCCCTTCTCCCAAATATGACTATACTGTATATAAGAGCCATGAATACAGTATAACATAAAAATAAACATGTGGCTGAGTGACGGAGGCAGTATCGTGTGGCTGAATTAACCCCGCCAGCCAGTAGCATGGCTGTAACACGATAAATTGATGCATGACTGAATTCCCCGACATGTCCAAAGTCTTTCTGACCTATGGGTGATTTTAAATACTACAGTACTAGAAAATGCTTCTGTGGTGGCACAGATTCTTATTTCCACAGCAACATGTTGACACCAAAATTATGTTTAACAGGCATTTCTTTGCAGAATTATGATAAAAGCACCTAAAAATTATTTAAATTCACCCCAGTCTACGGTATTGGACTACTATAATTATAGTGCGTTTTAAAGCATCTTAAAATTGTCCAAATTTACCCTGGTCTACGGGACTAGACTTGACTATATATACCTTTAGTGTAATAATACTCTTAGTACCGGTATATTATTTCTCCATTCATTTCTACTGATAATGAATAGGAATGAATGGAGAATGCTTGTGAATAGATGAGTGATAATGCAGGCGCCAGTTGGACTAGATAATAGTCCATCAGGCGCCTGGCCTGAGGAGCCAGTGTATATATGAAGGGTGATGCCTGGATGTGAGGTGGGCAGGCATTGTGGTGGTGAGCTTCACTATAGGTCTGCCTGCTGAGATTGGGGGGGGGGTGTCACGGCGTCAAGCAATAGAATTTAGATAGTTAGATAATTATCGTTTTTATTATAGATTATTGTAACTGTACAGTCAGTGTAAATGAAGTAACCATCAAACTACAGTATTTATTAGTGGCCCCTCCATGATTGACGAACATGCCTATTACATAAGGCATCCTCTTCAAACACTAATCCGCCGTAGTTTTGAATCTACCGCGCAGAGCATTTAAAAACTGAGGAGCCTTCATCATGAGCGCACGCGACCTCACTCATGGCTTCAGTCATTATGAATTGGGTTCTCACTACGAAAAAACTTCGTAAAAAATAAAAAGAAAATAAGAATAACTATCCAATAAGCTTTCCATCATATCGTGGATGTACTTGTGTGGATTTCTGATCAGACGCTGATTCAGGCGTCATTCTTCCTTCTCTGCTCTGCGCTCAGCCCGCCCGGACGTGCCTCCCCACGCTCCGCTGGTTCCGCATTCGTTGCGTCCCTAGTGAGTTTTTTCTCATTTGTTTACTCCAGGATGTATCGAGTAAGGTTAGGATAGGCGTAGCAGGAGTGTCCTGGGCTGGTTGCCCGCAGTGCAGTGTATTTTGGGTCGAGTGTATGGGGCATCTATTTCGGATGTACCCTCGTGGTCACGTTGTGGACATGTGAACTTTTTCACAGTTGAGTTAGTTTGTGATGCAGGCGGCTTTCACTACGCGTTAATTATTGCTGCCTTTTATCTTTCTGATGAGGTAAGCTGTGTTTTCTGACGTTCCCAGCGTATTTTTCTTCACTTAGTGAAGTTTTTTCTGGGTCCCGAGTCAGTCTTCCCTGGGTTGGAAGTTGTTGCTCGGTGGTGTGTTGGCGGTGGTTCCTGTTGTGATATTTCCAGTGTGTGTGTATATTTCAACTGTTTTTATGCCGTCTGCCTAGGCCTAGCCAGCCGCTCGTAGCTTTGCCACATGTACTAGTGTTATTATTTATTATTTATAAATATGCCCTACTGTGTCATGTGTATCCGGGTTTTAGTTGTGTATTGGCTAATTCCTCGGACTATAATTGTTTCCTGGTTTAGTTGTGTATTGGCTAATTCCACGGATTATGCTGTGACCTTGGGTTAGCCGTGCGTGGCTATCCTCGTGTCGTGTGTTGTTCAGATGGTATCTGTTCAGGGTGGGTTTCCTTCCGGCGGGTTTTTTCTCGGTTTCACCGTGAAAAAATCCTGGCCGAGAGCAGTGTTGGGCCACACGTGGTTGTTGACACTGGCTTGTATCCCCGGCGGGTGGGGTGTCTGTGGCTCTCCAGGACTGCGTCTCTGTGGGTGCCTGGTTTCAGGCCTCCTTTGATTCCCGGCGGGATGGCTGTACCCATCCATATAAAACGGCGTCCTTGTGGACATACGTTTTAGAAGTTTTTTCTACCTGGTTTTACGACAACCACATGAAAAAACCTAGCTGTTGTTTAGGCTTTCCTCCCCGGCGATCTTTTACAAAGAAGCGGGGACAGGAACTTATGGGGTTAACTTTTAAAACTTCTCACCCGGCGGGTCCACCTGGGTAGGGTGAGATGAACGACTTAGGTCTTCCAGTTAGTTAACCGATCCATTATAGTGATACTCTGTGTATCGCTGCCTTTACTATTTACGGCGATTGAAGGTTCAATTAGGTTATATATCGATTCTCACACCCGGCGGGTGCTCCTAGGTGGAGGAATTAAGGAATTTTACAAAATTCATTTTAACCTATTTAATTTAGTGATACTATCAGGTATCGCCGCCTTCGATCTTACGGCGATCTTTTGGGACAATTCGTTAAACATTAGATCTCGTATCATCCTGCCCTGGGCTATTCTACTATAATAATTCAAGGGCCGGCGTCTTTTTGGGGGGTTGCTTTGTTACAAAATTGAATCTTGAGACAGTCACCTCCTCCGAGAGACTATAAGTGCCATGCTGGACCATTATATCAGAGGGTATTCTTCACTTTCTTTAGCAAAAGATTTGTTTAGACTTTACACCCCGCCGCGTAGCGAGATGTGTTAGTTGTGTCTTTGCATCTCGTTACCCGGCGGGTTATTAACACTGGTGTGCGATCATGTTGGATTACCCTTATGAGCATTAATTCCTGGAAATTTTCTTGTTTTTTCCAGAGCTGAGCTCCGGCGGACCAATACAGACCCGGCGGTAGTTTTCACCCACCAGTCTCTGTCATGGCTACCGTGGCCCCAGTTTTTGCCCTGTGCATTACCCCTACTTGTGCTGGTATCCCTATTTTTGCACACACCCTTTGCATAAGGTGTGTTAAATGTCTAGACCGTTCAAGGGGTCTCTGGGTGATGCATAATTGTTCCTTTTGTTCTCAATTAGCTGTTAAAGTCCTTTGTGATAATGATAAGACCGCGGCGGTAGCGTTGAGAGAGGTTCGACAACAAATGTCGGCCTACACTACCATTGTCGCGCATAAGTCACTTCAATGTGACAACGTCCCACTTTGGGATAGATTGCTGTCAGAACACCCTCCCCCTAAACGTTCCTCTAGAGTCACGAGTGTTAAGCCGACGGAGACTAGTCAGGGTTCTGTATCGTCTGCGACTACAACTAAACGCCCGAGAGAGCCTACACCCCCGGCATCCGCCTCCTCGTCGCAGGCGAGATCTAGGTCAAGGTCACCTCTCAGACAACAGTCTTCTAGTCGGGCCTCTTCGCCGGAGAGTAAGAAGAGTAAGACGGAAGATTCCACCAGTGGTCACGGCGGAGATTCTTCCAGATCTAAGACTAGTTCGCGGTCACACCGCAGCCATAAATCCTCAAAAAAGGATTCACATCGGAAGTCCTCTCGACATTCCCCTAAGTCTAGTGCATCTCATCGTACCTCTACACCTGACAGAGTTTGTGTTAGGGCCTCTGAGTCCAGTGCAGCACCTGTCCTTAAAGAGGAGTTGCCAATTAATATTTTAACCCTGGAAATGGAAAGTTCAGGAGGGTCAATAATTGAGAATGTTTCAGACTCTCAAGAGAGCGTAGGCTAGGGCCTTGGTGTTTGGCGGTTTGCCCAACCACGGTCTGACCACCCACGTCCGACTCATACGAGTCACACAGTAGCCGACGTCCACAGGGACGCGGCGACCCCATCCTCTATCCCAGACTTATCTTGGAAACAAGGTACCCATGCCTCGGCGGGGTCTTCTCAGGAGGATCGGGAGGAAAAAGACGAAGTTTCAATAATTTCGGATATGGAAGGACAAGGATCAGGCTCAGGCTTGGACGCCGCAAGAGATAATAATGATTCTCCTATAAGTTCTTCATCTAACCAGTTTGTTACAGCACAAGAAATTGATGGGTTGCTTACTCATGCTTTGTCTAAATTTTTTGGTCAGCAACAAGAAAACCCCACAATGGACTTGGGGGCTCCCTCGACAAGCTCTACGGTACGGCCTCTGATGACGTCAATTGATTTATCTAAGATTCCTAACCCTCCTACTCTGTCACCTGCAAGGAGCACTAAGCCTGCCACGGCGGCATTGACAACTTCAAATGTCAGGGTCATAACGGATGTTAATCCACCCCCTCTAGACAAAGCACCTCTTAGAAAGGTAGCTATGCCCCTCCTTTATGGGCCAGACGAGTCATTGGTTCTTTTGAACCCCTCTAAACCAGAGCTTGCCCAACCTACCTTGTCAGGGGAACTCCCGGTACCGCGTGAGTGGTTTATCCAGGGCAACAAGTCAAAGAAATTAAGGGCCATGGATGCCTTAGGTAATGTTCTGGACGTAAACATTAAGGCTATACCTAGTTATTATCACCAGGATTATTTTGTGTATGCTTCTAAGCCTGCTTTACCCCCTGCCTCAGCTTTAAAACTATTTTCAGACTGGTCTAAGCTGGATGGGTTTAATGATATTAAGACTCTGTCAGCTCTTACTCCTGAACTAGATTTACGGACCGTCACAGACGACGCAGCTAATCCAGTTTTGAAGGTGGGACAGTTGGGTCCAGGACCTTGGGTTGGATTGGAAGGTAGAGGCTCAAAACTTTGCAACCACTTTCACTTCTAAATCTTCCCACCAGATCCCTCAGGACTCACATTCATGGTTTTCCATGCCGGTGGGTTCTGCCGGCGGAGTCCCGGCGGCTTTGTTTGCATTCCTAGCTGCCCCTAAGATTAATCTTTGTGAACTGAAGGACCCGTTCACTACCCCTACCCCTACTCACCTAGACAGAGAATTTAGGCTACGAGGAAAAGCTTTTCGCCTGTTTTCACAGTACATAGTATCTCAGCAGGTGGCTAAGTCTTTACTACGATCTACTCAGGCAATCGCAGACGCGGATGCTCGAAGATCGGTTGAGTTATCCCGGCGACTGATTCTTCAGTCGTCAATCCAATCCTTAGGTGACATACGCACCGCCTTGCTTGAGGCGGTGCGAGCACGACAAGATCTTAGGATGTCGTTAGTTCGCAAGCTACCTGAGCGCATTGCTAACCAGGTGGTGATGTCACCAGTACTTACCCCTTCTTTAATGTCCCCTGAAGTATGGCGAACGGTGTTCAATATGGCACAGGCCGTTAAGCACAGTCCCACCCCTTCTAAGAAACCTGCATTTAACTTCCCCAAACCCAGGCCTACTACTAAAGCCCAGCCAGGGGGATCTAAACCATTTCTTCCGCCTAAGTCCTCCCACTCCCCCCAGGGTCAGTACAGGCATAGACAGAATAGGTTTTCAGGTCAGAGAGGACGCGGCCAAAATAAACCAGGTCAGGGCCAGTCTTCGACCAACACCAGCCAGCCGGCGAAGCGGCCAGCACCAACCCCACCATCAAAAAACTAAAGTCTCTCTCACTCCCGGCGCCTACCTTAAGGCCGGAGGAACCGAGGGTAGTACAGCCGGCGAACCCTTGTCTGCTAACTGGGTCGTTCCGAACGTGTCACCAAGCATGGCCGTTAAACACTTGGGCACGGATGGTGGCACGCAAAGGCATCACTTGGCAGTGGCTCCGGCGACCTCGATTACGTCAGCCGACAACGGCGAATTTTGTTTCTTTAGAGGTGGAGTCACTAGCCCAGGAAATGATTGCCCGGTCCCCCCAAATTACCCTGTATTCACGTCCAAACTATTTTTGGTTCCCAAAAGGGACAGTGTTCAGATGAGGCCGGTCGTAGACCTGTCTTATCTGAATCTTCACATTCACAACGAATCTTTCAGAATGTTAACAGTACACCAAATCAGGCTAACACTTCCGCCGGGAGGTTGGATGTGTTCACTAGACCTGACAGACGCCTATTGGCACGTATCGGTCAACAAAAGATTTCAAAGGTTTTTGGCCTTACGGATCAGGCACCAAAATTTTGTTTTTCAGAGGATGCCGTTCGGTTTGAACCTAGCACCTCGATTATTCACAAAACTAGTCCGGCAAGCCCTGATGCCATTGTTAAAACAAGGGATCAGAGTGTTGTGGTATCTGGACGACTGGCTGGTGGTGGCAGAGACACAACAATTATGCATAAAACATGTCAATATCATTTTGAATCATGTCAAAACTCTAGGCTTCAAGGTAAATCTGGTAAAGTCAAACCTTGTTCCCTCACGAGTAATTCAGTGGATAGGGCTGGTCTGGGACACCGCCGCTCTCACTCTGAGTCAGAGTGTGGACAATCGCAACAGGTTTCGCAGGAAACTGTTCAGGTTTCTTCACAGTCTGACTACGACACGGAGGGTCTGGGAGTCTCTGGTCGGCTCTCTCAACTGGATTCAACTAACTGTCAAGTTGGGCCGGTTGAAAGTAAAACGATTAATATTGGAAGGCAACAAATATTTCCCGCTCTTACCGGCGGGAAAATTATGGCCTATCCCGAAATTAATCCACACCTTGCTAGCGGTCTGGGCGAAGAGGGAAACATTGCACTCAATAATGTCATGGACCTCTCCTCCACCAACGGTATGGGTAGACACGGATGCGTCAGGCACAATAGGTTGGGGATTTCAGTCAAATCAGGGGCACCAGGGTCAGGGGCTTTGGTCCCACTTAGAAATCTCGCACATCAATGTCAAAGAATTACTAGTCCCCTTATATTTCCTTCAGGCTCACGGCCCGGCGTTACGGGACAAGTCGGTGGCCTTCAGAATGGACAATCTGAATGCAGTCCACTGTATTCAGAAACAGGGGTCAACGAGGTCAAGGAAGTTGCTAAACGTGTCAGAAGAGATTTTTGCTCTAGCCAACAGTCTAGATATTTATCTGCACGCTTCTTATCTCCCAGGCGTAGCGAACGTCTGGGCAGACGCTCTATCCCGGCGACAGAGCACGACAGTAGAATGGGAGCTCAAGCAACCCATTTTCAACCTAATGATTGCAGAGCTCTCCCATCCACAAGTGGATCTTTTTGCGTCCGAGGAGACTCACAAACTCCATCTATACCTCACCCGCCGGGCGAAAACGCCGGCAGGGGGGCCAGACGCCCTAGTGACAGACTGGAACAGATGGAGCTCCATCTATCTGTTTCCGCCGCCAGATGCGTCACTAATGTGCCACGTAGTGAACAAACTACGAGATTATCGAGGCTTAGTCTCGCTAATCGCGCCACTGTGGCCGGCGCAGTTGTGGTACCAGCAATTGAAAATGTGGTGCCCGGACCCGGTATCGCTCCCGGTCGGGTATTTCCACTTAGACGCGATTGGCAACCTCGCGACCTCGCTGACTTTTGCATTATGGACATTCAGGAGGCCAAGTGGCTAGCACCATACGGTAGAGATGTGACAAATAAATTACTTAATCAATATACTCAGTCTACAAAACGACAGTATCAATCACATTGGCAAGCCTTTACTTCTTGGATCGTTAGGACAGAACAAACTGTACCCTCAGTGGCATTAGTCTTTAACTATTTAAATTATCTGTTTGAGCAGAAACGTTTATCTGTGGTAACATTAAAAAATCACTTAACTGCGATTAGAGTGCCCTTTTTAGACCTTACAGGTCTCTCCATACCGGTGGCGGAGGAAACAGGTTTTATGAGAGCATGTTTTAAACTCCGCCCACCTCCCCGTCAGCTCATGCCTACTTGGTCTCTGGACAAAGCTTTGTCTTTGGACAAAGCTTTGTCTTTGCTTCACTCTCGTCTGTACCAAAATACTGCAGACTTTGCATTACTCTTAAAAAAGGCGGTTTTCCTTTTGGCTTTGGCCACCGGAAACAGAGTGTCTGAGCTGGCGGCGATGAGCAACACACCTAATTGTCTTAGGTTTGGTAGACTTAATGAATGTATTTCCATTGCACCCTCCCCAGGTTTTGTAGCCAAGAATGAGCATAGTGCACACGTGTTTTCTGAGTTCACGGTGCCGGCGTTAAAAAGGGGAAAGGTGCATCATAATTTATGTCCAGTGCAAGCTCTAACCAAATATTTGAGAGTAGCTCCTCAAAAACCCCCAAGGTGCTTATGGGTAGCAAGTACGGGTAAACGCTTACTTAAACGGCGATTAGCCTCTCTTCTGGTAGAAGTCATTAAAGAAAGTAATCCCGGCGTTGTGGGTCGGGCCCACGATTTACGCAAATGGGCAGCCTCTTTACGTTTCCTGAAATTTTTTTCAGTTGAAGACATAGCGTCCACGCAGTTGTGGGCGTCTAATCATACATTTCTGTCTAGATACTTGTCAGTTGCTCTAGACAAACCTTCCTTACCATGTATAGCTTTAAGGCAGAGGGTCTAGGTGGCCCTGCAGTCACTTTTGTTTACTTTCACGGGAAAGGGGGGGGGGGTGCAGTCAGTTGACATAGGACACCCTAGACCCCGCCGGAGTATGAGAGCTGTGATACAATTTAAGGTTAAAATGTGATATGAAAATTTCTCAGTGAGAAATTGTGCTAGTACAATGTTAAGTACAAAACAACGGTGTTGTTAGAGTAGTTTAGCTGCGAAAGCAATTTAATTTTAGAATAATGGAGTTCCTTTGCAATTTATCTCCAAGTTTATGTTGGGGTTTATTATGTGCACATATAAACTTATAACTTGTTATTTTTTGTCACCACTCGTTGAGTGGGGTGCCTTTGTAACTACAGATCTGTGTTCAGAATCTTCAGGGTTACCCATTTTTTGTCAGGCAGGCTTCTTTGAAGCACGCACCTGCCTGAACCCCCTTTTTCTTGTTTATTCGGCTACGCCGTTGTTAAATATATTTTCAAAGTAAGAATACTATGTGGTTGTTTTATTATCTGCTTTTCTAGAGTTATGATATGATTACGAATGTCCCCCTCCAGTCTTAGAAATCAGGCATGTTCGTCAATGATGGAGGGGCCACTAATAAATTATAGGTTTGACTCCTGTAAGGAGATAAAGAAAACCTAATATTTAGTAGTGGCCCCGTAATCATTGACGACTGGGGCCCTCCCGACCGTCCCCTTCCCATTCGTTGATGTATTGAGGATTTTGGTTTACTTGATATGTCAGTGAAGGAAGAATGACGCCTGAATCAGCGTCTGGTCAGAAATCCACACAAGTACATCCACGATATGATGGAAAGCTTATTGGATAGTTATTCTTATTTTCTTTTTGTTTTTATTTTTTTACGAAGTTTTTTCGTAGTGAGAACCCAATTCATAATGACTGAAGCCATGAGTGAGGTCGCGTGCGCTCATGATGAAGGCTCCTCAGTTTTTTAAATGCTCTGCGCGGTAGATTCAAAACTACGGCGGATTAGTGTTTGAAGAGGATGCCTTATGTAATAGGCATGTTCGTCAATGATTACGGGGCCACTACTAAATATTAGGTTTTCTTTATCTCCTTACAGGAGTCAAACCTATAATATCTTCGTATAATTTGTGTTCAGATTCTCTAATTATTAGATATTGTATAAAAACTTGATTCCATAACAATGTTGGTTAGTTTAGTAATGTTATATATTTATCCCAACATTCATGCCTTTTTCAGGTTTGTAAGAATGCAGAAAGAGGAACAAAGAAAGGTCCGGTTCTGCCATACATTGTGTCTGCATCTGCCTTACCAGTTGTGCTGGTGAGTATATAATTTACTTTTTGCATGTACAGTCACAAGCATAAATACTGCAACACCAACTAGATCATTTTCCCAAAGATATTGCTAAACTTTTGATTCAAACTCACAATGAATTCTGTATTTCATTCTAGCTACCATCAGACGATTTCATTCAGATTAGTATAAACCTCTCGTGATGAAGGAGTTGACGTTATCTGGTTGTTGTCGCAGCATTTATGCTCGTGACTGTACATGTACACTTGGTCAAAAAATTATCTGCACCCCTACGCTGATCATCTGGTGTGTACAGCTCGGTTGGGTTGACACCTACCTGCAGCTATGTCCATGTGTCCGAGACAATCCTCGTCTTGGATGGATATAGCTGCAGGCAGAGGTGCCAACCCTACCGAGCTGTAGGCTACACACCAGATGATCAGCGTAGGGGGGTGCAGATAATTCTTTGACTAAGTGTACAATACTGTAGTTACTAGACTTTTCCAGCCGACAGTAAATTGCCATGTCTCATATTTTGATTACTCAGCTGAGTCAGCTATTATGAATATTTTATAGCCAAAGATGTTAACTTCTTCACTGCGGGTGAGGTGGGGTTGGACCGTACTACTAGTGGGAAAATATTTATCTAAAATCACATGAATGCTGAAAATTAGAAACATTATCTGTTGATGAAACTTTCATTACTTGCACATCCTTTGGTATACAGATAATTACGAAATACTGTATGGTGTACTTGCAACACTGGAAAATAAATTTGGGGGGTTCCGGTACAATTTGTACTGACCATCACTCATGGAGTGATGGATCGTACAGACCACCAACAAATTGCTTACAGCTTAAATGGACTCTTAGATATATATTATGTTAGTCCTTATACTTAAATAGTAAATTACCCTACTATAATTGGGCAAAATATTTGGCTGGAGGCCAAGCATTAATCAAATAATACTTCACATAATCATATAAAGAAAAAGAAGCTCGATACCCCGTCCCACTCCACACATCCATCTCACCATTCAATTCTCATTCCGTTCCATTCTATTGATATCCTCCGCTTTAACCGACCACGTCTCCAAGGTATAGGTCATCGCACTTCTAACGCATGAGGTATACACCTTCCCTTTAAGGTGGGGTGGGAGCCCTCTTATGGTCAGGAGTGGCAGCAGCTCTCTAAACTTTCCCCAGCCACTTCTGAGTCTAGCAATGGAGCCAGCTTCAGCGCCATCTCCGGCGGAAACCGTATCACCCAGGTAGCAGAACTTATTCACAAATTCCAGCGTTACATTGTCGAAATCAACACTAACAGGCGGGTAATTTAACACAAGATCCCCTTGCACACTGCACATACAAAATCTATGATTCTTGTTAACCTAAGACGTGCGCATGGGGGGTATGAGACACCACACGCCTGTGCGCACGTATTTGAGCTGTTCCCATCACTAACATCGTTATTTTACCATAAATAGCATTAATACTTATCCATATTCGCCTATTTTAGGTTGATTATAAAGGTATTAACCTGTTACAGCAATAAAACAAGTGGAAACAGCGTTTGGATGGTCAAAATCGGCGATACAGGCCGGGAGTTACATAATGTATGGCTGAGGCAACCTCCCTCCCCTCCACACTTCCCCAAGTCTGGAGAGAGACTGTCGATCGATACTCTCTCTCTCTCTTTTGCACTCGCTTGGTAACAGTGATGACAATGCCCTGCTTGCAACTCGCTAATGTTAGCACGAAAATAGACCACAGAATAAGGGAATAACAGGGAAAATAGGTGATAACAGAAGGAGGGGAGGGAAGGAGGGGATGTGGAGGAGTGATATTTGGCATGGCCCAGGGGCAAAAAAAAAAAAAAAAAATTTGGGGTGTTTTAACCCGTACAGCCCCAGTACCCAGTGGCGCGTCACCCTAATTGCGCCGACCGTAACCTCAGGTGTAGCCACTCAAGAGGGCTCAGATTTGTATGGGAACTGTGTACGTATCCCACGCAACCGTGCCGATGGTTGAAAACTCAAAGTCCACGTGCGTGCGCGTGAGCGCGCAATAACCTGGTTTTTTGGGGTAATTGCCTTCAATTTTTTAGTCTTGTAAAATACGTTTTCGGGGGCTCTGTAGGACCATTTTTTAAGCTTTTTGAGCGTTTTTTCGTGGTTTTTCCTTCATTCCTAACCCATTCGCTATTGTTTCTGGAATAAAACCATTTTTTGAAAACCGGCCGGGTTCTGGTGAACAAACATTACAAAACTAGCCGGGGCTCCACGGGTTAAATGGATTTTTTTAGGCCCAGGATCTTAAGAGTCTTCCCGCAGTCGCCCGGGGAAACTCTTAAGAGTCTTCCCGCACTTGTCGGGTCAAAGGTCCTCATTTTTCTTATTTTTATTTTTATTTTTTATTTATTTATTATTTCTGGGGTTGGCTGACTCGAGGCAGCATCTAGATCTGTCCTCTAGCTCCACTAAATCTCTTGTGTACCCAGTCACTACAGATGCAACATTGGATTGAGTTACTTCCCACCCTTTTCCCACATACTGCGCATGGATAGTCGCCGCTTCTTTCCATGGTTCCACGCCCTACTCCACTAATCATGACCTTAGTTTTATCTATGTTAACTCTTAGGCCCTTATTTGCCATACCCTACCTCCATCTTTTGAAATTTGCCTCGGCTTCCTGCGCACTATCTGCGAGAAGAACTAGATCATCTGCATATAACAGCTCCCATGGGAGTCCTGTCCTAAAGTCCCTTGACAGAGCCTCCAGCACCAACACAAACAGTAATGGGATCAACACTGAACCTAGGTGAACTCCTACTTTCACTGAGAACTCTTCGCTCAGGCCCCCATTCACTCTAACTGCTGCTTGTGACCCCTCATACATTCTCATTATCACACGCCCTAGCCACTCTTCTACTCCAAGTTTTCTCATAGCCCACTGTGAGGAAGGAGGTGAGATGTTAGTAGAGCCATTGAAAATGTTATTTGAGGTATCGTTTAATACAGGACAAATCCCGATGGACTGGAGAGAGGCGAACATAACAGCTATATTTAAGAAGGGAAAGAGAAATGACCCAGGAAATTATAGACCAGTCAGTTTGACAAGTGTTGTGTGTAAACTAATGGAAACGGTAATTAGAGAAGGAATAATGGAGCATATGAAATCAAACCAACTTTTCAGTGGGAGACAGTTCGGATTCTTGCCGGGGAGGTCGACAGTACTACAGCTAATTAAGGTGGTAGATGATTGGATGCAAGTTCTAGAGGATGGTGATGTAATAGACGTGGTATATTGTGATTTTATGAAGGCCTTCGATAAGGTCCCACATAAAAGGTTAATAGAGAATGTTAGAAGCTATAATATAGGGGAGAAATGTGTGAAATGGATAGAAGCCTTCCTGAAAGATCGGAGACAGAGGTGCTGGTGAAGGGAATAGGCTCGGGGTGGAGGGAAATTACAAGTGGGGTTCCTCAGGGATCTGTGTTGGGACCACTACTGTTCGTTATATTTATCAACGACTTACCTGAAGTTATAACTAATGGAAGTGAGGTATACCTGTATGCGGATGACACTAAGCTGTATAGAAGAGTGAGGAGTAAGGAAGATGTGGGTTTGCTTCAAGGAGATGTGCAGGGCATGAAGGGATGGTCTGAGCATTGGTTAATGCCTTTTCATCCAAAAAAATGCAAGTACATGCGGATTGGGACAAGCAAGATAGACAAGGTAGGATACAGTATGTATGAAGCGATGGAGGAAGTGAATGCAGAAAAGGATATAGGAGTAGTGATAGACAATAATTTAAATTTCTCAGAACATTTAGCGGAAAAGATAAACAAAGCCAATAGAATTGTAGGGCTGATAAGGAGTACATTTGTGTCACTTGACGAAGAAATCTTCAGGAATCTCTATACAGCGCTGGTTAGGCCGCACCTGGAATATGCGAACCAGGTGTGGGCTCCATATATGGTAAAGGATAATTATAGAAGCAGTGGAGAAAGTGCAGAGGAGAGCTAGCAAGCTCTAGTACCAACGTTGAAGAACGCGGGCTATGAGCAGAGGTTGAGGACACTGGCATATATAGGAGAAAGAGAGGGGATATGATAGAGACTTTTAAGATAGTGTCAGGAAAGTATGATGAGGATGTGTGTGAAGGTATCTTCTTGATGCGGGAGGGAACAAGAACGAGAGGACACTCAAAGAAAATTTACAAAGAAAGAAATAGGCTTGAGAAGGCAAAGAACTCATTTTGTGATAGAGTGGTAAATGAGTGGAATGCACTGCCCCAGTATGTAGTCGATTCCGAATCAATAAGTGAGTTTGAAAGTAATCTTGATAAAGTATGGTGAAGACAAGATTTGAAGTTTGATTATAAAGCAAAACTACAGAATAGTAAAAATGTTGCGTCTGCTACCGCCGCCGCCAACACCGTGAACGACTGCAGCAGTGCAAGTACTGGTACTGAGCTGGATACACAGGCCTAGTTTGCCTTTTTCCAGAGGATCTACTGTAAGAAAGTATTACTTCCCTGGACACCCGGTCAAAGGCCTTCAGGTCTACAAAAACTAAGTACAACTCCCTGTCTCTCTCTAAGAATCTCTCTTGCAGTTGCCCAAGAATGAAGATAGCATCAGTTGTGCCACGTTCCGGTATAAATCCAAACTGCATGTCGTTGATGGCAACACTTTCCCTGATCATGCATTCATGACTTGATAGAGTATTTTCAAAACCCTATAATTTCCCCTGTCTAAGGAGTCACCCTTGCCTTTGTATATATTTACTATCACACTTTTCTGCCATGCATCGGGAGTGTGTTTATCCTTTATGATAGCATTAATCAGCTCTGTGACCAATTTTACCCCAATATCTCCAGCTGCTTTTAGCATCTTGGCCACAATGCCAGAGTTTCAAGCGGCTATCCCGGACTTAATTTTATCTATGGCACTTTTAACAGCTTCGTACCCTATCAAAGGCGCAGGGCCTTGTACTGGGGCTGCAGTGCTGAACTGTTCTCTGTTCCATTCAAACTCCACATTAAGCAGTCTTTCATAATGCTCCTTCCATGCCTCTCTGATTTAGTTTTCTGTGTAAACAGTCATGCCACTGTCATGACATCCTGACTGCAATCCCTCACATTCTTCGCTAATTTGTAAACCCCAACTGTATTTCATTACTTTAACTTTGTGTTTTTGATAATACTGACTGAAAATAAGGGACTCGGGATTAGTAGTGGTTTAAAAAAAATGCTTGTCAAGCGAGGGCTTAACATGCAAATTGGCAAGAGGAATGACATGTGGCTATGTAAAATGCCATACCGTACTGTACTTCTGACTCATGGCAACTCAAGGTCACTAGAATCTGTTCACTATAATTAGGCCAGAAATTGTGACCCCTAAAGTCTGTAATTTATAAAAGGTTAGAGCACACCTATTCCCTGGCTGACTCTTCCCAAAAAATAAAAATATTAGCTCAAATAAAGATTACTGGCCTAATTATAATGAATAGTCTAGTGTATCCTTTAAAGCAGCAGTGATTCTGCCCCTCTGGAAAACTGCCGTGGGGCACCAATAACTCGATGTATCTTGCCTTTGCATAAAGTAATGGTAGGGCTCTAAACGACAGTAAGGTGGTTGCCTAGGAGATACAGACAAAAAGATATGTGTGTGAATTTAATTTAGTACCGGGTATGTTATATTATGTGGTTTCTTAACTCTTATATTTCAGGGTGAGGAGGAGAAAGAAAACAAGAGGCTGAAGCACAAACGGGAATATCTCGCCGAGAGAGACCCAGTTCTGGTTTTGAAGCACACAGGTGAGTGGTCAACTTGTTATATTTTCTTATTTGTGTTTTATTATTATTATCATTATGCTGTGGGTCGTGGCGTGTTCGGTAGTGCGTCTGACTGCTGATCGGAGGGTGGGCAGTTCGATTCCAGCCCGTGGCATTGGTAGACGTCAAGAGTTTGGACACCCAGGTCTAGCGATTTGTGGCAAAGGTCCAGTTAAGTCCCAGTAACAAGGGCACACCCTAGTCTTGTCAATCAAGGGAGTGTACGGCATTAATAACTGCAATATCATTATTATAAGTGATTTTGTTGCAGTACTTGTGTGTATTTTCCTTGGTTTTTAATGCTTCAGTGGGCCACCTTGCTTATACTAATACTGAAAATAAAAAGCTTTGGTTCATGGTACCGTCTGCATGGCCAAACCACTGTATTCTGCCAGTACACATCTCACCAATACACTCTCGCTGGTCCCAGTTTCACTGTGGCATTACACATCTATCTCACCATACCCATTTCTATTGACCACTTGAGAGTTTCAGGCTATAAGGAAATTGGAGGTGTAGACAGTGATAGTAAATAGAAATGCAATAATTATGTAGGTTTCTGATGGCTAAAGAGTATGTTGAATTGGGTTTTATGTAGCCTATTGACAAATTTACTACAGTACAACCGTATATTAGCAGGTAAATCTGCTGAATATTTGTAGGTTTCTGATGGCTAAAGAGTATGTTGAATTGGGTTTTATGTATTGAAAAATGTACTACAACCGTATTTTAGCAGAGACATCTGCTGAATATCGATATCTACAGCTCCAAATTCCTTATAGAACGAAACTCGCAAATGGTCAATTGATGGGCTGCTTCTACTGGGTTCCATATCTCCGCCGTGAAGACTAAAGTTCTTACGTTCTTCCATGACGCTCGCATTCTTCAGGGTCAGCCAGTACACTTAGGCCTTGGGAACGCGGCTATCCGATTTTATCCTGCAGTCAACTTCCTTTATTCCCATTTAAATTGGAAAGCGCTTGTACGAGATTTGAAGGCCCAGTGCCTTGGGCGTTTTAATGTTATCAAGGCAGTCGCACGCGTCCACTGGGATGCGGATCACACAACACTAATGACACTATGTATGTATGTACCGTATGTATATACTCAGGTCCAATCTCCACTTTTCCTTTTTTTTTTTGGGGGGGGGGGGGACGACTCAAGACAGAGCCCGAATAGGGACAACATAACAGAAAACAATGAACACACAAAAACAAAATACAAATTCACACACATCTAGGTCATACAGGAGAAAAACCAGAGACCAGGGTCACCAAGGTCCCTCCAGCACTCCCCCGGCTCCCGACCACCCGGACAGGTTCCAATCTCAGCAGGCAGACATGCAGCGAAGCCCTACCACCACACTTCCAGGCGCACCCTTCATATAAACCGTCTCCCCGGGCCAGGCGCCTGATAGATTATTATCTAGTCCAACTTGCGCCCGACCCCTTCCCCCAAATGACCACGTGTTCACTCATCTATTCACAAGCATTATCCATTAATTCCTGTTTATTACCACTTCCCTTGCCTGAGCTATAGTCATTCCTCTATCATCCAAAGCTTGTCCTACACAGTCTCTCCATCTCAATGGGGGTCTCTTCTCCCATCAACTATAGACCAATAGTACTAACATCTTGCCTGTGCAAATTATTAGAGAAGATGATTAATCCAAGACTCGTGCATTATGCTGAAGAGCATAACCTCCTATCACCCTTTCAACATGGGTCTCGCCCAGACCGGTCTACTCTTCATTCTCTAACCGTCCTTGAGCATCAGATACGTGCAGGATTCGTAAATCGCCATCCTACCGTGGCCACATTTTTTGACATAGTGAAGGCCAACGACACAACTTGGAGATACAGAATAGGGCTACTCAAGATATTGCATGACTGGCATGCGAGGTCCCCTACCAATATTTCTAAAGGCTTTCCTGTCCGATTGTACCTTTCAAGTCAAGGTAGGTGGCCAGCTATCGCGCTGCATGCCTCTCCTTTCTTGTATTCCTCAGGGCTGTGTCCTCAGTGGTACGCTTTTCATAATTGCTATTAATGAGATTTCTAGATGCCTTTCTGCGGGAGTCTCTTACAGTCTTTTTGTCAATGACTTTGCAATTTACTACAGCTCCCCCACCTTACCCCACATTTTATGTCGACTGAACTCCACTTTGACCAACATTCATGAGTGGGCATCCAAGGCCGGATTCCAGATTTCCATTGAAAAGACTAAAGCCATGGTCTTTTATCGCGATAAACGTCACCTACGCGGTCAATCCTTTGACCTACGAATGGGGGGTTTACACATCCCCTTCGACAGCGTCAAGTGTTTGGGCATGACCTTTGACTCACACCTAAATTGGATTGATCATATCAACAGTCTAAGAGCTTGTTGTCTCCAGCGCATGAACATCATCAGGACTATCGCTCGGGGTCCGGTGGGGAGCGGATCAGCCTACCTTGGTTCTACTCTACAAAGCCATTATTCTATCGGTTCTTGACTATGGTTGTCCGATCTACGGTACTGCTTTCCCCAAGGTATCGCAAAGACTCGACTCCATCCACCACCTAGGAATTCGACTTAGCTGTGGTGCGTTTAGATCTTCACGCATTAGTAGTTTACTAGCTGAGGCTGGTGAGATGCCCCTCCGCTATCATCGTCAATTAGTTATTATGCGCTCAGCCATCCGATTATTGTCATCACCTACTTTAATTAATTATTTCCTTTCTAACGATCCACTTGCGTGTCTGTCACCATCTTTTCCCATTGTGGCCCAGAGTCTCTTTTCCATCTACATTGTACAGTTCCCGAATACTTCAGAGGACGGATGTTTTGTGCCACCTTGGTGCCTGCTTCGTCCTACATTTTGCTTTCACCTATCATCAATCAGCAAATCTAGTAACCCACTTATCTTACGTATTCTTGCCCTAAACCACCTGTTTGCTCATCGCCCTGCTGTTTTCATTTACACGGATGGTTCAAAGGAAGATGGTATGGTGGGCTGTGCTGCGGTTTCAGAATTTGGCTCGAATCGACACACATTACACCCATATTCCTCCATATTTACCGCTGAACTATTGGCTATCAGAGGTGCGCTGAATATGATACGTGATCTTCCTTGCAATGTCCCTCACATTGTCGTCTGTAGCGACTCCATGAGTGCGCTACAGGCTTGGCATTACTTTGCACCTCGTGACCCTCTCGTTTGTGAAATTGTCAACGAACTTCATGGCCTTCTGGTTGCAGGTCGTCGCAT
Source organism: Paralithodes platypus (assembly GCA_032716605.1). NCBI lineage: Eukaryota > Metazoa > Arthropoda > Malacostraca > Decapoda > Lithodidae > Paralithodes > Paralithodes platypus. The sequence continues at coordinate 123,030,644 of CM064487.1, forward strand.
AACACTCTGTTGGATCCCTGCCCACATCGGGGTTGATGGAAATGAACGTGCTGACTCTCTTGCTAATTTAGCGAGACGTTGTACTCCTGTAAACACATTACTTCGTCCGTCCGGCTGGCTCAGTTGATAGCGTGCCTGCTTCCCATCTTACAGGTCTCGCGTTCAATCCCCGCTCAGATTGAAAAGTTTTTCTGACATATAGCCGGCGGTTACTGTCTTCCCATGAGCAAGGGAGATGGGTAATGGTCTCTGGTTGATTAAAGAAGTGTGAAGCGCTTGAGAATCCTCGAAGGAGAGGCCCACGGCGAGTAAGAGACATGAGGGGCGTCTCTTTAGACAACTTCAAGAGAGCCCTCGATGTCGAACTGCAAAAAGTGCCAGACGAGCCCATCTTAGCAAGGGAGCGGGCTGTCTCTTCAAACAGTCTGCTGCACCAAATCACAACCCACAACGAGGGGCGACGCGCTCCTCGGTGCTGCTAGGAGAGTGGCGAACACAACCTAAGGTAACCTAAGGTAAGGAGGAGATACGGGCGCTATATAAGTAACCAGACGATTATTATTATTATTATTATTATTATTATTATTATTATTACCTGATGTCTTTCTGGTGCTCGGGCCCACGGTCCGTACTGCATGGAATGAGGAATGGTATAATCTCCCTACCACTATCCATCTCTGTTCCTTCAAAGACCATGTCTCCCCATGGTTATCAACTCCCTCTACTGATCGCGCTGACCAGGTTGTTCTTACCCGCCTTCGTGTCGGCCATACCAAGGTGACACATGGCTATTTAATGACTACACCTAAGCCTCCACCACCTTATTGCCATCACTGTTAAACTGTTCTCACTGTCGCCCATTTGCTGTGCGACTGCCGCAAATACACTAATGAACGACTGCGTTATCTTCGTAACAAGACTTCCTGCACTGCTTTGCGATTCTCCTACCTTTACCTTTGCTCCAATTCGCGCCTATCTACACGCTATACATATGTTCAATGAAATCTGACTGACCTATTTCTGACCTGTCCCCCCACTTTCTCAACACATCATTGGTCTCCTAGCTTTATAAGTGGTGTTCGCTCAGAAGGCTAGTATAAAATCTCACATCATCATCAATGAGGGTCTTCCTGCCCCTCTATCTCCCCTTGTATCTGACTCACACATTCTCTTTGTAAGCCTATCATCTTCCATTCGTTGAACATGACCATACCAGCTCAGCACCCTTCTGTCCACTGTGGCCGACAAATGTTCCTGCTGCCCTACTCTCCTACGTATCTCTTCATTCCTCAATCTGTCTCTACGAGTAACTCCACACATACTCAAGCAGCTCATCTCCATCACATCCAACTTTCATCTCTCCTTTTCCTTGACACTATACCAGGCTATAATTTATTTTTGTCTGCTTTACACTATGGTACCGCGTCCCCTAATGTACTTGGTACTCTCGATCCAGTAACTCAGAACTCAGTAAAACAGTTACACTATTGGGAGCGTTTAAAATCACTAAAGCTGTATTCGTTGGAGCGTAGAAGGGAACGTTACTTAATAATATATACATGGAAAATCGCAGAGGGTTTTGTACCGAATCTACATACCCTGATAGCAATGAAGTTCAGTGATAGGAGAGGCTGGGAATGCGATATCCCTAAGATGAAAAATTGGGGTGCTATAGTCTCTCTGCGAGAGAGCTGGTTATCACAAAGAGGCCCACATCTCTTCAACAAACTCCCGCGGCGAGTAAGAGACATGAGGGGCATCTCGTTAGACAGCTTCAAGAGAGCCCTCGATCTTGAACTACAAAAAGTGCCAGAAGAGCCTATCTTCGCAGGGGAGCGCTCCGCCCTTTCGAACAGTCTGCTGCACCAATTTTCAAACAACCACGAAGGGCGGTGCGCTCCTCGGTGTCACTAGCAGTGGCGAACTCAACATAGGTAGACATAGATAGGTAGTCCATCTCTTGGGAGTTCGTTTAAGTTCAGGGGTGTTTCGTTCCTCTCGCATCTGCAATCTCCTCACTGAGGCAGGTAATCTGCCCTTCACACTTCATCGGTAGCTTACTATGATGTGTACTGGTGTACTGCTACACGCCTCATGGCTGACCCTTCCCTCACTGATCTCTTCAAGACACCTCAGATCTCCATGGCCCTACCCATCTTACATTCCCCGATACATCTCAACGGCTCTTTACAACTTACAATATTCCTTTTCCCACATCGACGATATGCAGTTAGGTTTCATGCCAGGATGTGGCACAATCGACTATCTTCATAGTCAGACTGCTGCAGGAAAGATATTTACGTAAAGATAGGGATCTGTATCTTGTGTTTTTAGACCTGAAAAGAAGACCTTTGATAGTGTGACCAGAGAAGTTGTGCATTGGGCTATGAGAAAACTTGGCATAGAGGAGTGGCTGGTGTGTGTGACAATGAAGATGTACGAGGATCGCCTCAGACTCCACCAGGGTTCTGTGGTAAGCCCTCTCCTCTTTGTTATGGTTCTGGAGGCATTATCTGGTGATTTCAGAGCTGGGCTTCCCATCTTCGTCGTTAAGGGAGTTGTGGCTAAGTAAGGTCACAGCTGTGAGAAACAGGTTGAATATCTTGGGGGCCAGGGCACCTTCCTGTTTAACTCCCACCTCACAGTGAAGGGTTCTGATTTCTGGCCACTTGCTAATACACAAGCATTCATTCCTTCATGAAAGCTTCAAAGGATGTTAAGGAAGGTTAGAGCTAGAGGGACAATAAACTTGAGGGCAGGGCGGGTGCCCAACCCCGAAAGGAGTTGAAATAGGGGAGTTATTCCCCCGCCAAAGGCGGCTTTCTAAGGCCTTTCCTAGCTGATGCTGAGAGGATTGGGTTCTAGTCATGTGGTGATGGGCTGGTCTATCAGAGTGAGAGTTGAGCGATCTCTGCCATACCCAATCTACCAAGATTGGAAGCCAAAGTGTCACATTTTTCCTTTGCCCCTCAACTTTCTCTTCATAATTGCTGAGGGGCACAGGGCCCTGGGTGGGGCTTTGGTTTCTCGGGCGTTTCCGCACCCTCCTCAGCTCCCTGCCATGGAGTGGCTTCGGTCACCCAGGCTTTATTGTGGTCGGCAGGGAGGGTTCTGTGGGGGCGCTCGGTTATGGCCTTGGCCTTGCTCGGGGACTCGGGGCTGTTCGGCCAGGCAGCTTGGGGAACAACAACTGTTCCTTTTACCTTTATATTTTCTAGATCTTAAGTGACAGCGTCTCTTCCGTGGATTGACCTCCCTACTGCCAACCTAGAGGTTAGCAGACTGGGAGCCAAAGCATCACATTTTTCCTTTGCCCCTCAACTTTCCCTTCATAATTGCTGAGGGACACAGGGCCTTGGGTGGGGCTTTGGTTTCCCAGGCGTATCCGCACCCTCCTCAGCTCCCCGCCTTGGAGTGGCTTCGGTCACCTGAGTGTTATTAGTGGTAAGCAGGGAGGGTTTTGTGGGGCCGCTCGGTTATGGCCTTGGCCTTGCTCGGGACCTTGGGGCTGCTCGGCCAAACAGCCTGGGGAACAGCAACATCAACAACAACTAGAGGGCACTCCAGAGTTGTTCCCTGTTTACTGCCTTTGAAAGGTCAATAAAGGCCATTTAATGATCACGGTTCTGTTTGTGGGATTTTTCTTTTATTTATTGAACTGTCAAAATCATGTCTGTGGTACTTCTGTCCTTCCTGAAGCCACATTGTGTCTCAGGTAGGACAGATTCTGCAATGTGCTGAGCCATTCTGAAGAGTACAGTATGACTCGAGCTAGAACTTAACCTGTAGTGGCCAACAAAGATGTGGCCACCTGGTATGTTTCCTCTCTAGAGGGACAGTTTCAGTTGACCAGACGGCTAATATTTTGTAGAGTCGATATTGGAGAAGGTAACCAGCATTTTTTAGGGTTTCATGACAAACTATCTGGTCCTGCACTTTTACTATTCTTGAGACCTTTGATGGCTTGCAAAGTTTCAGCAAATGCAAATGCTATTTGTCTGATTTTGCGTTAAAAAAAATAGTCATTGTCAGATATGATGCAGTAGAGATTAGTTATATTTGTTCAAGATTTGTGAACGGGGCGAGCTTGAAGGTGGGTTGTGTTAGTCTTAGTAATTATATAATTGGGTATTACCCTCCGGATCCGGGGGCTTTCATATGAGGCGATCATCGTGTCCGAGGGTATTCCTGAAAAATGGCTATCTTCACAATTCGATATCTACTGATTGAGACCACCTAGAGCAGTCAACTAACTTGCATAGTGTAGAACCAACCTTCGCCTGTAGACTGGCGTTGAGGTGACATCGCTACGACAAGTGGTTGCCGAGATATGATGATGGGAATGGAGGTAATTTCCCGCGTATTTTCGCCTGTGTCCGAACGCTTCGCCGAGGCCCTTGCTAGCACGCACTAAGTCACTCGTTGCTCCGGTGGCTTTGGTACAGGTAGACGATATTATGTTTCTATGGTTATAATGTCATAGTTATTGTGTCATTTATTTCTTTTACAACCATTATTGAGTTATGTGAAACTTTTTATAACATATTTTCGGCACTTTCACTGTTATTGGATATTATTGTGTCACTTTCACTCTTATTATTATTCTTGTTATGAATTATTGTCACTCACTGTTATTATTGAGTTATTATTACTTGTTATACATTTGTGTGTCACTTTCACTTACTAGGCTAGGCGAGCGTACAGTACCGCATCTTCACTAACCACTTCTTCATCGTCAAAGTCACTCCCAAGTTCACTCAGTTCACTATATTCCCGAGCACCGCATTCACCATCGTCATTATCATCGTCCTCATCGGTACTAATAAAGCCCAGAAACTCTAATCCATCCGCCACTTCACCCTCATCTTCACTAACCACTTGTTCTTCGTCAAAGTCACTCCCAAGTTCACTCGGTTCACTATATTCACTCAGTTCACAATATTCGCTTAGTTCTTGCAGAGTGTGTGCAACACCATCGGGACTAAGCACTGTTTTCTTGGTCGTTTTAGCCTTGCTTTTGTTAGGCGTATGGTACGCGGCGGCGGGCGTCGATTCGGACACAGCAATTTTTTTTTGGATTAGCTCCATCCATGTTGGATGCGTGACGAGAACTGATGCTGCATGTTAGTTTGTGCTTGGTGGCGCTGCGGTAGCTCACGCATAAAAAAAAATCCGCCCGCGCGATTTAAACCCTTTGATTTTTATTTTGCCTCATATGGAGCCTCCCGGACTCCTAACCAAAATACGTTTTGCCTCATATGAGGCCTCCCGGATCCCATGGGTTAAAGTGATTATGTTATGACAAAATACATAACATAAGTGGAAAGTACAATAAGAATAATTAGATAATTGGGTATTAAGTAATTATGTTATAACAAAATACATAACATAAGTGGAAAAGTACAATAAGAATAATGTGGAGTAAATAAAATATATATTACATAAAAGGTATAATCGGAAAAGGAAAGAAAGATAAAAACAACAGAATTCAAATGGGGCACGTAAATAGTGCGAATATCGATCGTCGATATTGTGACGTCATAAGCAAGGCGATGAGTAACTGGGTCATGGAGTCGGAAGGGGTCGACCGTGAGTAATGATAGCGGATGGAAGTGCTGACATTGGAGTTAAAAGTCCTGGCCAGGCAATAAGGAATTAGTCAGCACTCAAAGCTTATTAGTTCACTGGAATATAATCTGCTCACCCTGCCCTGGACAATGAATCGAAGTATTATCTGCCAACTCTACCTGCAATACTCAACATATGGAACTCTGCCGGTGCTACAGCGAGGTGAGGCGATTTCAAAGTGAGTTCAACAGGTTGGAGATGAGATTGAAGACCTTATTGAAGTAAGTTAGTTTTGTTATTATGCTGGGTATCTAAAATGGATACATTTGTCCCCAGGTCGAGCGATGGTGCCCAAGGGGAGTATCTATGCAGCCCAGCAATCCCTTGGAAAAAGTCCCCTCAAGCCAGCCCTGCCCACCAATTTCCGAGTCCTGCCACCACATATACCGGGAGGCAGGGAAAGCATGATGGAAGTGTCCATATGCGAACCCTGCAAGAAAAATTAAAGGCAGTGGTCCCATATATGTGCTCTTGTTCTTTTCTCTCTCTGACCAGTAGCTATAGCGGAGACCAAGGTAAGCTGTGCCGTGAACTGCCTCAAGCCAGCCTTGTCCCCAAAAATCTGAGTTGTCACCATTTGTATAGGGTGGGCGAGAGATCATTAAAGTTACCGGTACTTTGGTGGTAGAATAATATTAAAAGTTGACCTCAAAAGCTGCCAGACCAGTGATGAGGGTATATGTTGAAGGAAAAAGTGTTTGTGTGATACCACCTTTGTCATCCTATATAACTGTCAACTCCTTCCGTATGATAATTCTAGAGTATATTTTATTCAGCTTAGTCATTTCATACTCATCTTATATGGAAGCACTTTATTAATATTCATATTAGTCTATGGGTCATAGTTAAAACCATTACCACCTTTGAGGACTAGTTATTCTTAGTATAATCCACAAGACCTTTTTTGTGTTATTGTTAAGGTGTGTGTTTTTTTTTTTTTTTTTTTTTTTTTTTCTCTATCTCTCTCTCCAAGTTAATTGCCTTTGTCAGTGAGGTATCTATATAAATTATTAGCTGATTACTGGAGTTAATTGTGAACGTTTGTCTCATTGGATGGTACCGATTTGTGAAATTTGGGAATCTGGACCCTGGACTATATTTTCAGAGTTCTTAGTGACTTCTTACTTAAGTTTAAGAAAATTATCTGGTGGCAGTTAGAATAGAAGGATTTAATATCATTGAGATGAAAGTGTTGACAAAGTTAGTTTCACCCGCTCGGTACAATGACGCCATTTTCATTATATTCTGGCTATCGGTAGATCATTTTATGCAGTTTAGGAATGATCTGTTGGAGATTGATTAATTAAAGATTATCTTGGTCCTTTTGATATCTAAAGAATACTTCTAAGCAGTATAATAATCTAATGATATCCAGAATGAAAATGGAAATAATTGTGTCATTGTATAGAATCTATCTATCTATATTACCTTATGCCGTGATCCCTGAAGGGGCGGCCACGAACGAAACGCCTCCATGCACCTCTGTTCCCAGTCAGTCGACACCCTTCCTTCCAACCAGCATTGCCTTCATTCATATACTTCTTCACTCCATCCTTCCACCTCTCTCTCGGTTAACCACTCCCTCTCTGTCCTTCCACCTCGCTCTCGTACACCCTTCTAGTCATTCTGATGAGGCAGTTTTTACCACCATACACTCCCTGCTGAATAGCAAGGCTAGGGTGGGTTCCCTGATGAATCAGGGACTTAGTGAATAGTTGCCACAGATTGCTAGACCACACCGTTCACCAACAGCACTGACATCTGCCAATAACTCACTGGCTGGCCCGAGGCTCGAACCGTCAACCTCATGGTTAGCAGGCGAACGCTCTACCAATCATTCTCTCGCTTACCATACGTTCCATATGGCCGAACCATCTCAAGGTGTTCCTTTCTACACTTTCCAGCACATTTATCTCCACATCACACCTCCCTCTCCCTCCATGTAACTCTGCACGCACTTCTCAAGTAACTCATTTCCACCCCTCCCACTCTTGGTCCGAATCTCTCCACCAACGTCCATGCTTCGCTTCCGTAAGTCAATGTCGAGATTACCACACTGTCATGCAAGGACTTCCATGCTGACCACCCTATATCTTGTTAGTGCTTTCAGCGTTCTTACAACCCTCTCCCACATTTCTTCATCCATACTCCCATCTTCACTCAGCACACTGCCCAGATACTTAAATGAGCTGACAATCTCCATAGTCTGACCGTTCAACTTCACCTCACGCTCTGTGGCTTCACCTTTTTCAAAGACCATAGGCCTAACCTTACTCTTCCCCTCATTTACCCTCAGATTCCGTTTTTCGCTCACTGTTGCAAACATACAGTATATAGAAACATTGTATAGAAGGGGCATTACATTCAAGTGAGTATGTGAGCGAAAGAGAGCGAATGTCCTTTTAATTTCTTATATTTTTCTTTTTTGGCATTTTATTTTGTGCTTCTGTAACCCACCTTTTCTCAGAAATGATACTTTTTTTTCCTCCTCTCCCCATATGATAGCCATATCGTGCCTAGGTGAGGTAATACAGTAATACAGTTTTAAAGGAATAAAGAGGTAATTTTCAGTTAATTATGCTGTTTTTTTTTAGTGACTGTCAACCTGGATGAAAAGTGGTTTGATCTCAATTTTTTGAGGAATCCCTGATGTTATTATAGGTGAACTTTTTTTCTCTTATTTTCTTAATGCCTTCAGTATGATCATGCCATTTTCTTTTAATTTTAGTTGTGGTTAGACAATCATGTTATATGATCTGATCTCAAATTTTAAAACCTGACTACATGAGGCAGCATTTCCTGGATCGCCGCCAATAGGACGTGAAACTGAAAATGCATCTCGTATGGACTACTCGGTCTTTAACCCAGCAAGTGCGGCAAGACTTATATAAGGCCTACCGGTGGGCTGCGGGAAGCCTTATATAATCCAAGGCCTAAATATTTTTTTTTTAAAATCAGCCCAGTATCAATTTTTTTTTTTTTTTTTGCCCCTTGGCCATGCCAAATATCACTCCTCCACATCCCCTCCTTCTACCCCCCCCCCCTTCATTTATCACCTATTCTCCCTGTTATTCCCTTATTCTTAGGTATATATTCGTGCTAACATTAGCGAGTTGCTAGCAGGGCGTGGTCATCTGTGTTACCAAGCGTGGGAAAGAGCGAGAGAGAGACTACCACGCAACAGTGTCTCTCCAGCCGTCGTGATGGCTGACTGGCTGGCAGGCTGCCTCAGCCATAAGTTTTGTAACTCCCGGCCTCTATCTCCGATTTTGACCATCCAAACGCTGTTTCCACTTGTTTTATTGCTGTAACAGGTTAATACCTTTATTATCAACGTAAAATAGGCGCATATGGATAAGTATTAATGATATTTATGGTACGATGACGATTTGAGTTTAGGAAACAGTCTAAATACCTCCGCACAGGGAGGGGTGGCCAATACCCCACCTACGCAGTGGAGAGGTTAAAATTTATGTATGAATGTACAGTATTCAGGTTCGGAAGGATCTCTAGGTATGAAAGGTGTAAAATATATCTTCATCAACCCTATATAGGGTAAGTGATCAGATTTGATTATGTGAAGGATTACAACAAAATTATAAAAAACGCTTACGCCCTACAAAGGGTTAACCCTACAGGCACTCCCTATACACATACATACATACAAGTTTAAAGACCGCTTCGTCCACAGAGAGAGTGGTTACAGTTTCACGTCCTAAATGGTGGTATTCCAGTCGACCCTGTCAAGGGCTGCCTCTGTTGTCAAGTTCTTTATTTTGAGATCAGACCATAGTACCTGATCCCACATCTTTCTAGTCTACCGCTACACACAGTTCCCCCCTTCACAATCTGGCATTTATTCACCCAGATCTGATCATCCATTCTCTCCACTTATCCAAACCAACCAAGTTGACTTGTTCGCATCATTTCACTTATACTCCTAATGCCCAGACTCTTCTTAATTCCTCACTCGATACACCTTCCCTGAGGTTAACCCCACATATCCATCTCGCCATTCTCTTCTCATTTCATTCCATTTTATTAGTATCCTTCGCTTTAACCGGCCACGTCTCCGAGGCATAGGTTATAGCACTTCTAACTCACGAGGTAACACACCCCCCTGGCCCGGGCTAGCCCTCCTAAGTACAGTGCGGGGTACCCGGGCGATCTGGCCGAAAAACGTCTAGGCCTAGGCTACCGTATCTTCGTTATTTTAACTGCTAGAAATTTCCCACACATCTATAAACGTAGTGCGGTTTCCAATCTGTAGACTGGCGTTGAGTAGAGCTCTGTAAGTCAACTGGTTCAGTTGTGATGACGATTTCAGTGGAGCGAATTTTTCCGCGATGTTGACAATATCGGAGCTTTTCAGACACTAATTTCGTCTGACGTCACAACAATAATATTGATCCGACGTCTCCTTATTGTTTTCGGAGGTGCGGTGACGCAACGATTGGCTTTGTTTACATGCGTCGGACACCCGGGTTCCTGCCCATCTGCCGCTGTGTAATTTTAACATGCTGCCCGGGCCAGGAGGGTTAATAGGCTACCCGTATCTTTGTTATTTTAACCGCTAGAGAATTCCCACACATCTCTAAACGTAGGTGTGTTTCGTATCTGTAGACTGGCGTTGAGTAGAGCTCTCTAGGTCAACTGGTTCAGTTGTGATGACGATTTCTGTGGAGAGTTTTGATGTAATGTTAGCAATATCAGACACTTTTCAACACTAAATCTGTTCTAGCAGACAACACAATAACAAGGTCCGACCCTTCTTCTAGTTTCTGGAGGTGCGGTGTCGCAAAGACAGGCTTTGTTTACATACGTCGGACGCACGGCTTTCAAAACACGCTTAATAGGCTTTCAAGCTTACGGATTTCAAGGGGACACCCGGGCTCCTGCCCTTCGCAAGGGGTGTCATTTAAAAATTCCCGGGCGGGAAGGGTTAAGGTGAAGGGGGAGTCCTCTCATGGTTATGTCTGTGCATACAGACATACTTTTAAAGACTGACTGCAGTAAAATCTGATTCTGGACTTACTGTAGGTGTGCTGCAGTCTCCTTTGGACGCTGTATCCAGGTTTCTCTTCCACCTCAGGCCTCCGTTTATACTGCTGAGTTGTATGCCCTTCAAGCTGCTGTTGATCTGGTCCTTCTTTCTCCACCCGGTCGTTATGTTAGAGACCCAGAGACCAGGGATCACAAAGGTCACTCCAGCACGCCCCCGGCCCCTGACCTCCCGGAGAAGTTTCGGTCTCAGCAGGCAGACATGCAGCGAAGCCCGCCCACCACACATCCAGGTGCACCCTTCATATATACCGGCTCCCCGGGCCAGGCGCCTCATGGACTATTATCTAGTCCAACTGGCGCCCGACCCCCTCTCCCAAATGTCCGCGTTTTCACTTATCTATTTACAAGCATTCTCCATTCATTCCTGAAGGGATTAAGCAACTTTAATTATATTATGCAGGAGCTTGTATGAAGAAACTGGACCATTTTAATGTTTATAGTATATAGAAAATATTTGTTCTTATTGCTAGCAGCTTTTATAAATTATGTGATATGTTCTATATTTTATGTACTTTCCTTCCTTCTTTCACTATTTTGATAAACCTTTGTATTGTAATTTTTCACTATGTTGCTATTTAGCAATATTTTAACCCTTTCAGTACCGTATATCATGACTTCTTTTTTTTTACCTTTTTTTTTCTTGCTATTATGAAACAATGTTAACTTTCTGAAAAATCTGTGAGTCGATTGTTAAATTGAGATGGCTTGCACCGAGCCCTTTAATTCGTAGATATCCTTCCTTCTACGGTAATTATATCCAAAATGTATTGAAAGGGCATCATTGTACAGTATCATGAAAGGGTTAATATGCATGATGCTGTTTTAGTTTCATAATAAATGATACATACATACTGTAAACTTAGTTGTTGTTATTTCCAAATGTGAGTATGCTAAGGAAGGAAAGTTTTTGGAGCAATGGAAAGTATGTGGAAGGTGAGAAATTTTGGAATGAAAGCTAAAAGTGAAATGTATCAAGGAATAGTTGTACCAACAGTGATGTATGGGGCTGAGATATAGGCTTTGAAGGCACAAGAGAGAAGAAAGTTGGATATTATTGTTGTTGTTGTTCCACAGGCTGTCTGACTGAACAGCCCCAAGGTCCTGAGTAAGGCCAAGGCCATAACTGAGCACCCCCACAGAACCCTCCCTGCTTACCACTAAGAAAGCCCAGGTGACCAAAGCCACTCCCAGGCGAGGAGCTGAGGAGGGTGCGGAAACGCCCGGGATACCGAAGCCCCACCCAAGGCAATTATGAAGGGAAAGTTGAGGGGCAAAGGAAAAATGTGACGCTTTGGCTCCCAGTCTGCCAAGCTTGAGGTTGGGAGTTGGGAGGTCAATCCACGGAAGAGAAACCGCCACTTGAGATATATCTATCTATATTTACTCAGGCCCAATCCCCACTTTTCCTATTTTTTTATTTTATTTTATATTTTTTTATTTTTCTCTTTTTTTTTGGGGGGGGGGGGGCGACTAAAGACAGAGCAAGAACAGGGATAACGGAAAACACAACAAAAAACATGAACACACGAAGACAAAATACAAATTCACACATATCTAGGTCATCCAGGAGAAGACCCAGAGACCAGGGTCACCAAGGTCCCTCCAGTACTCCCCCGACCCCCGACCACTCGGAGAGGTTCCGATCTCGGCAGGCAGAAATGCAGCGAAGCCCGCCCACCACACTTCCAGGCGCACCCTTCATATTAATCGTCTCCCCGGGCCAGGCGCCTGATGGACTATTATCTAGTCCAACTTGCGCCCGACCCCTTCCCCCAAATGACCACGTGTTCACTCATCTACATACATACATACATAAAATTTTAAGACAGTGTTCCACACATAAGTGCAGTTTCAGTCTCTTGTCCTAATGGCGGCGTTCCAGGCAACCCTGTTAAGGGCTGCTTCACTTGTCAAGTTCTTGGATTTGAGATCGGCGCGTATAGTCAGATCCCAGGTCTTCCTCGGTCCACCCCTTGGTGCAGCTCCCTCCACAATCACACCTGCATTTTTTCACCCAATTTTGTTCATCCGTTCTCTCCACATGTCCATACCATCCCAGTCTACTTGTACGCAATACCTCGCTAATACAGTACTGTACTCTTTATACCTAAACGTCTCCTCAACTCATCATTTGTTATTCTATCCTGCAGCCTGGCCCCACACATCCATCTCACCATTCTCATCTCATTACGTTCCATTCTGTTGACATCCTCTACTTTAACGGCCCACGTTTCTGAGGCATACGTCATTGCACACCTTTCCCTTCAGGGGGAGAGGCATTCTTTTCATGGTCAGAATTGGCAGCCGTTCAAAGGAGTACAAAGGAAATCAAGCAACAACAGGTCTAGTGACCCTTCTAGGCTGCTTTTCCTCCAAAACACTGAGGATCAAGTGTCCAAACAGTGGTTTAGAGTGGGTAAGGGAACTAATGTCCGTGGCAGGATTAGGAAGTTAGTAGGGGACAGATGGGTTAGTAACTGAGGAGGGATAAAATAAAGTTATTCATTTACAAACGCAGTCAGTCGCGGGTTTGATGCGAGATATTTGTCTAGGCAGAGTTTAAATGAATCAACGGTGCTGCAGTCTATAACGTTTCGGGGAAGCCCATTCCACAAGTTGACAACTCGATTGAAGAATTCTAGCGACAGTGGCAGCCTCGGCCCCACCACCGGCAGAGATGGTATCTCCTAGATAACAAAACTTGTCCACCAGCTCCAAAGACTCAAATTTCCAAAGTTCACAGCCACAGGATCATCACGCCTAGAGTTCTAAAGGAAGCTAAGGATGAGCTCCAAGCCACTGACATTACTATTCAATAAATCCTTGCAGTCTGGAACTATGCCTGATCAGTGGAAGCTAGCCAACGTAACACCGATATTCAAAAAAGGCAGCAAATCCCTACCCAGTAACTATCGTCCAATTAGCTTAACCTCAGTTGTATGTAAAATGCTAGAAACGGTCATACGAGACAGACTCGTAAATCACTTAGAGGAAAATAACATACTTAAAGATACTCGACACGGCTTTCGTAAAAAACGTTCCTGTTTAACAAACCTCTTAGACTTCTTCCACGATATCCTCAACCTCTACGATGAGAATAAAGCTGTAGATATTATACCTTGATTTTCAAAAGGCCTTTGACAAAGTTCCCCACAAACGTTTACTGCTAAAACTAAAAGCGAATGGAATACAAGACGGTGTGTTGAAATGGATAGAAAATTGGCTCAGCAACAGAAAGCAATGAGTAGTCATAAACGGTAAGGCATCTAAATGGACCAATGTAAGTAGCGGGGTATCCCAGGGATCGGTACTAGGACCAATTCTCTTTCTAATTTACATCAACGACATAGATGAGGGTCTCGCCTGTACAATCTCTAAATTTGCTGACGATACAAAAATTGCAAATAGCGTACTCTCAAAAGAACAAATTGACGATATGCAACACAATCTAGATAAATTGTCTTGTTGGGCCCAAATTTGGCAAATGAGTTTCAATGCGGATAAATGTAAAGTACTACATATCGGATACCTAAATGAGAAAGCAAACTATTCGATGAATGGCACTCAGCTTAAGAATGTAAACAGAGAAACCGATCTGGGAGTAACAATATCGAGTAACCTAAAACCGAGTCAACAATGTTCAGAAGTTGTTAACCTCTGAAGTGCGCATGGGGGTAATTGGAAACGTCCCCCTGTGCTGACGTATTTGAGGTGTTTCCGTCACTAAAATATTCATTGTGCCATTAATAGCATTAATACTTATCTATATGCGCCTATTATGGGTTGATTATAAAGGTATTAACCTGAAACAACAATAAAACGAGTGAGGAACTACATGAACGAAGGCGGTGCTGGTTGGGGGGAGGGGCGTCGACTGACTGGGGACAGAGGTGCATGGGGGCGGTTCGTCCGTGGCCACCCCTTCGGGGATCACGGCGTCAGGCAATAGATAGATAGATAGAATAAAACTAGTGAAAACAGCGTTTGGATGGTCAAAATTGGAGATATAGCCCGCGAGTTGTATAATGTATGGGTGAGGCAATCTGCTTTCCCGCCAATTTCCCCCAAGGCCACTGAGACACAGTCGATCGATACTCTCTCTCTCTCTCTTGCACTCGCTTGCCATCAGTGATGACAACACCCTGCTTGCAACTCGCTAATGTTAGCACGAAAATATACCTCAGAATAAGGGAATAACAGGGAAAATAGGTGATAACTGAAGGAGGGGAGGTAGAGGACTGAGATTTTGCATGGCCCAGGGGCCAACAAATTTTTTTTTTTTTTTTTTTTTTTTTTTTTTTTTTTCGATGTCAAAAGTTGATTTTTGTTTTCACTCACTCATAAGAGTCTCCCTGCAGTGCGCCGGGGGAACTCTTATGAGTCTCCCCGCAGCTCCCGGGTTAAGAAGGCAAACAAAATAATTGGCTTTATAGGCAGGTCATTTGAGCATAAATCCAAAGAAGTTATCCTAACCCTTTACAATTCCTTAGTCCGCCCTCTTCTGGAATACTGCGTTCAATCCTGGTGCCCTTATTACCAAAAAGATATAAACAAGCTAGAACGAGTTCAACGTAGAGTTACCAAAATGATACTTAGCCTAAAGAAAAAACCATACGAAGAGCGTCTTAGAGAATTAAATCTATTTCCTTTAACCCAGCGCAGATTAAGAGGTGACTTAATTCAAGTGTTCAAAATCATCAAAGGCATCGACAATATGAACTGTAGATAAGTACTTCACTATCGACCAATCTAATTACACACGGGAAAACGGTTGCAAAATTATTGGTAAATCTTTTAACTCGCACGAATCTAAGAATTTCTTCTTCAATCGAGTTGTCAACTTGTGGAATGGGCTTCCCCGAAACGTTATAGACTGCATCACCGTTGATTCATTTAAACTCCGCATAGACAAATATCTCGCATCAAACCCGCGACTGACTGCGTTTGTAAATGAATAACTTTATTTTATCCCCCCCTCAGTTACTAACCCATCTGTCCTCTACTAACTTCCTAATCCTGCCACGGACATTAGTTCCAGGGCAGTAATTCCCTTTCCAATGTTCCCTTACCCACTCTAAACCACTGTTTGGACACTTGATCCTCAGTGTTTTGGAGGACAAGCAACCTAGAAGGGTCACTAGATCTGTTGTTGCTTGATTTCCTTTGTACTCCTTTGTACTTAACACAAACTCGCCTTTGCACACTACGCACTAAAAAAAATCTATTTCTGACTTATCCTTTGGCAGGGCTCCTTTTATTCTACTACAGCGCTTACTCCCATTGTACAGTATACCCAACATCGACAGATGCTACATCGAATCGAGTTAGCGGCCACACCCTTTCCACACACTGCACATGGGTATGCACCGCTCTTTTCCACATTGCCTCGTCTCAATCTACAATGCATAACCTTGGTTTTGTTAATATTGACTATTAAACCCTTGCTCACCATGCCCTCTCTCCATATTTTGAATTTGGCCTCAGCATCTTCCATATTGTCAGCTATTAGGACTAAATCGTCTGCATAAAACAGTTCCCACGGGAGTCCGCCTCTAATAGCTCTTGACAGTGCCTCCAGCACCATAATAAAGAGGAGGGGGCTTAACACTGAACCTTGATGAACTCCAACACGGACTGTGAACTCATTACTCAGTACTCAGGATAGTGGGGCGATTGTTGTTTTTAGGCTGGCAGACGACCACCTCGCGATGGCGGGAAGGCGTGAAAGCCTAGCTGGGGATGAGGAGGAATACGAATTTGAAGGCTTTATCACCGAGGACAAGGATGATCAGTTGGCAAGTATGAAAAAACAATTGATGGGTCTAGTGAGATGGAGGGGAGTGATGGAAAATTGGAGGAAGGAGATAGGGGCTAAAGTAGAAGTTTTGTCCGATATGTGTGGCGTTACTAGCGGGGTGGATAGGCCTAGGCCAGTAAGTGACAGCCTAGAGGCAGTGATGGCCAGAGTAGACGAGTTAGCGGCGGAAAATGTGGCACTCAAGGCTCAGCTTAAGGAATATGAGGGCCACCTGAGTGAGGAAGTAAAAGGAATTAGTGAGGTAAAAAATGAGTGGACAAGGGTAGAGAGTGCCACGATGGTAGCCCTTGAAGAAATTGTGAAGGAGCAGAAGGAAGAGAGAAAAGGAAAAGAAAGAATTTGAAAAACATTTAGTGCAATTTTTAAAGAAGAAAGAGAAGGTAGTGAGAGAGACAATAGATAGAGGTAAGTGTGTAGTAATCTTTGGAGATGTGGAAGAGCACCTGGCAGATATGAAGGTAAGAAAGGAAAGGGATGTTGTGAAAGTCAAGGGGATACTGGATTACTTAGACGAGGGTTATGGATGGGTAAAAGAATTGGAGGAGGTGAGAAGATTAGGAAAATATAAGAAGGGCGAGATGAGACCACTAAGAGTGGAACTAAAGTTTAGATCAACAGCAGAAGCAGTAGCCAATGTGAGCTGGAAATTAAATTCGACAGAGCTGAATCATATAAGGGTAAAAAAGGACCTAAGTGTAGAAGAACGAGAACAGTTAAGGGAACTCCAAGCTAAGGCTGATGAAGAGCAAAAGAAGATTTTTTTTTTGGAGAATAAGGGAAGCGCAAGTAAGGAAGTGGTACATCAGGAGCCACCAAGAACCGAAAGTAAGAGGAGTGATAGGGAAAGAGACAGAGAGACAAGTACGAAGTCAAAGCAAGGAGACGGAGCGAGAGATAATGCAGGGAGCAGGGGACCGGAGAGAGTCAGGATGTGGTGGAGGTGGAACAGAGGGAGAGAGAGGGGGAGGGAGGAGAATAGAATTAGCAGGGGAGGTGGAACTGGGTCAGGGAAGGGATGGAGGAGGAGGTGAACCTGGTAGGAGGCAGAGAGGGAAGAGAAACAAGGAGGTGGATTCAAATATACTGTGCTACTACACTAATATAGATGGAATAAACAGTAAAATGGTAGAGTTAGATGATATATTAAGAAAAGATCAACCACAGATAGTCTGTTTGACGGAGACAAAGCTGAACCAGGACTTTGACAGCAACATAGTGTTTAGTGAAGGATATAATATATGGAGATATGATAGGAAGGGTAAAAGGGGAGGTGGAGTGGCAGTATTAGTTAAGAACCCTATGACAGCAAAGCACGTGGAGTTAAATAATGATAAGGCAGAAATAATGGCAGTTGAACTCAATGATATAGAAAAAAAGCTAGACATAGCAGTAGCTTACATGCCACCAAAGACCAGAGCATGGAGGGAGTTGGAGTTTGAGGAGATGGTAGAGGATATGATTCAGTCGTTGAGAAGATTGCTTTTAAGGAAAAATCGATTGATCTTGGTAGGAGATTTCAACTGTAGTGAGGTTGATTGGGAATCGGGAGATGCAGGGCCAAATCAGAGATCTTGGGGAAGTCGGCTAGTGGAGTTGGTTACGGAAAATGTACTTGCACAACATGTGAAGGAAAATACAAGAATGAGGGGTAATAACGAACCTTCTAAACTCGATCTGATTTTTACAAAAGATCCTCACGAAATTAGTGATATAAACTATCTATGTCCTGTAGGTAAAAGTGATCACCTATTACTAAAATGGAAGTTGACCTCGAGTAATGCCAATAGATTAGACAATAGCTACATAAATGACAGATTCAATTATAGTAAAGCTGATTATGTATCCTTGAAAGATATTTAGAGGGAGTAGATTGGGATCTTATTTTTAAGGAACAGGACGTACAAGGTAAATATAGTAGATTCCTCGAAATTTATAGAGTAGGAACCAATCTGTTTGTCCCAAAATATAAAACTGGAAATTTTACTAAGCAGAAAGATTGGTTTAATTTGAAATGCAAAAGAGCTTTGGGTAGGCGTGATGCAGCTTGGGCTAGATTAAGAAGAAGGAACACTGAGAGTAATCGGAATAAATATAAACAGGAGAGGAATAGATAAGTTAACATAATTAGGCAAGTTAAAATGAACTATGAGAAGAACATAGTAAATAAATGTGAAAGTGACCCTAGATTATTTTATAAATATATAAACAGTAAGTTGAAGGTAAAGAAACAAATTACTAAATTAAGAGTTGATGCTAGGACGTATGAAAATGTATCTGACATGTGTGAGGTAATGAATAACAAATTGGGGTCAGTTTTTACTAGAGAGGAAGGTTTTGACGAACCACAGGCGGGAGTACTGGAGAGTGGTCTTAGTAAGATTGAAATAACTAGAGATGAGCTGTTATCTGCGATGAGAGGACTTGAAGTAAGGAAAGCTATGGGACCGGATGAAGTGTCTGCCTGGGTTTTAAAGGAGTGTGCAGAGCAATTAGTGGAGCCAGTGAGGGACATAATTCAAGCTTCCTTAGATAAAGGACAGGTTCCTGTTGAATGGAAAAGAGCAAATATCATCCCGATATACAAGAATGGAAACCCTGAGGACCCTCTAAACTATAGACCAGTTTCACTTACTAGTATTGTATGCAAGATTTGTGAAAAGCTAATTAGGAAGAGATGGATGAAAATGTTGGAGAGAAAGAGGATAATAACCCCAAAGCAATTTGGATTCAGAGAAGGGACATCTTGTGTTACCAGTTTGCTATGTTATTACAGTAGGGTGATAGATGTACTCTAAGAAAGAGGCGGATGGGTGGACTGCGTCTACTTAGACCTTTCCAAAGCATTCGATAAGGTACCACATAAGAGATTGTTATCTAAGCTTGAGACACTAGGATGTGTCAGGGGGAGTTTGCTGAAATGGATGGAGAGCTATCTAACAGATAGGGAAATGAGGACCAACATTAGAGGAACTTACTCATCGTGGCGGAAAGTTGAGAGTGGTGTGCCGCAGGGATCTGTGTTGGCACCTCTCATGTTCCTTATGTACGTGAATGACCTGCCGATAGGTATAAATTCCTACATGTCAATGTTTGCAGACGACGTAAAAATTATGAGACAAATAACAAATAAAAGTAGTTGTGAGGAGCTGCAAGGGGATTTAGATAGAATATATGAATGGAGCACCAAGTGGAAAATGAAATTTAATATAAGTAAATGCCATGTGTTAAATATGGGAAGAAGTGTGAATAGACCAAATTGGGAGTACAGGATGGGAGATAATATAATTAGCAAGGCCGAAAAAGAAAAGGATTTAGGGTTGATTATACAAGATAATTTGTTGCCAGAGAAACATATTAACAAGCTCTTTAGCGGAATGTATGCAATGGCCGGGAATATGAAAGTTGCTCTGAACTACTTGGATGAGACCATGGTAGCGAAAATTATGAAGAGTATGATTAGACCAAGATTGGAGTATGCAGCAGTGGTGTGGTCCCCGCATCTAAAGAAGCATATTCACAAGTTAGAAAGAATCCAGAGAGCAGTTACTAGATTGGTTCCAAGTCTCAGAGAACTGCCATATGAAGGGAGGCTAGACAAATTAAATCTACCAAGTTTAAAAGAGAGGGGAGAGAGGGGAGAAATGATAATGATGTACAAATGCACCCGGGGGCTGGAGAGGCTGGATAGGGAGGATATGTTAATTATGGATACAGGAATAACTAGAGGCCACAGCTACAAAGTAAAAATACCTACTTGCAAGAACGATATCAGGAAGTTTAGCTTCCCCTATAGATGTATTGACAAATGGAATGGGCTGGAGGAGGAGGTGGTAGGGGCAAGGAACATCCATATTTTCAAGAAAAAAATTGATAAAAAGTAGACTGAGAGACGGGACAACACGAGCTTAGCTCAACTCCTGTAAACTACAATTAGGTAAATACAATTAGGTAAATACACCTTTCACTCTCACCGCAGTTCGCGAGATCCTCATACATCTTCATTATCACACGCACTAGCCACTCTTCCACACCAAGTTTCCTCATAGCCCACTGCACAACATCTCTAGGCACCCTGTCAAAGGCCTTCTCCAGGTCTACAAACACAAAGTAAAGATCCCTGCCTTTTAGTAAGTATCTTTCCTGTATCTGCCTGACTATGAAGATGGCATCGGTTGTACCACGTCCTGGCATAAAACCAAACTGCATATCATCAATGGAGATGCTTTGCCTGATCAAACCCTCAAAGACTTTCTCACAGACCTTCATGATTTGGTCAAGCATTTTCAGGCCCCTATAATTACCTCTATCTAGCGCATCCCCTTTTCCTTTGTATATATTTACTATTACAGTTTTTTGCCAATCCTCGGGGATTTTCTCATCTTTAATAGTGGTGTTTATCAACTCGGTGACTAAGTTGACACCAGTCTCCCCTGAGGCTTTTATCATCTCAGCGACAATGTCAGAGCACCCTGGAGCTTTACTGTCCTTCATTTTATTGATTGCGTCGCTCACTAAAGCTGGTGCTATCAAAGGAGGGGGTCCAGATATTGGTCTTTCGATACTAAACTGTTCCTTATCCCATTCAAACTACATTTAGCAATCGTTCATAGTGTGCCTTCCCTGCTTCTCTGATTTAATTTTCTGCATACACAATCTTGCCATATCATTTTTAACACACTGTTCACCTATTATATCCCTACTGTAATTTTTAACTCGCCTAGCTAGGTTGAAGATCCCATTGGGATTGTCAGTGTTACACACTTGTTCGAGGACCAGGTCCCTAATGCTTTTTTTAGCATTGTAAATAACTTTTGGCAGTTCGTTTAGCTGCCTGGTATTCCTCCTTGCTGCCTCCCTTCTTCCATGCTTTGAAGCATCTCCTTTTCTCTTTCACAGCATGTTCTACCTCAATGTTCCACCACCAGGAGGTCTTATTCCTGGGGTGACCCTTTGTTTCCCCACAGACTTTGTCAGTGGCAGCGAGAAGACTATGCTTAAGAAAATTCCATTGACTATTTACATCGCTAGGCCTGGCTTCCTTATTTCTATTCATTTCCTCTAGTTCACTATGAAACCTATCTCTAACTTCCTTGTTCTTCAGCAGCCACACTTTCCTTTTGGGCATGTATACCTTCTTGCACTTAGGATCTCTGTATAAGCTCATGTCGCACACCAATAGCTTATGCTGGGGGATACATTCTTCGCTCGGGATGACCTTTACATCACGAACCAGTTTCCACTCTTTCCTGTTAACCCGGGAACTGCCGGGAGACTCTCAAGAGTTCCCCCGGCGGACTGCGGGGAGACTCTTAAGAGTCAGAGAAAAAAAAAATCAACTTTTGCCATCGATTTTTTTTTATTTTTTGGCCCCTGGGCCATGCAAAATCTCAGTCCTCTACCTCCCCTCCTTCCCCACTTTCCTCCTCTCCTTCAGTTATCACCTATTTTCCCTGTTATTCCCTTATTCTGAGGTATATTTTTGTGCTAACATTAGAAATCCGGTTACAGGGTGTGGTCATCACTGATAGCAAGCGAATGCAAGAGAGAGAGAGAGAATATCGATCGACTGTGTCTCAGTGGCTTTGGAGGAAATTGGCGCGAAAGCAGCTTGCCTCACCCCTACATTATACAACTCGCGGGCTATATCTCCGATTTTGACCATCCAAACGCTGTTTTCACTCGTTTTATTGTTGTTTCAGGTTAATACCTTTATAATCAACCCATAATAGGCGCATATGGATAAGTATTAATGCTATTAATGGTACAATGAATATTTTAGTAACGGAAACACCTCAAATACGTCAGCACAGGGGGACGTTTCCAATTACCCCCATGCGCACTTGTTAGGTTAACCAAGAAGTAATCTATCTGGCTACTGGAGACCCCAGAATTATATGTAACCAGAGGGCTCTGTCTTTTCTTGAACTTCGTGTTACACACAACCATGTTGAGTGCAACGCAGGACTCCAGTATATATTCGCCTTCCAGATTCCTCCTTCGGTAACCATTCCTCCATGCACTCCCTCGTATCCATCTGCAGATGCTCCCACATGACCATTCAGGTCCCCTTCCCTCCCGGGAACGGCGAGAACACTCTTATAAGGTTTTGGTGGGCAAAGGCGATGATCCTCTTAAGAGGTAATGCCTAAAAAAAAAAAAAAAAATTAAAAGCCCCCAGTAGCACTTAAAACAAAAGAATAGGTGTTTAACCTGGGAGCTGCGGGAAGACTCTTAAGATCCTAGACCTAAAAAAAAACATTTAAAACACCCCAGTGGCACTAAAAAAAAAGCATTTTGTGTTTAGGTGAGATAATTTCCCTCCATTACTTACTACCACTCCTACACATGTGTCCCAACCCCCTCTTTCCCCTCCTCCCCCCCCCTGTTTTCCCCCTCCTCAATTACCAGCTATTTTCTCTATTATTCCCAATATTTATCAAGTATTTTCGTGTGAGAGAGGGAGGCGTGTAGCTCCGACCCTCCAAGCCAGTCTGAAAGCTCCCCTGGTCTCTCAGTGCCATGCGAGACACAAGAGTGAGGGTGTTTATCTCTCACTGCTCAAGGCCAGATTACGACCGTGGGACTAAAATATTCAATTTTCACCACCCAATTGCTGTTACCACTTGTTTTATTGCTTTCTCATTTTCATATGTTCATATTGAAAGTAAAATAGGCGCATATGGATACGTATTAATTATATTGTATGGTAAATTAACTATTTTTGTTATGCCAGGTTTTTACTGGGGTTTAACCCACTGAGCCCCAGCGACGCAGGGTTTGCGTCCACAATGTATGTAACACTAAACCCCTGCGACGCATGGTTTGCGTCCTGGCCGGTCCGGTCCTATGGCACCCCGAGGGCTCAGATTTGTATGGGAACTGTGTAAGTATCCCACGCACCCATGCCGATGGTTGAAAACTCTCAAAGTCCAACCGCGTGAGCGCGCAAAAACATGTTTTTTTGGGGGAAATTGCCTTCAATTTTTTACTCTTGTAAAATCCGTTTTCGGGGGCTCTGTAGGACCATTTTTTGCACTTTTTGAGAAAAAAAAAATGTTTTTTTTTCCTTCATTCCTAACCCCTTCGCTATTGTTTCTGGAATAAAAAAAAAATGAGAATCAGCCGGTCCTGGGTGGTACATTTATTAATATTTAGCTGGTACTCAGCGGGTTAATTGGTTTTGATCAAGTGGGCTCTTCCTAACTGGAGAAGTTTTATTGTTTTACCACAGACACAAAAAGACAATAGTGGATAATTATCACAAGACGTGTATTCATATTCCGTTTATTTGCACAAGAATATCGCATACGTAAAAGCTAGAACAACAATGGTCAAGAACAAAACAATTAAAGTGCACGAACGAGGCTCCACTACATCTGACTCGCAAGACTGGATTATTCTATGTAATATCTAAGTAAGTATTTCTAACTGAAAGATTACACTTGTCCTGTATTTATTTCAGCGATAAGAGTAGCACTCCTTTCAATTGAGGATTTACACTTGTGCTTAGAAAGGTTATATAGTAATTATATATGTGAACTTTTGGTATTTACCTGCGTAGAGTTGTTCTGGAATTTGGAAGCTAAACGTAATTATTTCTCTGATGTTAAATCACTGTGGTACTTGTGCATACGTTAACTTGAATTTATTTGTTATCAACTTTAACAGAATTATTATCAGTACTTTCCTGATTTCTTTGGGTTTCACTAGAACTTCCTTTCTCTCGCTTTTTGCTATAGGTGCATAGTATCCGATGTTTCTAGAATACTTCTTATCATATACGCAGTGGATATATTTTAACCCTCTCACTACCATATGACGCAGAGGTTGCCAGATTAGCAATAATAAATAGAGTTCTCTCACTCTTATAATTACCTCTCCAAAATTAGTTTTCTGCCCACAGCTAACTCAAAGACAACTGCAGAGGTTAAAGTAACTAAACTAAAGGTTTCTAAATACCCCTGATGGTAACAAAGGCTTTAAAGTATCCCTAATAGGCTCAAAATTGCATCAAGGATGTGAGAGGGTTAATTACTTTCACTTTTGATCTTTGTAGGCCCTATCTTTCTCTCTGATAATAGGCCTATGCCAAGTATGTTTTCTTTTCACAATTAGATCTATAACTTTTACGGTATAATAACTTCACTTTCGATGTGTAGAATAATTAATCCAATGGGTGTAGAATTATTAATCCATCTTGGGTAGATCCGCTGGCCGTGGGGTTGTCCTGACGTGACTGGGTTAGCACAGTTTAACTCGAGTACTTGGGTTTGAGACCTTAAATCCTATATGTTACCTAGCCCAAGCCGTGGCAACAATAGAATCGAGCTAACACAGGAGTAACTCCTGACAACTCTGGTCTTTATAAATACTTTGATGAATTACTTGCAGTTTGGTCTATCCCGGATAAAGCTTGCTAGTACCTGACTGTCTGCTTATATCCACAATAGCACCGGGGTTGAGGTAGGCCGAGAATATTAGATTACTTCACCTGGAAGGCTCTAATAAAACAGCTTGTTGATACCCACTCAAAATAATTATTATCCGTGGGTGGCTACAGTCTAGTAATTGTGTCTATGCCTTGCGATCAACTGAACAACTCTTCAACTGTGCCCTCAACCTTTGAATCTGTCCTTTTACCCGGGGTGTCAAGAACAGCTCTAGATTGAGATATCGTTCCTAAAATCTTCCGTCATAGTCATACCGTTTCTCAGGGCCTAGGGGGTGATGTGGTTAAGCATCAGAAAAGCACCTAGGGGTAGGGTATTGTAGGGCGGTTGAGTCTGTGTGGCCTGGAGGTGGGGTGACATCTGCTAACTGTATATTTCGGCTTCTCTGGTCATGGCGGTGAGGCAGTTGCGCTCTAGAGTGGCGTGGGGATGTCTGCGTGTTTATGGTGCTATTCCTTGGTTGATTTCTCCTCTTCGCTCTTCTTGTTCTGCTGGACTTTGGGAGTGATTATGGTGATGAATAAGTCTTTCCCTGGTGTTGGAGGACGTGTCATCTCGATGGCAGTATCTCGCATTGGGGTGGTGGTTGTTCCCTTGTAGCTCTGGGGTGGTGTTATTCTTATCTTCATAAATGTGATGTGAAAGAAGAAGAAGGTGGCCATCTTGGGCTTTGGTAAGTTATATATTTGTCCTTCTGGTTTGTTCTGGAGCTGCTTAGATGGTTTGTAGGCTGGAGGTAGATGACGTGGACAGTGCTTGCAAGTTTGTAGGTTTGGGATGTTGCAGGAGGAGTGCAATCGGCGAGAAACTGATCACATGGTGTTCTCTATATAATTGTTTGTCCTCCAGTGGTTTTCTTTGATGATTCAGTTAGAAAATGGCTTGGTGGTGGTGAATGCTTGGTTAACTGTCTTATTTAATAATCCAATTAGTGCGGTATACAAGTAATCCAATTAGTGTAGTAATCCAGTCGTCGGTAGAGGTGTTGGCTGTGGTGGTGGTGGTAAGGAGTTAGGTGGTGATCTTGGTATGGTGGTGGTGGTGTGGCAACATTGTTGGTGGAGGTGGTGGTGGAGGTCTCGGTATATGGTGGTGTGGAGATCGGTTTTTACACCATACCCGAAAGAGGATTTATGGAGCTCCGATCTTACTCTCAACCATCTGAACAATTTTACCAACACACCTAAACTTCGTTAAATGTGGAAATAGCCTTACGAAAACATCATGCCCAGGTGGGGGCACGAACTCTCGACCCTTGGGTGTGAGGCAGACACCTTACCAGTTAGACCAATAGAGATATCCCACTTGGCTTGCTCGGCTCAGGGTATTTCCGCATCCGAGGTCTGTTTAGGCTAGCCTACTTTCACTGACTTTACACTACTTCACCTTCCGGGAAGCGAAAGCTCCGAACAGAGAGGAACAAGCTTGAGCCGAATCGACCGAGAGTCCGTCAGAGAGATGAACGGGAATGGTGAGTCAACTTCGCTGAGCGGTGCATACACGCACCTACAAACTGCCCAGTTGGCAACTCGCTTGGGCGGCTGGCAACTTCCACAACCCAACCCAAGCGCGTCTCACATACACTCCCTGGTCTCTCCTCTCCCCTTCCTTGCCCTTTGGGGAAAGTAGGCTAGCCTAAACAGACCTCGGATGCGGAAATACCCTGAGCCGAACAGGCCAAGTGGGATATCTCTATTGGTCTAACTGGTAAGGTGTCTGCCTCACACCCATGGGTCGAGAGTTCGTGCCCCCACCGGGGCATGATATTTTTGTGAGGCTATTTCCGCATTTAACGAAGTTTAGGTGTGTTGGTAAATTTGTTCAAATGGTTGAGAGTAAGATCGGAGCTCCATAAATCCTCTTTCGGGTATGGTGTAAAAACCGATCCCCACAGTAGCTGTGGTGGTGAGCATGCTTTTCTGTTATTTCAATTTTAGTGAGGAATGAATCAGAATACCTTTACACCGCAGGCACATTCAAATACCATAGCTGCGCAGCTGCCTCTTAACCCGGCAAGTGCCGGAAGACTCTTGAGAGTTTCCCCGGGCGACTGCGGGAAGACTTCAGATCCTGGGCCTAAAAAAATCCATTTAAAACACCCCCAATTTTTTTATTTTTGTTTGATTTTATTTTGTTTTGCCCCTGGGCCATGCCAAATATCACTCCTCCACATCCCCGCCTTCCCCAGTTCCCTCCCCTCCTTCAGTTATCACCTATTTTCCCTGTTATTCCCTTATTCTGTGGTCTATTTTCGTGCTAACATTAGCGAGTTGGTAGCAGGGCGTTGTCATCACTGTTACCAAGCGTGGGAAAGAGCGAGAGAGAGACTATTGCGTAACAGTGTCTCTCCAGACAAGGGGAGGGGAGGGAGGTTGCCTCAGCCATACATTATGTAACTCCCGGCCTGTATCGCCGATTTTGACCATCCTGCAAACGCTGTTTCCACTTAATTGTTTTATTGCTGTAACAGGTTAATACCTTTATAATCAACCTAAAGTAGGTGCATATGGATAAGTATTAACCCTTAAAGAGAGGCGCTCGACTTAAGTCGTGCACCAATTTGCAGCAAGTTAGGAGCATTATTAAGGCTTTTAAAGGGTTAAAATCGAGTGCAAATGGCCGGGAGCGCAGCGGGCCAGACAGCCGACTCCCAGGGCTTACCGCCGCCCATTAATTCATGTTCCCTGTGTTCTCGAGAGGCCGGCAGTGTAGCCAGTAGTGAGCATAGCTGGGAAAAATATACCGATATATGCTAAACTTCCATGTTCGTGGCACCACTGCAAGCGATCCACGAGTGCTATGTAGCTTGTTCTGGTCTCATTTTGAAGCTTTTAGTGCCTAGTTTTTTGCTAAATATTTTTTTTTTCATGCAGATGCTTGATTTATCATGCAGGAGGGCCTGAATATGCCCAAATGAGCCCAAAACACCCCGCTAGACAAGGGTTAATGCTATATATGGTAAAATAACGATGTTAGTGATGGGAACAGCTCAAATATGTGCGCACAGGCGTGTGGTGTCTCATACCCCCCATGCGCACGTCTTAGGTTAAGAGTGTTCTAGCCGTTCCCGGGTTAAGAGTCTGGCCACATTCGCCCAGTAAAACCTCATAAGAGTCTGGCCGTAGTTCCCAGGTTAACATTTATGCTCGAGGCATATTTCCGCCATATTAGGGCTCATTCAGGCACCCCTGAATGATTAAGAAAGTGTCTGAATGAAATTATATTTATTCAGCCAAAAACTAGAAGAAAATAGCGTCAAAATTACACCAGAACGAGCTTCGTAGCGCGCGGGAGTAACCCTCAGTGCTACCAAAGACATTGGCAAATATTCTCTAATTATGAGCAAAGGCGCGCTACATTTGGCTTTGGCAGCGCTGCAGAGGTCTCTCGAGACATGGGGGACATGGTTCAGTGTACAGACCGCCGTGCTGGAGAGCGGACGGGGGCCTGCCGCGCTCCCGCCCATTGACACTCTATTCTATTGGCTTTATAAGAGGCTTTAAAGGTGGGGGCTCATGGGTTGAGATAAACATGGAATGATAATCGCCAAGCTGTACATAATTATCTTGCAAAATGCAATGGCACTGAAATAATTATTAACAATGGTATACAGGATTTTGTGGATCATCTATATCGGGCCTGTGACGTCACAAGAGTGTGAGTCCACCATCCAGTCTAGGATAAGGATACTGGTGTGACGTCACTATGACGTCACAGGCCCGGTATAGACGATCCACAAAATCCTTTATACCATTGTTAATAATTATTTCAGTGCCATTGCATTTTGCAAGATAATTATGTACAGCTTGGCGATTATCATTCCATGTTTATCTCAACCCATGAGCCCCCACCTTTAAAAGCCTGTAAATTGCTATAAATTGCCATGGCGTCCAGAACGTCTCCCGCAGTGAATGGGTTAACACTTACGCTGCGGGCATATTTCCGCCTTATTAGGGCTCATTCATGCAGGCACTCCTGATTGATTAGTCAAGTGTCTAAATTAAATTAAATGTATTCAGGCGAAAACTAAAAGAAAATAGCTTCAAAATTACACCAAAACGAGCTGCATAGCTCGCAGGGTTCACCTGCAGCGCTATCATAGACATTCGCTAAAATGAGCAATTCTCGCTACATTTGCCTTTGGCAGTACTCTATCTCACAAGACTGACTCAAAGCCTTCAGTGCCACGGCCGCTTGGCTGGAAGACAGACGTGTGGCCTGTCGCGCTCTTGCTCCTTTGCACTCGATTTTACAGGCTTTTAGAGGCTTTAAAAGCTTGTAAATTGCCATGGCGTTTGTGAACGTCTCCCGCAGGGAAGGGGTTAATGATATTTTTTTAATAATAATAATAATAATAATATTTATTCAGTTAGCAATTTACAGAGTTGGTACCACATAGTTTGTTACAAATATGACATGTACCAGCCTTGCATAATTCCAACTAAGGATAGCCCAATAAGGCCGTTAGGCGTATTTCCATTGGGGTCCTTGTGCCATAAATAGGATCACCCAAAACAATTCTCCAAATCTTAATTCTTAGCCTTCCCATTAATCCTTAATTCCCTGTACAACCCCTGCACATCATGCTACCCGTGCGTAGCCTTGTTCGAATCCCAAAGACCCAAACAGTAAAACACTAAAGTTACTGATCTGGCAAACCTGCACTCAGCTGACTGTCACTGTAAATCAGATCTGGCACCAGTGGGCAAGCTGGCAGCACAGGGTTGCAGCACTTGCAGGCATTCATCTCGCAGTCAATGATCACAGGAAGACAAATGGCCTTTCAAAGTTTACAACCATCAAGGACCGCTGTCTCAGTAATATTAGTCATCAGTAATTGTTTCCCGAATCCAGTGACCAATTCCAGAGCCCCCCCCCCCCCCCCCAATCAATTTCTAATGAGTTAAGAGTCCCCGAATCTGTTGATTGGTGTTTGACAATTGTAGGCTAGACTCCCGAGCACCATTGATTAGCCTACACCCATTTGAATCCGTTTTTAACACAATAGAGAGCCAATATATCGTCTAATTAGGCTATAATATTATCGTAAGTTCCTCAATGCTTCACTTCAGAAATTGGCTTTCAAGATCCAAATGAGTTTAGGCTTAGGCTGACCATATTGGGATAATATCTGTAGGCCTAAGTAATAATAATAATAATAATAATAATAATAGTAGTAATAATAGTTCTTAAAGCCAGCGCATGCTAAGCCAGCTAAGGATAGCCCAATAAGGCCGATTAGGTGTATTTCCATTGGGGTCCTGTACTACTATCCCATCCCCTTGCTCATGAGGGATGGTAACGACTCAGTGCTTGTAAAAAATCTTTAATGCGCCGAGCGTGGGCGCGATCCCGGACCTTCTGGGTGGAAGTCCGAGACGCTAGTCACTACACCAAAGCGGTCGCAGTGACTGCCTATTTGTCAAAGCTGTCTGTGGCCTGTAGCTTTGTTAGGTCAATATACAGGAGGCGCTACAATATAGGTAGCAAAATTCTAATGGTAGTTTTGGGTTCCTATCATCATATGCTTCATTTCTATATACTTTTTATCCCCGGGAAAAACAAACAAAAATCTTGGGATTTTTCATTTATTTTCTTGGAATTTTTTGTTTTGGTCATTAACCTAACCAAAAAACCTAACCTAACCTAACCTAATAGCCCCCAAATACATTTAGGTTAGGTTAGGTTAGGTTTTTTGGTTAGGTTAATACAACAAATAAAAACAAAATCCAAGAAAAAAATAAAAAACCCAAGATTTTTTGTTTTTTTCCCGGGGATAAAAAGTATATAGAAATGAAGCATATGATGATAGGAACCCAAAACTACCATTATAAGTTTGCTACCTATATTGTAGCGCCTCCTGTATATTGACCCTTTGTTATATTATATACTGTAGTGCTATAGGCTATGCGTCATTACCGTCTGAAATGCAGGCTCGCTGGTGTAGTGACTAGCGTCTTGGACTTCCACCCAGAAGGCCCAGGATCGCGCGGATTCGCGCCCACGCTCGGCGGAGTAAAGGTTTTTCACAAGCGGTGAGTCGTTATAAACCGTCCCTCATGAGCAAGGGGATGGGGTAGTAGTAGCCTACAGGACCCCAATGGAAATACGCCTAATCGGCCTTATTGGCCCTTGGGCTAGGATTATAATTAGGCCTTACAATTAGGGTCGGGTCACGGGTGTGACAGGGATCTGCCTTGTGTAGGCCAATCCGCTTTCTGCAGACTCCCATTTTCTTATGTTCTTAGCTCAAGTTAGCTGGCTTAGCATGCTCTAGCCTAGCTTTAAGAACTAGGCCTATCATTATTATTATTATTATTATTATTATTATTATTATTATTATTATTATCCGGGGACCGGGTGTACGGTCGTCATGTTTAGCCTACATTGATCATGCGCTTGCGGTTACGTTCCCGTCTATTTTTTTTATTTTTCTGTTATTTACCCCGTGCTGGCAATACAGGTAATTCTTCAGTACTGCACATTCTCTCAACCCCCCTCCCTCCAGTGGGGCACCAACCCCCTACAACCCACGTTTTAATATGTTTGGTAAATTTGCATAGGCCTAAGGCCTAGGCTAATTGCACCATTATGAGTTTTAATTAGAAAATATGATTTTTCTGGGCAAGAATGTTAGCCTAAGTGCGGGCGTACCGCCAGCCTTGTTTACACTACGCGTTGCCGTTGTGGCGTCGGACCTTTGCCATCATGTTTCCGTCTATTTTGACTGCCTTTGGATATAATATGTTGAGCCTTGAGGGGGGGCTTTGTCCCCCCTCACCCCCATGACATATTGTCATCATCATATATAGCCTATTGCCAGCAGGGGACAAATTACCGAAAAAAAATCGCCGTCAAAATTGACGCGTACTTAACCACGGCGATCGACAATGTAAACATGACGGCGGCAGGGGAGGCGTCGGACCTTTGCAATCATGTTCCCGTCTATTTTTAATGCCTTTGGATACAATAATATGTTAAGGAGGGGCTTTGCTCCTCTTCACCCCCCCATGACATATTGTCATCATCATATATATTGCCAGCAGGGGGCAAATAACCGAAAAAAATCGCTGTCAAAATAGAGGCGAAGTTAACCGCAGCGATCGCCCTATTTAAACATGACGACCGTACGCCCGAACTCTACATCCATCCCCTTTTCTGCTATGTTTTCATGTGATTTGTGTGTTTTGAATCTTTGTTTCTTGAGGAAATGCTTCATTATAGAGACACACCCCATTCCCCATCAATCTAGGCTAAATGTGACACTGATTTTACAATGTTTCAGAGAGACATTAGCCTAACCTAACAACCTTACCTAACCTATCCTAATATTATGGGTGGGGGCTGCCGGCAGCCGCCCCCACGGCCACACCCCCACTGGAGCTCGCTTGGTGTAGTGACTAGCGTCTCGGACTTCCACCCAGAAGGCCCGGGATCGCGCCCACGCTCGGCGCATTAAAGATTTTTCACAAGCACTGAGTCGTTACCATCCCTCATGAGCAAGGGGATGGGGTAGTACTAGTAGTACTGGACCCCAATGGAAATACGCCTAATCGGCCTTATTGGGCTATCCTTAGCTGGCTTAGCATGCGCTTGCTTTAAGAACTAGCGGTATTATTATTATTATAAAACGGTAGAAATCCAGTGGGGTTGGAGTGAGTAACCGTAGATTTTCGTAAGGGGGTCAGAGTGGGCGGAATGCCCTTATATTCCATTTCCGCATATTGCCACCTAGGCCTGTACCACATCACTTACCTCGTCGTACCTTCCTGTTAAATACAATAATAATATTTTTAGCTCGTATAGGTACTGTACAGTTATGCAATAATTTCATATTTTTATAGAAGAACTTGAATTAACTAACTTAACCTAACCGGTCCCATGGCGGTTGGGCCGCATCCGATTGGGCCGCCGCCCCTGTAGTGTTTACATTACTCATATGCTGGCAATCACGTTCTCGTCTATTTTGACTGCCATGGGATACAGTAAAGGGTTGAGGGGGGGGCTTTACCCCCCTCACCCCCCCTTGACTTATCATCATATACTGTATATTGCCAGCAGGAGGGCAAAAAAAGTACGCCGCGGCCCAACCATTAGGCGGCCCGATCGACTGTACACCACCTAACCTAGTAGGCTAAATTATGTATGACACCCTACTAAGAGTTGCTAACCTTTACCTAACTGTTGCTAACCTTTACCTAACCGTTGCTAACCCAGTATAATTTTAATACCACAATTTTTGTTTATATATATGAAGATAAATATGGAATATATTTGCTCTGAAGATCATATGAAAATTTATTATAACCCTCGGCAAAACCTAATAAAAAAAGTATGGTACTAAAATGTCTTTTTCGTAACAAGGTTGTCAATACGGTACTTCCAGTTATCGACAGCTCTAAAGATCATATGAAAATGTGTTTTAACCCTCGGAAAACGGAAAACCTAATACTGTATAAAAGTACTGTATGCTACTAAAATGTAATTTTCGTAACAAGGTTGTCAATACGGTACTTTCCTGTTATAAACGTACAGTACAATCATAGCTGAAGATTGCAGAGTAAACACCGTAGACTTCATAGACCTTTTTTTTTTTCTCCTTCGTATTATCGACAGCCATTTTTTTTTTTTTTTAGTAAGGGATTAGTACCCAACCAGCGTGGGTGTGGGGGCCGCAGCCCCCACCCTTAATACTAGGATAGGTTAGGTAAGGTTGTTAGGTTAGCCTAATGTCTTCAAATCATAGCCCTCCCCACTATCGGGAGGAGTGTCTCAACATCGACCGAAAATGGGGAAAATAGGTTTTTCCAAGATTTCTAATGAATGACAAACTATATATTGATGCAAATGAACAAAATACAAATATAAAAACACCGGGAAAAATCGTGGCATAATAATAAATATTTTCCGCTATCTGGTAAAATTTACTTCTCCAGTGTAATTTTAACAGTCCTGGAGGTTCTAAATATCATAAAATACAACATAGAATGATAGAAAGGGTTTTTATTCACTAAATCGGAAGGTGTTGGGCTGAACAATTACGTCAATACAGTACAGTATATATGATGACAATAAATCATGAGGAAGGGGGTGGGGGGATGATGGCCCTGAGGAGGGGGGCTTTGCCCCTCCTCAACCTATTATTGTATCCCATGGCACTTGTGTGATGGCAGTCAAAATAGACAGGAACGTGATTGCGAGCGTGTGAGTAGTGTAAACAAGGCAGGCAATACAACTGAATAAGTTATACAGTACTACATCCTTACATGCATTAGGCTATATTGGCAGTTTAAAAGCACTGTAAAAAAACATAAACTCCCTAGGCTATAATTCTCCCTATCGATGACAGGAGTGCCAAAATTGTGGGGTAAAACACGAATTAGGCCTACTACTGTACTGTACTGGCATAATAGATTCTGATTTCTATTTGTCATGGGGGGGGGGATATAAAGTCAGTGAAAATAGGTTAGCCTAAACTAAATAAGATGCGGAAATAAGGCAAGCATGTAGAGTTCGGGTGTACCGCCCGCCTTGTTTACACTACGCGGAGTGGCGGCAGACGCTTGCCATCATGTTCCCGTCTATTTTGACTGCCGTTGGATATAATAATATGTTGAGGGGAGGGCTTTGCCCCATTCACCCTCCTATGACATATTGTCATCATCATATATATTGCCAGCAGGGGGCAAATAACCGAAAAAAATTGCCGTCAAAGTAGACACAAACTTAACCTCGCGATCGACCTATGTAAACATGACGGCGGCGGGCGCTTGCGATCATGTTCCCATCTGTTTTGACCTCCATTGGATACAATAATATGTTGAGGGGGGGGGGCTCTGCCCCCCCCCCCCCCCATGACATATTGTCATCATCATATATATTGCCAGCAGGGGGCA
Source organism: Paralithodes platypus (assembly GCA_032716605.1). Lineage (NCBI taxonomy): Eukaryota > Metazoa > Arthropoda > Malacostraca > Decapoda > Lithodidae > Paralithodes > Paralithodes platypus. The sequence continues at coordinate 123,065,500 of CM064487.1, forward strand.
AATAACAAAACAAAAAAAATCGCTGTTAAAATAGACGCAAACTTAACCGTGGCGATCGACCTATGTAAACATGACGACCGTACGCCCGGACACTACATCCATCCCCAAAACTGTGGTGGTGTATGGGGAGTTACCAGTTCTTGCGAGTTGCCAGCTGGGCCGTTCATGTGCGTGGTTGTACACCCAGCAGGCTGACTCACCCCTCCCTACCAGTCTCTCTGACGGACTCACGGTCGTTTCGGCTCAGGCTTATTTCCTCTCTGGTTATTCGGAGCCTTCTCTACCCTGACGATGAAGTAATTTTTAAGTCTGTGAAAATAGATTAGCCTAAACTGAACAAAATGCGGAAATACACTTGGACTGCCAGGGTAAGTGAGGTACAGTTGGTCAAAGTTCCAGCTGACCCACTCTCGCTCTGGGGCTCGCAGAATTAGCTGGCAATGCTGGTGTAGTGGTGCAGGGATACCACTTGCCATTAATGTGTTACTTGTGTCTGTCCTGTATATTACTGCAAATTAGACTATGTAATGTTCACGTTGTGAAGACTAAATGCTCCTTCATTAAGCAGCCACCAATAAAACAGAAATATGTATTCTTATAAAATCGAGTAAAGTATGTTGTGGCAGCCAGCAGGTTTTATATGCGTTGCCAATCAGTGGATATAATAACTTGAATATTTATGCAAATCTACAAACTTTTGGTGAATGTTCGGGATCATACATAGCGATGTATGCATTTTTATTTGAGATAGGCTTACTTTCCCTTGTTTAGTATATGTTCTAACAATGATATAGCCAAAATCAGATCTACCAATCCCAATCTTTGTAAGACACACCTCCTTCCTACACCAGTATTGCCAGATAATTCTGCGAGCCCTAGAGCGAGGGTGGGTCAGCTGGAACTTTGACCAACTGTACCTTTATTATCTTACTGATTATGGACATTACAGTAAGCCCTCTCTACGTCAGACCTCTAAATGTTGGAAACCCGTATTTGCCGGATCGGCATCGGCATTGGCCTGTTGGACAAGTCCTCTCAGTTGCCGGACCTTTCCGATATTGTTCCGACAGTCTCTTAACAGCATCGGAAGATACTCTCAGTTTTCGGATAAATAAGGGCAAATATCCGTCATAACCGTCCAATGTACGTCGTCTGATATTTCGTATGTTCCCGAGATGTGTCCGACAGATTTGGAGCTGTGGAGCTGGTGGGCAAGTTTTGTGGTCTAGGAGATACCATCTCTGCCGGTGGTGGGGCCGAGGCTGCCACTGTCGCCAGAATTAGATGTGGCTGGGGAAAGTTCAGAGAACTGCTGCCAATTCTGACCATGAAAAGAATGCCTCCTCTCCTGAAGGGAAAGGTGTACAGTATTCCTCATGTGTTAGAAGTGCAATGGCGTATGCCTCAGAAACATGGGCCGTTAAAGTAGAGGATGTCAACAGAATGGAACGTAATGAGATGAGAATGGCGAGATGGAAGTGTGGGGCCAAACTGCAGGATAGAATAATTAATTAATGATGAGCTGAGGAGACGCTTAGGTATAAAGAATATTAGCGAGGAGATGCGTACAAGTAGACTGGAATGGTATGGGCATATGGAGAGAATGAATGAACAAAATTGGGTGAAAAGATGCAGGTCTGTGATTCTGGAGGGAGCTGCACCAAGGGGTGGACCGAGGAAGACCTGGGATCGGACTATACGTGCCGATCTCGAATAAAAAAACTTGACAAGTGAAGCAGCCCTTAACAGGGTTGCCTGGAACGCCACCATTAGGACAAGAGACTGAAACTGCACGTATGTGTGGAGATAATAAATAATCTATCTATCTATCTATCTATCTATCTATTGCCTGACGCCGTGATCCCCGAAGGGGTGGCCACGAACGAACCTCCCCCATGCACCTCTGTCCCCAGTCAGTCGACGCCCCTCCCCCCAACCAGCACCGCCTTCGTTCATGTAGTTCCTCACTCCATCCTTCCACCTCATATTCGGTCTACCTCTCCCTCTCTGTCCCTCCACCTCGCTCTCGTACACCCTCTTAGTCATTCTCTCGCTTTCCATACGTTCCATATGGCCGAACCATCTCAAGTTGTTCCTTTTCACACTTTCCAGCACATCTACCTCCACACCACACCTCCTTCTTACTTCCTCATTAGTCTGTCTATCCCTCCATGTAACTCCGCATGCACTCCTTAAGTAATTCATTTCCACTGCTCTCACTCTTGGTCTGAGTCTCTCAACCAACGTCCATGCTTCGCTTCCGTAAGTCAGTGTCGGGATTACCACACTGTCATGCAAGGACTTCTTCACTTCCATACTGACCACCCTATTTCTTGTTACTGCTTTTAGCATTCCTACAACCCTCTTCCCCTGTTGTACCCTCTCCCGCACCTCTTCATCCATAGTCCCATCTTTACTCAACACAATGCCCAGATACTTAAAAGAGTTGACGATCTCCATAGCCTGACCGTTCAGCTTCACCTCACACTCTGTGACTTCACCCTTTCGAAGACCATAACCTTGCTCTTCCCCGTATTTACCTTCAAATTCCGTTTTTCGCACACTGTTCCAAACTCATTTACCAGACCCTGCAACTCCCATTCATTATCACTCATCAGAACTGTATCATCCGCAAACAGCAGTATACAGTAGGTAGCTTCCACTCAATTCCCTCCCTTTTCAGCGATACACCAACATCCACTGCTCTTGATAGGATTTCTTTCATGACTCCATCCATATATACAGTAAACATCCACGGGGACATCACACACCCCTGTTTCAAACCAACATTCAGGTCAAAGAACTCGCTCTGCTCACTCTCCACACGTACTGCCGCCTTTGCACCCTCATACATGCTCTTCACTGCTTTCAGCAACTTGCCCTCTACTCCGTATATTCTAAGTACTTTCCACAAACCTTCTCTATCCACTCTGTCATAGGCTTTCTCCAAGTCCATAAAGGCAACATACACCTTTTGTTTCTTCTCCAGATACTTCTCCACAACACAATTCAGGGTAAAAATCTGATCTACACATCCTCTTCCCTTCCTAAAACCTCCCTGCTCGTCGCCTATCCATTTCTCCGTTCCCACTCTCACTCTCTCAATCACTAACCAACCTACTGTATACCTTCCCTACTACGCTTAGAAGACATATTCCTCGGTGGTTACCACACACTCCTCTTTCCCCTTTGCCCTTATATAGGGGGACTATTATGCCAGTCTTCCAGTCATCGGGTGCACTCCCCTTATTATTATTATTATAATAATAATAATAATAATTATATTTATTCAGTTAGCAATTTACAGAGTTGGTACCACATACTATGTTACAAATATGACATGTACCAGCTTTGCATAATTCCAACTAAGGATAGCCCAATAAGGCCGTTAGGCGTACAGTATTTCCATTGGGGTCCTTGTGGGATTAGGTTAGCTGGGGAAAAGGGGAGGATAAAAGAAATAGATACTTTAGAGAAAGTATTTCTAGGGGGTTATTTTAAGATACCTTACATCCTATGGTAAATATCAGTAATCCGTAACCAGTAATCATTTCAGTTTGGTTTGCCTATCTCTTATGTCGTATTTAGTAGTAGACATAAGCTTGGTGCTCCCTTCTCGCAGCTGTCCGGTTCAGGTGTTCCTTTAGGCTACGTCTGAAGGAATACAGTGTTCTCTTTTCACGGACTGACTGGGGTAGGTCGTTCCAGTCTTTGATGGCAGTGAAGAAGAATGTTTCCTTACCCTGTCCTTAGATTCTCGGGACCTTAAAATTAAACATCCTGTTTCTTGTATTATGTCCACTCCTCTCATTTGCTTTAACAAAATCACTCTTAAGATACTCTGGAGCTCTGTCATAGAAAATTTTGAAGGCATTAGTGAGCCTGATTTGTTTGGCCCTGTCAGAGACATTGAGCATACCTAGTGACTGAAGTTGTTCCTGGCCAACATGTGATCTGGGTCCTAGGTTCAGCATGAACCTAACCATTTTATTTTGAGTGACTTGAAGTTTGTGCTGTGCTGATTTAGATGATGCAGAGTACCAGGATGACTCAGAATAGTCAAAATGACATTGAACAAGCGCTTGGCAAAGGGTCTTTTTGGTCGCCGCATCCCACCTGTCTATACAGGTATTTTATACGTGCTCTACACTTACACAGGATAGATTCCAAAATTGTTTCACCTGACAAACTCGAGTCCAGTTTTAGTCCGAGATATTTAACTTGTGACACTGTTGCTATAGGAATATCATTACAGTTGACCGAGAAGCCCACAATGGTTTTCAGTTTGCGTTTTGTCCCACACAAGATGGCTTCCGTCTTGCCCAGGTGAAGAGATAGTCTATTGTCCACTAGCCATTCACTACATGATTCTAGTTCTTTGGAAAGTGAAGCGGCAATACTTATTGGGTCTTTTCCTGAAACCAGAAGCACGCTGTCGTCATCATACAGTAATAATTTACACAAGACGCTCAGTTCCATGTCGTTCACATAACGGAGAAAGAGTAAGGGACCAAGGATGCTTCCCTGCGGGACCCCACAGTTAATTGGCATAGGATCAGATATATTATCATCAATTTTGACTCTTTGTGTTCTACCACTAAGATAAGATTTAAACCAGTTCACAGACCCAATGCCCATTGCTTGTAGTTTATTACATAGGATATCATGGTCTACTGTGTCAAACGCTTTTTGTAGATCAAGAAGAATCTTACCGGTGTAATTACCTTTAGACATTTCTTTACGAATGTGATCTGTTAAGTGGATGAGACAGGAGTCAGTCGAGTACATGCATCTGAAACCTGATTGAAACTTATAAAATAGATCATTTTCTTTGAGGTAGTGTTCAATTTGGGTGTATACCGCTCTTTCAAGGATTTTAGATACAATACATAATATGCTAACTGGTCTGTAGTTGCCAACTTCTAGTTTATTTCCTTTCTTGAATAGAGGGGTTACAATAGCTTCCTTCAGTTCAGCAGGTACAGTGTTGGTGTTAATTGACAGGTTGATGATGTGGGTTAGGGGACCTGCTATACCAATGGCTCCATCTACTAGAAATTTGGCAGGAATTTTGTCTGGTCCTGTGCTTTTATGTACATTTAGGTTAGAGAGCTCATCAAAAGTGTATTTTGGTGTAACATTTTGCAATCCAAATGTGTTCGGGTGTATGCCTTTATCTCTGTAGAAATTTCGAAAGGTGGCCGTTGTTGTCGTGTATTTATTGAGAGGTTGCGGTAGGTTCTGTGCAAGTTTGTTTGCTATGGAGCACTCAGTCTTAACATTTTATGTATCTACCGGTATGTATGTACAGTAAACCCGCGCCATCTCGGACCTCTAGAAGTCGGAAACCCGTACTAGTCGGACTGGCTACTGCCTCTCGGACATGCACTTCGGTATTTCGGACATTTCCGTCATCGTTCCGACAGTCTCTGACGTTGTCTGACTTTATTTAAGTATTCGGAAAATGTCCGATATTATATTTTTCAATTCCATTGCATTAGAAATGATTCAAAGATTACAAGAAGTCCAAATAAGACATAGTTATGTTAATGTATAAGGGAGTTACGTAGATGCATTAGAGAGATAGATAGATAGAAAGAGAGAGTTACGGAGGGGGAGTGAGCGATAAACAGGAACTATTATGAGACAGACTTAATTGGTTCTGAAAAGACAAAGGAGACTTTTATATTGACTCTTTTAGAAGGATAATATTGTTGTAGATGCATTAGAGTAGATAGATAGAAAGAGAGAGTTACAGAGGGGGAGTGAGCGATAAACACGAACTATTATGAGACGGACTTAATTGGTTCTGAAAAGACAAAGGAGACTTTTATATTGACTCTTTTTCATGTTATTATTTGTGTGCTAGAAGGATAATATTGTTTTCAATTCCATTGCATTAGAAATGATTCAAAGATTACAAAAAGTCCAAATAAGACATAGTTATGTTAATGTATAAGGGAGTTACGTAGATGCATTAGAGAGATAGATAGATAGAAAGAGAGAGTTACAGAGGGGGAGTGAGCGATAAACACAAACTATTATGAGACGGACTTAATTGGTTCTGAAAAGACAAGATAGATAGAAAGAGTTGCAGAAGGGGAAGTGAGCGATAAACACAACTATTATTATGTTCCTTCCAACAACCAACAATACTCCTAAAATCGATTAATGAAATTTACAAACACATGTGGCAGTCCGTGGACTCGAACCCAGGATGCTCACACCGAAAATCAACACCTTATACATCGCACCACGAAGACAGTTAAAGGTTGGTGGACACTGCCTACGATTTATTATGCAAATTCGAATCCTGCATATCAATCTAAGCATGTACACACATCCCAACTGCAACTCACGTAGGCTATGCATATGTGAATGGAAAGAGCAATTAATGGGGCCTTAACCACTTAGGGAAGTCCTCTCGATAAATTACTCCTGAACCAATATAAATTATTATGTTCCTTCCAACAACCAACAATACTCCTAAAATCGATTAATGAAATTTACAAACACATGTGGCAGTCCGTGGACTCGAACCCAGGATGCTCACACCGAAAATCAACACCTTATACATCGCACCACGAAGACAGTTAAAGGTTGGTGTACACTGCCTACGATTTATTATGCAAATTCGAATCCTGCATATCAATCTAAGCATGTACACACATCCCAACTGCAACTCACGTAGGCTATGCATTATGAGACGGACTTAATTGGTTCTGAAAAGACAAAGGAGACATTTTTATTGACTCTTTTTCATGTTATTATTTGTGTGCTAGAAGGATAATATTGTTTTCAATTCCATCGCATTAGAAATTATTTATAGATTACAAAAAGTCCAAATAAGACATAGTTATGTTAATGTATAAGGGAGTTAGTTAGATGCATTAGAGAGATAAATAGATAGAGAGAGAGTGGCTAGGGGCGAGCGAGCGATAAAATACTAACATATACGAGACGGACTTATGTTTCTGAAAGACAAAGGAGACATTTTTATTTACTCTCTTTTTCATCTTATTATTTATGTGTTAGAAGGGTAATATTGTTTTCAATTCCATCGTATTAGAATTGATTCATAGATTAAAAAAATACCAAATAAGACATAGTTATATATATGTATAAGGGAGATAGATGCATTAAATAGATATATACAAAAAAAAAAAAAAAAAAATCTCTGGTGACGCGGACTTTCCTCTTCTAATTCGGAATTTTCCATCTCTTAAGTCGGACATAAGTCGGACTTCGGACATCTCGGATTTTCGGTCATCTCGGACTGGGTCTCCCCCCAATTAGTCCGAGATAGCGAGGGTTTACTGTATATACATAATTACAGTACCGGGTAGCCTACATTATATACCCAGGCACATACCCCATAGTTGGGGGTGACCGATTTGAGACAGAGCCTGAACAGAAATAATATTTTAAAGTTCCAATTCTTAGGGTCCGGGACGAATGCTAGACTACTCGGCCCACGGGACAGCTCGGCCCAGTAAAAACGAGACAGCTCGGCCCCGTGTTAATTACGAGACAACTAGTAATTAACCTAACCTAACCTAACCTAACCTACACATTATGAATTGAGATAACTAGCCTATGACATAATTATACAATAAACAAACATTTCGCCCACATTACACACATGCCATAAACCCTCCACTTAGCTCTCCCCATCCTATATCCTGACTGGTCTCGTCAAATTGCCCCATGTAGCAAAACATGGGGCCGAGCTGTCTCAAATAATGGGCCGAGTTGTCTCGCCGTCGTGGCCGAGTTGTCCAAAAGTGGGCCGAGCTGTCCGAGCCGAGTTGTCCCATGAGCCGAGTCGTCCAGTCACCGTCCGGGACCACTCTCGCATTCCCTCACCCCTTTCTCTGTCTCGTCTAGTAGGTGAATTTTAAAAGCTAAGCAAAGTAAAAACTTTTTAATAAATTTTGAAAATGAAAATTTTAAAATTGTTCACCCACAATATTTTTATGTAGTGCAGTATGGTGATATACAGTATAGAAGTGAATTTTGGAAGTTTAGACTGAAAATTAGTAATAACGCTGTGAGTGTATTATTGGAAATTACCTTGCTGGTAGTGGTGTTTGTAGGCCAAAATATTGTTTACCTTTCATAAAACCCAGTTTGGTGCCTTTTCCTATGAGAGCTTCAGCACCATTGATTTTGAATAATAATACAGTAGTTATAATAATCTAACCTAATCTATGTTTAGGATAGATTAGAATAAAATAACCTTACCTAACCTATAATCTATTTTTTCCAGCAGATTCAGCTGGTGGTAAATTGCCATGCCCCCATCTTGATAACTCTGCTATTACAGTATACAGATTTTGTTTCCAAATAAGCTGTGAATAATGAAAACTTGGCTTGAACATGAAGCAAAGACATACCGTAATGTAGAAGTTTTATAATTTTCCATTAAATAATTAAAAATCTGTTTCTCTGTTGCTAAGAGATTCATTCTAAATCATGCTCTTAGGAAGAACATAAACATCAATAGTTAAGAAAGTGATGCCTAAAAACAAAAAACAAATTAAAATACCGAAAATACAACCTGAAATAGACTTACAGTAGAAAGAAAATAATACCGGTAATTATTTATGAATATAAAAGAACTCACATTGCACTTAATATATACCAATCTATTGTCCAATAAATAGTTAATTTAAATGAATATACAGTACTGTATATCACAAAATGAAGCTTGGATAGTTAGTGCTCTCATTGCCTATACAGTACTGTACAGTGCTGTAGTTTAGGAACTGTTTCACATAATGTACAGTACTGTACTTTGCTTATGGTAACTAATTTATGCATTGATTCTGTTGCAGAGTGAAACTATGAAGGAACTGTTGACATTATTGAGAGACTGCAGGATGTGCTCAACTCACAGGAGGAGAAGAAACAGGTACAGTGCATCATTTCATTTAGCCTATTATTTATCATAATGGTAGAGTTGTTGACATACATTTCTGGACACTATGGAGGTCAGTTATCAACTCTGTGTAAGCAGAGTGGTATCCCCCCCCCCCCCGTATTGTGGGATACCACCGGCAAAAATGTCTGTCGTCGTCGTCGTCGTCGTCCATCTGTCCCGAAACTCCTCCTAGACCGTTTGACTGATTTTCACCAAATTTCACACGAACATTCAATAGGTGAATGGGACGGTCAGTCAAAAAAGAAATCTTTTTGGTGGGCAGAATGTAGAGTTCGGGCGTACCGCCAGCCTTCTTTACACTACACGGAGCGGCGGCGGACGCTTGCCGTCATGTTCCCGTCTATTTTGACTGCCTTTCGATACAATAATATGTTGAGGGGGAACTTTGACCCCCCTCCCCCCCCCCCATGAAAATTGTCATCATCATATATATTTACTCAGTGTCCTCAACTTAAATGCTTCTTCTGAAATCACTGTGTTGGGTGATTTTAATGTCCATAATGTTGAATGGCTCACTCATTCAGCCAGGACTGATGATGCTGGTCTTGAATGTGAGCTATTTGCAGACTCATTTAATCTCACTCAACTAGTCAACCAACCCACCCGTGTACCAGATAATCCTAATCATAATTCCCACCTACTGGACTTATTTTTAACAACCAATTAAGAAAATTATGATGTTACAGTGAGGTCCCCGCTTGGATCTTCTGATCACTGTCTGATACAGGCCACCTGTCTATTACCTACCACACCTTCCCACTCTGAACCTGTTTTGGTGACTAAATGGCATTACGATAGGGCAGACTGGGAGGGTCTTCAAGGTTTCTTTATTGATATTCCCTGGACCTCTTTCTTTTCTAATGATGCACACTCCACCTTGAGCCACATACAAGATTTTGTAAAAATTGGAATGGAAACTTTTATTCCTTATCAAAAGTACAGTAAAAGATCTAATTCACCTAAATGGTTTGACCATAATTGTGCTAGAGTAACTGAACAAAAAGCAATAGCCTACAATGCATACACAAGATAAAAACTCATGAAGCCTTTAATTACTTTAGAAACATCAGAAATCATGCCAAAACTGTATTAAACCTAACTAAATCAAACTTTCTCCACAAGCAGGCAAATAAACTTCTAAATAATCCAAATGATAACAAAATATTTTGGTCTACTCTTAACTCATTTAAATCCAACTTCACTACTGCTTCATCCATTCCACCATTAAAATCTCCGACTGGCAATCTTGTAAGTGACCCACGAGGTAAAGCTAACCTTCTTGCGGATATTTTCTCCAGCAACTCAACCTTAGATGAAATAAATCAAGATGTCCCTGTACTTAATTTTAATTCGCCTGAAATTCCCTCACTTAAGATCCACACCAGACATGTCAAAACTATTTTGCAGAATCTCTCAGTAGATAAGGCTCCTGGTCCAGATGAAATTCCTCCAATAGTACTTAAGAATTGCTCCTTGGTGCTCGCTCCTGTATTGGCAAAAATTTTCCGTCTGTGTACTCATACCTCATGCTTCCCAGTACCCTGGAAAGAAGCAAACATCCATCCAGTTCCTAAAAAAGGTGCCTCTTCAGATTCATCAAACTACAGACCAATAGCTATAACTTCCACTCTTGGTAAAGTCTTTGAAATTATATTAAATAATCACATAATTAAGCATCTTGAGAATAATAAATTAATCAGTGATAGGCAATATGGTTTTAGACGATGTCGATCAACTGCAGACATGCTTTGCCTTCTTACGCATCAAATCAACCAAGCTACAGACCAACATGGTGAAACACATACAATAGCACTGGATATATCAAAGGCATTTGATAGAGTCTGGCATCAATCCTTATTGTCGAAGATGTCACACTACGGCCTTGCATCATTAGTTCCACTAATTTCTTCTTATCTTCATAACAGAAAAATATGTGTAATGGTAGATGGCCTTTATTCTCAATTTCACTCAATAAATGCTGGTGTTCCCCAGGGATCAGTTTTGGCCCCAATTCTGTTCCTCATTCATATCAATGATCTCATATCTACCACTCATAATCCAAAACATTCCTACGCAGATGACTCAACACTCCACAGTTCCTTCACATTTACCAATTCTTTCACCCAACCCGATCTTATAAATTCAAAAATAAACACTGCAATTTCTCTGAACCAGGACCTTTCTAGAATTAATGGATGGGGACAAAAGAATCTAGTTTCCTTTAATGCACAGAAAACCAAATACATTCAATTTTCTAACCGACAGAATCTCACTGACTCCCATATATTTTTTAATGATGTAAATATTCCCACTTCCCCTAGTATTGACATTCTCGGTGTAACATTAACTACTAACTTGAGCTGGACACATTATGTTAGAATCATTGCTAAGAATGCCTCTAAAAAACTGGGACTCCTGTACAGAGTTCGAGAATTCTTCACTGACGAGCAGTTGGCCGTGATATATAAAAGTCATGTGCGTTCTCAGATGGATTACTGTTCACCTCTGTGGGGTGGAAGTGGAGTGGTTGCATTGAGGCAGTTGGACAAAATTCAAAATAAAGCTATTAGATTAATCAATAACCCTGCAATCACACAGGACCTTCCTACATTATCCATACGAAGAAACGTTGCATCCCTTGCATTATTCTACAGATATTTTCACAGCAATTGTTCCGAGGAACTTGCTTCAATTGTGCCGCCTCTCCACATCTTTCCCCGTAGAACTAGGGCAGCTGAGAGCGCCCATGAATTTACACTTTCTCCTCCACAATGCAGAACTTCTGCTTATCAGAATTCATTTATCCCCAGAGCTACTACTCTTTGGAATTAACTTCCCTCGAATTGCTTTCCACAAACTTACAATCTACAAATGTTTAAATCCAGTTGTTACAAACATTTTATGAATGGAGGATGCCTTTAGGCACATGGACCTTTTTGTTTTATCTGTGTTTTTCCTTCCTCCGTTCATTGTCTCTTAAAAAAAAAAAAAAAAAAAATTGCCAGCACGGGGCAAATAACCGAAAAAATCTTCGTCAAAATAGATGCGAAGTTAACCACGGCGATCGACATAAGTAAACATTACGGTGGCGAACGCTTGCGATCATGTTCCCGTCTATTTTGAATGCCATTGGATACATAAAGCCCCCCCCCCATGACATATTGTCATCATCATATACTGTATATTGCCAGCAGGGGGCAGGGGGCAAAAATGAGAGCAGTGGAAATGAATTACTTAAGAAGTGTGTGCAGAGTTACATGGAGGGATAGACAGACTAATGAGGAAGTAAGAAGGAGGTGTGGTGTGGAGGTAGATGTGCTGGAAAGTGTGAAAAGGAACAACTTGAGATATTTCGGCCATATGGAACGTATGGAAAGCGAGAGAATGACTAAGAGGGTGTACGAGAGCGAGGTGGAAGGACAGAGATGAAGAGGTAGACCGATAGAGAGGTGGAAGGATGGAGTGAGGAAGTATATGAACGAAGGCGGTGCTGGTTGGGGGGAGGGGCGTCGACGGACTGGGGACAGAGGTGCATGGGGGCGGTTCGTTCGTGGCCACCCCTTCAGGGATCACGGCGTCAGGCAATAGATAGATAGATAGATAGGGGGCAAATAACCGAACAAATCGCTGTCAAAATAGACTTAACCGCGGCGATCGACCTATGTAAACATGACGACCGTACGCCCGGACACTCTACATCCATCCCAATGATTTTTTGAATTTGTGCAATAGTTTTGTGTGCCCCGCAGGAGGGCAAACATTCTTATGTGGCAGCAATGATGATGGTGTTTTGTGTGTGAAGTGATGATAATTATGATTTTGGTATTTGTAGTGATGGTGTTGGTATTTGTGATAGTATTTGTCATGGTAGTGATGAACTGTAGTGGTGATGCTATTGTGTCTTGAGTGTAGTAATGATAGTTGTGGTGATTATGGTAGCAGTTATGATATTGCCAGTAGTGATGATGATGGTTATTATGGTAGTGAGGGCAGTCGTGATTGTGATAGTGGTCGTGATAGTAGCAGTGATGATGGTAGTAGTAGAACTGCCATGCAAAAAACTGAAGTACCTGAACAGAAAACAAATACAGTACATCAAAAAATATTTTATTCTATTAGTGATGTTCTCAAAGACTACCAGCCTTATAGGACAAATACATTTATCTTGAGAAAAAAAAAATCGATTTTCGGGGTATCTCTTAGCTCAAACCTAAGAAAGCTATTTTTTTCACAGCTCAATTTTTCCTACTTCTCTAACTCAGATCCTTTTTCTATTGTTACAAATGGAAAGAGCATGCCTTGAACTCTACTCCTGCATGGTTTCATGACTCTTGCATGTACGAGTGCTCGGGAAAGTGGGTGCGTCCCCATTGGTCCATGATAAAGTCCAAAACCAATGGAGACGCATTTTTTTCAAACTGGGTTTAGAAGGCCATAAACCGCATGCTTGGCAATCCCCAATCTCGCCCCACCTCCTGCTGTATTTATGGTTGAGTTTCCCTTGACTGTGGTGGAGCTTCCTTTATCTAATTCCAAGCCTGACACGGCCCAGTGGAGACGCACGTGTGGGGGCCATAAAGAGACGCGCGTCTGGTTGGGGAGGTGGTGTGCGTCTCCTATGGTTTAGTGTTGTTTATCAAAGTTATCAGCCCTATTTATACTATTTTTCTCATTTTTCAGTTGCATGAATATTGAATGAATAGTGCATGAACTATCTACTATAAATACAAACAAACAGAATTGGAAAATAGAAATATATAGTGCATGAACAATCTAATAAAGACTAACAGAAATAGAAACAGTAAACAGACAAAACAATGGTTTCTAGGCTAAAACCTGGAGACGGGTACTGTCAAGCAATTGAAGCTGCAATTGAAGACCACAAACAGTGAGTGCATGTTTTTAGTATCTGCTTTTGATGTTTTGGTGTTAAATGCTGTAGTGGAAAGTAGTAGGCCCTATGTCACGGTTGCAGATCTTAGCAAGTACTGTATTGCTTTTACATGAGAAATAATTATGAATTTTCACATTATCCCACACATTACCTTTTCACACGTTGGGACCTACCTCTTAACCCCTTCTGTACCGTCTACAGTACATAATTTTGATTATATTCTGGCTACTACTAATCTATTTTATTCGGTTTAGAAAGGATCTCTAGCAATCATTAAGGCTTCGAACTAGCTCAATCAACCCTTTTAACTACCACAGATCCTTCCTAAGCTGCATAAAATCATCTAAATATAGCTAGAATATAATATAACAGCTGTCACTGGTACAGAAAAGGTTAACAAACCATTGTTAATATCCACACCAAGACCAGGTAAGGATGACTGGATCGGAGTGAAAGTAGAAAAGCAGAAGGTATCAGGAAGGGGGAGGGTCCAGAAGCCATCTTTCAAAGTATATATTTGAAGAATACATTCTACTGACAGTGTGGGAATGACAGTGTCCTTTGCAAAGGAGAAGGGCAAGGGGTTCTTTTATTTTCCTGACGTGGAGGACCTGTCATACCCACTACCCAGTGCTCCGGAGTGAAGTGGTGGTCCTCGACTCTTGCAAACCTCTAGTTCAGAACTGCCTGCCTGGATTCCTATTTCCAAGTGCGATAATGACCTCCATCACAGCATATTTTAGTAAATAAACTTGGCATAAACAGTCTACATGTCCCCCTCCTTAACCCATTCTGTACCTACCTACCTAAGTTGAGTTCGCCCGGCGACGTCTTTATTATTTGATTTAGCCTAAGCTACATTTAGACTATTGTATACAGCTTAAAAAGGACGTATGCCAATTAAATGGCTACAGACTATCTCAATTAATCCTTTTAGCTACTAGACATCCTTCCTAAGCTTCATAAAATCGTCTAGCCTAAATGCAACTGAAATAAACACAAACAGACGTCGCCGGTACTGAAGGGGTTAATTAAACTATTTCCCCCTCCTTTACTGTATGTCTCCCTGTAACCTTATATTATATCAATATACAGTACTGTACTGTATTTTCACTATGAGGCCTAAAAGGAAAGAACAGCTTTATTTTATTTTACTGTAGTGATGATGACTAATAAAGTGTGCAAAAACTTTCACAATTTATTTTCTCTATAGATGTACAATGTAGGCCCCCTATCAGCATGCTACTACTTTAATTTAAGCTAGAAGCATTAGTGGTATAAATATTATCTACTAAATAATCAAATTACCCATATATTTAAAAAAAAAAACAGACATGCGTCTGCACTGGACTAGGGTGCGTCTACTTAGGGATCATAGGTCATAAGGAGACGCACTTGATATTGGACCTCTTATCTCAGAAAATACTTGAAATACTATCAAAAATTGACATATCCATCAAAAGAATAACCATTTTGGTAATACAGTACAGTATATAAAACGAGTTTCAAGTTAAACAAATGAACAAGCTTGACGCACTTATTATTTTCTTGAAAACTTTTACACTTTTTGCGTCTGCATTGGTACCCGTACCCTACTCCCACAAACTCACCCTGGCTGTATTTATCCAGCAGCATAAAGCTTTCCTGGGGTTACAACAGTGTTTAGGCCTTATATGCAGTAATGAATAGTACAGTAGTACAGTAGTGCTGATGATAGTAATGGTGATAGTGACTAGTATTGTAGTGATGATGGTGACCCATCGCAGAGTTGGCTATGCCGTTTTGGGCAAAACGGCACGTCTACTTTATTATTATTATGTAAAACTTGCAAAATAAACAAACCAAAACAGGGACGACACAATATCACACAATGGCAAACTATACCCTATTGATTAACTTGTAGTCCCAGAGTCGCAAAAATCAAAATGATGTACTGTCGATCCTCCGCTTATGCGAGAATTTAGGCGACATGAGACCTCGTGTTAAAGGAATTAGCGTAATTGGAACAACATACCTTATGGTATTAATTACTTTTGGGTGGCACCCGCCTCCTGACCCTCTTATTTACATCATCTATTTATGTTTCCTGGGACAAATTTAAGTGGTTATAAACTATCTATCTATCTATCTATTGCCTGACGCCGTGATCCCCGAAGGGGTGGCCACGAACGAACCGCCCCCATGCACCTCTGTCCCCAGTCAGTCGACGCCCCTCCCCCCAACCAGCACTGCCTTCGTTCATGTAGTTCCTCACTCCATCCTTCCACCTCATATTCGGTCTACCTCTCCCTCTCTGTCCCTCCACCTCGCTCTCGTACACCCTCTTAGTCATTCTCTCGCTTTCCATACGTTCCATATGGCCGAACCATCTCAAGTTGTTCCTTTTCACACTTTCCAGCACATCTACCTCCACACCACACCTCCTTCTTACTTCCTCATTAGTCTGTCTATCCCTCCATGTAACTCCGCACGCACTCCTTAAGTAATTCATTTCCACTGCTCTCACTCTTGGTCTGAGTCTCTCAACCAACGTCCATGCTTCGCTTCCGTAAGTCAGTGTCGGGATTACCACACTGTCATGCAAGGACTTCTTCACTTCCATACTGACCACCCTATTTCTTGTTACTGCTTTTAGCGTTCCTACAACCCTCTTCCCCTGTTGTACCCTCTCCCACACCTCTTCATCCATAGTCCCATCTTTACTCAACACACTGCCCAGATACTTAAAAGAGTTGACGATCTCCATAGCCTGACCGTTCAGCTTCACCTCACACTCTGTGACTTCACCCCTTTCGAAGACCATAACCTTGCTCTTCCCCGTATTTACCTTCAAATTCCGTTTTTCGCACACTGTTCCAAACTCATTTACCAGACCCTGCAACTCCCATTCATTATCACTCATCAGAACTGTATCATCCGCAAACAGCAGTATAGGTAGCTTCCACTCAATTCCCTCCCTTTTCAGCGATACACCAACATCCACTGCTCTTGATAGTATTTCTTTCATAACTCCATCCATATATACAGTAAACAACCACGGGGATATCACACACCCTGTTTCAAACCAACATTCAGGTCAAAGAACTCGCTCTGCTCACTCTCCACACGTACTGCCGCCTTTGCACCCTCATACATGCTCTTCACTGCTTTCAGCAACTTGCCCTCTACTCCGTATATTCTAAGTACTTTCCACAAACCTTCTCTATCCACTCTGTCATAGGCCTTCTCCAAGTCCATAAAGGCAACATACACCTTTTGTTTCTTCTCCAGATACTTCTCCACAACACAATTCAGGGTAAAAATCTGATCTACACATCCTCTTCCCTTCCTAAAACCTCCCTGCTCGTCGCCTATCCATTTCTCCGTTCTCACTCTCACTCTCTCAATCACTACCCTACTGTATACCTTCCCTACTACGCTTAGAAGACATATTCCTCGGTGGTTACCACACACTCTTCCCCTTTGCCCTTATATAGGGGGACTATTATGCCAGTCTTCCAGTCATCGGGTGCACTCCCCTTCTCCCATGCTAGTTTGCACATTTTCCATACCCATTCTATCACTATCTCACCACCATACCTCAACATTTCCCCACACACTCCATCTGTTCCTGGTGCTTTCCCCAACTTCACTCTTTTCATGGCTTCCCACACTTCTGACCTCCTGATCCCCACCTCCTCCTCCACTACTTCTCTTCTTCTCCCTCCCATACCATATCCAGCTATGTTTGCTGGCTCTTCATTCCTTTCATTTAGCAACTCACTGAAGTACTCCCTCCATCTTTCGACTCTCTCTTGGTTATAAACATACAGTATTAACATCCTAACAGTTAAACAAAATGGAAAATGAATTAAAGGATGTCATATTCAGCTCAAATAAAGCGTACCTGTTATATGCTTTTTTATGGGCGTTCAAGAGCCCTTCCGTGGTGAGAGGGTTAAAGAGGGGTTCCGAAGCATGGCGAGGCGACGAAGGTGCCCCGGCCCCAACACGGTTCTTAATATATTTTCCGTTCACAGGTATGGGCAAGGCATCTTTCCTTGCCAATCATCTCGTCACGTTAATGAGGAGGGGGGGTGGGGGAGAGAGGGTGTCAATTAAGGGCAGAGAAAACCTTGGTACCTTTAATGCTTCCAAAACCCAATTTCTCCATCTATCTACCCGTAAGGAACTCCCAGCGGACTATCCCTTATTCTTCAACAATACAAAAATCAATCCTTCATCTTCTCTCAATATTCTTGGTGTCTCTTTTTCTTCTGCTCTCAGTTGGAAGGACCATATTACCAGTCTTGCTAAGGCAGCCTCCCAAAAGCTGGGTGTGCTCAACCGCCTTAGGGGGTTCTTTTCCCCTGAACAGCTTCTTGCTCTGTACAGGGGCATAGTGCGTCCTTGTATTGAGTATTGTTCACATGTGTGGGGAGGTTCCTCTCACACCACTCCTAGACAAAGTTAAAAGGAAGGCCTTTCGTATCATTAACTCCCGTCCACTCACCAACTCTGCAATCTCTCTCTCTCCGCCGCAATGTTGCATCTCTCGCTATTCTATCGCTACTATAATAATCAGTGTTCCTCAGAGCTTTCCCAGTGTATACCACCTCCTTTACGTAGGGCACGTGGTACCCGTCTTGCAACTCAATCCCACCCCTACTCTGTGCAACTCTCCAACCCAAGAGTGAAACGTTACTCTCAAACTTTCTTCTACTCAACAGCTGAGCTCTGGAACTCTCTCCCAGAATCAGTCTTTCCCTCTTCCTATGACTTAAATTGGTTCAAATTCCGTGTCCAGGCATTTTGGCTCGAACGTCCCTTGATTTTGGCCCTGTCACTCTTTCAACTATGGGGGAGGCACTCGTTATAGGGAGTTCTGCGTTTTGCCTCCCTCAATCACATAGAAAAAAAAAAAAAAATGGAAGCTTCTATGGATTTCCTCCACTTTATAACCCTGATCTGTTTACATGGGACCACCCTCGCATACATGCGTACAAAAACTATGGATCTTTACTTGTATTACATGCTATATAAATCTAACAAACTTTGGAATTGGGATTACTTAGCGAGTTCATCCTAAGTCAAAGTTGCAATGGTGGAAGATACAATTTTCAAGCAGTTAAGTTTGGCATTCTGTTCTGTGGTGGTATATAATCACATATTCACAGCCTCATACACATGCATGTCATTTTACAGTACTGGTACTCCTGTATAGTCGGCAGCAAATGTTTACACATCCTGTATATTGCTAATATTATTTTTATTTATCTCACCACCACACCCCCAATGAAATTAATTAAAGTATATATGATACACCGGGATTCGAACCCGGGTTATCACACACATATTTTTGCCACCTTAACCATTACACCACCAGGACGGTTAAAGGTTTATGCACACGCCTACGACTTATTATCCATTCTCGAATACTGGATATTAATCTAATCATGTTCATATTCCCAACCGCACTATGGTAGCCTACTGTTTAAGTGAGAGGAAAGAATATTCATGGGGCACAGATCATATAGACCGGCCTCTCGAAGAAATATCCCTAAACCTACTAATAATATTATTTTTATTAATCTCACCACCACACCCCCAATGAAATTAATTAAAGTATATATGATACACCGGGATTCGAACCCGGGTTATCACACACATATTTTTGCCACCTTAACCATTACACCACCAGGACGGTTAAAGGTTTATGCACACGCCTACGACTTATTATCCATTCTCGAATACTGGATATTAATCTAATCATGTTCATATTCCCAACCGCACTATGGTAGCCTACTGTTTAAGTGAGAGGAAAGAATATTCTGTTAGACTAACTGTAATGTATTGTTGTCAGATTAACAAAGATGGTGTTGAGCTGTGGTGTGGCAGTGATGGTGTGTTTGTGGGTGGTAGTACCTCTGGTGTTCCACTTCTCGCCTTCAATACAACGCTTCTTCATTTTCCTCAATACAGGTAAGCATCAATTTGTATAAGGATTAGTTAGTACCAGTAACTAGGTTAATTAACTGTCTTCTCTCTCCCTGCCCACCCCAACCCAGCTTCCAGAAGCACATCCATACTCATATCTCTCGCCGTTCCATCCAATCACTCATAGACAACATGCAGCTGCAAGCACGACCTCCTGAAATCTATCCTGAATCCTCCCTTCCTCATAAGGACAGAGTCCACCTGGCCAGGCTGAGATGTGAGCACCATCCAGCTCTTCTGAGCTATCAGCAGAGACTGGATGTCTCCGTCGACGACACCTGCCCAGGATGTAACACAGCACCCCATACCATTGGACACATCCTAGAAGACTGCGTTTCACACATCACTTATACCAACAACATAAGCTACACTCCTTTAGAGCTCTGTGGGAAAGCCCGACCGTGGCCATGGCCTTCCTTAGGGACTCGGGGCTGTTCGGCTAGGCAGCTTAGGGAACGACAACAACAACTAGGTTAATTTTTGTATGCCCTAAGCTTACATTTGTCTGTTTTTTAAGAATATAGGGTATGATGCCCAATGCAGACGACTGGACCCAAGGAGACGCACTTGAAACAAAAAAACTTGCACAGGCACAGGATGAGTACTGTAGATAGATGAATGAATGGTGGGCCAAAATATTCTTTAACTATCACCTAATATGCTCACATAGTACCAGTTTTTAATATTCATATGTTATTGTGTGAGATGAGATAAACTAAAAAAAAAAATCATGTTTTTGCAAATTCCTTACGGAAAACCTAAGAATTTACTTTTTTTTTAAAGTTAAATTTATCACAGTCCCTAATTTGATCCTCTTTTCTGTTTTTGTTAGTTGATAGTGCATGAGTTTAAGTATACCCCTGCATGACCAAGAGGCTTTTACTTGCACGGCTGAAGGGGAGGGAGGGTGCGTCCCCATTTATTTTGAAATCGGACCGGAGTACCCGAGCCCACGTCATTCTAGGTCCACCCCTACGCGCAGCTCCCCCCATGTTCACAGTCCGGCATTTCTTCACCCAGTTCTGATCATCCATTCTCTCCACATATCCAATGGGTCATGGGATGGGACTCGTTAGCCTTGGTTGGCAACCCATCTAGGGGAGACCTTATAATAATTCGTGTGGATGGGACTCGTCAGCCTTGGTCAGCAACCTGTCTAGGGGAGTAAACCTGATACAAATCCGTACTGCTTACCTAAGGGTAAGGCAGGTTAGTGGATGGACTAGCCAAACACCACTGTAGAAAAATAGTGCTAACAAGATACACAGAGGGCCTCGGAGTAGGATGGATCCTAAATTGAGTGGTCAATCATGTAAGTCCTTCAGTAAACTGGCTCGGGTTGTCCCTCTTACAGGGAATAGGTCAGCTTCTGGGCATTCTGTGTATGGCCATCCTGTATCTGCCTGACTATGAAGATAGCATCGGTTGTACCCCTTCTTGGTTTTATGCCAGGAAGGGGTACAACCGATGCTATCTTCATAGTCGGGCAGATACAGGAAAGATACTTACTAAAAGGCAGGGATCTTTACTTTGTGTTTGTAGACCTGGAGAAGGCCTTTGATAGGGTGCCTAGAGATGTTGTGCAGTGGGCTATGAGGAAACTTGGTGTGGAAGAGTGGCTGGTGCGTGTGATAATGAAGATGTATGAGGATTCGCGAAGTGCGGTGAGGGTGAAGGGTGTACTGAGTGATGAGTTCGCAGTCCGTGTTGGAGTCCATCAGGGTTCAGTGTTAAGCCCCCTCCTCTTTATTATGGTCTTGGAGGCACTGTCTAGAGTTTTTAGAGGCGGACTACCGTTGGATCTGTTTTATGCAGACGATTTAGTCCTAATAGCTGACAGTATGCAAGATGCTGAGGCCAAATTCAGAGAGTGGAGAGAGTGCATGGCGAGAAAGGGTTTAAGAGTCAATATTAACAAAACCAAGGTTATGCATTGTAGATTGAGACGAGGCAATGTGGTAAAGAGCGGTGCATACCCATGTGCAGTGTGTGGAAAGGGAGTGGGCGTTAACTTAATTCAATGTAGCATCTGTCGATGTTGGGTACACCATGGGAGTAAGTGCTGTAGTAGAATAAAGGGGCCCCTACCGAAGGATAAGTCAGAAATAGAGAAATTTGAGTGCGTAGTGTGCAAAGGCGAGCTTGTGTTAAGTGATGATCCTGTGGCTGTGAATTTTGGAAATGAGTCTTAGGAGCTGGTGAACAAGTTTTGTTACCTAGGAGATACCATCTCTGCTGGTGGTGGGGCCGAGGCTGCCACTGTTGCTAGAATTAGGTGTGGCTGGGGGAAGTTCAGAGAATTGATGCCAATCCTGACCATGAAAAGAATGCCTCTCCCCCTGAAGGGAAAGGTGTATGCCTCATGTGTTAGAAGTGCAATGACGTATGCCTCAGAAACATGGGCCGTTAAAGTAGAGGATGTCAACAGAATGGAGCATAATGAGATGAGAATGGTGAGATGGAGGTGTGGGGCCAGGCTACAGGATAGAATAACAAATGTTGAGCTGAGGAGACGTTTAGGTATAAAGAGTATTAGCGAAGTGATGCGTACAAGTAGACTGGGATGGTATGGACATGTGGAGAGAATGGATGAACAAAATTGGGTGAAAACATGCAGGTCTGTGATTGTGGAGGGAGCTGCACCAAGGGGTGGACCGAGGAAGACCTGGGATCGGACTATACGCGCCGATCTCGAATCCAAGAACTTGACAAGTGAAGCAGCCCTTAACAGGGTTGCCTGGAACGCCGCCATTAGGACGGGAGACTGAAACTGCACTTATGTGTGGAACACTCAGTCTTAAAATGTTATGTATGTATGTATTAAGGGGAGTAAGGCATTTGGCAATAGATAGATAGATGTCCAAACCAACCAAGTCGGCTTGTGCACATCACTTCACTGACACTCCTAATGCCCAAACGCCTTCTTATTTCCTCACTCGATATCCTGTCCCTGAGATTAACCCTTCCTGCCCGGTTGTCATTTTAAAATGACACCGCGGCAGATGGGCAGGAGCTCGGGTGTCATTTTAAAATCCATAAGCTTGAAAGCATATTAAGTGTGTTTTGAAAGCTGTGCGTCCGGTGCATGTAAACAAAGCCTGTCTTTGCGACATCGCACCTCCGAAAACAAGAAGGAGACGTCGGATCAATGATGTTGTTGTTCCCCAAGCTGCCTGGCCGAAGAGCCCCAAGGCCCCGAGCAAGGCCAAGGCCATAACTGAGCGCCCCCACAGAACCCTCCCTGCCGACCACAATAAAGCCTGGGTGACCGAAGCCACTCCATGGCGGGGAGCTGAGGAGGGTGCGGAAAAGCCCGGGAAACCAAAGCCCCACCCAGGCCCTGTGCCCCTCAGCAATTACGAAGAGAAAGTTGAGGGTCAATGTTGTTGTTGTATGCTATGACGAGATTAGTGTCTGCAAATGTCCGATATTGCTAACATCGCATCGAATCTCTCTCCACGGAAATCGTCATCACAACTGAACCAGTTGACCTAGAGAGCTCTACTCAATGCCAGTTTACAGATATGAAACAGGACTACGTTTTGAGATAGTGCGAATTATCTAGCAGTTAAAGTAACAAAGATACGGCTAGCCTATTACGACGTTTTTCGGCCAGATCGCCCGGATCTCCATAATGTCCTTAGGATGGCGAGCCCGGGCAAGAAGGGTTTAAAAAATAAAATAAAAATAAAAAATAAATAAATAAATCACAGACATCTAGGTTGCCCAGAAGACCCAGACACCCAGGCCCATTTGGGGTCTCCAGCAAGATTCCCAGGTCCCAGACCTCCCGGAGAGGTTCTGGTCTCAACAGGCAAATATGCAGCGAAGCTCTACCACCACAAGCCCACCCACCACATACAGTTTAGGTATACATACATACATACATACCGTACAAACAATTTTAAGACTGAGTGCTCCACACATACGTGCAGTTTCAGTTTCTTGGGTATGTAAGAAGTGATCATCTTCATTTATTGATCCCACCTCAAAAGTCAAGGTTATGCTTACAGTACCGGTAGTCTAGAATCATTGCAATTATCATCTCCGATGCTTTGCTTCCTTCCAGGAAGTTTCTACTAAAGGATGGCCGTGACAGAAATGTGTTCAAGCTACTTGGTACAAGCATACCTCTTTGGCCTGCTCTATTATATATATATCACATATATACTTTCATTTATTTCATTGGAGGTGTTTGGTGTTGTGGTGAAATTAATAAAAATATAGATTATAAAATACAGTATGTACGGTATATTTTGTTCACTCTTCAAACAAAGTAAATTATAACTTCTCACAAATCATAATATATGCTGTACAATGCAGTTACATTCCTGCTCTTCTACACCTAGTTATCCTCCTACATTCTCATCACATGACAATACAGTACAGTACTGTAATGTTATTCTTATTTAGCTGGCAACAAATTTCCATGTCCCAACCTTTATTACTCAACTGTTACAAAGATTTTGAAATTTAATAACATTTTGGTTTGTTTATTTTGCAAGTTTTACAGTATAAATTTAATACAGTACAGTATGTTGTTACCACCTCAACTTTTTTGTTTTACTCACCCTGATAATGGGACACTCAACACAAGATTTACAAATAAATTTGCCATACATATAGAGTGAAATATATTACTAGACTCCTTTTTCTTGTATTACTTTTCAGTGGGTAATAATGTAGAGCTGGACAAACCCCAGGAACTAGGACTTCCTGGGACGCGAACATTCCATCTCATCACTGCTCCAGGGGTGTCAATTGGAGTCTGGTCAGTTCTATGTTTGTTACTCCATAATTCCTACTGTTACATCCAAACCTATTTTCTTATTTATTTTTTGTGTTATCGCTTATACCGCATGGACACCGTTCCATCTCCAAAAACTTGGCTACTGCTATAGAGCAGTTCCAGAGGTTTCTCAATGAAGTTATGTTGTGTATTTATTTATATTGTGTGACAAATAGAGAATTTAGTAAGAACTAAGTAATATTTATTGTACTCTACTGTATGTGATTTATTCTGGTTAATGTGGTATGTGGGTGGCTCCCATCCATCCACTTCTATGTAGATTTATCCTATAATCCATTGCACCTCTGCTTAAAGTGACAATCACAAACTGTTTCCAGTAATAACCCTGGTAACTGTTTAACATCACTGGGTGGTAATCATATTTGGTTTAGGTTTAGGTTCAGGTATGCTCCCCCCTACTACTACTACGCCCCTTGACGAGGTTGGGGGGCTTCGGGGCCGGCGACTGGTCCTTGATGGGGGAGGGTCTGGGGTTTTTCCCTTTCCCTCTCCCCTCGAGCTTTTGTCGTTGGCTTGACTAATTTTGCGTAGTTTTTTATTCCTCTTTCTTTGTTTTTCCCCTTCTGTTCTTATTCTGTCCCATTTGGTTGTCCTCGGGCAGCCTATATCATATGCTTCCCTGGCCTGGATAGGAAGTATGCTCCTGACCTGATTTGTCTTTTCGGTCGCTGATGCAGCCAAGCTGGCTTGATTCCCTTCATCTCGCTGTGATTTATTTTCTACCTTAGTCCTGATCTCTCATTCTTCGCCCTTGATTCGCTCTTTTGGTCATAGAATGCCTCTTTGCTGAAAATTATATCTAATCAGTTGACCAGTTACACATTCCAGAATCACATCTAGGTGGTTGATATTTAGTCTGGGGCGTCAGCATGACTACATGTATATGGCCCCGTATTTGGGAGCAGTGTGCCAATACTCCCACATGGTTCTAGAAGTGGCTAGGTGGTGCTGGAGCCAGGATATTTCACATAACTGCTCTGATGCAGTTGGAAATTCCCTTCTCTATTACCACTACCAAGAGTGCCACCTTTGGGTGACCAAGATTCACACATGCATTCATGTCTGTTGTGCTTTCTTGTACAGTATCTAAGCCTTTTCAAATATATTATTGTTTTTTTATGTGGAATTGGACAGGCCCTTTGCTAAAGGGCCGGTTACACATGCCCAAATTTTTGCCACCCCAGCAACTTTTGTCACCACTACGGGCAACTTTTCTGGGACCCACAAAAAGTGGTTACACATGGCAGAGTTGCTCGTAGCACAGAATTTAATGGCACTCTCACGCCAGCCGTCCGGCTGGCTCAGTTGATAGCGTGCCTGATTCCCACCTTGAAGGTCTCGCGTTCAATCCCCGCTCAGATTGAAAAGTTTTTCTGGGATACAGCCGGCGGTTACCATCTCCCCATGAGCAAGGGGGATGGGTAATGGTCTCTGGTAGACTAAAGAAAGCCAAGCGCTTGCGAATCCTCGAAGGAGGAGAGACGGGCGCTATATAAGTAACCAGAAGATAATAATACTCTTTCGTTCTCACTTTGAAATTAATTGGTCGTAATTCGGCCGTTTTAGCTTCCCGTCATGCTGTAAATACATCACAATCCTTATGATAAAGCTGAGCATATATTATATAAACCAAGGTAAGTGTGACTATATTGCTCGCTATTACCTAAAACAAGCGACATAAATCCACGTCTGGTGGTAAAAGTGGAAGTCAGTTGAAGCAGCAGCACGCTCATGATTGGCTATCTTATCAGTACCCTGATTATTTATTTAGTATAATAATAATAATAATAAATTATTATTATTATTTTTATTATTATTATTAAAACTTATATAGTTTAACATATATATGGAATATATATATTAATAGGCCTACAGAAGAAATGTATTTCCACGACATAGCCTACTAATTCACGCCAAACACTATACCGTATACTGTATATTTAGGGTACTAAGTTATTAAGTTGGGGGCATCTGTGTATGGCCACCCTCGTAAGGGGAGTAAGGCGTCCGGCAATAGATAGATAGATAGTTATTTAAAGAGTAGCCTACTATATACCACGTCGCATTAACCGAACCTATAATGCTTATATACGATATATTTTCAAGATTACAAAGCATACAGAATACATAATGTGTAATATTGAAGGCAGTAGCCTATTAGGCTAATCATTGAAGTAACGAAGCTACTAGCCTACTCATATTTAGTTATAACAAAATTATTGTTTACTGTTGCAAATTCTAACTGTAAGTTGAATAGAATAACCGATATATGATACATTTAATCACTTTAGGGAAGATTCTTCCCATTTTTACCCAAAGATATTGTATTTGTAGAAACTTTAAGTTGTGCATTCGTACTGTAGCCTACTTCTTGATTAAACCGTTTTATCTCATTCCAATATATTGACTAGTATAGCCTACTGTAATGCAATCTATATTTCAGTATTGAGCATGGTTATAGTATATTAATGCTTGTACATCATATATATAGTTATCACATTACTACTATTGCATGTAACCCATATTTATAGTTGCCGCAACAGGCGATGCGTCCCGTATGTTCGGGATGCAAAATTTGCCCTATTCGGGTGACAAATGGGTCACGAAAAAGTTGCTTGGGGCGCAAAAGTTGGTGGAGCAACTTTTGTCACCGATTCGGGCAACTCGGGTATGTGTAACCGCGCCTTAACCCTTCCTACCCGGGCTGTCTTACCCAATGACGGTCGCCCCTACCCGGGCGATATGGCCGAAAAACGTCTAGGCCTAGGCTACTGTATTTATGTTTATTTTCACTGCTAGAACATTCCCACTCATCTATAATCGTAGTGCGGTTTTCAATCTGTATTTTGGCGTTGAGTAGAGCTCTGTAAGTCAACTGGTTCAGTTGTGATGACGATTTCAGTGGAGCCAATATTGCAGAGATGTTGCCAATATGGGGGCTTTTCAGACACTAATTTCGTCTGACGTCAGAACAATAACATTGAAGAGTCTTCTCCTTCTTGTTTTCGGAGGTGCGGTGACGCAACGCTTGGGTTTGTTGACATACGTCGTACGCACGGCGTTCGGACCAAGCTTAACCCTTCCTCCCCGGGCTGTCTTACCCAATGACGGTCGGCCCTACCCGGGCGAAATGGCTGAAAAACGTCTAGGCCTAGGCTACCGTATTTATGTTTATTTTCACTGCTAGAACTTTCCCACTCATCTATAATCGTAGTGCGGTTTTCAATCTGTATTTTGTCATTGAGTAGAGCTCTGTAAGTCAACTGGGTCAGTTGTGATGACGATTTCAGTGGAGCCAATATTGCAGAGATGTTGCCAATATGGGGGCTTTTCAGACACTAATTTCGTCATGACGTCAGAACAATAACATTGAGGAGTCTTCTCCTTCTTGTTTTCGGAGGTGCGGTGACGAACGCTTGGGTTTGTTGACATACGTCGTACGCACGGCGTTCAGACCAAGCTTAATTAGGCTATTAAGCTCATGCCTTAGATAAGGCATACCGGGTAGCGGCCCTTCTTTCGTGCTGTCCTTACCTAAGGCAGACCGTGTAGGAAGGATTAATTAGGCTATTAAGCTCATGCCTTAGATAAGGCATACCGGGTAGCGGCCCTTCTTTCGTGCTGTCCTTACCTAAGGCAGACCGGGTAGGAAGGGTTTAACGTGTGTTCTTCACCTGGTTAGCTGGTTAGCTTCGAAGGTAACCTCTTACCTTGGAAATTAATAAAAAAAATTATAGTACAAAAATATATTGGAAACCTTGATGTCCAATATTGCAGTAAGATCTGGAAGGCAAAGAGGAAGTTCAAGCTGAATGATGGAAAAATATACAGGCACTCTACCAGTACACTAACATTCAACACTTCATACACTACATTCAAGATGGCCACCTCGCTTCAGCTGGATATGGCTATACAGTACTGTAGTATGAAAGTAAAATATACCAGTACTGTATACTGTACTGGGTGGATGGGACTCGTTAGCCTTGGTCGGCAACTCATCTAGGGGAGACAACCTTATACAAATCCGGGTGGATGGGACTCGTCAGCCTTGGTTGGCAACCTGTCTAGCGGAGTAAACCTGATACAAATCGGTACTGCTTACCTAACGGTAAGGCAGGTTAGTGGATGGATTAGCCGAACACCACTGTAGAAAAATAGTGCTAACAAGATACACAGAGGGCCTCGGAGTCGGACGGATCCTAAATTGAGTGGTTGTTGTTGTTGTTGTTCCCTAAGCTGCCTGGCCGAACAGCCCCGAGTCCCTGAGGAAGGCCATGGCCACGATCGGGCTTTCCCACAGAGCTCTCATTGAGTGTAGATTGTGTTGTTGGCGTAAGTGGTTGTGTGAAATGCAGTCTTCTATGATGTGTTTAATGGTATGGGGTGCTGTGTTACATCCCGGGCAGGAGTCGACAACGGAGTCATCCAGTCTCTTCTGATAGCTCAGGAGAGCTGGATGGTGTCCGCATCTCAGCCTGGCCAGGTGGACTCTGTCCTCGCGAGGAAGGGAGGATTCGGAAGGATTCGGAAGGATGGATTTCGGTCGTGCATGCAGCTGCGTGTTGTCTGTGAGTGAGTGGATGGATCGGTGAGAGATATGAGTATGGATGTGCTTCTGGAAGTTGGTTCGGGGTGGGCAGGGAGGGAGAGAGGACAATAATTGTGTGTGATACCTTGTGCTGGGTGTTGTTTTGATATTTCTTGGTGTCTGTGGGTGTGTTGCCATGTAGTTTAGTGGGTGGTCTTGGTTCGTGGAGGTTGCTGCCAGGAATTGAGTGCCTCTCATGTCCAGATGGTCTTTGACTTTGAGGATTTTGGTTTCTTGATGTAGGTGATCTGTGGGTGCAGTAGCTGTGCAGCCTGTAATGATCTTCAGGGCTTTGTTTTGAATAGTCTGTAAAGTCTTATGATGTGTTTCAGCTAGGTTAGAAGCACAGGCTGGGCTTGCGTATTCCATCACTGATCTTATGTATTGTTTATATACTGTGGTGGTAGTTTCTTTGTTGTGTCCAAATTTTGTGTGAGCAAGTGACCTGAGGGCGTTAAGTCTGGGTGTCAGTTTCTTTTTAATGTTTGTGGTGTGCTGTTTGAATGTCATATGAGTATCATATGTTACTCCTAGGATTTTGGGTGTGTGTGCATGTGTTAGGGGTGTGTTGTTTATGGTGAGTTGAGGGATGTATTCGTGTTCTCCTGTCCAACTTGTGAGCAGGGTTGCGGTGGATTTTGCTCGGGCTAGATCAAGTCTGTTTGTAGTGCACCAGCCATGTAGTGTGTTGAGATAGGGTTGAAGGAGATCTGTTGCTCTTTTTGGGTCATGGTGTGTGCATGTGAGTGTTATGTCATCTGCATAGGAGGCTAAGTTTATTTGGGGCGTATTGGGTGTAGTTATATCGTGCATGTACAGATTGAAGAGTGCGGGCGATAGGACGGATCCTTGTGGGACTCCGTTTGGAAAGTTTCTGATTTTAGAAGACTGACCGGCAAAAGATACGTGTGCACATCTGCCTGCTAGGAAGTTGGCCAGCCACCTTTTTGTGTTGTTGTGCATGTTTGTGTTGTAGATTTTGTTTGTTAGGTTGTGGCGGGGGATGGCATCGAAGTCTTTACTAATGCCGAGTGTGGCTAATAGTGATGTGTGTGGTGGTCTAGCTGAGTTGATGCCGTCGAAAGCTCTTTGTGTAAGGTCTGTGAGAAGAGTGTTTGTGGAGTGCAGTGGCCTAAAGCCATGTTGTGTTGGAGCTAGGGGTAGGTCAGGTGTAATTAGTTGTAATACTAGGCGTTCCATGACTTTGGAGGGGGAGCAAAGGAGTGTGATGGGGCGGTGCGAGGAGGGTAGTGTGGGGTCTTTGTTGGGTTTGGGGAATGTGATGATGATACCATGCTTCCAAATGTCTGGTATTGTGTTGTGTGAATAGCTGTAGTTTGATATGTTAGTGAGTATGCCTTGTGGTCCAGGTGTCTGAGGTGTATGTTGCTTATGTTGTCTAGGCCACAGGCGGGTGAGTGCTTGAGATTGTTGATGATATGCTGTGTTTGGTGATTGGTGAAGGGTGTATAGTCAGGGTCTGTGGGGAATTGTCTCTTACGTCGGATGACACGTCGGTCGTCTTTGTGAGGTTTTAGGTGGCTGACATGTGAGAAGTGATTGATGAGAGTGTTTGCTTGTTGTTTACATGAAGGAGTAGAGTCTGTTGTTGTGATTGCAGCATGTGATTGTGTTGTGTTGCTGTTGGAAAGTGTGATGCTGTTTAGTGTTTTGTAGAGTTTTTTGGGGTTTGTTTTGTGATCAAGTGTTTGTAGGAAGTTATTCCAATTTAGTTTTTGTTGTTCTTGTATTTTGTTGTTAGTTTGGGTGTTGAGTGCTTGAATTTGTTGTGTGGTGTCTTGCTGGGGAGTGTTTCAGTATGTCGCGTTGTCTGATGAGGTTTTGAATTTCTGGTGTGAAGTTGGGGTTGTGTCTTTTTCTGTTACCTCTTGGAATGTGTTTCTTGTCAGCGTTTTGGATAGTTTTATTGAGTATGTGTACAGCATTGTTGATGTTAGTGATGGGTGTACTGTTTAGAGTTGTGAAGTGTTGTTCTGTCTCATTTGTGAATGCTTCCCAGTTAGCTCTTTTATAATTGGTGTATGTGTGTTTGTGGCTAGCTGGGGTGAGTCTGGTTTTGGTGGTGATAATGATCGGAAGGTGGTCAGAGCCTAAGGTTCTGACCACCCTCCAGGATGTTGTGGGGGCGAGTTCTGGGGAGCAAAAGGTGATGTCTGGAGATGATGGGTTATAGAGGGCTTGGTGAGGAATATGGGTATGTTGATGGATGTCGTTAAGGATGATGAGGTTATCTGTTTGGTTTTGTAGTACCAGCCCTCTGTCTGTGTCGGGGTTGTCGACAAACCAGGCCGACGTCTTGGCGTTGAAGTCACCACCCAGGATGATGTGTGGGGTGTGTGGGGTGTTTGTGATGTGTTGTAAGTGTGGTCTGTATTCATTTGGTACTGTAGGGGATGTTTGGGGAGGGATGTATATGTTTATGATGGTTATGTTGGAGTTGTTGCCAGTGCGTATATTAATTGACTGTATTTCTGTTGTGTTATCATTTGGGGGGAGGAGGGATTTGGTTTGTACACTGGTTACTATATATGATATTTCTTTGTGTACCAGGGTGATGATTCCACCGCCCCCGCCGACAGCCCGGTCTTGTCTGATGGTGGTGAAATTATGAAATGTGGGTGTTTTTTGTGTTGTGCGGAGTTTTGTTTCTTGTAAGATGGCAATGTGTATGTTGTGTTGTTTGATGAAGTGTGAGAGTTCGTGTTTCTTTGTGTTGATGCCATCTATGTTCAGTTGAAGAATGTTAATGTTATGTGCACGATGTATGTTGGGTGCTGCTGCACGAGGAGGGGGTGGGGGGGGGGGGGGGGCTGGGGGTTGGGATGGGTGAGGTGTGGGTGGGGATTGGGGAGCAGGAGATGGGGGTTGGAATGGATTAGGATGGGGTGTGGTGTGTTGAGTTGAGGATGTGGATGGTATGGGAAGGTTAGGTGGGTTAGGGAGGAGAGGTGGACGGGTTTTAGGGGGGGGAGTGGATGATATGGGAAGGTTAGGTGGGTTGGGGAGGAGAGGTGGACGGGTTTTAGGTGAGGGATTTGACTGGGAGAGGGAGGGGCATGAGGAACAGGTCCAAGTGTTTGTGTAGTGTTTCTTGGAGGCAAGTGTTGTGCAGGTGAAGTGGGTCCAGTTCCCGCATGAATTGCAGAGAACTGAACCCTTAGTATGGCGACTCGAAGTGATGGGTTTTGAGCAAGTTGGACATATGTATGTGTACGTGGGTCCTGGGTTGCTTTCAATGTCTCCGGCTAGAAGAAGTCTTCGAGAAATGACAGCCGGAGAGTCATTTCTCGGTGTAGGAAAAACTGTGTGATGTGTGTGTGTGGTGTGAGAGGTGTGGAAATTCCCGGCGCGACCGAAGCCGCTCCAAGGACCCGTGCCCCCAGGGAGGGGGCAGGGGATGGTTGTGACGGTTTGGCTCCCGAAACTGCTTCCCGCGGCCGGCATCCGGTTTTCCTCCACTGATCGTTGATTTTGTCTTCGGCAGTGGAGGGTTGGCAGCCATCCGCGGTTGGCAGTCTCGGGAGGTGGCCCCACGGCGTAGACGCCGCCACATCAGGACCTTGAGTGGTCAATCCTGTAAGTCCTTCACTAAACTGGCTCGGGTTGTCCCTCTCACAGGGAATAGGTCCGCTTGGGGGCAGTCTGTGTATGGCCACCTTCGTAAGGGGAGTAAGGCGTCCGGCAATAGATAGATAGATAGATTAATATTTTGCACCCTGAATGCCAGATAGTGTGGGAGGATGGAAGTGATGGACATGAAGTGTCTGAGGACAATAAGTGGTATTACAGTAGACTGTACTGTATGATATGGCGAGAAATGACGAAGTGAGAGATATGTATGAAGAGGCGCAATTCACTGGATATAGTAGACCAAGGATTACTCAAGCAGTTTGGGATTAAGACCTCAGAGAGGATGAGTGTAGAGAGAATGGCAAACAAAATCTGTAAAGCAGAAGTGCAAGGTGTTAGGGGGAGAGGAAGACCAAGGAGGAAATGGAAAGACATGTTTTTATGGGCTTAAACATCCTAGAGGGTGAAAGGCATGCAAGAGAATGAACAAGTTGGAGTATAGTATCTAATAAAAGAGGAAAGAAAATGGACTTGTTTACCTTGACAGACAACTTGTCTAGGAAAAGAAATTTCAAAATTAAATTCCAGGTTGATGAGAGCTGTTAACCTTACAGCACCTGGTGTACTGTACATACTGATATACAGTACTGTACTACCATTAACCATGTCAATTCGTTCCTCATAACAAATCTATGCTGTCGGTGCACTGCCTCTGCCTCATGGAGAACTGTGGTAGGGTACTGAGAAGCCAAGCCATGCTATCATGGATGTACAGTGGCCCCTGGAGTAACACTACCTAAGGGAATACTTTAGGTCTTAAAGAACACATTTTAATTGAATAGATTCCCTGTTTAATTTAATGTAAAAGCAGCCACTTCAGGACTGTTTTGTCTGTTGCTGTTCGCATTCTTTTGTATGTCTTTATTATTTTTATGATAGGCATATCCTGCCTGAGTCCCTGATCCACGCAGCCCCTGCGAAGTCTGATGTGAGGGATGCTTGGTTTGAGTCAAGTTTGAGTGACCCCCGACCTGTGGTGATTTATCTCCACGGCAACAAAGGATCCAGGGGTCAGTCACATAGAGTTGATATGTATGCCACACTCAGACGTCAGGACTACCACATCATTGCCCTGGATTATAGAGGTGTGTATTTACATAATTGTATTTGCCTAATTGTAGTACGGTATACAGGAGTTGAGCATTTTAGGCTCGTATTGTCCCGCTTTCTGAGTTACAATTATCTAACTTTTCTTTAAAAATATGAATATTTTTTGCACACACCACTTCCTCTTCTAACTGATTCCATTTATTAATAATTCTGTAAGGGAAACTATACAGTGGCGTAGCCAGGGTTTTCTCAGCAGGGGGGCACCACTATCATGGCAGGGGCACCTGATACTCAGAGCCAGGTAGAGACTTTATTGGGCCCTGGTGCCGTGGGCCCCTATAAATTGATAGGCGAGCGAAGCTAGCCAATCCAGTTGGGGGTTTCAATACTTAATAGACTCAATCTGAAGCCATATTTTTTTTATAGATAGCATATTATCAAACTAATGATTCTAAGGAACTCCTCTTTGATTTTATCTTTAGCTTTGTCTATATGGTTAATCATTAGCCTATATTGTATTAAACTCAAGTAACACTAACTCAATTTACATAACCAATTTGGTATATAAATACTGTAAACACACAATCCTCTCAGAGCTTTATTAACCCTTATTGGCGGCGCTCGACTTAAGCCGTGCACCAATTTGCAGCAAGTTAGGAGCATTATTAAGGCTTTTAAAGGGTTAAAATCGAGTGCAAATGGCCGGGAGCACAGTGGGCCAGACAGCCGACTCCCAGGGCTTACCGCCGCCCATTAACTCATGTTCCCTGTGTTCTCGAGAGGCCGGCAGTGAAGCCAGTAGTGAGCATAGCTGGGAAAAATATACCGATATATGTTAAACTCCCATGTTCGTGGCATCACTGCAAGAGAACCACGAGTGCTACGTAGCTCGTTCTGGTCTCATTTTGAAGCTTTTAGCGCCTAGTTTTTTGCTAAATAATTTTTTTTTTCATGCAGATGCTTGATTTATCATGCAGGAGGGCCTGAATATGCCCAAATGAGCCCAAAACACCCCGCTAGACAAGGGTTAAACACTTGTACTGTATATTTGTGGACAGACATTTTGGAAATTAGAAGCTAATTCGCATTATTGAAAGTAAACTGAACCAAAGAAATTTTGTGAGACATAATCAGAGGAATATCCTTTACATACAAAAATTACTACTGCATAATCTAAGGGAGGGATGATGGGAGAGTATCATTGATTCACTTGAGTTATGAAAATAGGAATGTACAGTACTTGCAGGATTAGGCTATATATTGTATTGTTATGGTTATTGTACTGTATAATCTATATAATCTATAGGCCTATTTATTAATTTCACCATAACACCAACACCCCCAATGAAATTAATTAAAGTATATATGATCCGCCGGGATTCGAACCCGGGTTATCACACACAGATTTTTGCCACCTTAACCATTACACCACCAGGATGGTTAAAGGTTTATGCACACGCCTACGACTTATTATCCATTCTCGAATACTGGATATTAATCTAATCATGTTCATACTCCCAACCGCGCTATGATAGGCCTAATGTTTAAAGGTGGGGGCTCATGGGTTGAGATAAACATGGAATTATAATTGCCAAGCTGTACATAATTATCTTGCAAAATGCAATGGCACTGAAATAATTATTAACAATGGTATAAAGGATTTTGTGGATCATCTATACCGAGCTTGTGATGTCACAAGAGTGTAAGTCCACCATCCAGTCTAGGCTAAGGATACTGGTGTGACGTCACTATGACGTCACAGGCCCGGTATAGACGATCCGCAAAATCCTTTATACCATTGTTAATAATTATTTCAGTGACATTGCATTTTACGAGATAATTATATGCAGGTTGGCGATTATTTTTCCATGTTTACCTCAACCCATGAGCCCCCACCTTTAACCCTCTGTTCCCGGAAGGGCTCTTGAACGCCCATAAAAAAGCATACACGAGCTACCCGGAAGGGCTCTTAAACACCCATGACGTCAAAGCCTGTGAGCTTGGTGTGCGAGGCGTCGGTCCGACGCATGTAAACAACAGCCGGCAGGACCGACGCTCCGCATCTCCGGCCACAAGAAGGAGAGCGTCGCTTGTTCGTGTGTGCCTGTATGTTGTTGTTAAGTATCGAAAAGTGGTGTAAAGTGGCTGTTTTGGCCATAAAGTTATCTCCAATGAAATCATCATCACAGCTCAACCAGTTGACTTAGAGAGCTCTACTTAATGCCATTCTACAGGTAAATAACACAGCTACGCTTGGGGATGCGCGGGAATGCGGGAAGCAGTCTGATTAACGAATATACGGTAGCCTAGCCTAGACGTTTTTCGGCCAAAACACCCGGTTTTCGAGGAATATATATATAATACATAGCCGGGGCTGGAGGGTTAAGTGAGAGGAAGGAATATTCATGGGGCACAGATCATATAGACCGGCCTCGCTACGAAATATCCCTAATTAAGATTTAGTGACATTATTGTGTTTAGACAATGCCTGCAAATTATTTTAGAGTTCAATAGATAATAAGACATCATGATAATCGTACAAGAAATGCCACAAACCAGAAACTTTTCTTACCTAAAGTGTCCTCCCTCGTCCCTCTCTTCACCACGCAGCAATCAGCTGAGCGATTATAAAAAAACAAAAAGTTTCCTAGTATTCATTCGAGAAATAATTTTCTTTTGTAGTAATATTTTGTTTTCTTTCTCCCTTAACCCCTTCAGACATATATGACGCAGAGGTTGCCAGATTAGCAATAAGAAATAGAGTTCTCTCACTCTTATAATTACCTCTCCAAAATTAGTTTTCTGCCCACATCTAACTCAAAGACAACTGCAGAGGTTGAAGTAACTAAAATAAAGGTTTGTAAAAAACCCTGATGGTAATAAAGGCTTTAAAGTATCCCTAATAGGCTCAAAATTGCGTCATATGTCGGAGAGGGTTAAATTAACTGAAATTTTTTAAACTTTATATATTAAGAATAAGATATACAGTACTTCAAATATAACATTACTATTCAATTTTCCAATCTAGGATGGGTGACAAATCAAAGCTCCAACAGGTATGAAAACGAAAGAAAAAGAGCCTCCAACCGATGATTAAGGCGGTAACTATCATAATTTTATACTACTTTACAAATGTTCACTGTTACTGCTGTTGGTGAAGTGATAATTTTAAATAGATATATTTATAATCTTTAATAATTCTAACTGTTGCTTTAGGTGGTGGTGCCTTCTATCCAGGAGTTCCTAACTTCCTATTGAATACAAATTAACAATAACAAATTAGGTATACATGTAGGGCTGTGGTGTCTGGTGGGGGGGGCATAGGTGAGGGGGCACATGCCCCCCCATGGTTACGCCACTGAAACTATACAGTACTTTATCGCATCTTTACATCTTCCTTTCATTATCTTATATCTATGTCCTCTAGTTCTACTATTATCCTTCACAATATAATCTATAATAGAAATGGAGGGAAGGATACCAGTTGATAGATAGAGGAAGATGTGGGATGAGGCTTTGAGGAAGAATTGTAGAGTTAGGGAACTTGATAGGGACAGTGCAGGGGACTGTATATCTTGGCGTCACCAGCTGACTAAAGCGTACCTGTCAAAAGCATGGAACTGCCTTTTTCACAGATACCGATATGATCGTATATGCTTATTTTATCATTATTTCTATTGAATAAGATTTTTCTTACATCCATATTTCCCTTCACTTTCAGGATATGGTGACTCCTCTGCAGTGACTCCCAGTGAGTCAGGTTTGGTGGCAGATGCTAAGGCTGTATTTACTTACGTGCGGGACAAGTCTGGTACCTCTCCTATAATAATGTGGGGGCACTCACTTGGCACTGGGTAAGATAAGTTAAGGAGTTATCACACTTGGCTATTTTTTCGTGGTTTCTGGATCTTCGTTCATATTTTATACGACAATACCGTGGTTTCCCTATCACACATCTATCTATTTATTGCCTGACGCCGTGATCCCCAAAGGGGTGGCCACGAACGAACTGCCCCCATGCACCTCTGTCCCGAGTCAGTCGACGCCCCTCCCCCCAAACAGCACCGCCTTCGTTCATATACTTCCTCACTCCATCCTTCCACCTCTCTATCAGTCTACCTCTCCCTCTCTGTCCCTCCACCTCGCTCTCATACACCCTCTTAGTCATTCTCTCGCTTTCCATACATTCCATATGGCTGAACCATCTCAAGTTGTTCCTTTTCACACTTTCCAGCACATCTCCTCCACAACACACCTCCTTACTTCCTCATTAGTCTGTCTATCCCGCCATGTAACTCCGCACGCACTTCTTAAGTAATTCATTTCCACTGCTCTCACTCTTGGTCTGAGTCTCTCAACCAACGTCTATGCTTCGCTTCCGTAAGTCAGTGTTAGGATTACCACACTGTCATGCAAGGACTTCTTCACTTCCATACTGACCACCCTATTTCTTGTTACTGCTTTCAGCGTTCCTACAACCCTCTTCCCCTCTTGTACCCTCTCCCGCACTTCTTCATCCATAGTCCCATCTTTACTCAACACACTGCCCAGATACTTAAAAGAGTTGACGATCTCCATAGCCTGACCGTTCAGCTTCACCTCACACTCTGTGACTTCACCCCTTTCGAAGACCATAACCTTGCTCTTCCCCGCATTTACCTTCAAATTCCGTTTTTCGCACTCTGTTCCAAACTCATTTACCAGACCCTGCAACTCCCATTCATTATCACTCATCAGAACTGTATCATCCGCAAACAGCAGTATACAGTAGGTAGCTTCCACACAATTCCCTCCCTTTTCAGCGATACACCAACATCCACTGCTCTTGATAGTATTTCTTTCATGACTCCATCCATATATACAGTAAACAACCACGGGGACATCACACACCCCTGTTTCAAACCAACATTCAGGTCAAAGAACTTGCTCTGCTCACTCTCCACACGTACTGCCGCCTTTGCACCCTCATACATGCTCTTCACTGCTTTCAGAAACTTGCCATCTACTCCGTATATTCTAAGTACTTTCCACAAACCTTCTCTATCCACTCTGTCATAGGCCTTCTCGAAGTCCATAAAGGCAACATACACCTTTTGTTTCTTCTCCAGATATTTCTCCACAACACAATTCAGGGTAAAAATCTGATCTACACATCCTCTTCCCTTCCTAAAACCTCCCTGCTCGTCGCCTATCCATTTCTCCGTTCTCACTCTCACTCTCTCAATCACTACCCTACTGTATACCTTCCCTACTACGCTTAGAAGACATATTCCTCGGTGGTTACCACACACTCCTCTTTCCCCTTTGCCCTTATATAGGGGGACTATTATGCCAGTCTTCCAGTCATCGGGTGCACTCCCCTTCTCCCATGCTAGTTTGCACATTTTCCATACCCATTCGATCACTATCTCACCACCATACCTCAACATTTCCCCACACACTTCATCTGTTCCTGGTGCTTTCCCCAACTTCACTCTTTTCATGGCTTCCCACACTTCTGACCTCCTGATCCCCACCTCCTCCTCACTTCTCTTCTTCTCCCTCCCATACCATATCCAGCTATGTTTGCTGGCTCTTCATTCCTTACATTTAGCAACTTATTGAAGTACTCCCTCCATCTTTCGACTCTCTCTTGCTTCTCGGCTAGCATTCCCCATTCTTATCTTTCACACCCTTACTGCTTCCCTTGCTACCTTCCCTAACTTTCTTGACTTCTTTCCAGAACAGTTTCTTACTCTCCCTCCATTTTACACTCAGATTCCTTCCAAATTCCTCATCTACTCTTCTCTTGCTTTCCTTCACTACTCTCTTCACCACCCTCTTACTCTCCATGTGCACCTAGATAATCCACGAAAGTCTAATTATACGTCGGCCTACACTCTTTCGTTCTCACTTCAAAATTAATTGGTCTTATCTCGGCCGTTTTAGCGTCCCGTCATGCTATTAATACATTTCAATCCCAATGAAAAAGCTGGCTGAGCATATATAAAAAAACATGGCAAGTATGACTATATTGCTCTCTATTGCCTAAAACAAGCGGCGTGAACCACGTCTGTCGGTAAAAGTGAAAGTCAGTGGAAGCAGCAGCACGCTCATGATTAGCTATTTTATCAGTACCCTGATAATTTATTTGTTATCTGTATTGTTCCTTATTTATTCATTAAACTATATTTAAATATTTTTAACGATTACTTAATAAATTACAGTATTATCCGAATCTAAAGAGCTATTAAAAATCACAGGAAACACAATAATAACGTACTGTATGAAATATCATACATAGTAACCAGTGTACAAACCAAATCCCTCCTCCCCCCAAATGATAACACAACAGAAATACAATCAATTAAAATACGCACTGGCAACAAATCCAACATAACCATCATAAACACATACATCCCTCCCCAAACATCCCCTACAGTACCAAATGAATACAGACCACACTTACAACACATCACAAACACCCCACACATCATCCTGGGTGGTGACTTCAACGCCAAGACGTCGGCCTGGTTTGTCGACAACCCCGACACAGACAGAGGGCTGGTACTACAAAACCAAACAGATAACCTCATCATCCTTAACGACATCCAT
This sequence comes from Paralithodes platypus, assembly GCA_032716605.1. Lineage (NCBI taxonomy): Eukaryota > Metazoa > Arthropoda > Malacostraca > Decapoda > Lithodidae > Paralithodes > Paralithodes platypus. The sequence goes on from CM064487.1 coordinate 123,106,007, forward strand.
CAACATACCCATATTCCTCACCAAGCCCTCTATAACCCATCATCTCCAGACATCACCTTTTGCTCCCCAGAACTCGCCCCCACAACATCCTGGAGGGTGGTCAGAACCTTAGGCTCTGACCACCTCCCGATCATTATCACCACCAAAACCAGACTCACCCCAGCTAGCCACAAACACACATACACCAATTATAAAAGAGCTAACTGGGAAGCATTTACAAATGAGACAGAACAACACTTCACAACTCTAAACAGTACACCCATCACTAACATCAACAATGCTGTACACATACTCAATAAAACTATCCAAAATGCTGACAAGAAACACATTCCAAGAGGTAACAGAAAAAGACACAACCCCAACTTCACACCAGAAATTCAAAACCTCATCAGACAACGTGACACACTGAAACACTCCCCAGCACCCCCACACAAGACATCACACAACAAATTCAAACACTCAACACCCAAACTAACAACAAAATACAAGAACAACAAAAACTAAATTGGAATAACTTCCTACAAACACTTGATCACAAAACAAACCCCAAAAAACTCTACAAAACACTAAACAGCATCACACTTTCCAACAGCAACACAACACAATCACATGCTGCAATCACAACAACAGACTCTACTCCTTCATGTAAACAACAAGCAAACACTCTCATCAATCACTTCTCACATGTCAGCCACCTAAAACCTCACAAAGACGACCGACGTGTCATCCGATGTAAGAGACAATTCCCCACAGACCCTGACTATACACCCTTCACCAATCACCAGACAAAGCATATCATCAACAATCTCAAGCACTCACCCGCCTGTGGCCTAGACAACATAAGCAACATACACCTCAGACACCTGGGACCACAAGGCATACAAACACTCACTAACATATCAAACTACAGCTATTCACACAACACAATACCAGACATTTGGAAGCATGGTATCATCATCACATTCCCCAAACCCAACAAAGACCCCACGCTACCCTCCTCACACCGCCCCATCACACTCCTTTGCTCCCCCTCCAAAGTCATGGAACGCCTAGTATTACAACTAATTACACCCGACCTACCCCTAGCTCCAACATAACATGGCTTTAGGCCACTGCACTCCACAAACACTCTTCTCACAGACCTTACACAAAGAGCTTTTGACGGCATCAACTCAGCTAGACCACCACACAGATCACTATTAGCCACACTCGACATTAGTAAAGCCTTCGATGCCATCCCACGCCACAACCTAACAAACAAAATCTACAACACAAACTTGCACAACAACACAAAAAGGTGGCTGGCCAACTTCCTAGCAGGCAGATGTGCACACGTATCTTTTGCCGGTCAGTCATCTAAAATCAGAAACTTTCCAAACGGAGTCCCACAAGGATCTGTCCTATCGCCCGCACTCTTCAATCTGTACATGCACGATATAACTACACCCAATACTCCCCAAATAAACTTAGCCTCCTATGCAGATGACATAACACTCACATGCACACACCATGACCCAAGAAGAGCAACAGATCTCCTTCAACCCTATCTCAACACACTACATGGCTGGTGCACTACAAACAGACTATCTAGCCCCAGCCAAATCCACCGCAACCCTGCTCACAAGCTGGACCGGTGAACACGAATACATCCCTCAACTCACCATAAACAACACACCCCTAACACATACACACACACCCAAAATCCTAGGAGTAACATATGATACTCATATGACATTCAAACAGCACACCACAAACATTAAAAAGAAACTGACACCCAGACTTAACGCCCTCAGGTCACTTGCTCACACAAAATTTGGACACAACAAAGAAACTACCACCACAGTATATAAACAATACATAAGATCAGTAATGGAATACGCAAGCCCAGCCTGGGCTTCTAACCTAGCTGAAACACATCATAAGACCTTACAGACTATTCAAAACAAAGCCCTGAAGATCATTACAGGCTGCACAGCTACTACACCCACAGATCATCTACATCAAGAAACAAAAATCCTCAAAGTCAAAGACCATCTGGACATGAGAGGCACTCAATTCCTGGCAGCAGCCTCCACGAACCAAGACCACCCACTAAACTACATCACCCTGGTACACAAAGAAATATCATACATAGTAACCAGTGTACAAACCAAATCACTCCTCCCCCCAAATGATAACACAACAGAAATACAGTCAATTAAAATACGCACTGGCAACAACTCCAACATAACCATCATAAACACATACATCCCTCCCCAAACATCCCCTACAGTACCAAATGAATACAGACCACACTTACAACACATCACAAACACCCCACACACCCCACACATCATCCTGGGTGGTGACTTCAACGCCAAGACGTCGGCCTGGTTTGTCGACAACCCCGACACAGACAGAGGGCTGGTACTACAAAACCAAACCGATAACCTCATCATCCTTAACGACATCCATCAACATACCCATATTCCTCACCAAGCCCTCTATAACCCATCATCTCCAGACATCACCTTTTGCTCCCCAGAACTCGCCCCCACAACATCCTGAAGGGTGGTCAGAACCTTAGGCTCTGACCACCTCCCGATCATTATCACCACCAAAACCAGACTCACCCCAGCTAGCCACAAACACACATACACCAATTATAAAAGAGCTAACTGGGAAGCATTCACAAATGAGACAGAACAACACTTCACAACTCTAAACAGTACACCCATCACTAACATCAACAATGCTGTACACATACTCAATAAAACTATCCAAAACGCTGACAAGAAACACATTCCAAGAGGTAACAGAAAAAGACACAACCCCAACTTCACACCAGAAATTCAAAACCTCATCAGACAACGCGACATACTGAAACACTCCCCAGCACCCCACACACAAGACATCACACAACAAATTCAAGCACTCAACACCCAAACTAACAACAAAATACAAGAACAACAAAAACTAAATTGGAATAACTTCCTACAAACACTTGATCACAAAACAAACCCCAAAAAACTATACAAAACACTAAACAGCATCACACTTTCCAACAGCAACACAACACAATCACATGCTGCAATCACAACAACAGACTCTACTCCTTCATGTAAACAACAAGCAAACACTCTCATCAATCACTTTTCACATGTCAGCCACCTAAAACCTCACAAAGACGACCGACGTGTCATCCGACGTAAGAGACAATTCCCCACAGACCCTGACTATACACCCTTCACCAATCACCAGACAAAGCATATCATCAACAATCTCAAGCACTCACCCGCCTGTGGCCTAGACAACATAAGCAACATACACCTCAGACACCTGGGACCACAAGGCATACAGCACTCACTAACATATCAAACTACAGCTATTCACACAACACAATACCAGACATTTGGAAGCATGGTATCATCATCACTTTCCCCAAACCCAACAAAGACCCCACGCTACCCTCCTCGCACCGCCCCATCACACTCCTTTGCTCCCCCTCCAAAGTCATGGAACGCCTAGTATTACAACTAATTACACCTGACCTACCCCTAGCTCCAACACAACATGGCTTTAGGCCACTGCACTCCACAAACACTCTTCTCACAGACCTTACACAAAGAGCTTTCGACGGCATCAATTCAGCTAGACCACCACACAGATCACTATTAGCCACACTCGACATTAGTAAAGCCTTCGATGCCATCCCCCGCCACAACCTAACAAACAAAATCTACAACACAAACATGCACAACAACACAAAACGGTGGCTGGCCAACTTCCTAGCAGGCAGATGTGCACACGTATCTTTTGCCGGTCAGTCATCTAAAATCAGAAACTTTCCAAACGGAGTCCCACAAGGATCCGTCCTATCGCCCGCACTCTTCAATCTGTACATGCACGATATAACTACACCCAATACGCCCCAAATAAACTTAGCCTCCTATGCAGATGACATAACACTCACATGCACACACCATGACCCAAAAAGAGCAACAGATCTCCTTCAACCCTATCTCAACACACTACATGGCTGGTGCACTACAAACAGACTTAATCTAGCCCCAGCCAAATCCACCGCAACCCTGCTCACAAGTTGGACAGGAGAACACCAATACATCCCTCAACTCACCATAAACAACACACCCCTAACACATACACACACACACCAAAATCCTAGGAGTAACATATGATACTCATATGACATTCAAACAGCACACCACAAACATTAAAAAGAAACTGACACCCAGACTTAACGCCCTCAGGTCACTTGCTCACACAAAATTTGGACACAACAAAGAAACTACCACCACAGTATATAAACAATACATAAGATCAGTGATGGAATACGCAAGCCCAGCCTGGGCTTCTAACCTAGCTGAAACACATCATAAGACCTTACAGACTATTCAAAACAAAGCCCTGAAGATCATTACAGGCTGCACAGCTACTGCACCCACAGATCACCTACATCAAGAAACCAAAATCCTCAAAGTCAAAGACCATCTGGACATGAGAGGCACTCAATTCCTGGCAGCAGCCTCCACGAACCAAGACCACCCACTAAACTACATGGCAACACACCCACAGACACCAAGAAATATCAAAACAACACCCAGCACACGGTATCACACACAATTATTGTCCTCTCTCCCTCCCTGCCCACCCCGAACCAACATCCAGAAGCACATCCATACTCATATCTCTCACCGATCCATCCACTCACTCACAGACAACACACAGCTGCATGCACGACCTCCCGAAATCCATCCTTCCGAATCCTCCCTTCCTCGCGAGGACAGAGTCCACCTGGCCAGGCTGAGATGCGGACACCATCCAGCTCTCCTGAGCTATCAGAAGAGACTGGATGACTCCGTTGTCGACGCCTGCCCGGGATGTAACACAGCACCCCATACCATTAAACACATCATAGAAGACTGCATTTCACACAACCACTTACGCCAACAACACAATCTACACTCAATGAGAGCTCTGTGGGAAAGCCCGATCGTGGCCATGGCCTTTCTCAGGGACTCGGGGCTGTTCGGCCAGGCAGCTTAGGGAACAACAACAACAACAACAACTACACAAGACACCAGAAATCAAACAACACCCAGCACACGGTCACACACAATTATTGTCCTCTCTCCCTCCCTGCCCACCCCGAACCAACTTCCAGAAGCACATCCATACATATCTCTCGCCAATCCATCCACTCACTCACAGACAACACGCAGCTGCATGCACGACCTCCCGAAATCCATCCTTCCGAATCCTCCCTCCCTCGCGAGGACAGAGTCCACCTGGCCAGGCTGAGATGCGGACACCATCCAGCTCTCCTGAGCTATCAGAAGAGACTGGATGACTCCGTTGTCGACGCCTGCCCGGGATGTAACACAGCACCCCATACCATTAAACACATCATAGAAGACTGCATTTCACACAACCACTTACGCCAACAACACAACCTACACTCAATGAGAGCTCTGTGGGAAAGCCCGATCGTGGCCATGGCCTTCCTCAGGGACTCGGGGCTGTTCGGCCAGGCAGCTTAGGGAACAACAACAACAACAACTGTATATATCATAAAGTAAACACAAGCGAGATAACGAAATTATGAACTCAAGAAGTAAGCGAGAGAGTAGACTGACTGACTCGGGCCCACGCTTCTTAGCCAATCTCAGGCCATGATTTACGCATTACACATTTAAAATAGGCAGTGACGGTATTTCTTCCCTTGCTTGTTTATATGTACGAATTTATATGTTTCATGTGATATTTTATAACTTTTAACCCGTTGAGCCCCGGCTAGTTATAATATTTTGTTCACCCCAGTCCCAAGCCATTTTCACTTCTTGTTTTTGTTTGCTCAAATGGAAGACAAGGATGAGAAATGAAAAAAAAAAAAAAAAAAAAAAATCACCTCGGATATTTATTTTTGGGGGGGGGGGCCTCAAAAAAATTTGTTGAGCCAAAATGGAAGAGAATGGTGAGAAATGAAGAAAAAAATAAAAAAAACTCACCTCGGTCATTTGGGGGGCGGGGGGGGGGGGGGGTCGAAAGTTCGTCTCCCCCGCATGACCACCCGCCCGGGAGCACTAGGGTGAAAACTGAGTATGGCATTGTACGGCATACATCCTAAGGAGTGTCTCACATAAATCTCAAGCCTCTAGCTCCCATACGACCGGAGTAATGAAGGTTCAAAGTGGCGGTGAACTAAGGGTGTAAAGTATCCCCACTAAGCCCACCACCACTGGCCGCGCGGCTGTCTTGGCCCGCTCACACCTACCGGCCTGGCTCCCACACACACTACGGTACCTCCCCCTCCTATTCTCCCGCCATTTCCTACCTTACGAGCCACGTAACTGATTTTAATATGCAGGACGCACGTGATGCGTCGCTGGGAGCTGGTGATCAAACACTGCCGACGCATCACGTGCGACGCTGGGTCTCACTGGGTTTAAGGTTCGAATATCACCTATCACATTATCATTAGATATATTAAAACTTATCTAGTTCGTTCGTGGAGATCACGGAAATATTGGCAAGTGTGATGGCCCCTTTACCTGGTACATTACCGGTACAGAACTTTCAATTAATTCAATCTTCCCATATTGACTAATTCCTTTAACCCTCTTCGACATATAACGCAATTTTGAGCCTGCTAGGGATACTTTAAAGCTTTTGTTACCATCAGGGGTATTTAGAAACCTTTAGTTTAGTTACTTCAACCTCTGCAGTTGTCTTTGAGTTAGCTGTGGGCAGAAAACTAATTTTGGATAGGTAATTATAAGAGTGAGAGAACTCTATTTCTTATTGCTAATCTGGCAACCTCTGCGTCATATGTGCGTGAAAGGGTTAATGTGACGATAGTGCGTTGTTATATTATAATGTAAAACTTGCAAAATAAACAAACCAAAACTTATACGAACACAGTAAAAAGACAAAACAACTAATCAAAATCGCTAAGTGCAAACAATGCTTAAGTAAAATAATAATTTATAAATAAAAGAACACAATCCACCACATTAGTTTGCTTGGGAACCAGATTAACTTGCTCGTATAGTGATGTACACCCTATATGGTGGATTATGTTTTTATTTCAAAATTGTATTTTATTAAGCGTTATTTTCACATAGCGATTTTTATTACCGATTTATCTTGTGTCGTCCCAGTTTTGGTTTGTTTAGTTTTACAATTTAATTAAACTACCAGTATCTTCAAATAACAAATATGATATCTTGTAATTTTAATATAGTATACATGTTTCCAAGGAAAGTGTCATTATACTACAGAATGTGGCGACCCCACCGCCCGTCACTTTGTGGCGCAGATAGCCCCTGGAGGTTGGGACTGGGAATTCCACCTCCATTATGGATTAGCAAGTCTCGGAGCTGGGCCCTTTGCCTGCCGGGGATCAGTACAGTCAGACAGGCACATATGGCTGTTTTGGAATGCAAGAGGAATGAATTCAGAACAAAAGAGAGTGGAAGTAAATGTATTGAAGAAAGGAAGATTTGATGTTCTTGGTATATTGAAACAAAAATTAAAGGGAATGAAGAAGAAGAGTGGATTGGTGTAAAATGTGTAAGGAAAGGAATGGGTGTAAATTAAAGAGGTATGATTGCACCACCACTTTGGTGGTGCAATCAGCCTCTGGAGCAGTGGACCACTGGTTCCTATCTTCAGAAAATTCCTGTGCTTGGTATGCTTCCAGCCAGGGCCCCACTGGGGTAAGTAAAATAGCAAAACAGTGGTGGAACTGCCATCCGGGTGAGGGTCTGCTCCTTCAGTGTTCATGGTCATAATCCACTTGGTGGAAATGGCACTGGTGGAGTGGGTCAGTCGGGGCATGTCTGGGAGCCTGGAGGCAGTTTCTGCCATGGCCATCCCTTTTGGAGTGCTTCCTCTGGAAGCGGGGCGTCAGATTTGATGATGATGATCAGGAGGAAGGAGTTGGTCTGCTATTGAATGATGAATGGAGTAAAACAATGAATGTGTATGAGTATCAAATAATCCTCCATCCATTTGAACAGTTTTCCATGTACCCCTGCAACCGTTATAAGTTTCCACAAAAGCCGTTTATGAGGCATCCTGTCGAATGCCTTCTTCAGGTCGAGATAGACACGGTCTACACAATCCTCTCTTGTATGACATCTATAACTGCTGTAGAAACTCAGTAGGTTTGTAACACAAGATGATCCTTCTCTGAACCCAAATTGTTCTTCTGTGAGCAACATTCTCTCTTCCAAAACTTCAGTCTATTAATTATTAAATTTTCTATTAATAATTTGTTCACAAAGTTTACAAATTACAGTCTGGCCTGCCAATTCGCGAGAATATGGGCGACACGCGAGGGCGCGGAATGAAAATTCGCGTATTAGCAATAGAGTATTATATGGGAATAAATCGATATGGGCGGCACTGACTCCAAGTTGTCTACTTTAGGCCTATTTATCTCCGTCAATTGCCACAAAAGGTACATATATGTATACATAAACATCCAAATCATAAGAAAATATAACAATAATAATAAACTCACCTTAAAATTAACAGTAAATGTCCAACACGAGTCGGACAGCTGTTGCGCGAGCGTGGACTGAGGGTAGACTGGCGTATCCCACAATGCCCTGTGTGCCTACGTAACTGGCGCGGAATGGTGGGGGGCCTCGCGTATTAGCTGAACTCCCCGGAATTGCCCTTATATCGGGCCCGGATTCGCGTTTTAAAGGTACATCACGCGTTTTGAAAGTTTGGGTATGATTCGACCCCCTCCTCGCGTATAAGGTGAATCGCGTATTAAAAGCTCGCGTATTAAAAGCTCGCGTATTGGCAGGTCAGACTGTACTCTGATAAGGGACAATGGTGTATAATTAAGTGGGTCTTCCCTGTCTCATTTATAAAGTGGCACTATATTGGCTCTCTTCCAGTGTATTGGTAGTGTGCCACTATCTAGGGAACACTTAATAATATCTTAAACGGGTCCCCCCAATTGATCTGCACCCTCTCTTAGGATCCACCCTGCCAGTTCATCAGGTCCCATTGCCTTTCTTACATCCAGTATGGGGGTAATTCGTTCGTGGCTACCCCTTCGGGGATCACGGCGTCCGCCAATAGATAGATAGATAGATGTTATCGTTGTTGTAGTAGCCCCAAGATGCCCTTTATGGGAATCATGCGACATCCAAGTATTACCGGATGACGCTCCCCCCAGGGGTAAGGGGGTCCTCCATATTTAGTGGAGGAAAAGAGTATGCCCCACGTATTCTACTGCGTGTCGTTCAAGGCGACTTAAAGATGGAAAAAATGCGCCAAAGAGATCCACTTGTAATGGTGGCACTGCGGATGGAGGAAACGTTGGCCCAAAGCTACGAGCCCATGGTCCGCTGACCTCCTCCCCTGCTGCCCTCTCACAAACAGATCTCACCACAGCCTACCTCCACCTGGGGAGGTGCGGCACCAGGGAACACCTGGATGCTGTGTGATTCCCATAAAGGGTATCTTCGTGCTATTACTACAACAACAACCTGGTACAGATAAGCCCATGCAACTCTGGCCAAATTGATATAATTGAGTTCTTCTGGCAAGCATGGGGGCTTCTACATGTTCAGTTATTTGTCATACATACAGGTACTTAAGTCTTTTACAAATATGAATATTATATACAGTATATATATTTTTCCCCTAGAATTTAAATATCCTCATCTATGACGTGTTCTTCACTTGGTTAACTTTGAAGTTAACCTCCTCCCTAGGAAATAACCATGCAAGGGTGATATTTATGGCTGGAACTTTATTAAAATTTACAGTATAATTTGTTTTAACCTAAGACGTGCGCATGGGGGGTATGAGACACCACACGCCTGTGCGCACATATTTGAGCTGTTCCCATCACTAACATCGTTATTTTACTTTAAATAGCATTAATAATTATCCATATGTGCTTATTTTACATTGATTATAAAGGTATTAACCTGTTACAGCAATAAAACAAGTGGAAACAGCGTTTGGATGGTCAAAATCGGCGATACAGGCTGGGAGTTACATACGGTATGGCTGAGGCAACCTCCCTCCCCTCCACTCCTCCCCACGTCTGGAGAGAGATTGTCGATCGATACTCTCTCTCTTGCACTCGCTTGGTAACAGTGATGACAATGCCCTGCTTGCAACTCGCTAATGTTAGCACGAAAATAGACCACAGAATAAGGGAATAACAGGGAAAATAAGTGATAACTGAAGGAGGGGGGGGGGGGGGGGGAGAGGAGTGTTATTTGGCATAGCCCAGGGGCAAAAAAAAAAAAAAAAAAAAGGGTTCAAGTTTTTTTGGGGTGTTTTAAATTGATTTTTTCAGGCCCAGGATCGAGTCTTCCCGCAGTCGCCCGGGGAAACTCTTAAGAGTCTTCCCGCACTTACCGGGTTAATGAATATTAAAGAGGTATTCAATTTTTTTTTTTTTTTTTTTCAGAGTGTCATGCCATGCTGCTGATGACCTGTGTAGTGACCTCAAGTGTCCTCACGCTCTGGTCCTGGAGGCACCCTTCAATAATATCCATGAGGAGATTAAAGTTAACCCACTTTCACAGGTATACTAACTACCGGTAACAATATTTATTCTCCACAAAACTTTGTGTGTTGTGTATTTGAGTAAGATCTTACATAAGTTGAGTAAAGCACAATAATATATAAATTATGTGTAAGATTCCCTGACAATCAATTAAATTGTATCTGGTAAGTACTACACGATTTCCTATTTTTAAATGTGACATGATTTATTTTGTCAACTGACAATTATACAATTCAGTTTGTTTTATATAATAATTTTTGTGAGAGATCGGGAGAGGAGGAGAATATAAAATATTTCATACATACAGTACTGTACATACATTCATAAATTTAATGACCGAGTGCTCCACACAAAATGCGGTTCTGGTCTCACGTCCTAATGGCGGCGTTACAGGCAGCCCTGTTAAGAACTGCCTGTACATAAAGCTTCATCTTTCCCAGCAAAGTTTAGATGAAGGAATGTTTATTGTTATAAACTGAAATTGTATATATATAAATAGTAATTTGTATGAGCAAGTTTTCGTTTGACAGAAGATGCAAGTGAAATATGACAACTTTACTTTATTCCCCAGTTGTTCAAGCACCTACCATACTTTGACTGGGCATTTGTGAGCCCCCTGAAGCGCATTGATGCTGAGTTCCGGAGCGATACCCATATCCGTCAAGTGACTTGCCCAATTCTCATGCTGCATGCCCAGGATGACCATGTAATTCCAATTCACCTGGCCAGGAAGGTACCAAATGATAGTGGGGTCTCTTTTTTAAAACATACACTTTTAGGGTTAATTTTATGGTAGCTTATGATATAAAGGAGGTCCAGAAGATAAAGATGCAGTTAATGATTAAAGCTAAAGTTCGTTTGGCCACATCAAAAAGAAGCAAAAATAAAAATAGAAGTTTGAATTTACTTGAACAAATTTATGGAGCAACATATTTCTTACAGTTTCTTACAGTAGATCCTCTGGAAAAAGGCAAACTAGGCCTGTGTATCCAGCTCGGTGCCAGTACTTGCACTGCTGCGGTTGTTCACGGTGTTGGCGGCGGCGGTAGCAGACGCAACATTTTTATTATTCTGTATTTTTGCTTTGTAATCAAACTTCAAATCTTGTCTTCCCGATGCTTTATCAAGATTACTTTCAAACTTCCTTAATGATTCGGAATCGACTACATACTGGGGCAGTGCATTCCACTCATTTACCACTCTATCACAAAATGAGTTCTTTGCCTTTTCAAGCCTATTCCTTTCCTTGTAAATTTTCTTAGAGTGTCCTCTCGTTCGTGTTCCCTCCCGCATCAAGAAGATACCTTCACTTACATCCTCATCATACTTTCCTGACACTATCTTAAAAGTCTCTATCATATCCCCTCTCTTTCTCCTATATGGCAGTGTCGGAAGTCCCAGTGTCCTCAACCTCTGTTCATAGTCCGCGTTCTTCAACGTTGGTACCAGCTTGCTAGCTCTCCTCTGCACTTTCTCCACTGCTTCTATATCCTTTACCATATATGGAGCCCACACCTGGTTCGCATATTCCAGGTGCGGCCTAACCAGCGCTGTATAGAGATTCCTGAAGATTTCTTCATCCATTGACACGAATGTCCTCCTTATCAGCCCTACAATTCTATTGGCTTTATTTATCTTTTCTGCTAAATGTTCTAAGAAATTTAACTTATTGTCTATCACTATTCCTATATCCTTTACTGCATTCACTTCCTCCATCGCTTCATACATACTGTATCCCACCTTGTCTGTCTTGCTTGTCCCAATCCGCATGTACTTGCATTTTTTTGGATGAAAAGGCATTAACCAATGTTCAGACCATCCCTTCATTCCCTCCACATCTCCTTGAAGCAAATCCACATCTTCCTTACTCCTCACTCTTCTATACGGCTTGGTGTCATCCGCATAAAGGTATATCTCACTTCCATTAATTATAACTTCAGGCAAGTCGTTGATAAACATAACGAACAGTAGTGGTCCCAACACAGATCCCTGAGGTACCCCACTTGTAACTTCCCTCCACCCCGAGCCTATTCCATTCATCAGTACCCTCTGTCTCCGATCTTTCAGGAAGGCATCTATCCATTTCACACATTTCTCTCCTATACTATAGCTTCTAATTTTCTCTATTAGCCTTTTATGTGGGACCTTATCGAAGGTCTTCATAAAATCGCAGTATACCACGTCTACAACATCCCCATCCTCCAGAATTTGCATCCAATTATCTACCACCTTAATTAGCTGTAATACCGTCGACCTCCCTGGCAAGAATCCGAACTGTCTCTCACTGAAAAGTTTGTTTGTTTTCATATGTTCCATTATTCCTTCTCTAATTACAGTTTCCATTAGTTTACACACAACACTTGTCAAACTGACTGGTCTATAGTTTCCTGGGTCATTTCTCTTTCCCTTCTTAAAAATGGCTGTTATGTTTGCCTCTCTCCAGTCCATCAGGATTTGTCCTGTAGTAAAAGATACCTCAAATAACATTTTTAATGGTTCTACTAACATCTCACCTCCTTCCTTTACGATTCTTGGATGTATCCCATCCGGTCCCGGGGACTTACTTCTGTTCATTTTCCCTATAGCACTCCTAATTCTAGCATGGGAAAACTCTATTAGTTCTAGTGCTGGTGCCCGTTTGATGTGAATAGTAGGCACTGCATCATCCGACTCCTCTGTAAGTACCTCCCCAAAGTATTTCCCAAGCACCTCTGATTTCTCCTTATCAGTTTCTGCTCTATTCTTATTGTCCAAGTCTCCTATCAGTTCTGGGATACCTACTCTTCTTGTTAACTTTTCCTGAATATACTTCCAGAATATTTTTGGATTATCCTTCACATTTCTTGCTATCTCTCTTTCCCTCTCCTTCACCCCCCTCCTTATGTTATTGTTTATTTGTCTGCGTTCCAAATCCACTTCTTTAGTTTCTATACTAGACCCATTATTCTTTTTTAACAATTTTAGTCTTTCCCACAATCGTTTCTTCCTTCTTATCAATGTTCAGAGCTTTCTTTTTATTGGCAATTCTGGGTTCGTTCTTTTCCTTAATTTTGTTTTATCCTTATATTCTCTTACTGGTAGGCTACACATTTGGATATAGCATTCTCCAGTTTGACTCTAATCTTCCTCCACATTCCTTCAGTGTCTTCCCCGTTCAAGTACTCCCCCCAGTCAATGTCCAAACACCTTCTCAGCAGCTCATAATCTGCTCTGTCATACATGTATATTTTTTTTTTGCTTCTGTTATCCCTCTCTATTTTAATATTGCAACTAAAACTTATACAGGCATGGTCACTACGACCTATAGGGCTATCCACATTGACATCTTCCACTATATCCTCCTCATTACTAAATATCAAATCTAGTACACTCCCCTGCGTCCCATCTCTGTATCTTGTTATCTCCGTAATATGTTGCGTTAAAAAACAATCTCTCACTTTCTCTATGAACTTGTATTCTAGGCTACTCTGTCCCGCTGGAGTAGTATAATTTGCCCAGTTGATCCTTGGCAAATTGAAATCTCCTATCAATATCTTATATTTGTTCTCTCTATTATCTATTTCCTCCATTGCTTTCAGTAGGTTATCATCCTCTTCCCTATTATTATTTGGGCTTCTATATATAGAGGTAATTAGAATTGACCCTCTTGCACATTTTACTTCAATACACAAATACTCACAATACTGCTGTCTCAAATCCACCTCATTTACCTTGAGCTCTCTTCTTATATAAATAAACAGTCCTCTTCCAACCTCTGCTCTAATAGCATTCCTCTCATACAACTCAAAACCCTCCAAACTATACTCCACCAGTTCCCTTTCAATTCTAGCATTTTTTGGTCTTACTTCCTGTAAGGCTATGACATCAGGTTTTTCCTCTTCATCCTGCAACCTACATATCAGTTCTCTTTTCTTGTCCTGGGTAAACACATCAACATTACTAAACATAATCCTTAATCTTTCTACCAATCCTTCAGTAGCTACATCATACCGCTCCTCCTGTCCGTTCCCTACCCCCCCCCGTAACACTACTGGGTCTGCAGCTTCTTCTCCTGTCTCTCCCCGAGACGCTTCCACCCTGCTCTCCCCCTCTGCCACAACTTTTATCACATTCTCTTCCCTCCCAGATCTCCTTCTCCCTTCTATTCGTATAAACCACTTCTTCAATTTCCCATCCCTCACTCTCCAGAAAAACTTCTTCTTATCCTCCTCACCCAACTTTCCATTTTCCTCATCAGCCTTTTCCTGTAGTTCCTTTATTTGTTTTCTTTGTTCTATGCTCAAATCCTTCTTTAGTCTTATATGTTTCAGTTCTTCATTTGTGTTTAGTCTCCAACTAAAATTTATCATTGTCTCTGCCACTGCCCTAGTTTTAAACTGTACTCTTATAGGTTTCATCTCCCCCCTTATATATCTACCTATCCTACTGACTTCCTCCACCTGCCCCTCCCATCCACATCCATCTACATCCACAGCTTTCATGACCTTCACTTTCTCCATATCTCTCACTTTTCTCACTCCATTATCATTCATATGAGCCTCTATATCTCCATGCATGATTACACCTCTATCCCTGTCCATGGCCTCCCTCACGACACTCTCCTTGTTCTTCATGACACCTACGACTGCACTCTCAATTTTTTTTTTCTTATTAATTTCTTCCTTTTGTTCTTTCACAATTTCCTCCAAATCCTTAACTTTCTGTTCACCTACCACCATCCATGCAGTTGACTCCTTCACTTCCTTGAATCGTCCTTCATATTTCTTCAGCTGCTCCTTTAATGCCATATTCTCTGCTCCCAATTAATACCCTTTTTAATACCATCTCTAGGTTATTATTAACTTCCGAAATAGGCCTACATTCGCTTCCTTCACTAAGCCTATTCCCTGCCCCACCCGACGCACCACATAGTTCGCACAATACCTTAATTTTCTCACCAATGTCCCCCTTCCATTTCTCCGTATCACTCTTCCACGTTTCCAAATCCTTCACAACATTACTAATCTCTTCTACCTTCTTATCTGTACTCCTAAACCCACGAAACCGTCCTAACCTTTCTTCCGTCTCCGAAATTCCCGCCGTTCCATCCGCCATGTTTGTTTACAATCACAACAACTCCAGCTGACCCGTTCTTAAACTACTCTTTTTACAATATATATCACCCCTCCACCACCAATTTATCTTCAAACACTTCACTAGTCCTTCCTCTCCTCGCTAGCTCAGTATGCACTCGAGATTCCTTGATATTTAATTGGTGCCCATGATAATATGCCGGAGCCTCAAAAAATGCGTCCTCCTCCCACCATCGCCTCGACCGTCTACCTGGTTGTCTTTTTCTCACACATTTATTGTTTATTCATATTTATACATTAATTTTGTATATTTCAATATACTATAGTCACATCCAAATATTTAAAGCTTGCATGATCAATTTCAAAAGCAAGATGTTACTCCTGAAATCAACCAAATGTTATAATTACTGTACTTTTATTTGTTTGTATTATTTCATGCAGCCCTGACCCAGCCTTTGAATTGCCTATGAAGCAAATATATTGGCTGCATGGAGCCCTCTTAATTTGTCGATAATGTTCTAAATGTATCATTTTCAGTACCTGTATTGGTGTTTGCTAATTATTGGCTTATTTACAGCAGTGTCTGTATCGACTCTTATAATGAGTATCAGCAGTGGTAGTGGCCAAATTTGTTTGGAATCTAATCGATTTAATATTTGTTTTAACAATTATTATTTATATCAATAGTGGTTTTGATGAATGTGACATTGTGTGGATTGTGTTCTTTTATTTATAAATTATTATTTTACTTAAGCGTTGTTTCCACATAGCGATTTTTATTAGTTATTTTGTCTTTTTACTGTTTTCGTATACGTTTTGGTTTGTTTATTTTGCAAGTTTTACATTATAATACTGACCCCCACAGCTGGAGAGGTCAGCCCGCCAAGACCGCCCTCCTGACGCTGGCCCCATTAAGTTTGTGGAATTTAATGCATCCCTTGGTCTGGGGCACTTGAACATCCACTGTGCACCACAGTTCTCAGCACTTGTCAGGTTTGTAAATTGTCTGTATTATACTTTGATTTCATATTTAAAGATGCAGTTACATTATACTGTATATATATATAATATTTTAACCCTTTCACTTTAGTACATTTAGGCCTACCTCTGTGTTTACTATTGTTTATAATCTTTAACAAATATTATAATATGCTTATGACTTATTCAAATTGATGTTGGACCCAATCCTCACATTCCAAATATGTCAAAACAGTATTTTGCATCTGTCTCACACTATAGGGATCTTTAGTTCACTAACTATGTAATACATATACATACTGTACATACATTTAAAGACCAAGTGCTCCACACGGAGTGCGGTTCCGGTCTCATGTCCTAATGACGGCGCTTCAGGCAGCCCTATTCAGAGCTGCCTCACTTGTCTTTTTTTTTTTTATTCAAGATCAGACTGTAAGGTCTGATCCCACGTCTTTCTTGGTCTGCCCTTTGGTTCAGCTCCCCCTAGTTCCCACGTTCACGGACTTGCATCTTATCACCCAACTTAGTTCATCCATCCTCTCCACATGCCCAAACCATCTAAGCCTACTAGTATCTCATCACTGATACTCTTGATACCTAACCATCTCCTCATCTCTTCACTAGATATCCTATCTTGCAGTTTGGCCCCACACATACATCTCATCATTCTCATCTTGTTACAGTACATTCCATTCCATTCTGTTAATATCATCCGCTTTGACAGTCCATGTTTACATACATACATACATACGGGTTTAAAGACCGCAACCGTCCACAGTGAATGTGGCTTCCATGGGACAATCACAGTACTGCACACAGTGCACAGCAATCATAACACGGTGGCTACAGTCTTTACTGCAGCACAGTACAACAAAGTCTTGCCACAACAACGCCCCATCATGTTATCACTGTGGCTGATGTTGGTATAGCACTAACAGTGTCTCAGTAAAACTCAACAAAGTCCCCCTGAAGCACTTGCACCTGGCGAAAATCGCACCACGCCAGCCTTAACCGTGCTACAATAAGGCAGTAACAAGAAATCACAGTAACTGCTACAGAGGCTGACTGCACCACCGAAGTGGCGGGCGGTGGGGTCGCTGCATCCCTACGCCAGAGAGAAAGGCCGACTTGTGCCAGTGGGCTGTGAGAGTAAGACACTAGGGAACCATGGGGCACACCATTATGGCCCCACTGCCTTCACCACTCTCAGGAAGAAAGATATAAATAAGAATGATGAAAAAGGTAAAGTCAGAACTAGCTATGGGAAGTAGAGGACACCAACCCTCACTCTGATAGATCCAGCCAACCACCACAAGCATATGTCATTGCGCTTCTAACACATGAATCTTACACCTTTCCCCATGTGCCTCTTGTGTATCGTAAAAGGTGACTAATGAGATTGGGTGGTTGGGCTTGCAACCCTCTACTGGGAAAAACATACAGCAACTAAAAGCGATAGAATAGCCTCGGACACGGACGGACCTACTGTTGACGACTACCGACTGGCCAAGGACTGTTTTCGGATTGCGATTTGGAATGTGAGAGGCGGGAATGATGGCACAAAAGAGAGAGAGGTTCTGGGAGCATTAGCAAATCCAAGGCTGGATGTATGCGGAATGACTGAGACCAAATGGAAGGTTACATGCGTGAAAGAAAGGGAGTGGGAGTGTGGAATGTGTTTGTGTGCTGGAGTGAATGAGAATGATAGAGCGAAAGGTGTGTGTGTTTGTTTGTAAGTAACAAGTGGAAGGTGCGTGTAATCGTGTATGGTTCTGTGGGTGCAAGGATTGTGTAGGTGAGAATGGAAGTGGGCATACATACATGGGTGGTTGTGTGTGTGTATGTGCCTACACAAGATAAAGCTGAAAGAGTTATTGAAGTTTTGGGAAAGTGTTGAGGTGTGCCTGGTTAAGTTTGGTAAAAGTGAAAGAATATTTCTGATCAGTGATATGAATGGGAAGGTGGGTGATAGGAAAGTAGATGAGGTGGTAGGAGGGTGAAGTGTACCGTCAGAGGTAGATGGGAATGGCAGTGCACTTATGGATGTATGTATGGGGAGGAGGCTGTTGATAGCCAACATTTTCTTCCAACACAGAATAATAGACAGGTACACATGGAAAGTGGAGGAGGGAGGTAGAGACAGTGGAACGAAAGGCACTGATTGACTATGTATGAACGAATGAGGAAATCAGTGTTAGATACTAGGGTATATAGGGGCATTGGGGGGGGGGTTGTCTGACCATTATGTAGGAGTAGCTAAAGTTAGGATACAGAAGAAGTGGGTGAAGAGAGCTAGAGTAGGGCAGGAGGAAGGTGGAGTGTTGAAAAGTGGGGACAGGCTACAGGAGGAGGAATCAGGGAAGAGTTCAAGAGAGTAGTAGAAAGATGACTAGGTAGGTTTGTCTAGACGAGAATGGAGAAAGTGGAAGAGATGAGCAAAGTGTTTAAGGAGATGTGTTTTTATCCAGCTGATAGTAAATTGTCATGTCCTCATCTTACTCAGCTATTACAAAGTATATATTGTGTAGCCAAATATATTGTTCATAATGAGAACTTGGTAATATTATAATGTAGAGACATATTATTATTATACAGTAGTATCAAGAAATAATTTTCTAAGTAATTCAATTTACCATCAGCTGAAATTAAACCGACTATAGTGCAGCTATGACCTACAGTGGTGCACCAAGTTTCGCGACATCTCGATTCGCGAATCACACTTTCGCGGCAGTCTCTAAATATTCCACCGATTTGACTTTCGCGGTAAAAAATCAGAGTTTCGCGCCCTAGCTACGAAATCTGGCCACCGCCAGACAGCGCCAGTAAACAGTTGACCTTCTCCCGCGCTTGGTTCAGTTTAGTTTACGTGCTGTGATCAACCACATCGTGCCTTCTCGTTGCTGTCCCGCCATATATGCTTTAATTATGGCATCTTCTAGTGCAAGTGGAATGGGGGATGGTCCAGGTGACGGTAATAATGACGATCGAATGAACTTAATGAACTTAAAACCAATCTAGCCCTAGCCAAGAAATATTTTAGAGCAGGTGTAGAGGGTGGAAGTACAGGTAGAAGAGTGAAGACTGTGAGTGATTACAGTTCGATTATGATAGTGGCTGAACATTATTTACTAAAGTGGTTGAATAGGAGGTCTAGGGAAGGTGTCAGTGTTACAGGTCCGGAAATACAAGATCAGGCCCGCCTGTATTATGATGCTATTGCTAAGAAACGCAATATTGCATCGCCCCCCGAGTTTACTGCTTCACGAGGATGGTTGCAAAGGTTCAAAGGCAGGGCCAAAGTCAAGCATGCGACCTACCATGGCGAGGCACAGTCGGCAGATACCGAAGCTGCGACTGCCTTCATCCCTGTTGCAGAAAAAATTATCGAGGAGGCAGTGGTCGGGCCAACTAGCCCTACCCAATGCCTCGGATAACCCCTACCATCGAGCCCATCAAGCCCTTAACACTGCTGTCTATGGTTAGTTTTATTTGTGTTTCATTATATTTATCTATCATTTATATGCTTATCTACTATGTACTCTATATAATATGTATTTCATGATGGTTTGTTCAACATGGGAGTGAGTTTTCGTTCATGCCCGGTCCCTATTAAATTAATTCCCATAAGCTCAATGCCCCAACTTTCGCGAATCGCACTTTCGCGTAACTTTCGGCGGTCCCTATTGGGCGCGAAACTTGGTGCACCACTGTACAGTAAAGGGACCCTCACACAGTCAGGAGTGCAAGCTAGAGTCACTAGGAGTAGGGGAAAATTCGGACTCGTGGGCCTATTCGCGGTGAAAATCGATGACTCCTAGTGACTCTAGCGACTCCTAGCGACTCCTGTTAGAATCCCACTCGCTCGCAGTGAAAATCGATGACTCCTAGTGACTAGCGACTCCTGTTATGACTCCCACTAGCTCGCACTCCTGACTGTGTGAGGGCCCCTTAACTATCATGGGCACCATTATACTACCATCAACACCATTACAAAAATGATGGTTATCACTATAGGCTAGTCTATTCATTTTAATTAGGTAAAATAATATTGACCACTAACCTCTAAAATGCAAGAACGACTGGAGTAATTGAAGTACTATTTCTACCATTTGGGAAGAGGCACTAGGGAATGGGTGTGAAAAATTACAGTCCATTTGTTCTAGCCCTTTCTGAGTTACAGAGGTTAGGGGTCACAATTTCTGGTCAACCTATAAAGTATAATGGATGAACTATAGTATCAAAGCTCAACAGGTCCTTGGAGTTGTGAGCCATAAAAGCATAAACTTAACTAACCTAAACAATACAATACAATGCTAAGTACTGTATTGTAAAGTCAGTGAAAATAGGCTACCCTAAACATATCGGATGCGGAAATACCCTGAGCCGACTAGGCCAAGTGGGATATCTCTATTGGTCTAACTGGTAAGGTGTCTGCCTCACAACCCAAGGGTCGAGAGTTCGTGCCCCCACCAGGGCTTGATATTTTCGTGAGGCTATTTCCGCATCTAACAAAGTTTAGGTGTGCTGGTAAAATTGTTCAGATGGTTGAGAGTAAGATCGGAGCTCCATACATCCTCTTTCGGGTATGGTGTAGAAACCAATTCCTACAGATAATTCCTACAGGATAAGGAAGAGGATAGGAGAGAGCAGGGAGTGCTGTGAGACTCGCTTGGGTTGGGTTGTGGAGTTGCCAGCCGCCCAAGCGAGTTGCCAACTGGGCAGTTAGGTGCGTGTGGTGCACCGCTCAGTGAAGTTGACTCACCATTCCCGTTCATCTCTCTGACGGACTCTCGGTCGATTCGGCTCAAGCTTGTTCCTCTCTGTTCGTTCCTCTCTGTTCGGAGCTTTCACTTCCCGGAAGGTGAAGTAGTGTAAAGTCAGTGAAAATAGGCTAGCCTAAACAGATCGGATGCGGAAATACCCTGAGCCGACCAGGCCAAGTGGGATATCTCTATTGGTCTAACTGGTAAGGTGTCTGCCTCACAACCCAAGGGTCGAGAGTTCGTGCCCCCACCAGGGCTTGATATTTTCGTGAGGCTATTTCCACATCTAACAAAGTTTAGGTGTGCTTGTAAAATTGTTCAGATGGTTGAGAGTAAGATCGGAGCTCCATAAATCCTCTTTCGGGTATGGTGTAAAAAACAATTCCTACAGTATATCCAAGACACTTCAGAACTTAGCTTGAAGGTTCAAAGATTTAAGTAGGTGTACACTTACTATTGTTTCATGCCTGCACTTGAATATGCCATATTAAATTTGTATTTTTAATTTCCAGAGAGTTTGTTGAGAGGGTAAGTAGAGGTGATGCAAAATATTGAACAAACAAAATCCTAGTTACTTCACAGAAGTAAGCTGGCTTAAGAATTTAGCAACATAATAACTTTCTGTTATGATAGACGCAGCCTTGCAAAGTCTATGGTCTCAAAGAGAAGTTAGGAATTGGACTTCCAATACGGTATCTCTTTCTTATATTCTATGAAAGGTTGAAATTTAGCCATCCAAAGGCTCCCAAAGTGTTGAGCCTAAAAAGCTAATCCATTGCTCTCTGCTAACCTCACATCTATGACAAATGAGAATGGCCGTAATCTGTAGGGTGAGAAGAGGTTGGACCGTACTACTAGTGGGAAAATATTTATCTAAAATCACATGAAGGCTGAAAATTAAAAACCTTATCTGTGGATGAAACTTTCATTACTTGCACATTCTTTGGTATGCAGATAATTACGAAATACAGTATGCTTGCAATACTGGTAAAAAATGGGGGAGGGGTACGATTTGTACGGACCATCACTCAGGTGGTGATGGACCATACAGACCACCAAAATTTACTTATAGCTTAAATTGACACTTAGATATATGTTTTTTTAGGTCTTATGCTTACAGTGGTAAAAAAACCTACTATAATTGGGCAAAATATTTTGCTGGAGGCCAATCATTAATCAAATATTACTTCACAAAATCATATAAAGAAAAGTAAGGCATATGTTATCAGCAATTACTTTTGCTGCTTATTTAAAGGCATGGATGGATGGACTAGGTTTTTGGGGAAAAAAAATTGGGGAATTTTATTTACAGAAATAGGTCTGCCAAAACTGGCTTATAACATGCCTTAGTGCTTATTATAACTATTTGCCCATATCTCTGTGATTTACAATACCTTAAAATTTTCATAAATATACCGTACATAGAAAGGTATAAAATTATATCGAACATGACAAAAAAAAAAAAAAAATAAAATAAAATAATTACCTCACATACTCATTTGAACACTCCGTCTGGCGTCGCTCAGTCTGCCGATCGCTATTCATGCATTATTGCCAGTGCTAGCAGGATTTTCTACTACTGTACACTGCATATCTAGCGATTTAGGGTTGTTTGGTAGATCCCCACGTATGGTCTGACCCTACTGATGTTGAATTATAGTGTGGTACAATTCACCACTTGCGAGTTTCTGGCTATAAGGAAGTTGAAGCTTTAGACATCGATATTTAGCAGAATTACCAGCTAAAATATTGTTATAGTGCATTTATAAACCCATTAAATTTAAATAATCATCCTTTCTATCCATCAGAAACCTACATTACTGCATTTCTGTTTTGCATCAATGTTTACAGCTCCAACTTCCTTATAGCCTGAAACTCGCAAGTGGTCAATTGCCAATTCATGAACCTGTGACAAATGCTGTGGAGAACTGGCTGTATTTAACCACCATGACAGGCTACTGCATATTATTTATGAGAGAAAATGGTCTTACCCACTTTAAACAATATTATTACAAATGGGTGGACTTATAAAATCACCTTCATTATGTATATATAAATGTTAGACAATTTTATCCTGTCACTCATTCACAGCACATGCCTCATGTTTATGTCTTAGCAACTACAATCCCCTGCCGAGAGCATATTGGCTGTAAATATCCACACCTATTTCCTGGTGGACTCTTCCCAATGATAGAAACGTCAGCCCGATTGCTTTAATTTATTTCGAGTTATAAGAAGTTTAGAGGTCAAGATTATTGTCAAGTGTGCTGGCGCTACCTATAGTACACAGTATTATTACTGTACACTACATAATGATAAACTTGAAACAGTGAACAAAGATTGAAGAAAACACTGGCATAGCCTCTGTGACTTGAGAATGTTTCAATATAATTCAGAAGTGTGTCAGAATTGTTCATGTAAACTTGTACCACTTATCACAGCAGACGACTGTACATTGAGAATGGTAGCTGGAATATACATAACATGTGCCAAAGTAATTCAAGAATTTTGATGCGAGTATCCTGGGTTCGTATCCTCGGAATGCCACATGTATTTGTTGATTTCATTAATTGAGTTTAGATGTGAAGTTGGTTGGCGTAAAAAACATAGTAAGTTATAGGGAAAGTTTTAGTTTCTTTAGTGAATACCATATAGGTTAGGTAGTATATTTATGTTGTGAGTCTCACTTTTATAAACTTTACATATTAGAAAATGTTAACTGTCGTGCATAATATTATACCAAAGAATTATACCGTAGCATTCCTAGATTATTTCCAGATATGTTCAAACTGTATTGTATTTTGTAGTAAATTTTGCTTGAATGATTCAAATGTTTGTGGTAATTTTATGTAAATATACTGTGCTGTACTGCAGAACGGTGCTTTTGTAGCAAAATAGAATGTAACTTTGTATTGTTATACTGACAAATCTTCTTGTAGGCATCCTTTAATATTAAGTATTAATGTTAGTTGTTTAAACAATTTTTTAAAATATTTATCTTGTCTGTTCGATGTTATTTAAGTAACCCATTTCACAGAATACAGTAGATACTGCAAAGCCAAAGTTTAAATGTAAAATCAAAATGGAAATGGAGATATTAGAAGAGAATAGTTATATATGTACAGTATACTGTATGTACAGAAATGTGAAATAAATGAAAGGCCAATTCAAGAGTGATGAGTAGATTTACTTTACTAAGGAAACAGAAAAAAGTATCTTGGAAAAGTGACATGACAACACAACAGTTATAGGCGATAAGAAATTAAATCAGAGGCACAGTAGTGGGAATATGCCCAGTTGTGTAATGGAGTACAATACTCAGGAAAGATAGTTTTATAATAATAATTGTACAAATAACAACTAAAGGGCAAGTCAAATGGTCATAGCCTATACAGTATTTCATATTAATAAGCCACAGTTAATTAATATGTTTACTACAGTCAGGTCTCGATATATGCACGTTTCGTATGCACAGATTCGTTTTGACACAGTAACCCCCAAAATTCCAAGGTCGGCCATAACATGGAATTTTTTTATATATACGCAGACATTTGCAGGCGACGGGGGTCCTGCTGTAACTCCGGGTCGGTGCCGAACCGCCCGGATCGTAGCAGAAGACATAAAAGAGAGAGTGTGGTTTATTTACGTTGCAGGATATTGCATGCCCGACACGTAAATAGGTCAGTAGCAGCTCCAAAACAGTTCTTATTGATGCTGTTATTGCCTGCCTGACACACAAATAAGTTTTTGTTAGTGGTATAATGTCGACTTAGGAGGATAAAGGCTCAAATAAGGGACGTTGGGAAAGTGGATGGAACGAATTGAATTAATTTCCATAAGGCCTGTTATTTCTAATACACGTTTTTTTATACACACGGCACATACACGGTACAAATTAACCGTGTATATTGAGACCTGACTGTAGCCTACTCTGTTTTATTAATGTAATGTTTTATTTTCAGCCCATTTAAAGGCAGTATCTCCTAGTCTTAGCACACTGATCCTGGCTAGATATGTTATAAAACTTGGAAATTATTCTGTTTGCTAGCTAATTTATTATCCTCTTCATCATCATCATCAATCTGACACTCTGCTTCCAGAGGAAGCGCCTCAAAAGGGATGGCCATGGCAGAAACTGCCTCCAGGCTCCCAGACATGCACCCACCTACCTACTCCACAGTGCCATTTCCATTTAAATGGATCATGACCCTTAGCACTGATGGAGCAGACCCAGAGAAGTCCCTCACCCGGACGGTATTTCCGCCACTGTTTTGCTATTTTATTTACCCCAGAGGGGCTTTGGCTGGAAGCATACCAACCACAGGAATATTTTGAAGATTGGAACCAGGGGTCTACTACTACAGAAGCTGTTTGCACCACCAAAGTGGTGGGCGCTGGGGTCGCCGTGCATCCCTACGCCAAAATGAGATCGGTCTCTGCAGCAGGTAGGGGATCATCAGCCCACAGGCTTGCACACCCGGGCCAATGCCCCCAATGCCCGCAGCCCCCCTTGCAGTGCCACCCAATCGGGCGATCTCGCCAGCACTTAGAAGGAAATGTAGTACAGTACAGGAAAAGAGACAGACAGAAACGGCTAAGGTTGGGTAGAGGATGCCAAACCTCGCTCTGGATATGACCAGCCCTTACCCTTATCCTCTTCCATATGAAATAACATTTTTGCTGCATGACCAAGCCGGGCTTTGAACCCGGGTCTGTAGCATAGCAGTTCAACACCAAACCAACTAGACCACCGAGGAGCTAAAAATTATAAGTTTCATTTGCAACAAGTTCCATCCACTAGCACCCGCTCAGATTCATGGTCGCGCAGCCTAATGCCGTACACACATGCACACCCACTCAAATACACTAGTAACTAAAGTCAGGCCTCGATATACACGGTTAATTCGTACCTTGTACTTACAGTGTATATCAAAACCATGTATTAGAAATTACAGGCCTTATGGAAATTAATTCAATTCGTTCCAGCCACTTTCCCAAAGTCCCCTATTTGAGCCTTTAGCCTACCATAAGCCGACATTATACCTGTACCACCAACAAATCATATTTGTGTGTCAGGCAGGCAATAACAGCATCAACTGAAAGAACTGTTTTGGACCTGTTAATGACCTATTTGCGTGTCAAGCATGCAATATCCTGCAACGTAAACAAACCACACTCTATGTTTTGTGTCATCTGCTACAATCCGCGCTGTGCGGAAATGTCCGGCGCTGACCCGAAGTTACAGCAGGACCTCCGTCGCCTGCAAATTTCCGCATAAGTATATACAAATTTGTCTGTGTTGTGGCCGACTTTGGAAGTTTAGGGGTTACCGTGTCCAAACGAATCCGAATAAACGAAACGCGTGTTCAGTATATCAAGACCTGACTGTACATTAGTAGGATTACCCCCACTTTACCCTACTAGAGAAGGGTATTTGTAACTTGGGAGCTTCCTATGGATCACCTCACTTAGTATACAAAATAGAGCCCTAATGAATTAACATTTTTGTCATATGACCAGGCTGGGCTTTGAACCCAGGCCTGTAGCGTAGCATTCCAACACCAAACTTACTAAACCACCGACTCAGACCGAGGAGCTATAAAAGTGACACAGTAGTTTCATTTGGAACAAGTTCCATCTGCTACAACACAGTTTACTCCTATCTATTGTCCTGTCTATTACTTCAGTTATGAAACTTACAGAAGTCTGGAAAAAAAGTTAAATTAATTACACACAGCGAAAGTGAAAATCTAGGTAGAGTGGCAGTATGTTTGGTAGTCATAATGGACAGATTAATCAATAGTAAAGTATACCGTAGTTTTAATATGAAAACAAAAGGAAAACTATATGTTATACTGTATTTAAGATGCATGAAACAACATACTGTACTGTATTTTAATGTATGTCAAAGAAGCTTGGGACAGTTACTTGACAGGTTTAAATTATAGGTAGTACTAGGGCAACTATGTGTGTTTTACAATGTGTAACACAGTGGTTCCCAAACTTATTTTGATGGCGACCCTAAATACAATATATCATGGTCCTTACGACCCTACACCCTGAAACACTGGATTGGATGTTCTATATTTTTACTATTTTATTCATAATGATTTTACAAGACAGTAATGTATATTCCTACATTTAAATAGGTAGAGGAATGACTATAGATTAGGCAAGAGAAGTGGTAATAAACAGGAATGAATGGAGAATGCTTGTGAATAGATGAGTGAACACGTGGTCATTTGGGGGAAGGGGTCGGGCGCAAGTTGGACCAGATAATAGTCCATCAGGCGCCTGGCCCGGGAAGACGATTAATATGAAGGGTGCGCCTGGAAGTGTGGTGGGCGGGCTTGTGGCTTCAGCTCCGCTGCATGTCTGCCTGCCGAGATCGGAACCTCTCCGTGTGGTCGGGGGAGTGCTGGAGGGACCTTGGTGACCCTGGTCTCTGGATCTTCTGGAATACCTAGATGTGTGTGAATTTGTATTTTGTCTTTGTGTGTTCATTGTTTTCTGTTGTGTTTTGTGTTATCCCTATTCTTGCTCGGTCTTGAGCCCCCTCCCCCCCAAAAAAAAATAAAAAGAAGAAAACAAAAATAGGAAAAGTGGGGATAGGTAGATAGATAGATACATTTAAGGATGTATAACTTGATAATCTGATATGTGCAATGATATATAATGTGTGTATATTCTGTCTGTCTCTCTTGCTGTCCTACTGTTTCTTCTGAGGGCAGGGGCTATGAATCAGCCTCCCCTTGTAAAATTCAGCTACTAGACGATACAGTTAAGGGAGAGGGAACACGAAAGTGGTTCCAGACCCTAAGAATTGAAACTTTAAATGTTTCTATTCGGGCTCTGTCTCAAGTCGGCCATCCCCAGCTATGGGGTATGTAGCCTGAGTATATATATATATATAGATATATATAGTTCTTGTTGTTCCCCAGGCTGTCTGACCGAGCAGCCCCAAGGTCCCGAGCAAGGCCAAGGCCATAACCGAGCGCCCCCACAGAACCCTCTCTGCCACTCCAAGGCGAAGAGCTGAGGAGGGTGCGGAAATGCCCAGGAAACCAAAGCCCCACCCAAGGCCCTGTGCCCTATTGACTGTTGGTCCACAAGTCTACCACTATCCCTCCTATTAGTCGCCTTGTACAAAACGCAGTAGGATGCGTGGAGCATATCTTTTTTTTCTTCCACCATAAGATGAAGGCTCCCTTACCCCTGGGGGTAAGCTTTTATTAAAACTTCCGTACTGTACATTAACCCCTTATTGGCGGCGCTCGACTTAAGTCGTGCACCAATTTGCAGCAAGTTAGGAGCATTATTAAGGCTTTTAACCCGTCCAGCCCCGGCTAGTTTTGTAATGTTTGTTCACCAGAACCCGGCCGGTTTTCAAAAAATGGTTTTATTCCAGAAACAATAGCGAATGGGTTAGGAATGAAGGAAAAACCACAAAAAAACGCTCAAAAAGCTTAAAGAATGGTCCTACAGAGCCCCCGAAAACGTATTTTACAAGAGTAAAAAATTTAAGGCAATTACCCCAAAAAAACAGGTAATTGCGCGCTCGCGCGCACGCACGTGGACTTTGAGAGTTTTCAACCATCGGCACGGTTGCGTGGGATACGTACACAGTTCCCATACAAATCTGAGCCCTCTTGAGTGGCTACACCTGAGGTTACGGTCGGCGCAATTAGGGGGACGCGCCAGGCGCGTCTCTGGGGCTGTGCGTTACATACATCGCCGACGCGTCAGGCGCGTCGCTGGGGCTGTACGGGTTAAAGGGTTAAAATCGAGTGCAAATGGCCGGGAGAGCAGCGGGCCAGACAGCCGACTCCCAGGGCTTACCGCCGCCCATTAACTCATGTTCCCTGTGTTCTCGAGAGGCCGGCAGTGTAGCCAGTAGTGAGCATAGCTGGGAAAAATATACCGATATATGCTAAACTTCCATGTTCGTGGCACCACTGCAAGAGAACCACGAGTGCTACGTAGCTCGTTCTGGTCTCATTTTGAAGCTTTTAGTGCCTAGTTTTTTGCTAAATAATTTTTTTTTCATGCAGATGCTTGATTTATCATGCAGGAGGGCCTGAATATGCCCAAATGAGCCCAAAACACCCCGCTAGACAAGGGTTAATTAGTAATTTTAATTACCATCTTAGTAGTTCAAAATAAAACACAAACTCCTCAAGCAACGAACAAAACAGTCTTCACTGCAGGCAGGCAAGAAGTAAACAGAGAAAAATAAGTAGGCTAATTAAAACTCGGCACCTCTAAATGCTGTCCGATCTGGCTGAAACTTGCATAAACCTGTTTCCTTGGTCTGTTGAATACAGAGGTTCATGTGGATGAAAATTCCTAGCACTTTTTATATATTCCTATACCGCTATGGGACACCCTAATATATATAATATATATATATACACTGTATATATATTTTTGTTCTATGTGAATGAAGGCGACAAAAGGCAGGTTCCCTGTAATGAGTGTCTCCCACAAAGCCAAAAGGGTGACAGAGCCAGATTAAAGGGATGTTGGGGTCAAAAGGCCTGGACACACAAAGTTTAAAGCAGTTTAAGTCATAGGATGAAGGAAAGATTGATTGAGGGAGAGAGTTCCAGAGTTCACATGTTGAGTAGAAGAAAGACTGAGATTTGCCAATTCTTGGGTTGGAGAGCTGGACAAAATAGGAGTGGGACTGTGTTGAAAAGGCAGGTGCCTCGCACTCGCTGCAAGGAAGGGGGTATGCACTGAGAGAGCTCTGAAGAACACTTATAATAGCGATAGAAGAGTGAAAGAGATGCAACATTGTGGCGTGTAGAAAGAGATTGTAGGGAACTAGTAAGAGGAAGTGAGTTGATGTGACAAATGTTTTTTTATTTTACTCATTCGAGAAGTGTGGTATGGTGGAACCTCCCCACACAGGCAAACTATACTCTATCCAGGGGCGCACTGTGCCCCGATACAGAGCAAGAAGCTGTGCGGGGGTAAAGAACCCATGGAGACGGTTGAGCACACCTAAATTTTGGGAAGCTGTTTTTAGAAAGAGTGGTAGGATACACACAATCAATTGATGAAACAAAAAACTATGGGGTGATATTAAATGTACTAAACAATATAATAAACGGTGGATTCTGATGTTAGTGGGGCTTTAAGGATTCTAGCTAGGCAAGTTGTGTCGGTTGATATAGTAGTTACCCTAATCAGGTCACAAGAAACTTAACTTTTAACCAAGATGTACAAGAAGACTAGCCAACTGAATTTGTAACTCTATAGGACCTCCACTACTGGATAAACCGAAAAGAGAGAACCTTTTTACTCAATACAGTATAGTAATTCCCATTATATTCCCATTATTTCTTGCACGTCTTTTAGTTTATTATGTTACTCCGAAAGGAGCTAAGAAATGTAAAATTATTCCTCACCAATAAAAGTTTAAATATAATCCTTGGTATTTTTTATGTTCACTGCCTCCAAAGGCCATGACGGTAGGTGCAGTTGTCAACATAAGTTCCGCACTAGTATGATTGGCAATCTAATCAAAAGTTTATTTGTTTTTTCATACAGGCATAAAGAACAGAATTGGATACAGGCATAATGAACAGAATTGGATAGAATGGAATTTCAACTAACAACTGTGCACATACAGTATATACAGTTATCCCTCTGGTAACATGATGTTAGAGTAATGCAGATAACTACAATGCAGCTAAAACAAAATGTTCCACGCCTGGTAATAACGCAGCCAAAAAACATCTATAATGAGGTCTCCATCCTGCAAGAATAGAGAAATGTGGCTTATCAGCCCGCCTGCACCATACACCCAGGCAGATGTGGCAACACAGTTGTCAGGAGACACTCAAGCATGCTCTCAGTGGCCAACAGCCTTTAGAAATGGCAATGAAGGCTGACGAGAAAGAACAGTAACAGGAGAGAGCTCTCAGCGTGTATTTACCTATTTGTAGTATACAGGAGTTGAGCTTTTTAGGCTCGTATTGTCCCGCTTCCTGAGTTACAATTATCTAACTTTGCCTTAAAAATATGAATGTTTTTGGCACACACCACTTCCTCTTCCAACTGATTCCATTTACTTATACTTCTGTAAGGGAAACTATACTTTCTCACATCTCCTTTACATCTTCCTTTCATTAGTTTATATCTATGCCCCCTAGTTCTACCATTATCTTTCACAATATAACCCTTCTTGTCCACCTTTTCGAGTCCTCTCACACATTTGTACATCATAATCATATCGCCTCTCTCCCTCCTATCCATTAGAGATGGTAAATCTAATTTCTTTAATCTCTCCTCATATGGTAATTCTCTCAGTTCTGGTATCATCCTAGTTGCAGCTCTCTGAACCTTCTCCAGCTTCTTTATATGCTTTTTTAGATGTGGTGCCCACACCACTGCCGCATACTCCAGTCTTGGTCTCACCAATGTTTTTATTATTTTCTCCAGCATCTCCTCGTTTATATAGTTAAAGGCTATTTTTATTCTGTTTAGCAGTCCATATGTTTCTCCCACTATCTTATTAATATGATTCTCAGGTGAAAGATCACCCCTAACAGTTGTTGTTGTTGTTCCCTAAGCTGCCTGGCCGAACAGCCCCGAGTCCCTGAGAAAGGCCATGGCCACGATCGGGCTTTCCCACAGAGCTCTCATTGAGTGTAGATTGTGTTGTTGGCGTAAGTGGTTGTGTGAAATGCAGTCTTCTATGATGTGTTTAATGGTATGGGGTGCTGTGTTACATCCCGGGCAGGCGTCGACAACGGAGTCATCCAGTCTCTTCTGATAGCTCAGGAGAGCTGGATGGTGTCCGCATCTCAGCCTGGCCAGGTGGACTCTGTCCTCGCGAGGAAGGGAGGATTCGGAAGGATGGATTTCGGGAGGTCGTGCATGCAGCTGCGTGTTGTCTGTGAGTGAGTGGATGGATCGGTGAGAGATATGAGTATGGATGTGCTTCTGGAAGTTGGTTCGGGGTGGGCAGGGAGGGAGAGGACAATAATTGTGTGTGATACCGTGTGCTGGGTGTTGTTTTGATATTTCTTGGTGTCTGTGGGTGTGTTGCCATGTAGTTTAATGGGTGGTCTTGGTTCGTGGAGGTTGCTGCCAGGAATTGAGTGCCTCTCATGTCCAGATGGTCTTTGACTTTGAGGATTTTGGTTTCTTGATGTAGGTGATCTGTGGGTGCAGTAGCTGTGCATCCTGTAATGATCTTCAGGGCTTTGTTTTGAATAGTCTGTAAGGTCTTATGATGTGTTTCAGCTAGGTTAGAAGCCCAGGCTGGGCTTGCGTATTCCATCACTGATCTTATGTATTGTTTATATACTGTGGTGGTAGTTTCTTTGTTGTGTCCAAATTTTGTGTGAGCAAGTGACCTGAGGGCGTTAAGTCTGGGTGTCAGTTATCCCTAAGTCCTTTTCTTTCTCTGATGGGTTAATAGTGTTTTCTCCTAACTTATATTCCATATGAGGCCTTCTTTTACTTACTCCCATTTCCACTACATGACATTTATTTGTGTTGAATTCCATTTTCCACTTCTTGCTCCATTGATCTATCCTATCCAAATCCCTCTGTAATTCCCTACCACTGTTTTCATCTTCTATACGCTTCATGATCTTGGCATCATCTGCAAACATATTCATATATATATTTATATCCTTTGGCATGTCGTTAATGT
The DNA here is from genome assembly GCA_032716605.1 of Paralithodes platypus. Lineage (NCBI taxonomy): Eukaryota > Metazoa > Arthropoda > Malacostraca > Decapoda > Lithodidae > Paralithodes > Paralithodes platypus. The sequence continues at coordinate 123,139,040 of CM064487.1, forward strand.
ATATTAGAAACATTATGAGAGCCAGCACCGCTCCCTGCGGAACTCCACTTGTGACATCTTTCCACGTAGAAAATTTATCTCTGATAGTAGTCCTCATCTGTCTCCCTGAAAGATAGTCCTCCATCCAATTTAACAAACTGCCCTGAATCCCTCCATACTCTTTTAATTTCCACTTCAGCCTGCTATGTGATACTCTGTCAAAAGCTTTCTTCATGTCAATATATACGCAGTCCACCCATCCATCTCTCTCTTGTAATATGTCAACCACTCTGTCATAAAAACTGAGTAGATTTGTAACACATGAGGTATCCTCCCTGAATCCAAATTGCCTGTTAGATAGTAGATTATTCTTTTCCAAGTAAATCATCCATCTTTTCTTAATTATTTTCTCCCAGATTTTGCACACTATACTAGTAAGTGACACAGGTCGATAATTTAATGGATGTTCCCTGTTCCCACCTTTATAAATCGGTACAATGTTGGCTCTCTTCCAGTCCATTGGTAATTTTCCCACTTCCAGAGAGTATTTCATTATCTCATATAAGGGTTTCACTAGTTCGTCAGCACATTCTTTCAAAATCCATCCCGCTACATTGTCAGGTCCCACTGCTTTTTTCACATCGTCCTTTCATTATTTCTACTAGCTCCTCTGGGAGAAAATTAATCTCTCTCAGTTTATCACCAATTTCACCTACCGGTACTTCTTCAAAGTTATCATCTTTAGTATATACCGAGTGTAGTGTATTGTTCATAATTTCACACATATTCTGGTCGTCATCATAAGTGGTCCCTTCAACCTCACTATTCTATCCCTTACCTTCATTTTACTATTTATAAACCTATAGAACAGCTTAGGATCACACTCACATTTTTTCACAATGTTCTTCTCATATTCTCTGGCTTCTTGTCTCCTGATTGTAGCATATACATTTCTTAATCTCTTATATCTGTTCCAAGTTTCTCTATTACACCTTTTTCTAGCTGCCTTCCACGCTTGGTCTCTCTTTTCCTTGGCTTTCCTACATTTTTCATTAAACCAATCCTTTTCCTTCACTGACCTATTACCTTGTTTTGGGACATATTTATTAACTCCTTCATATATTGTTTTAAATACTCCATACTTCTCGTCTACACTATTTCTCTGGTGTATTTCACTCCAGTCAACATCTCTAAAGTATTGTCTCAGTGATTGGTAGTCTCCTTTTGCATAGTCAAACCTAGTTTCCTTGTGCTCCTCCCTCTCCTCCATATTGGAATAACCCAATAGGAGTTCTATGTCCATTACAACGTGATCGCTCTTGCCTAAAGGTGGTAAGTATTTTATATCAGAAATTACATCTGGGTCTCTAGTAAACATTAGGTCCAATCTGGATGCTTCATCATTTCCCCTTCTTCTTGTATTTTCCTTTATATTTTGCACCAATAAATTTTCTGTTACCATAGCCTATACCCCCACGAGTTCACGTTGCTACCAGCTTCTCTCTGCTCCCAATCCACCTCTTTACAGTTGAAGTCCCCTACTATAATTAATTCATTGGTTCTACGAGTTAATTTTTCAATACAAATAATCATCTCATCTTTGATAAATTTGTATTCCTCCTCTTCCCAAGCCCCTGTGTAGGGCGGCATGTAGGCCACTACAATATCCGCCTTTTGATTGTCATCATCTGTCAATTCTACTGCTAATATTTCCGCTTTTTTTAATATCCAGTATTCGAGAATGGATAATAAGTCGTAGGCGTGTGCATAAACCTTTAACCGTCCTGGTGGTGTAATGGTTAAGGTGGCAAAAATATGTGTGTGATAACCCGGGTTCGAATCCCGGTGGATCATATATACTTTAATTAATTTCATTGGGGGTGTGGTGGTGAGATTAATAAATATAATATTACTATTATTCAGATCAATCATTCTTGTTTTCAATTTATTATGTGTAATTAGCACCCCTCCCCCCATCTTGTCTTCTCTATCCCTTCTCCAGATATTATAGTTGTTCCATCCCATTCCCTCCAAACTTATCCCTTTATTTAGTTTAGTTTCACATAGACACAATATTAAGGGCTCTTCCTGTCTGATGTAATCATTTATTTCTAATTTCTTTGATAGCAGCCCATCCACATTGCTATAGACCATCCTGCACTTGTTGCTTTTACCATTTTGATTGATATTCCGTCTTTATCCTACTATTTCCCCTTCCTGTTGCACCTCTCCCTCCAATCCTTCTTCCTGTACCACCACTTCTTTTCTCCCCCCCTCTGCCCCTATCTTCTCCCCCTTCTTCAGGTACCACTTCCTTACTTTCCCATCCATGTTTCTGTAGAAAAAATCCCCCTTCTCCACTTCTGATCTATTATCGTTCTTTTCTTTGACTTCTCTATTTATTTCTCTAAATTTTTCCCTCTCTTCCGCATTTAGATCTTTCCTTAGTTTAACATTTCTGTATTCCCCCTCCTGACTTAACTTCCAGCTGTATCTGAGTACCTCCTCTGCTACTTTGGTTGACTTAAATCTAATCTTCACATGTGTACGCATGTGAGTGTATTTACCTATTTGTACCTATTTGTAGTTTACAGGAATTGAGCAGCGCTCGTGTTGTCCTGTCTTAGTTACTTTATAATCAATCCATTTTACTTATACAAGTATCATAATGGATATTCCCAATTCCCAGTACTGTATTTTGGACTAACATATCATAGCTTATGTTGTCCTATTTCCATATTTACTTTTATCCAACCTAGATTTGAACATGTTAATGTTCTTCGCTCGCACCACCTCCTCCTCCAAGTTGTTCCAAGTCTCTATACTTCTATATGGGAAGCTGAATTTCTTTGTGTCCTTACGACATCTGCCCTTCCTCAGTTTAAACTCGTGTCCTCTTGTCCTTCCATCATCCCTCACGAATAGATATTCCCTATCTACTCTTCCAAACTTTTTACTCCCTTGAACATCGTTATTAAGTCGCCTCGTTCCCTTCTCTCTTTCAAGGTTGTTGTTGTTGTTGTTGTTCCCTAAGCTGCCTGGTCGAACAGCCCCGAGTGCCTTCGGTGCCATCCCCCGCCACAACCTAACAAACAAAATCTACAACACAAACATGCACAACAACACAAAACGGTGGCTGGCCAACTTCCTAGCAGGCAGATGTGCACACGTATCTTTTGCCGGTCAGTCATCTAAAATCAGAAACTTTCCAAACGGAGTCCCACAAGGATCCGTCCTATCGCCCGCACTCTTCAATCTGTACATGCACGATATAACTACACCCAATACGCCCCAAATAAACTTAGCCTCCTATGCAGATGACATAACACTCACATGCACACACCATGACCCAAAAAGAGCAACAGATCTCCTTCAACCCTATCTCAACACACTACATGGCTGGTGCACTACAAACAGACTTAATCTAGCCCCAGCCAAATCCACCGCAACCCTGCTCACAAGTTGGACAGGAGAACACGAATACATCCCTCAACTCACCATAAACAACACACCCCTAACACATACACACACACCCAAAATCCTAGGAGTAACATATGATACTCATATGACATTCAAACAGCACACCACAAACATTAAAAAGAAACTGACACCCAGACTTAACGCCCTCAGGTCACTTGCTCACACAAAATTTGGACACAACAAAGAAACTACCACCACAGTATATAAACAATACATAAGATCAGTGATGGAATACGCAAGCCCAGCCTGGGCTTCTAACCTAGCTGAAACACATCATAAGACCTTACAGACTATTCAAAACAAGCCCTGAAGATCATTACAGGCTGCACAGCTACTGCACCCACAGATCACCTACATCAAGAAACCAAAATCCTCAAAGTCAAAGACCATCTGGACATGAGAGGCACTCAATTCCTGGCAGCAGCCTCCACGAACCAAGACCACCCACTAAACTACATGGCAACACACCCACAGACACCAAGAAATATCAAAACAACACCCAGCACACGGTATCACACACAATTATTGTCCTCTCCCTCCCTGCCCACCCCGAACCAACTTCCAGAAGCACATCCATACTCATATCTCTCACCGATCCATCCACTCACTCACAGAACACACAGCTGCATGCACGACCTCCCGAAATCCATCCTTCCGAATCCTCCCTTCCTCGCGAGGACAGAGTCCACCTGGCCAGGCTGAGATGCGGACACCATCCAGCTCTCCTGAGCTATCAGAAGAGAATGGATGACTCCGTTGTCGACGCCTGCCCGGGATGTAACACAGCACCCCATACCATTAACACATCATAGGAGACTGCATTTCACACAACCACTTACGCCAACAACACAATCTACACTCAATGAGAGCTCTGTGGGAAAGCCCGATCGTGGCCATGGCCTTTCTCAGGGACTCGGGGCTGTTCGGCCAGGCAGCTTAGGGAACAACAACAACAGCCCCGAGTCCCTGAGAAAGGCCATGGCCACGATCGGGCTTTCCCACAGAGCTCTCATTGAGTGTAGATTGTGTTGTTGGCGTAAGTGGTTTGTGAAATGCAGTCTTCTATGATGTGTTTAATGGTATGGGGTGCTGTGTTACATCCCGGGCAGGCGTCGACAACGGAGTCATCCAGTCTCTTCTGATAGCTCAGGAGAGCTGGATGGTGTCCGCATCTCAGCCTGGCCAGGTGGACTCTGTCCTCGCGAGGAAGGAAGGATTCGGAAGGATGGATTTCGGGAGGTCGTGCATGCAGCTGCGTGTTGTCTGTGAGTGGATGGATCGGTGAGAGATATGAGTATGATGTGCTTCTGGAAGTTGGTTCGGGGTGGGCAGGGAGGGAGAGAGGACAATAATTGTGTGTGATACCGTGTGCTGGGTGTTGTTTTGATATTTCTTGGTGTCTGTGGGTGTTGCCATGTAGTTTAGTGGATGGTCTTGGTTCGTGGAGGCTGCCAGGAATTGAGTGCCTCTCATGTCCAGATGGTCTTGACTTTGAGGATTTTGGTTTCTTGATGTAGGTGATCTGTGGGTGCAGTAGCTGTGCAGCCTGTAATGATCTTCAGGGCTTTGTTTTGAATAGTCTGTAAGGTCTTATGATGTGTTTCAGCTAGGTTAGAAGCCCAGGCTTGGCTTGCGTATTCCATCACTGATCTTATGTATTGTTTATATACTGTGGTGGTAGTTTCTTTGTTGTGTCCAAATTTTGTGTGAGCAAGTGACCTGAGGGCGTTAAGTCTGGGTGTCAGTTTCTTTTTAATGTTTGTGGTGTGCTGTTTGAATGTCAAATGACCCGTGCCCCCTCCCTGGGGGCACGGGTCCTTGGAGCGGCTTCGGTCGCGCCGGGAATTTCCACACCTCTTTCAAGGTAGGCAGTTGTAGTGTCTTAAGTCTTTCCTCATATGTCAACTCCTTCAATCTTGGGATCATCTTCGTTGCTATCCTTTGGACTTTCTCTAATTTGTTTATGTGTTTTTTCAAATGTGGTAACCATATCACTGCTGCATATTCTAATCATAGTCATTATCAGTTTTCTTAAAATTTCTTCGTCCAAATAGTTAAATGCCACTCTCATATTGGTTATTATTCCATATGCTCCTCCAATGATCATGTTAATATGCTTCTCCGGCGATAGATCATGTGAGTTCATATGTGTTATTCATGTGATCGGAGGTGAAGCCAGACCAAGGCCAGACATGCTCACTCACTATCACTCAGTCCCATACTGTCCTTGGAGTACGGCACACCGATGGTTTTATGTGATAGGAATGGGGAATGGTCGGGGGAAGTAGGGAGTTTGGGGGGGGGGGGGTGGCCAGAGGGGCTGGGGATGGAGCCTAGTTCAGTACAGGAATATTTTATTAATTAAAATTTAAAACTAAGCAAACCAAAACTTGGACAAAGACAATATCAAACAGGCACCGGCACTGGAACTAGTAGAGTTTTCCCATGCTAGAATAAGAAGGGCTATAGAAAAAATGAACAGAAGTAAGTCACCGGGACCGGATGGGATACACCCAAGAATCATAAAGGAAGGAGGGGAGATGTTAGTAGAGCCATTGAAAATGTTATTTGAGGTATCGTTTAATACAGGACAAATCCCGATGGACTGGAGAGAGGCGAACATAACAGCTATATTTAAGAAGGGAAAGAGAAATGACCCAGGGAATTATAGACCAGTCAGTTTGACAAGTGTTGTGTGTAAACTAATGGAAACGGTAATTAGAGAAGGAATAATGGATCATATGAAGTCAAACCAACTTTTCAGTGGGAGACAGTTCGGATTCTTGCCGGGGAGGTCGACGGTACTACAGCTAATTAAGGTGGTAGATGATTGGATGCAAATTCTAGAAGATGGTGATGTAATAGACGTGGTATATTGCGATTTTATGAAGGCCTTCGATAAGGTCCCACATAAAAGGTTAATAGAGAAAGTTAGAAGCTATAATATAGGGGAGAAATGTGTGAAATGGATAGAAGCCTTCCTGAAAGATCGGAGACAGAGGGTATTGGTGAATGGAATAGGCTCGGGGTGGAGGGAAATTACAAGTGGGGTACCTCAGGGATCTGTGTTGGGACCACTGCTGTTCGTTATATTTATCAACGACTTGCCTGAAGTTATAACTAATGGAAGTGAGGTATACCTGTATGCGGATGACACTAAACTGTATAGAAGAGTGAGGAGTAAGGAAGATATGGGTTTGCTTCAAGGAGATGTGGAGGGCATGAAGGGATGGTCTGAGCATTGGTTAATGCCTTTTCATCCAAAAAATGCAAGTACATGCGGATTGGGACCAGCAAGATAGACAAGGTAGGATACAGTATGTATGAAGCGATGGAGGAAGTGAGTGCAGAAAAGGATATAGGAGTAGTGATAGATAATAAGTTAAATTTCTCAGAACATTTAGCGGAAAAGATAAACAAAGCCAATAGAATTGTAGGGCTGATAAGGAGGACATTTGTGTCACTTGACGAAGAAATCTTCAGGAATCTATATACAGCGCTGGTTAGGCCACACCTGGAATATGCAAACCAGGTGTGGGCTCCATATATGGTAAAAGATATAGAAGCAGTGGAGAAAGTGCAGAGAAGAGCTAGCAAGCTGGTACCAACGTTGAAGAACGCGGGCTATGAGCAGAGGTTGAGGACACTGGGACTTCCGACACTGGCATATAGGAGAAAGAGAGGGGATATGATAGAGACTTTTAAGATAGTGTCAGGAAAGTACGATGAGGATGTGTGTGAAGGTATCTTCTTGATGCGGGAGGGAACAAGAACGAGAGGACACTCTAAGAAAATTTACAAAGAAAGAAATAGGCTTGAGAAGGCGAAGAACTCATTTTGTGATAGAGTGGTAAATGAGTGGAACGCACTGCCCCAGTATGTAGTCGATTCCGAATCAATAAGGGAGTTTGAAAGTAATCTTGATAAAGCATGGGGAAGACAAGATTTGAAGTTTGATTATAAAACAAAAATACAGAATAGTAAAAATGTTGCGTCTGCTACCGCCGCCGCCAACACCGTGAACGACCGCAGCAGTGCAAGTACTGGTACTGAGCTGGATACACAGGCATAGTTTGCCTTTTTCCAGAGGATCTACTGTAAGAAACTGTAAGAAACTGTAAGAATACTGTAAGAATATAAAGGCAAAATAACTTATCAAAATCGCTGTGGAAATACGCTTACTAAAATATTTGTTTTTGTTATGAAATAAAAGAACACAATCCACCACATAGGGTGTACATTACTACATGAGCAAGTTAATCCATTTCCCAAGCAAACTAATCGCACACATAACACACTATCGTCACTTTCAAGGAATTACTGTAGTCAATTTGGGAAGTCTGGGACGTTCTGGTAAATTTTACTAAACTCTGCATGATAGGGCCCGCATAAAATTTGATTGCATTGCGCGAACTATGCGGATAGCGTCACCTGGGATTGTGGCATACAACCCTATTAATACAGTAGTGCGTCACCTGAAGTTTAAGGGTTACTAAAACTTCACATTGGCTTAATTATTCCATTAACAAGTAGAAAATAAGATTATGCATGTACTGTATGTTTATACTCCTCAGGCACATACCCTATAGCTGGTTGTGGCCAACTCGAGACAGAGCCGGAACTGAAAAAACACACACATCTAGGTTGTCCAAAAGACCCAGAGACTAAGGCTCACAAGGTGCCTCCAGGAACCCCCAGACCTCCTGGAGAGGTTCCGGTCTCAGCAGGCAGATATGCAGCGGAACACACCACAATGCCCGCCCACATTACTTCCAGGCAGGGCCCTTCATATATACACCGGCTCCCCAGGCCAGGCACTTGACGAACTATTATCTAGTCCAACTAGCGTCCGACCCCCACTCCCTATGACCGCGTAATGACTCATCTTTTCACAAGTATTCTCCATTCAGTCCTATTCTTCAGTCATCTGTCGATGTTGGGTACACCATGGGAGTAAGCGCTGTAGTAGAATAAAGGGGCCCCTGCCGAAGGATAAGTCAGAAATAGAGAAATTTGAGTGCGTAGTGTGCAAAGGCGAGCTTGTGTTAAGTGATGATCCTGTGGCTGTGAATTTTGGAAATGAGTCTTTGGAGCTGGTGAACAAGTTTTGTTACCTAGGAGATACCATCTCTGCCGGTGGTGGGGCCGAGGCTGCCACTGTTGCTAGAATTAGGTGTGGCTGGGGGAAGTTCAGAGAATTGATGCCAATCCTGACCATGAAAAGAATGCCTCTCCCCCTGAAGGGAAAGGTGTATGCCTCATGTGTTAGAAGTGCAATGACGTATGCCTCAGAAACATGGGCCGTTAAAGTAGAGGATGTCAACAGAATGGAGCGTAATGAGATGAGAATGGTGAGATGGATGTGTGGGGCCAGGCTACAGGATAGAATAACAAATGTTGAGCTGAGGAGACGTTTAGGTATAAAGAGTATTAGCGAGGTGATGCGTACAAGTAGACTGGGATGGTATGGACATGTGGAGAGAATGGATGAACAAAATTGGGTGACAAAATGCAGGTCTGTGATTGTGGAGGGAGCTGCACCAAGGGGTGGACCGAGGAAGACCTGGGATCGGACTATACGCGCCGATCTCAAATCCAAGAACTTGACAAGTGAAGCAGCCCTTAACAGGGTTGCCTGGAACGCCGCCATTAGGACAAGAGACTGAAACTGCACTTATGTGTGGAACACTCAGTCTTAAAATGTTATGTATGTATGTATGTATATCTCTCTATCTCTTCCAACGCTGTTTTCACACCATCTCCTCCGAGGTCTTCCTCTCAATCTATTGGCCTTCTTACTGACTCATATTATCTTTGCAAGCATTTAATCTCCCATTCCTTCAACATGTCCATAACAGCATAGCACCCTTCTTTCCACTCTAGCCGATAAGGGTTCCACTTTCCTATGTACCTATTCATCCCTCAATCTGTCTCTACACGTTACTCCAGCAGATCATCTCCATCATATCTAATTTTCTTTTCTCTTGTACATTCAGACCCCATGTCTCAGCCCCATACATCCTTGTTGGTACAACTATCTCTTGATACACTGCACTTTTAGCTTACATTCCGAGATTTCTCACCTTCCACATACAGTACAGTACTTCCCATTGCCCAAAAAACGTTATTTCCTTCACATACTCTCGGTTTTACCTCCATTTGCACACCTGTGTCCTTGCTTGAACATGACGATAGTGCGTTGTTATATATGCTATTAGTTTGCTGGGGAAACAGATTAACTTGCTCATGTAGTTATGTACACCCTACTGTATGTACAGTTTGTCAAAGTTCCAGCTGACTCACCCTCGCTCTGGGGCTTGCAGAATTAGCTGACAATACTGGTGTAGTGGTGCAGGGATACCACTTGCCATTAATGTGTTACCTGTGTCTTTCCTGTATATTACTGCAAATTAGACTATGTAATGTTCACGTTGTGAAGACTAAATGCTCCTTCATTAGCAGCCACCAATAAAACAGAAATATGTATTCTTATAAAATCGAGTAAAGTATGTTGTGGCAGCCAGCAGGTTTTATATGCGTTGCCAATCAGTGGATATAATAACTTGAATATTTAAGCAAATCTACGAACTTTGGGTGAATGTTCGGGATCATACATAGCTATGTATACATTTTTATTTGAGATAGGCTTACTTTCCCTTGTTTAGTATATGTTCTAACATCGATATAGCCGAAATCAGATCTATCAATCTCAATCTTTGCAAGACAAACCTCCTTCCTACACCAGTATTGCCAGATAATTCTGCGAGCCCCAGAGCAAGGGTGGGTCAGCTGGAACTTTGACCAACTGTACCTGGGATCGGACTATACATGCTGATCTCAAATAAAAAAAATTGACAAGTGAAGCAGCCCTTAACAGGGTTGCCTGGAATGCCAGAGGGATAACTGTATATAGTACCAAATTTTAAATCAGCATCCTCTGATGATGCAGTTATTTGTTAACGCCTTGCACTCCCTTGATTGACAAAGCTAGGGCGTGGCCTTGTTACAGGGACTTGACTGGCCATTTGCCACGAATTGCTAGACCTGAATGTCCAAATTCTTGACGTTTACCAATGGCACAGGGTGGGACCCTTTGATCAGCTGTCAGATGCGCTACTGACCATGCCAAGGCCATCTCACAAAATTATGTCAATAGGTACTGTGTAGTGTATTTTGTTATACTTTCACAGCTTCTTTGTTAAAGAATAACATTATATGATCAACTGTATAGTTTTGCCGTTAATATAAATGATAAATATGAGTTTTAGTTATTATGATTGCAAATAACTTTAATATAGTGAATGACAGCAGTAAGAGTGTGTGTGTAGAAGTTTGTCACGATCTTCAAGGATGTGAATACTGTACCATTTTTATTGAAAACAAAGTAAAACCTAATATGTAGAAGATTGATATCTGAATGCAAGTTAAAAATTATATACCGGTACTGTACTGTTCTTCAGTAAAGACAAAAGTAAAAGAAACAATCGGTGTAAATTTTACTATAATTGGATTGCTGTATATACAAGATCAAAGTATGCTTTAAAAATTATACTTGATCAACAAGCTTAAAGTTAGTATTCTGAGGCTCTGTAAGAATATGAAAGTAAGTCTTATATATAGGGATGTCCAGGTCCTTGAGGTCTGCAGAAAACCTCTGCATGATCCTGTGGTCCCAGTTAGGATTGGCTCGTTCGGTTGTCATCACCACATGTCCGTGTTCCATGGCATATAGTGTGTGGTTCCTTCCTATACCAACCTGTAAATTTTATTACATTAATTAGGCCTAATCATTCTGTTAGTTTACTGTACATGAAAATGAGATTAACACATATCAAAAGTTTAAAACTACTTTCCAAAACATGGTATAATATATCGAGGGGTGACAACCAGAATTGGTTATGTCCAATTTTGCCATTTTTGTTCAACTGTTTCAGTTCAGGAATTGGTTTAGTCTCCAGTCTCATAGACATTTATATCATGAACATTTCCAGCAAAAATTTCAAATATTGAATCAATTTTCGATATGTATCATGAAGATTTTAAATCTTTAAGTGTGATTATCTACAAACTGCATTTGTGGACATAACCACTTCTGGTTGCACGTAGGGGTGGACCTAGAATGACGTGGGCTCGGGTACTCCGGTCCGATCTCAAAATAAAGAACTTGACAACACAGGCGGCCCTTGACAGGACCGCCTGGAAAGCTGCCATTTAGCATGTGAGACTGTAACCACAGCTTCTGTGGACAATCGGTCTTTAAACTTGTATGTATGTATGTATGTATGTTGTCACCCCTCGATATATTAACTTCATTGATCATCTCCAAATTATATACCGGATATTTACTACAGTATATGCACAACAATCCAAGCCTAATAGTAGGTGAACTTGAACTTTCTGCATCATGCAGCAGAATTGGTATACTGTATACTGTATATATATATATATTCAAATTTTCTACGGCATGTCTTCTCATAAATTCACTTACTCATATAGGATGTACATGCTATGTGGTGGCTGTGATTTTTTTTTTTTTTTCAAAAATTTATTTTGCTAAATCATTATTTCCACATAGTGATTTTGATAAGTTCTTTTGCCTTTTATATTTTTCCGTTCCTGTTTTAGTTTGTTTGTTTTGCAGGTTTTACATTTTAATTAAAATTACTTTCAGACTGCCAGTATGGTTTCCTTAAAGGTCACTCTACTGGTGATCTCCTTTCTTTTCCTACTAACTCTTGGACATCCTCCTTTTGGGACTTTGGCGAGACCTTTTCTATTTTGCTAGACATATCTAAACCGAAGCATAAATAATGCTATACTGTATATATATATATGGTAAATACAACAAATTCTGTCAGAATCAAAGGTAATTTATTAGCATATGCAGCTTTTTAAAAAACCTATATGGCACATTCCTTGGGTTAATTAAAGCTAGAATAATTATTTCTTGTCCTATTTCTTTCTCCTTATAGCTAATGTGCTTCTTCCACAGGAGTCACACCTACAATAGCTAGCCAATATGTTTACAATTTTGCAATTTCCATCACTGTATAGAGTACTAATTCAAAACTGTAACAGACTTTAACCCAGGAAATTGTAGACACCCCTAGGACTCGCCATTGCCCTGTGCTGACCTAGGCCGATTTGGCGACTTCCAAAACACAACAAAAAACATATAATTGTGTAGGAAATGCAAGCGCGCATCCAACCATATATATAATTATGAATACCCAAAATATGCGTGGTTGATGTGTTACGGTGGTCCGTAGTTGAAAATGTGGTGCGAAATCGGCAACAAGCGGCTATGCGTATGGGAGTACCGTATTGGTTGGGTTTAGGGAGGAAATGGGAGGAGCAGGGTGGAGGCAAGATGGGGGCAATAAATGTCATTGTTTTTGTTATTAGGAGTGGTTTGGTGCCGGTACATGTTTTGACATCTCTTCTTCCGAGAGGAGCGGAGCAGCCCACCAGTAAAACCTTTTGTGAGGAATGTTGCAGCCGCCGGGTTAATAATAATAAACTTGTATGTATGTGTGTAGTACAAAACTGTACTTACTGTACTGTACTTACATTGAGACCTGGAAGACAGTCAAGTCCAAGTTGCCTGACAAGTAGTGTTCCTTTGGTGACATAGAGTCCGTCTCTCTTCAGGATGCCTCTGTGCTTACCCCGTGGCCGGCCTTTTCGGTTGCTGCTACTGCCGCCAGATTTCTTACTGGCATTTCTGACGCTGCCCAACCAGCCATTTGTGATATCTGGAAATTACAGTTTAGAACATTATAATCCATTCAGTATGGTATTATCTTTTTCAAAATATTACTGTGAGCCTTGACCCTATCACTGATAATGTCTTTTAATTTACTATTCGGTACTCATTACCGAAACTACCACTAATTATTTCTCAATATTTGAAGGCTAGTAGGCTATAGAATAAGGATGTTGCAAAGATCATATTAAAATGTGTTTCAATCTACGGAGATGTTTCAATCTACACTTTATGTGCAATATATAAAGTACAGTACTGTAAAAACAAAGAACTTCTCCCTATTGACGGCAGTGAAACTTATTAAGTTCCTTACTGTTAAAATAGATGATTTCAATCAGTCATGGGGGGGGGGCAAAGCCCCCTCTCAACCCATCCTGTATCCAAAGGCAAAACAAATTGTATATTTACTCTGAAAATGACTTACATCTGAGTGTTTTAAGATCGTTGGATAATGGGAGAAATATTATTTTCCGGTGATTGTAACTAATTTCAACTAGGCTACTGTACCAAAAAGAAAAACCATGAGAAAATTAGTGCTAGTTTCAGTTATACTTTCCTACTATTCTAGGTATCATTACTCGATTTTGTTCAGTTAAGATAAAATCAATGAAAGTTGTAGACTTAGCCTAATGGAGCGGGAGGGACGTACCGGTAGTGTCCGGGCGTACAGTCTTATTGTCGATCGCCGCAGTTAGGCTAAGTTCGCTTCTATTTTGACGGAGATTTTTTCGGTTATTTCCCCCGGACTGCTGGCAATATAGCCTAGGCCTATATGATGATGGCAATATGTCATGGGGGGGGGGGGGCAAAGCCCCTCTTTAACATATTATTGTATCCAACGGCAGTCAAAATAGACGGGAACATGATGGCAAGCATCCGCCGCCGCTCCACGTAGTGTAAACCAGGCGGGCAGTAGGCTACGCCCGAACTCTAGCCTACATTCTACCCGAATGGTTTTAGCCTAGTCACTCACCTGGTTAACTCACCTGGTATATAAACAATACATAAGATCAGTGATGGAATATGCAAGCCCAGCCTGGGCTTCTAACCTAGCTGAAACACATCATAAGACCTTACAGACTATTCAAAACAAAGCCCTGAAGATCATTACAGGCTGCACAGCTATTTCACCCACAGATCACCTACATCAAGAAACCAAAATCCTCAAAGTCAAAGACCATCTGGACATGAGAGGCACTCAATTCCTGGCAGCAGCCTCCACGAACCAAGACCACCCACTAAACTACATGGCAACACACCCACAGACACCAAGAAATATCAAAACAACACCCAGCACACGGTATCACACACAATTACTGTCCTCTCTCCCTCCCTGCCCACCCCGAACCAACTTCCAAAAGCACATCCATACTCATATCTCTCACCGATCCATCCACTCACTCACAGACAACACGCAGCTGCATGCACGACCTCCCGAAATCCATCCTTCCGAATCCTCCCTTCCTCGCGAGGACAGAGTCCACCTGGCCAGGCTGAGATGCGGACACCATCCAGCTCTCCTGAGCTATCAGAAGAGACTGGATGACTCCGTTGTCAACGCCTGCCCGGGATGTAACACAGCACCCCATACCATTAAACACATCATAGAAGACTGCATTTCACACAACCACTTACGCCAACAACACAATCTACACTCAATGAGAGCTCTGTGGGAAAGCCCGATCGTGGCCATGGCTTTTCTCAGGGACTCGGGGCTGTTCGGCCAGGCAGCTTAGGGAACAACAACAACAACTCACCTGGTAGGGCCGCCAATCGGTAGTGCATGACAGGCCAAGGATTAGGCACGCCAGTCAGATGCAACATTTGAATGTACGTGAATTGCTTGACAATGGGGTGACGTTGGTAGTGTGTGTCGGACAATAATATGATGGGGTAGTTTATCAGGGGTTGAGATGTTGCTAAAGAATGGGAAGGGGGATTTTATGGGTTGAAGAGTGAGGTGTTGGGTCAATTTAGATTTGAATTGAGCAAGGGAGGGGGAATTAACTATTTCAGCTGGTAGGGAGTTCCACTGATGGATTATACGACAGGAGAAAAACCTTTTTCTTGCTTCGGTTTCTGTGTGGGGAACAAATATCTTGTATTTATGACCTCTTACTCCTTGGTGGGGTGATATAGTGAACAGGTCATGGGGTTTAATGGGCGAGAGATTGGAATATTTTGTAACCCTGAATAAGGTCGGTCCTCAACAATCTGCCTTTAATTGAAAACAGGTTTAAGGTAGAGAGACGATCATGATAAATGAGACTTGAGTGGTTGGTTACTTGTTTCGTCCATCGATGTTGAAGAGACTCTAGAACAGTGTTATTCACTAATTTTTTCAAGAGAGCCAAAAGTTGAGGACATATTCAGAGTGAGAGCCGCATAATAATAATAATAATAATAAGCATGTTACTTATTTCTCATAAGAGCCAATTTTTCCGAAGAATTCACTAGCGCTCGGAAAGAGAAAGAAAAAAGAACAAAATCAATGCATCAAAAGAAGGCTTATATACAACACACATTTAACAATCACTAGCAGTGGCAAAATAGCCTAAACTCTATAGCCATCTGTCATGACACCTCTCTCAAGATCATAGCTTCTCTCAAAGAGAAAAGTCTTAAGTTATCTCTTGAAGCATTCAACAGAACTCAGTTGTCTCATGG
This sequence comes from Paralithodes platypus, assembly GCA_032716605.1. NCBI lineage: Eukaryota > Metazoa > Arthropoda > Malacostraca > Decapoda > Lithodidae > Paralithodes > Paralithodes platypus. The sequence continues at coordinate 123,154,932 of CM064487.1, forward strand.
ACAGCGGCAACCTGTTATACAACCTCGGAGCCATGTAGGAGAATGACCTCTCAAAGAAAGAAGACTGCTGGAAAGCCCTTGGTTCATCAAGACGAAAAGGGTCATTGTCATGACGCACAACTACACCATGGTGTGCCGGTGGGCGCCTGAGCAGCTCCGCAAGGTACCTAGGCTCACCAAATTTGAGAACCTTAAAAGTCACCAAACACAACTTAAATTCTATTCTTGCTCTTACTGGCAGCCAGTGCAGTTCTATGTGAAGAGATGTAGTAGGAGTTCTAGGTGGAACACCAAAAATGAGTCTTCCAGCCCTGTTAAGGACAGACTGAACTTTCTTTAAAATATAATTTGGAAGACCCACCAACAGGGCATTGCAATAATCAACACGAGAGAAGACCAATGAGTGAACCAAAGTCAGGAGGCAACGTCTGGTTATAAACGGCTTCACCAAATAGAGATTTCTGATGTGCAAGTAACAACTTTTAACTATCTGGTTTACATGCTCTTTGAAATCTAATCGGGAGTTCACATATACACCCAGATTTCGAACAGAGTTGGCCAGTCGCAGCTGAGATCCACCCACATTGATGGAGAGGGCACCTACTATATCATCAGCTCTTCTATTTCCTCGGATGATGAGAATATCAGTTTTACCATCATTTAGTTTAAGTTTTCTCGCTCTCATCCACTTCTTGATATCAGACATCAACAATTCCATCTTACTCCGTATATCAACTATATTTGTGATTCTCACATAAATCTGGGTGTCATCTGCATAAAAGTGAAAGGTGACATTATGTGCACGAAGCAGAAGACAAACTGCTGATATAAATTATAAATAGGATAGGACCTAAAACTGATCCCTGCGGAACACCATACTGCAGGGGTGTCGAGTCCGAGACCATAGATTTACCATCACACTCTGGGATCTACCTGACAAGTACGACCCAAGAAGCAAGAGAGCGGAGTCACGCACACCACAATCATAAAGATCACTCAATAACAACTTGTGATCCACTGTGTCAAAGGCCGCAGAGAGATCAAGCAAGACCAATAGTGAGGCCACACCATTGCAAATGTTCTCAACTAGATCATTATGTACTCTAATCAATGCTGTTTCAGTTGAATGATGCTGTCGGTAAGCAGACTGAAAAATTGGGATAGTTTCATTCTGCTGAAGTAGTGGTTGTAATTGGTCAAGTATTGCACGCTCTAATATCTTTGATATGAAGGACAGGTTGGAGACAGGACGATAGTTCAACATGTTCTCAACATCAAGTCCAGGTTTCTTTAGAGTAGGTTGGAGTAGTGCATGCTTTTCAGAATGTGGGAAGCTACTTATTAATTATTTTGGAAATAAACTCAACTGTGTGATCATAGACTCTTGGTAGCTTGGAAACATTTATGGGATCCAACGGGCAAAATGTTTTATTGAGGTTTCTTATGTAGGACGAGATCATGTCCACCTCTACTGAGTGAAAGGATGAGAGGACATTATTAGGAATGTGTCGGGGTTGGAGTACAACTGAAAGTTCTTCACCAACAGAAGCATCATCCAGTTTCTGTCTTATGCGAGTTATCTTGCCAGCAAAAAATGCCACAAAGTTGGCAGCCAACTCGGCATCGGGTACAGAAGGTCTTTAAGCTGACTCTTGTTTTTCCAAGTAAACTGTTTACAATTGAAGCCAACCTCCTCTGGTCGTTACCACATGAGTCAACTTTTCCCTGATAATACACTTTCTTTTCATTAATTAAAATGTAAAACTTGCAAACTAAACAAACCAAAATTGGGACAAGGAAAATATAAAGTCAAATTAAATTATCAAAATCGCTATGTGGAAACAACGCTTACTAAAATGAAAATTATTAAATAAAAGAACACAATCCACCACATAGGGTGTACATCACTACATGAGCAAGTTAATCTGTTTCCCAAGCAAACCAATCGCACATATAACAACGCACTATCGTCACGTTAAAGGAAGTAGTCAAGTTTGGGAAGTCCGGGACGTTCTGGCAAATTTTACTAAACTCTGCATGAATAAAGAAACTACATGTTAAATGTCAAAATATTATTTAAAATCAAATTTGCAACATGACAAGACATTAACAATAGTAAAAAATACAAATATTGATAAGATATCTATACTATTACAAAATAATATATAAAATACAGTACAGCACTCACTAACGATAGTGCTATCGGGTAGGTACCTGTAAGCATAGCATGCCTCAAGTGACCCCCATCAATAACTACCCTACAAATAACCTACATTTATAGCACAAATAAACTAAAGAAATCGCAAAAGTAAGCAATTGATACTATCGACAATGAATACATATAATATAAAGAGAAATAATTGCAAAATATGAAGTAACAACAGATTTAAACAAAGAGTACTCTTTTAACAAGAACAATAAATTTAAAAAATCATCAATATTAATAATAATAATAATAATAATAGAAAAAGATAAACAATAAATACAGACAAAAAGTAAGCAGAGGTTATACAAGAAACTTCAAGTTAAAAATGCTTGATTAAAATTATTGATGTCAAATTTTAGAATACGGTCACAATAATTGACCCTAAAAAGATTAAATTTATGGAACAATTTACTTGCCTCAAAACCTCTGTCCACTAAGAGTCTGTATAGTAACCTAGCTCTAGCCCAAAAGTCATCTACTTTAGTGCAGATTTTACAAAATCTTATTAATTGGGAATAAAAACAATTATAAGTGATTTTACTATCGATATTACTACTAGGGAAAGGAAAGTTTATTACGTTAAAATTAAAATCATCAACTTTGTGATATACTTTAAGTATGCACTGTTCATTAACAATCTCTATATTTATATCAAGAAAATTTTCAACTTTATAATTTACGTTACATTGTGTGAGGGGAATAGAATTAGGGTAAATAAGTTTAGCAACTTGATTAAAATTTAACAAATTGCAAACAAGAATATCATCAATATATCTACTATTATTACTTAACAGTTTAGCAAGTGCTAATTTTTCTGGAATTTTATTTTTCTTGCTACTGTCAACTAAGTCTTTTATATATTTAAATTCTAAAGCAAGCAAGAATAAGTCTGCAATTAAAGGGCTAGCATTTCCACCCATAGGAATTCCTAATATTTGTTTGAAAATGTACGGCCCGAATCTAACATAAGTATTGAAAAGGAGGAATTTAAGGGCATCTTTAAGTTTAGTTCTATCAAAATATACAGAACTAGTGGGAGTAGAGCTAAGTGATGCATTATTAAAATATGTATAAACATTTATGAAATAATTACCATTCCTAACGAACCTGTCAAAGTGCAAATCTATAATAAAGCAAAGCTCTGAATATACTAAATCTAAAGGCAATATTGGTATACAAAGTTGAAAAGTCGAAGCTATGTACCGAGGTAACTTTCGGCATGGTATTTATTTTATCAATAACTTCTAACGAATTGTCAACACTCCAATAATAGTTAATGCCAGTTCTTCTCATGATGGTATTACAATATCTTTTATGAGTACTTTTAATGTATTTTAAGCAATTTACTACTTGTTCTGATAGAGTTTTAGTGGTAGCAAATTTTGCTCCGGCAATAAAGCGATATTTATAAGGTCTTTTATGAAATTTAGGTAACATGTATAATTTTGCAATGCACTTGTTCTTATCAGAAAGTTTAATATCAAATATTATATTTTTCTTAGTATGTTCATCGATTAAGTTATCAATATTCAGATTATTTTGAATTTCATAAACAGAATTACCGCAAATATTTTTACGTAATATGTTACCCTTAACCCGGGAGCTGCGGGGAGACTCTTAAGAGTTCCCCCGGCGCACTGCGGGGAGACTCTTAAGAGTCAGAGAAAATAAAAATCAACTTTTGACATCGAAAAAAAAAAAAAATTTATATTTTTTTTTTTTGGCCCCTGGGCCATGCAAAATCTCAGTCCTCTACCTCCCCTCCTTCCCCACTTTCCTCCTCTCCTTCAGTTATCACCTATTTTCCCTGTTATTCCCTTATTCTGAGGTATATTTTCGTGCTAACATTAGAAATCCGATTGGAGGGTGTGGTCATCACTGATAGCAAGCGAGTGCAAGAGAGAGAGAGAGAGTATCGATCGACTGTGTCTCAGTGGCCTTGGGGGAAATTGGCGGGAAAGCAGATTGCCTCACCCATACATTATACAACTCGCGGGCTATATCTCCGATTTTGACCATCCAAACGCTGTTTTCACTCGTTTTATTGTTGTTTCAGGTTAATACCTTTATAATCAACCCATAATAGGCGCATATGGATAAGTATTAATGCTATTAATGGCACAATGAATATTTTAGTGGCGGAAACACCTCAAATACGTCAGCACAGGGGGACGTTTCCAATTACCCCCATGCGCACTTCAGAGGTTAATACCTAATTCTTTTTTCATATTTTCAAGATAAAATTTCTTACATGTGAAGCTATAATTATTGCTGGCTTTATCTACTGTAGTGATTACAAAATGTTTATGTAAATTTATTAAATCAGCTTTAAGCTTATTATAATTATAGTCTATAAAATCTGAAAGATTAAATTCATTTTTAAGCGAGAAAATTTTATTTCTAATTAACTTAATTAATAATTTAGACCATGCTTCTAGTTCTCTCGCATTGCAGCACGCAATTTTTAACAATTTATCTTTTAATTTATTGACTGAAAAAACAATATCTTTTAAAATTATGTCCCATGTTACTTTATTACTCCCTATTCTAAATTTAAACCCTTTACGACATAGCTCCGCTAATTTGTCGTTTGCAAAATGTTTAACTAGTTCTACATCACCTGTTAATATGTGACATATCGGACTATAAATGAACTTTGCTAGTGCATCACGTCTGCTAGCTGGCATATCCATGACTCTTTCACACACGCATTTATTATTATTGAAAATATCATTATCTGAAAGATTTCCTAAAACTTTATTATAATTACAAATAATAGACCCAACAGGTCATTCATATGAATACACTATTAATGGTTTGAAATCTTTACAACCATCTGGTAACATGGACTTAACTTTCTTTGAATTAATAAGACTGTTAACATTAATTTTGTCTAAAATTTTAGAGGAATAATTTAAAGTGGACATGACTTTATCTTTAATACGGTTATCTTTGGATTTCTTAGAATTAGCTCTAATATATCCCATAAAAGCAAAGACTATATTCTTAAATTTATTTGTGAAATTATGTTTATTATTTAGAATATTTTCTATAAAAGGAGCAAAACTTTTCTTTTGTAGGCCTTTCAATGAATCTTTTAATTTTTTAATTCCGAAATTCCGAAATTTCTTTGATTGTGTGGACCACGGCTCTTCTGGCTGACAGATATTGCAACCATGTAGAGTCTGTTTTATTTTTCCGCCATTCACGTTCAGCTCTTCTACGCGCTCTTCTAAGAAATTTAACTTGAGTGCTATACCAGGGTGAATCATCTCGTACTATGATTTTCTTCTCTACTTCTGGACAGTGATGATCGAACACTAATTTAAGTGCATTTCCATGTACCTCCACCAGCTCATCTGAAGTAAGGTTGGAAGTATCAATACTTCCCAAGTACTGTTTTACTTCACTGCTAGCCAAATTTTGGTCTGTATTTTTATAATTTCTAAATCTGATTACTTTTTCATATGTGAGTGGCTTAGGGAAATCAAAGCTGAAAGTAATCAAAGCATGATCAGAGGTATTAGGGTCAGCATTCTCAACATCAACATCCAGAACACCACCACAACCCACAGGAGAGAAAACCAAGTCAAGGGTGTGTCCTAAGATATGAGTTGGGTGGGACACATGGTTTACAAAATTGTTCTGATCAGTCAACTCAAGGAACTCAGGAGAGAATGGCTTCAGATGAGGGCTGTCAACCCAGTAATTAAAATCTCCACATATCAAAAGTCTTCCGGTTTTAGCAGAAAATTCCTCGAGAAACTGCCCAAACGCTTCCATAAAACCCCTATCTGTGCCACGATGGCCAGGCCTATAGACAACTGCCATTCTTAGAATTTGTTGATGGAGTTTTATTTCCACTTCCAACAGTTCATAATAAAGAGGGGCTGGGTTATGGCTTATTTGCAAGATATTCACCAGAGATGTGGAGTAGACAACTGCCACTCCACCACCCGGATGATCTCCCCTAGGCCTAGGAACATTTATTATGGAATGGGTTTTAGGCAATGCCGCCTGGATAATATTCAGATCTGACTCGAACAACCAGGTCTCAGTGAGACATAATACATCAAGGTTACGTTCATCCAAGATCTCGCAAATATGATCCATTTTGTTACGCAAGGAACGAACATTCAACAGACCCAGTTTCAACCGGCTCCCGTGTACATTTTTCAGTTTTTTGAACCTACAAAATTGGTGTTTTCAATAATAAGCCACAAGGATAAGCAGAACAAAAATATATAGGAACTAAATTACATATTTTTGTGGGTCTCCAAGGCCACATATATATAGAACAAGACTAGTAACAATTATTATATTGAAATTCTTTAGTACAAATGAATTATATTAAAATTCTTGACTCTCTCTCTCTCTCTCTCTCTCTCTCTCTCTCTCTCTCTCTCTCTCTCTCTCTCTCTCTCTCTCTCTCTCTCTCTCTCTCTCTCTCTCTTGTGAGCCGCCAATCCTTACCTTACCTTATGATGTGTTCGCCACTCTTCTAGCGGCACCAAGGAGCGCGACGCCCCTCGTTTTGGGTGGTGATTTGGTGCAGTAGACTGTTTGAAGCGACAGCTCGCTCCCTTGCGAGGATGGGCTCGTCTGGCACCTTTTGCAGTTCAACATCCAGGGCTCTCTTGAAGCTGTCTAACGAGACGTCCCTCATGTCTCTTACTCGCCGTGGGAGTTTGTTGAAGAGACGTGGGCCTCTGTGTGATAACCAGCCCAGGTCATTGTGAGCCGCCACTGGTTCGCGAGCCGCGCAATGAAGACCACTGCTCTAGAAGATTTAGATCGCCTTGAAATCCAGTATTCCAAACAGGAGAAGCAAAGTCAAGCAAGGGTCTGATGTCGGAGATGAGGAGGGAGATCATAAAGGAAGGTGAGCGGCATATGGTATATTTTAGTAGGTTTGTAGCTACTCCAGCTTTAGCCACAGTTTCTCGAATGTGTGAATGGAATCTTAATTTAGTGTCTATGGTAATCCCTAGGTCTTTGTGTGCAGATACTGTACTTAAAACATTTCCATCTAGATGATAGATAGCATTGTTTTGTAGCTCGAGTCCACGCTTAAATCGGAGATGGACACACTTGTTGGGTGCGAACTTTAGACCCCAAGAGGTGGTAGATGCTAGAATGTTGATATTTTGTTGAGCTTGATTGTGGTGACTTACTTGGATGCTGGATGTAGAGTTTGAGGTCGTTAGCAAACAACTTGTAGTAACAGGTGAGGAGGGCTCCAAGGTAATTAACAAATAGGAGAAACAATAGTGGTCCAAGGACTGAACCCTGTGGAACACCACTTGTAACAGGTAGGGCTTTGCTATGGATGCCACTGATGGACACACTCATCGTTCGGCTGGTAAGGAAACTCTTAATCCACAAAAACAAATTACCTGAGATGCCGATGGAGGACAGCTTGGTCAGTAGGGTCTTGTGATGAACTCTGTCAAAGGCTTCGACAAAGTAAAAAAGGATCAGATCAACAGTGAGACCAGTCATACCATTTTGTGATTTTGTCATATGAGAACAGAAGTTGATCAGTCACTGACCCATTGGCACGGAACCCAAACTGCGCATCATCAAGGAGCAGATGATCATCGAGAAAGCCATACAGAGTTTGGGTTATGATGTGCTCAAGGGACTTGCATGGAACAGGGGTGAGGCTGATTGGCCTGTAATTGAGAGGGTCAGTACGGGAGCCTTTCTTTAAAATAGGCGTAACATGGGAGTGTTTCCAGATATCAGGTACGACGCCAGAGTCAAGTGATTTTTTGAACAAGTCATAAAATGGACGGGCAAGAGTTGGGGCGCATTGTCTTAGGAGAACAGGATGGAGATTGTCTGGACCCATAGCACTATCGGGGTTTAGAGATTTGAGTTGACATTCAACGTCTTCTACTGAGAAGTTTACGTGCGAGATATTGGCCAGGCTCTGTTGGTGGGGGCTAGGGTTGTCTAGGACTTCATTAACATAAACCGAGGCAAACACCGCTAACAAACTTGTTCGACATGTCTTGTGGGTCGTCCGAAAGTTGATTGTTTATGAGAAGAGGGCCAACAGAAGGGCAGGCGATCTTCTTGTGTCTGATATAGGCTAGGAGTGGAATAGCTTTGGCTTGAGTTTTCGTTGTGAGATGAGGTATTGCTCATATTCACGCTGCTGGGAAATAACGGATTGTCTTAGGGTTAGGCCTATATTGGCAGATTGGAAGAGAAAAAGCTTCTGGAGAGTCAAATGAGATCTACGACCATATGTCTGTCTAAATCTTACATAGGCCTACTCTGCCCAACACTTGGACTTTTGGGTAAATATTTACTTTTACACCGGGGATGATTTTTACAAGTATTTTTTAGTTTTTGTCCTTGTTTTGGGGTTTTTTAGTTGTGTTTTTTTTTTAACCCCATCGGAAAATGCAAAACAAGTCTTATCCATCAATCTTAAGACACGGACCCCGATAGTGGGGAGGGCTATGAGCCTATGAAGATCAGGGAAATTGCGGGGTAAGAGGCGTAAATAAAGGGGTAATATTGGAAGAATCCATGAAATCCGAGCCAAGTTTTGTCATTAACCTAACCAAATAACCTAACCTAGTATTATGGGTGGGGGCTGCTGCCCCCACACCCCCGCTAAATCCATGAAATCCGAGCCAAGTTTTGTCATTAACCTAACCAAATAACCTAACCTAACCTAACCTAGTACAGTATTATGGGTGGGGGCTGCTGCCCCCACACCCCAGCTAAATCCATGAAATCCGAGCCAAGTTTTGTCATTAACCTAACCAATGAATGAAGGTGGTGGAGCGAGAGGGGTGGCCGTCCCGCACCAACGCAACAGAACATGGAGATCGGGTGACGGGTGAGCACTACTGAGCCGTGCGAGATTTATGTTTTTTTTTAGACATTTTAGGGATTTTTTTATAATGAATTACCGACGGGGTGGACATATATGGCAATGAAGTACATGACCTAACTAACATATTTGTCTAATTAATATATCGATGGTTTCGACCCGGTGTAGAAATAAATAAATTCCGACTTTTGCCTGTGCAAGTGCAGGGGAACGTTTTTGTGCCAGGGTGGAACATGATTTTTTTTTTTTTTTTTTTCTGGGATGTAGCATTGGGCTAGGCTTGACAGGAGTGTGGTTAGATGAACCGCTGTTCAATTTCAAGTCAAATATACATTTCCGCACATCATCAAACCATACTAAGTCTACTAGGCCTAATAATAATATTAACCTATTAGGCTAGGAGCAACAAAATAGCGATAAAACAGGGGTAGTGAAGATGTACATTTAGCCTATCGATACGTAGAATTGCTAGGCTATACTTACTGGCTAACAGTGGTGTACTTCCAAGTCCCGGTATTCCAATATTTAACATGTTTTTAACTATTGTGGTTGCCATTTTATTACCGACTCGTATAACACGGCGATTGATCTAAGGAGTACGAGTTGAAGAAGTTGAAGGTATTGAGATCTGCAAGCCTGCAAGGCTCTATAAACCCCGTCGACTATTAACAAAACCCTCTGCTTCAATCAACGGCTCATCTACGCCCTACAATTCTACAAGAAACACAAGAGAAATCAAGTAGACAGAGGCCGCAGAGGGCAACGAATTTCAGCTGAATTTTGTTTTGTTTTAGCACTGAAGCAAGTGATGAGATGATGGAAACAAACTGCTTGAACGAGTGACAGGACTAGGAAGAAAATACAAACTGGCGAAGGAACACTGCCATCACCTTTTCCACTTTTCCAATAGCAATCCTACCATAGGTAGGCTAAGGTTAGCCTACCTAGCCTAGCTGGCAAGATTTGTGTTATCGGGCGTATCACCTACCTCTGACCGGGTATATCCTAGTGTTTACTAGGCTAGCCTATAGCCTACCCCTTTGAAAGGACATTAGCCTAACCTAACAACCTTACCTAACTTATCCTAGTATTAAGAGTGGGGGCTGCTGCCCCCACACCCCCGCTGTTTCACATCGCGTATTTACGCGACGTACGCCCGGTAACACGACTCATTCCGCCTAGCCTATAGTCGGTTTTACATAGGCCTAGCCTAAGCCTAGGTAAACAAATTGAAGTTATTGAACTCCTTAACAACTTATTTGTTCAATATACAGGAGACGCAACAATATAGGTAGAAAATTTCAGATTTATTTTATTTTAGGGCCTAATAGGCTACCACAAATTTTCCGAGTGTTTTTTATAAAAGAAATTGTTCATTTGCATCAATATATAGTGTTTGTAATTAATTAGAAATCTCGGGAAAACTTATTTTCCCCATTAGGCCTATCGATCGATGTTGAGACACGCCCCCGATAGTGATTTGAAAAGACATTAGCCTAACCTAACAACCTTACCTAACCTAACCTAGTATTATGGGTGGGGGCTGCTGCCCCCACACCCCCGCTGGTTGAGTACTAATCCCTTAGTAAATAAAAAAAAAAAAAATGAGTGTCGATTATAGGCCTACCGTCACTAATACGAAGGTGAAAGAAAGTCGATGAAGTCCACGGTTTTTACTATGCAATTTTCAGCTTTGATTGTACATTGATAACGGGAAAGTACCGTATTGACAACCTTGTTACGAAAATTAAATTTTAATACCATTCTTTTATATTAGGTTTTTCCGAGGGTTTAACACATTTTCATATGATCTTTAGAGCTATCGATAACTGGAAGTACCGTATTGACAACCTTGTTACGAAAAAGACATTTTAGTACAGTACCATACTTTTTTATTAGGTTTTGCCGAGGGTTAAAATAAATTTTCTTATGATCTTTAGAGCATATAGATTCAATATGTATCTTCAAATATATCAACAAAATTTGTGGTATTAAAATAACATTGAACCAAAATTTCTAATGGTAGGTTTGGGTTCCTATCATCATATGCTTCATTTCGGTAGCATTCAAGGAGACTACTGCAGGACTCTTTTTCTTCTTCTTACCTCTGACCGGGTATAGGCTATCCTGGTGTTTACTACCCTATACCCCTTTGAAAGGACATTAGCCTAACCCAGGGTGTCAAACGACGCTGTTTTTTTGAGTGATAATGCAATGAACTTTTTGTATAATGATAACAGAAACTCCCCCCCCCCAAAAAAAAAAGTAGGCTAGGCTAAATTGACACAATTTTGGTCTCCATATTTTCCATCTTGATTGTTTTTTTATTGCAGGAAATACTGTTTTAGACACCTAAATTCTCAAAAAAACAATCTGGGGGGCATGCCCCCGGACCCCCCTAGAGCTCGCGCCTTCGCTGCGCTATAATGATAACAAAATAATGAACCATAATGATAACACAATTCATATTTTGTGGATTGACACCCTGGCCTAACTTAACAACCTTACCTAACCTAACCTAGTATTATAGGTGGGGGCTGCTGCCCCCACACCCCCGCTTTGACTTAGATTTTTGGTGTATTTGTCTGTGAAGTGGGTATTTTTCAATTTGTTGATAACGAAAATCCTCCATGCGGACTATATGGAGAAAAATATGGCGAATCTATTGGTGCCTATTTTCCCTAATAAATTGTTTCGGTCAATATTTACGAGTCACACCACAGCTGGAATCTCATTTCTAAGGGTAGTTTTGGGTTCCTATCATTCTAGGCTTCATTGCTATATACTTTTTATCCACCGGATTTTTTTTTTTTTTTTTTTTTTTTTTTTTTTTTTTAAGCATTAACCTAACCTAAAAACCTAACCTAAATGTATTTGGGGGCTATTAGGTTAGGTTAGGTTAGGTTAGGTTTTTTGGTCAGGTTAATGCTAAAAAAAAAAAAAAAAACGAAAAAAATATATTTTCCGGTGGATAAAAAGTATATAGCAATGAAGCATAGAATGATAGGAACCCAAAACTACCGTTAAAAATGAGATCCCAGCTGTGGTGTGACCCGTAAATATTGAGCATTGTTTCTCATAACGTCGCACTACTGTCCTTGAATATTATCTTCATTTCTATATACTTTTTATCCCCGGGGAAAAAAACAAATCTTGGGTTTTTTATTTTTTTGCTTGGATTTTTTTTTTTTTTTTTTTTTTATTAGCCTAACCAAAAAACCTAACCTAACCTAAATGTATTTGGGGGCTATTAGGTTAGGTTAGGTTAGGTTTTTTGGTTAAAAAAAAATAAAAATATCCCAATATTTTTTTTCCCCCGGGGATAAAAAGTATATAGAAATGAAGCTTATGATGATAGGAACCAAAAACTACCATTAGAAATGTGCTACCTATATTGTTCCGTCTCCTGTATATTAACCACTGATTTGAATATAGATAGGTGTAGCCTAGGCTACAAAGAATGGTGAACATTTAGGGACAATATAAAGTTTAGGTTTATGTAATTAAATTCGGTTAATAGGCCTATACAGAGAGACGCAACAATATAAGTAGCACATTTCTAATGGTAGTTTTGGGTTTCTATCATCATATGCTTAATTTCTAGCCTATAGGCTATAGGCCTACTTTTTATCCCCGGGAAAAAAAAAAAAATCTTGGGATTTTTCATTTTTTTCTTGGAATTTTTTGTTTTGGTTGTTAACCTAACCTAACCTAACCTAATAGCCCCCAAATACATTTAGGTTAGGTTAGGTTAGGTTTTTTTGGTTAGGTTAATAAAAAAAAAAAAAAAAAATTCAAGAACAAAATAAAACCCCAAGATTTTGTTTTTCCCCCGGGGATAAAAAGTATATAGAAATGAAGCATATGATGATAGGAACCCAAAACTACCATTAGAAATTTGCTACCTATATTGTTGCGTCTCCTGTATATTGACCTTAAATTCACCCTTCGATATAGCCTAGGCCTAGCGGCAGGTAACAAAATTGGGAAGGATGTAGTATCCGGGGACTGGGCTTACGGTGACTGTCGGTCATCATGTTTTCATAGAACGATCGCTCGCGGTTAAGTTCCCGACTATTTTGACGGCTATTTTGGGACAATATAAAGTTTATATAATTTAATTCAGACATCAATTTGGCAAGAACGTTAAGTGCGGGCGTACCGCCAGCCTTGTTTACACTACGCGGAAAATATTAAGGAAACCACCCACCAATTATTTTCATAATTTTTTGTTTAGTTTTAGTTTATTTGCATCAATATATAGTGATTGACATTAGTTTCAACCTCCGCAAAAATCGTTTTCCCCTTTATCCAACGATCTTAAGACACGGCGCCCGATAGTGGGGAGGGCTATGAAGATCAGGGAAAATGTGGGGTTAAAGACATAAAAAGGCGATATAATGGTTTTTATGATGAAAGTTGGCTCGGGTTTTGTTGTTTTTCAACTTGAGAAAACCCCAAAATGAAAAAACCCGAGCCAAGTTTTGGCAAAAGTTGGCTCGGATTTTAAGATTTTTCAGCTGCATAAAAGACAGCAAGTGCAAAAAAAAGTTGGCTCAGGTTTTCTTTTTTTTCAACTTAAGAAACGGATTTTTTAAATTTTAATACCACAAATTTTCAGTGTTTTTTATAAACAAAATTGGTCATTTGCATCAATATATAGTGTTTGTAATTAATTAGAAATCTCGGGAAAACCTATTTTCCCCATTAGGCCTATCGATCGATGTTGAGACACGCTCGCTCCCCGATAGTGATTTGAAAAGACATTAGCCTAACCTAACAACCTTACAACCTTACCTAACCTAACCTAGTATTATGGGTGGGACACACCCCCGCTGGTTGAGTACTAATCCCTTAATTAAAAAACAAAAACAAAAATTGGTTGTCGATTATACGAAGGTGAAAGAAAAGTCGATGAAGTCTATGGTGTTTACTCTGCAATCTTCAGCTTGATTGTACATTGATAACAGGAAAGTACCGTATTGACAACCTTGTTACGAAAATTAAATTTTAGTACCATACATTTATATTGGGTTTTTCCGAGGGTTTAACACATTTTCATATGATCTTTAGACTTTAGAGCTATCGATGACTGAAAGTACCGTATTGACACCCTTGTTACGAAAAATAAATTTTAGTACCATACCTTTTTATTAGGTTTTGCCGAGGGTTAAAACAAATTTTCTTATGATCTTTAGAGCATATAGATTCATTATTTATCTTCAAATATATCAACAAAATTCATGGTATTAAAATAACATTAAACCTAAGAAACCCCCAAAATGAAAAAAATAAAAAAATAAAAATAAAGTTTTGGCAAAAGTTGTTGAATGATACATGGGATAGAAAATGAACTTACCCAGTAAGCTCATTATCCATTATCCAACAATTAAGCAACATTAAAGATTTTAGCCTAACCTACCAACCTTCCATAACCTAACCTAGTATTATGGGTGGGGGCTGCTGCCCCCACACCACCGCTGGTTGGATAGTACATTGGATAGAAAATTAGGTAAATTCCTAGTGTTAATTAGACTGAAAGTCAGGGAGAAAGAGGTCGCCGAGTCGTGTTGTGTGCCGTCTATGGGGAGGGTAACCCTGGACAAATATTGTTACAGGTTACAGGTTCTGTATCTCCCTTAATCTCTGAAGTGCGCATGGGGGTAATTAGACACCTCTCCCTGTGCGCATGTATTTGAGGTGTTTCCGTCACTAAAATATTCATTGTACCATTAATAGCATTAATACTTATCCATATGCGCCTATTATGGGTTAATTATAAAGGTATTAACCTGAAACAACAATAAAACGAGTGAAAACAGCGTTTGGATGGTCAAAATCGGAGATATAGCCCGCGAGTTGTATAATGTATGGGTGAGGCAAGCTGCTTTCCCGTCAATTTCCCCCAAGGCCACTGAGACACAGTCGATCGATACTCTCTCTCTCTCTCTCTCTCTCTCTCTCTCTCTTGCATTCGCTTGCTATCAGTGATGACCACACCCTGCAACCGGATTTCTAATGTTAGCACGAAAATATACCTCAGAATAAGGGAATAACAGGGAAAATAGGTGATAACTGAAGAAGAGGAGGAAAGTGGGGAAGGAGGGGAGGTAGAGGACTGAGATTTTGCATGGCCCAGGGGCCAAAAAAAATAAAAAAAATAAAAAAATAAAAAATAAAAAATAATTTTTTTTTCGATGTCAAAAGTTGATTTTTTTTTCTCTGACTCTTAACCCGGGAGCTGCGGGGAGACTCTTAAGAGTTCCCCCGGCGCACTGCGGGGAGACTCTTAAGAGTCAGAGAAAAAAAAAAAACTTTTGACATCGAAAAAAAAAAAAAAATTTTTTTTTTTTTTTTTTGGCCCCTGGGCCATGCAAAATCTCAGTCCTCTACCTCCCCTCCTTCCCCACTTTCCTCCTCTCCTTCAGTTATCACCTATTTTCCCTGTTATTCCCTTATTCTGAGGTATATTTTCGTGCTAACATTAGAAATCCGATTGGAGGGTGTGGTCATCACTGATAGCAAGCGAGTGCAAGAGAGAGAGAGAGAGTATCGATCGACTGTGTCTCAGTGGCCTTGGGGGAAATTGGCGGGAAAGCAGATTGCCTCACCCATACATTATACAACTCGCTGGCTATATCTCCGATTTTGACCATCCAAACGCTGTTTTCACTCGTTTTATTGTTGTTTCAGGTTAATACCTTTATAATCAACCCATAATAGGCGCATATGGATAAGTATTAATGCTATTAATGGCACAATGAATATTTTAGTGACGGAAACACTTCAAATACGTCAGCACAGGGGGACGTTTCCAATTACCCCCATGCGCACTTCAGAGGTTAAGAGTCTCCCCGCAGTCCGCCGGGGGAACTCTTAAGAGTCTCCCCGTAGTTCCCGGGTTAATAGAATTTTTCGAGGGTTGACACTTATTTTGACATGGAGTATAGGTTATCTTACATCCTAAATAAAATTTAAAATATCTGTGAAAATTCTTGGGTTGTTTATATAATAGAAGTATTTGTTAGTAGTCTTGGCAAATCCAACGTCAGGGCTATTAACCTAATTGCAATGACGACTTGTCTATTTTGACTGCTATGTCGTCATTCCAACCGCGGTTAAAAAGAAAACGTCTAGAGTCTACTCCTTATCTTGCTCTAGGAGACGTTGTACATTAACCAAAACTACCACCGAAGGTGAAAAAAGCATAGAAGAGAAGAAAAAGGGGTTTACCTTAGTTACCGCTTAAGGCCCATCCCGTGTTCCGTCATGTGCAGATCCCTGTCGAACGTGCGCATGAGCGACCCTCTCTTGTCATAATTTTTTCACGCGCTCCATTGAATGCAGTCGCTTTTGTTGTGCTCCTTTAATTCACCCTGTTTAGGTTCGTTTCGGCTTATCTGGCCTTCTTTTTTGTTAGACAGATGTTACGTGATCTAGGGCACACGTAAATGGGCTCCTCAGTGTGTTTAATGGAGACGCGTGTGGAAATAGCTACCGAAGGTACGGGGGCGGCTGGCGTTCCTCGTGTGTTTTTCATTCCTTTCTCTTTTCATATTCTTTTTTCCTGTTAGTCTGGGCATAGTTTAGCTTTTAGCTTATTTTAGCCTAGCTTGTTTCTCATTCAGGAATTGCTATGCCCCTATGAGTTTTCATATTTTCATAGCCTAGGTGTACAGTTGGTTCACAATCTGAGATTTCGTTGGTGGCGGTGCTGTTTGTAGAGTTTGTGTCGGCCGCATTATTAGCGTTATTCCCGAGTCCCCCCTTTCGAGTCCTTCACTGTGTCTCAAGGGCCTGGGCGACAGGTGGTTCGTGATACTCCAGGGGTACCCCACGGGGGCCCCTCTTTCACACCACAAGGTTTTTCGCACACATTCTCTGCTCACGGCTAGGCCACCCTTTTTCTCGCCAGTTTCATTTACTGGTTTTTTGTTTTCCCTTCCTGTTTTCACCTCCATCCTTTCATAGCCTTTTGCCCAATCCTGGGGTACCCCACGGGGGCCCCTGTTTGTGCCAAACCACCCTTCCTGCCACTTCTCCTCATGGGCTTTGCTCTATCTCTGTGGGTTGGGTGGTTCCTGGGGGATGTGCCTCCTCTCCCCTGGTGTGTCTTCCTTGCCTCTCCCTTGACCGGTTGAGTCAGGATATTATCAAGGAAGACACTGCTCAGCTTGATGGCCATCGTCGCTTGGAGTTCATAAGGAGATGACGCTTTTTTCTGGGCCTCTTTTGGTATTCCCTAGACGCTCCTCTCGCTTTTTTTCGGCGCCGGACCATCTCGGCCGGTCCCGCGAATTTGCGGGAGCGCGATTCGGTCCTCTGGGACGGTTCGGCTCCCCGCAAATTTGCGGAGATCGTTGGGGGGGTCCGCGAAATTGCGGGAGGGTGGTGTCGGTAAGGTTATGCCTTCATTGGCCCGCAAATTTGCGGTAATAGTTGGCTTTCACTATTGACTTTTTTTTTTATGTCATCTTGTTGGCTGATACTATATTGGTGTATGCACTTTACTGGTGTTATAGGCCCTGCATGTAAGATGTTGAGTGGTGGTTAACACTTTCTCCATCTTTGCAGGTTCTGCTAGTGCTCTTCCGCCTCGGCCGCCCTCCTCACCTACCTCTGTGCTCCCAGTTTAGGGTGAGTACGGATACCTGTTTGCATGTGTGTTCCTGTTTCCCCATGCTCCTTCCCTGGTTCTTCTTGGACATTCTCTCCACTTACTCCTTCGACGTGCTGATTATGGTGTGTGTTCTTCTAGTGCAGGTAGGCTGCCTTGCTTTCGCCTTGGTTGTCGCTCCCCGTGCTTGGAGAGCCACGAGTCCTGCTTGCGCCACTCGCTCTGTGTGTCCTCTACGGCCTACCTCCCTGCTCTGTGTGGCACGTGTCTGGCCCTGGTGGGTGTGCTGCACCATGGCCCTGGTTCCTCGGCGGCGGCTGTGGCCTCTGCTTCCCTTCCGTCGGTGTGGACGATGGTCTCCCGCCACATTTGGACTGTGGGCCACCGTTCCCCGGCCTTTGTTGCCGACCGGTTCCGCGTCGCCCTGGGTATCTCTGACCCGACTGTAGGCCGTTCACCTGGCCCTCTCCCTGCTCGGGCCCTCTCCCCTGGGTCCCGCAGCCGGTCGTCCCATCGTCGGGGGGTTCCCCAGCTCCGTCCACGCTCTCGCTCGCCTCGTCGTCCGTCCTCTACTGCCCCTCGTCGTCCTCCTGACCGCCTTGACGACGCCCTTCGCCCTCGTCATGGTTCTCGCCCTGAGGCCGGGGTTAGCGGCTCTGCCCCTGTGCGCCCTCCCCTGGCCTCTACGGATAGGGGCTCTACTCCCTTCCGCCCGCTTCCCCAGCCCAGACGACTTCCTCTTACGTTGTCCTCTCCACGCGCGGTTGTTCATGCTGTAGCTGGCCCTCTGCTCCCTCCTCCAACACTGTCCAGGAGGGTCCGCCTGGATGTCGTTGCTTCTCCTACTTCACCTGCTTCAGTGCCTATTCTTCCTTCACGGTCTCGTCCCACGGTGGAGGTCCCTCCCTCCTCCGCCTCGGTGTCGGGCCGCCCTGTTATCTCAGCCCCGGGGATCCTTGCTCTGTTTCCCCCCGCGGCTCCTTCTGGCCTCCTTTCACCCGGCCAGCCTTCCCACTCCCGTCGTCCTGCTCCTCCTCATTCTTCTCTTCCTGACCTTCACTTACCGTCTCGCCAGGGGGGTACCCCTCCTCTTGCCTCGGTGGGCTTTCACGAGGTTTCGGGGTCCCCTTTCTCAGGAGCTGACATGTCGCTGGAAGAGGGGGATGGTGCTGTTTCCCCCTCGGCCGTTCGTGATCGGGGACGAGTCCCTCAACGGCGACACGACCGTCGTCGCTCGCCTTCCTTGGGCCGCGACGCTGCTGGTTCGTGTCGTGGGTCTCGCTCCCGCTCGCCCCTGCGGGCCGACCATTCTGGGGGGGGGGGGGGGGGGGGTCGCCTCTCTCGGATCGATTGTTGGCTATGCAGGGCTGGGTTGTGTCACGCTTCGACGGGTGCTTGGAGTCGATGGAAGACTCCCTCTTCTCGCGCTTCTTCGCGGTGACTCGCCCTCAGCGCCTCACCCTACCTACCCCTGCTACGGTCCCCCTCCCTTCTGCAGGCCTACGCTCTGGTCAGACTTCAGCCGCCCTGACATCCTTCCGGCTGTTCAGTCCCTGGCTATGTTGACGGGTCTGTCCTCCTATGGGACAGGTTTGTGCGACGCCGGTACGCCTGGCTTAACCATCGTGCTCGGTCACCCTCTCCCATTGGAGGCCTGGTTTGCTGAGGCCTTCGCCTTCACACACCGATCCGTCGACGGCTCTCCTTCAGTCCCTCCCCAGGCGTCATCACTGATTTTGCCTCCTCTTGTGTCTGTCGGCGGGTTAGACGGTGCGTTCTGGTCCTGGATGAGCGCGCCCGTTCTTGAACTTTGTTCTATTGCTACCCCGTTCTTCTCTCACCCGGATCAGCCCTCTGTCGCCACGGTTTTTCCCTTGCGACGGAGGGTGACGGACTTATTGTCTTGTCTTTCGGTTCCCTCCAGACGTCTGTTCACCACCTGCGGCTTTTCGAGGCGTCTGTGCCAGGCGATCTTCGCGAGGGTTTGGACCGCGTTCAGCGGATCCATCTTCGGCTCGCGGTGTCTTTGGTTCCCGAGCTGAAGGCGGTTTTGTGCGCGGCAACTCGGCAACGCCCGACGGTACGGTCCTCGTTCTCCCGGCCGGCCCCCTTGGATATTCGTCAGGGTTTGTTGTACTCTGCGCTATATACATCGGGTTTTTTTTAAGCAGGATGCTTGGGAATGCTACGCTTCTCTGTCGGCGGCCCCTGCTTCCGACACGCGACGACGCGCTGTGTCGTTGCGGACCCTGCTTACGTCACGCACCGACGCGCTGTGTCGCGCGCGGGGGTCTTCTCAGTCCCGTCCTTCTGCCGGTCCTCTTCGGGGTGCTGCTGCAAGTGCTGCCGCCTTGCACGGGCGCAGGATTGGGACGTTGCAGGCCAGTGCGTCGGTTCCGCCTCGCACTTCTGTTCTTGCCCCTTTCATCCCCGCCGTGTCGGGGCTGGCCGGCCTTCCCCTTCCGACCGCCCTTCGACGGGGTCAGCCCCGCGACGGCCTGGGGTTGGGGTGGCCTGCCCTTTTCGACGAGGTTGGGGGGGGGTAGAGGAGGTCAACGTGGCGCTCATGCCCGCACGGCCCGTACCGGGGGTACCACCACGTCAACACAATGTGTAGGTTCTCTGAGTCGGCCTCCTTGTTCTCCTTCTCGCCTGGCCGACCAGGTCGCTCCCCTCCTCTCGGGTGCTCCCTCGGGTTGTTTTCGCCCTTGCGCCCCTCGGTGGCCGCGAGGGACGTTGGGGGCGGCGGGTTGCGCGGAGGGGTCTCACCTGGAGGTGGACGTCCAGACCCCACTCCGCTCTTGTCACCGACGCCGGCCCATCTCTTCAGAGGTGGCCCACGTGTTCACTTCCATGCCCGAGCTGGGTAGCGTCGAGGGAGTTGACCGCCGGTCACCCGGTTTTCCTCTCCCGTGTCTTTCTGGTACCGTCGCCGAACTGCGACGCGATGCGACCGGTGGTGGCTCTGTCGGCCCTCAACGGGCACATCGTGCACACGCGGTTTCGGATGCTGCCGGTACCCCTGGTATGCCTGGCCCTGCGCCCTCTGTCGTGGGTAGTGTCGCTGGCCCTCCAGGATGCGTCTTGGCTCGTTCCTCTCCATCCTCGCTTCCAGCGATTCTTGGCCGTTCGGACTTCCGGTCGTGTTTTCCTGTTCGACGGCCTTCCCTTCGGTCTCCACGTTGCGCCACGGATCTTCTCCGCACTGGTGGGGCAGGCTCTGGGTCATCTCCTCAGGAGCGGGCTCCAGCCACTGTTTTCCTTGGCCGATTGGTTGGTAGTTTCCGAAGCCCTAGGACTGGGCATTGGCGACGCCCTCACAGTCGTTCGCAACATCGCACGGTTAGGGTTCCCCTTCGATGTTCCCAAGTCACGCTTGACCCCGTCGCGTGTCGTGCCATGGGTCGGTCTCGCATGGGTTTTGTCCGGCGCTACGGTGCCCCGGGGTCTGCCGGCCGCGGTGCACGGTCTTCGCCGTGTTGCACTCGGTCTCCCTCCCGGGGTGGCTCTGGGACTCGTTCGTGGGTTCGCTGCATTGGGCCGCTCTGCCCCTTCCCTTCGGGAGCCTCTGGCTACGCCGCCTCCTCCTCATGGGCACCGCGGTGTTTCCGTTGCCCCTATGGATCGGCTCCTGCCGCTCCCGCGTACCGTTCGCAGATGCTTTGGTTGCTGGGTTGCTCGGGGCTCGCTCTCTGCGGCTGTGCCCTGGACCGCCCCCCCGCCGACGGTCTGGGTAGCCACAGATACGTCGAGCGAGGTTGGGTGAGGTTCCCGATCGAACCTGGGACGTCCACTTCCCGGCAGATGGGTGGGTCTCCCTCCACTTACCCGTCTATGCCCTCGGACTGTTGGTTCCTTTGTTCTTCCTGCGGGACCACGCGCTGGCCCTTCAGGGTAAGTCGGTGGCCTTCGGGTTGGACACTCCGACACGCTGTCCACTGTTTCCTAATGCGGGGGTCCTCCAGGTCGTTGACTCTATTGGGGGTCTCGGTGGAGTTGTTCTTCCTCGCGGCCCGACACCCATTCTCCTTGCATGCCTCCTCCCTGTGGGCGGCCGCCCTGTCGAGAGGGCCGGGCGTTCTTGTAGAATGGGCGATGAAACGGACTGTGTTCGCCGACCTCGCGGCTTCCTAAGGTGTTCCGGAGGTCGCCTTGTTCGCATCGGGGGTGCCGCGCCAGTTGCCTCTGGACCTCTCCCTCCGGCCTCGCGCTCCGGGGGGGGGTCCAGACGCTTTCATGGTAGCCTGGTACAGGTGGCGGTCGATATACGTCTTTCCGCCACCAGACGCGCTGTTGATGTGCCCAGTCCTCGCGAGGCTGCGGCTGTACCATGGCTGCGTCTGGCTCCTCGCGCCTCTGTGGCCGGCACGGGCTTGGTACGCCCGGTTGCCGCGGTGGTGCCCGAGTCCGGTCCCTCTACCTGTCTCCGGCTTCCACTTGGGCTAGGTTGTGGACCTGCGGACCTCGTTGGCCTTCGCATCGTGCTTGTTCATGTGGCCCCGGTGGCTCCCGGTCCCCGGCCGGGCCCTGACTGACTTCCTGCAGCGTTCCTGGCCGTCTTCTCCTTGGGGGACTTACGGGTCCCGCTGGAGGTCTTTTACTAGGTGGCTACAGGCCACTCGCCTGCCAGTTGGCTCTCCTTCCCTCGTCCCACGCTCCTTGTTTCACCTCTTCCGTACACGTCACTTTCAAGTCGACGCTATACGTACCCACTTGTCTGCCGTCCGGGGGGGTCTTTGGGTCCGTCGCTGGGCTGGTCGTTCCGCCACAGGAGCTGGATTCCTTCCTGACGGCTGCCTTCCGGGATCGACCGCCTCCGCGCCAGGTCCCTCCGCAGTGGGATCTGGGGCGGGCTCTGGTCCTTCTGGCTTCACCCACGTATTCAAGGGTCGCTACGCCGGTTCCGTTGCTCGGGCGTCCACTCTTCCTTGTCGCTCTGGCCACTGGGGATCGGGTGTCTGCACTAGCGGCATTGTCACGGCCCCGGGACTGCGTGCGATTCTCCCCGTCCTTGCATGGCGTCTCGTTCGCCTCCTCCCCTCCTTTTGTTACCACGCATGGGAGGGAGGCCCCCGTTTTCCAGCCTTTCGCCGTCCAGGCTTTACGGAGTGGGCATCCTCGCCATGTGTTGTGCCCGGTGTCAGCCTTGCACTCCTCTGTTGTGTCTGTGGTGCCGCCTTCGGGTACTGCTGTGTGGGTGTCTCCTCGGACAGGTGGGAGGCTCTCACAGGTGCAGATGGGCCGCCACGTTTGTCGGACCGTTCGTGCCCGTCACCCTGTTTGTAGGGGTTTCTGCGCACGATGTCAGATCCTTTGCTGCCTCCTTCCGGTTCCTGCCACGTCGATCCTTACCTGCCATCGCCTCGGCGGTTTTGTGGTCTTCTATCAATTCCTTCATCTCCTCCTACCTCTCCGTGTCCAGTGTTCGACCCCCTCGGCCGGTGATTGCTCTCGGGGGTCGTGTTTCCTGGTGCTCTGGCGAAGATCCCTGGTCTTCCCCCCTTGTCCCTCGTTCTTTTCCTTTGTTTTATTTGACAAAGGGGGGGGGGGGGGGGTGTACGGGTTTGCAACACTGGATTGCAAGTTTGGGATTATGTATTGTTCCAGTACATAAGTGTTTTTGCCACATTGAAAATTGTGTTTTGTTCTTGTGTTCAGTGTTTTTGTTGGTTTTTGAAGAAAAGGGATTTTGGGTACAGTACCTTTTTGGTTTCAGACAAGTCTATGTTTTTGCATTACTATGAATGACGGGCATGTGTTAAAACTGTTCTTTTTAGCTACTCCTCAGTTTTTCACTCTTTTATTAAACTCTCTTGTTTCACTTGTGTCTTTGTCATTCATACTTTTGTTTTATGCATTGGTTTTTTTTTGGTAGGTTGGGCTTGGATGTCCTCCTCCTATTTGTTATGCAGCCTTGACGTTGGATTTGCCAAGACTACTAACAAATTGGGAGGTTTGACGTACCTCCCAACCTACCAAATAGGAAAACCTACTATTTGGTAGTAGTCTTGGAAAATCCAACGTACATAATACCCTCCCTCACGCCGGACCCCTGCCCATCCGCGTTCTTCTGCTGACGTGAGATGTGATGACAAGAGAGGGTCGCTCATGCGCACGTTCGACAGGGATCTGCACATGACGGAACACGGGATGGGCCTTAAGCGGTAACTAAGGTAAACCCCTTTTTCTTCTCTTCTATGCTTTTTTCACCTTCGGTGGTAGTTTTGGTTAATGTACAACGTCTCCTAGAGCAAGATAAGGAGTAGACTCTAGACGTTTTCTTTTTAACCGCGGTTGGAATGACGACATAGCAGTCAAAATAGACAAGTCGTCATTGCAATTAGGTTAATAGCCTTGACGTTGGATTTTCCAAGACTACTACCAAATAGTAGGTTTTCCTATTTGGTAGGTTGGGAGGTACGTCAAACCTCCCATTCTGTGAGACACGTAATATGTTGGAGGGGGAGTTCTGCCCCCTCTAAACACCCGTCACTTATGTCATCATAATCTGTTGTACTTCATAGGGGGTCCAATTAAGGAGAAAGTGAATTAACAGCCGAAATTAGGCCGCAAACTACAATAACATAGCGGGCCGCCGTTTATGGGAGACTTTTTACACATAATTTTCAAAGTTAATTTTCTCCCTTAATCGATTTTTCCAAATTATCAAACTTACATTAAAATGAAGTACAGTTTATAGGGATTCCAACATGCATTTCAAAATTGTCATGAAAATTGGTGGGTGGTTTGCTTAATATATACCCACTACGCTTAGTGGCGTCCGACCTTTGCCATCATGTTCCCGTCTATTTTGACTGCCTTTGTATACAATAATATGTTGAGCCCTCACCCCCCCCCCCCATGACATATTGTCATCATCATATATATTGCCAGCAGGGGGCAAATTACCCAAAAAATCGCTGTCTAGGTAGACGTGAACTTAACCACGGCGATCGACAAATGTAAACATGACGGCGGTGGGGAAGGTGTCGGACCTTTGCAATCATGTTCCCGTCTATTTTGAATGCCATTGGATACTATAATATGTTGAGGGAGGCTTTGCCCCCCCCCTCACCCGTCACCTCCCCATGACATATTGTCATCATCATATATATTGCCAGCAGGGGGCAAATAACCAAATTAATCGCCATCAAAATAGACGCGAAGTTAACCGCAGCGATCGCCCTATGTAAACTTGTTGACCGTAGTCTACATCCATCCCATCGATTTTATCGTGGCCTATAGATTTCTTATTCCATGTATTTCATTCCTAGGCTATGTGTGTAAATGTGCGTAAACATTTATGGTCAATATACAGGAGGCGCTACAATATAGGTAGCAAAATTCTAATGGTAGTTTTGGGTTCCTATCATCTATCTATCTATCTATCTATCTATCTATCTATTGCCTGACGCCGTGATCCCCGAAGGGGTGGCCACGAACGAACCTCCCCCATGCACCTCTGTCCCCAGTCAGTCGACGCCCCTCCCCCCAACCAGCACCGCCTTCGTTCATGTAGTTCCTCACTCCATCCTTCCACCTCATATTCGGTCTACCTCTCCCCCTCTGTTTCTCTCTCTCTAGTCATCTCGCTTTCCATACGTTCCATATGGCCGAACCATCTCAAGTTGTTCCTTTTCACACTTTCCAGCACATCTACCACAATTCTTACTTCCTCATTCTGTCTATCCCTCCATGTAACTCCGCACTCCTTAAGTAATTCATTCCACTGCTCTTGGTCTGAGTCTCTCAACCAACGTCCATGCTTCCTATCATCATATCCTTCATTTCTATACACTTTTTATCCCCGGGAAAAAAAAAAAATCTTGGGATTTTTCATTTATTTTCTTGGGATTTTTTGTTTTGGTCATTAACCTAACCTAACCTAACCTAACCTAACCTAACCTAACCTAACCTAACCTAACCTAACCTAATAGCCCCCAAATACATTTAGGTTAGGTTAGGTTAGGTTTTTTGGTTAGGTTAATAAAAAATAAAAAAAATCCAAGAAAAAAATAAAAAACCCAAGATTTTTTTTTTCCCCCGGGGATAAAAAGTATACAGTATAGAAATGAAGCATATGATGATAGGAACCCAAAACTACCATTAAAATTTTGCTACCTATATTGTAGCGCCTCCTGTATATTGACCACATTTATTACTAGGCCTATCTATCTATATATTGTCGATGCCGTGATCCCCTAAGGGGTGGCCACGAACGAACCGCCCCCATGCACCTCTGTCCCCAGTCAGTCGACGCCCCTCCTCCCAACCAGCATCGCCTTCATCCATATACTTCCTCACTCCATCCTTCCACCTCTCATTCGGTCTACCTCTCCCTCTCTGTCCTTCCACCTCACTCTCGTACACCTTCTTAGTCATTCTCTCACTTCCCATACCATGCCGAACCATCTCAAGGTGTTCCTTTTCACACTTTCCAGCACATCTACCTCCAGTCCTCCACACCACACCTTTTTACTTCCTCATTCGTCTGTCTATCCCTCCATGTTACTCCGCACGCACTTCTCAAGTAACTCATTTATTACTGATCCTGAAAAAAAAAAAGTCCTCTTGGCTAGGCCTATATCGCATACAGTACCTCACAAGAGGCGGGTGGGTGGGTTTGTTTTACATCCACCGCGAGTGTAGTCTCGGCGACTCGCGTTGGGGAAAATTAGGTTTTTGCCCCTTAGGCTACAGTTTAAACATATGAGAATTTCAATAAGTCCTGGAGGGGGGGCTCCCCTCTCCCCCCCCAACATATTTTGTATCCCATGACAAACGGTTATGACCAAATAGAGTTATTTTTCGCTAATTGGGGGCGTGTTTTTAGATTGTTGTTTAATGGGTAAATATGCATTTCTTACTATTATCACGTTAGATTGTTGTTTAATGGGTAAATATGTATTTCTTACTATTATCACACATCAAAACACCCTTACACAACTCTTAACCTAAGAAGTGCGCATGGGGGGTATGAGACACCACACTCCTGTGCTGACGTATTTGAGCTGTTCCCATCACTAACATGGTTATTTTACCATAAATAGCATTAATACTTATCCATATGCGCCTATTATAGGTTGATTATAAAGGTATTTACCTGTTACAACAATAAAACAAATGGAAACAGCGTTTGGATGGTCAAAATCGGCGATACAGGCCGGGAGTTACATAATGTATGGCTGAGGCAACCTCCCTTCCCACCACTTTTCCCCACGTCTGGAGAGAGACTGTCGATCGATACTCTCTCTCTCTCTCTCTTGCACTCGCTTGCTAACAGTGATGACAATGCCCTGCTTGCAACTCGCTAATGTTAGCACAAAAATATACCACAGAATAAGGGAATAACAGGGAAAATAGGTGATAACTGAAGGAGGTGAGGAAAGTGGGGGAGGTGGAGGAGTGATATTTGGCATGGCCCAGGGGCAAAAAAAAAAAAAAAAAAAAAATTGTTTTGGGGTGTTTTAAATGGATTTTTTAATAGCCTTACTCTTAAGAGTCTTCCCACAGTTCCCGGGTTAAGAGTCTTCCCCAGTCCGCCGGGGGAACTCTTAAGAGTCTCCCTGCAGTTCCCGGATTAATTAGATACCGGTAACAATTATATATATTTTTTTTTAGCAATTTAGTTACATAAACTTTATATTGACCCTATTTTTTCTGTTATTTGCCCCCTTCTGACAATATTCTGTATATTATGATGACAATAAGTCATGGGGGGTGAGGGGGGGCAAAGCTACACCTCAACCTATTATTGTATCGGGATGGATGTAGTTACCGGGTGTCTTCTTCTTCTTTTGAACCCGCCCGCAGACCGCGCAGATCCACAGAGCTGACCTTTGTATCGGTACTGGCTCAGAAACGTTAGTAAGAGGGAAAGTTTAGAGTAGAAGGATAGTATAAGGGACAGTTTTTTAGACCTACCTATCACGTCCTCCCCCCCCCCCCCCCTACCCATTTCTCTTCCTCCATATCTTTTCTAGTATCCTCTTCATCATCTCCATGTCATGCGTTTCCATATCTTGTGTTAGCCCCAGCAATGCCCCTACCCCTCTATCGTCTCTCTGCTTTACTTCCTCCCACCCTAGTTCCCCAACTCTATTCCTCATGTATCTCTCCAACTCATTTCTCTCCTCATCATATTTTGTACACTCCGTTACTATGTGTTCTATGGCCTCGACTATTGGGTCTCCTAGTTCGCATTGAGTACAGTGGGGTCCTATTCCGTTCCATATCCTTGTTCTTTCATTTGTCTCTAGGGATCCTGTCCTTGCTTTAAACAGCAATTTAGATCCCCATCCTCCATCATAGAAAAGTTCTCTAGCTGGTTTTCCCTTCCCTCTGTAATACGACAGCGTGGCTTTGTTTTCTACCCTTTCCCTCCACTTCCTTCTTCCCTCCTCTTTTATCCCTTTCTCTATCTCTCTGATACATCCCCTCCCATTTTCCAGTATGACCCAATCATCCCTCCCATTTCGTTTTCTAAATTCCCCTCCCACATGGTCCTGTATTATATTTATCCTTCCCAGCCTTCTTTTGCACTCTCTGTTCCATTTACTTTCCTCGCTCGCCCATCTTTATACCTTCTTCGGCCACCTATTTTCCTCCATCCCATCTAGCCTCACTTTGTACTTCCCATTTGCTTTTCCTATCCTTTCTTCAAACGTACTCCACCCCATTTCTCCTCGGATTGCTTCTTGTGCTACGTATTTATTTGCCCCCAATCCCGTCCTTCCGATTTTATTCTGTACCGTGTACCACTACTGATATCTTACTTACTTGAATCTTACTTGAAGTCGTCTAGAGGTCCCGTCCTCACAGTCGTGGTCCGCCACCGCTGCGTCCGTCCCGTGCGTCCCTTCGAAGGAGGTCCGTCTGATCCGGTATAGAGTTTGAGGCCGCCCGGCAGTTAGCAGTGTATCCAGACACTGGTGGTTCATCTGGGAGGCTCTTTAGGAACTTGTCTAATAACACTTTGAACCTGTCTACCGGGCAACCTACTATGTCTCGCACTTCCTTGGGCAGCGAGTTGAACATTTTTGGTCCATTGTGGCCTAGGCTGGACGCGAGGAGAGATCTCACTCGTTCTGGTGCCTGTGTTGGGAGGGATCTCCTCTCACACTTCCTTCCAGTCCAACCATTTTGTTTTTCCTGGAGTTCATTACCAGTTGGATCTGGAACCAGCTTCTCCAGGATTTTCCACACATAAATTGCGCAGTACCTGTCTCGCGTTCTCTGCTGGGAGTAGCCTACAGCCCTAAGTTCTTGAGCCGGTCCCAGTAGCTAAGGTCCTTCATCCCCCGAATGTTTCTAGTGAAGGACCTCTGGACGGACTCAAGATCTCGTATGTACCCCTTTTTGTGTGGCGACCATAGTTGACTACAGTAGTCAAGAAAGGGTTGGATCATAGACCTCCAGAGAGTTATCATTGTTTCTTGTTCCCTGGAGTTGAACATCCGTAGGATCCATCCGGCCATTCCCTTGGCTTTCTTGACAGCTGCAGAAATGTGGCGTTGAAATGTGGCATCGTCGGACAATTGCACACCTAGGCATCTCACATGTGGTTTGGGGGTGATGTCGTGGCCGCCTTCAGTGAGTAGTTGTTGTTGTTCCCTAAGCTGCCTGGCCAAACAGCCCTTGAGGGTTTGGTTCGGGCCACATCGTAACGTTTCAAACTTTTCTTCATTGAAGGTCATGTTGTTTTCGTCTGCCCATTTGTAGATTCTGTCGAGGTCATCCTGGAGATTATGAATATCCTCTTCATTTCTGACGACACGACTTATGTTGGTATCGTCAGCAAAGGAAGAGATAACGGATTGACCAACTCCATCATCAATGTCCCCTATCAGTATAAGGAAGAGCAGAGGTCCTAATACTCATCCCTGGGGTACTCCACTAATGACGTGGGACTTTTCAGATGTGTGGCCCTTAACAGCAACAGTCTGCGTTCTTGCGGAGAGGAAACTGTGCAGCCACACACCTATTTTGCCTTGGATGCCGAGTTTCTTAATCTTGTGAAGGAGGATGCCGTGATCCACCTTGTCGAATGCTTTAGCAAAGTCTAGAAACACGACATCCACATTTTCTCCCTTTGCAAGCCTGTAGAGTAGCCAGTCATGATGTGCCAGGAGCTTCGAAAGGCATGACCTGCCTTTCCGGAAGCCATGCTGGCTGGAGTTCATAAGGCAATTTTTTTCCAGGAAGTTGACAAGCTTGTTCCTCAGGACTTTTTCAAATATTTTGATGAGGTGGGATGTTAGAGCTACGGGTCGATAGTTCTTCGCCAGGCTCTTTTCACCACCCTTGTAGACTGGAGTAATGATGGCCTGTTTTAGTGAAGATGGAATTGGGAGGTTTGACGTACAGTACCTCCCAACCTACCAAATAGGAAAACCTACTATTTGGTAGTAGTCTTGGAAAATCCAACGTCAAGGCTATTAACCTAATTGCAATGACGACTTGTCTATTTTGACTGCTATGTCGTCATTCCAACCGCGGTTAAAAAGAAAATTCTAGAGTCTACTCCTTATCTTGCTCTAGGAGACGTTGTACATTAACCAAAACTACCACCGAAGGTGAAAAAAGCATAGAAGAGAAGAAAAAGGGGTTTACCTTAGTTACCGCTTAAGGCCCATCCCGTGTTCCGTCATGTGCAGATCCCTGTCGAACGTGCGCATGAGCGACCCTCTCTTGTCATCACATCTCACGTCAGCAGAAGAACGCGGATGGGCAGGGGTCCGGCGTGAGGGAGGGTATTATGTACGTTGGATTTTCCAAGACTACTACCAAATAGTAGGTTTTCCTATTTGGTAGGTTGGAAGGTACGTCAAACCTCCCAATTTGTTAGTAGTCTTGGCAAATCCAACGTCAAGGCTGCATAACAAATAGGAGGAGGACATCCAAGCCCAACCTACCAAAAAAAACAATGCATAAAACAAAATTATGAATGACAATGACACAATGTAAACAAGAGAGTTTAATAAAAGAGTGAAAAACTGAGGAGTAGCTAAAAAGAACAGTTTTAACACATGCCCGTCATTCATAGTAATGCAAAAACATAGACTTGTCTGAAACCAAAAAGGTACTGTACCCAAAATCCCTTTTCTTCAAAAACCAACAAAAACACTGAACACAAGAACAAAACACAATTTTCAATGTGGCAAAAACACTTATGTACTTGAACAATACATAATCCCAAACTTGCAATCCAGTGTTGCAAACCCGTAACCCCCCCCCCCCCCTTTGTCAAATGAAACAAAGGAAAAGAACGAGGGACAAGGGGTGAAGACAAGGGATCTTCGCCAGAGCACCAGGAAACACGACCCCCGAGAGCAATCACCGGCCGAGGGGGTCGAACACTGGACACGGAGAGGTAGGAGGAGATGAAGGAATTGATAGAAGACCACAAAACCGCTGAGGCGATGGCAGGTAAGGATCGACGTGGCAGGAACCGGAAGGAGGCAGCAAAGGATCTGACATCGTGCGCAGAACCCCTACAAACAGGGTGACGGGCACGAACGGTCCGACAAACGTGGCGGCCCCTCTGCACCTGCGAGAGCCTCCCACCTGTCCGAGGAGACACCCACACAGCAGTACCCGAAGGCGGCGCCACAGACGCAACAGAGGAGTGCAAGGCTGACACCGGGCACAACACATGGCGAGGATGCCCACGCCGTAAAGCCTGGACGGCGAAAGGCTGGAAAACGGGGGCCTCCCTCCCATGCGTGGTAACAAAAGGAGGGGAGGAGGCGAACGAGACGCCATGCAAGGACGGGGAGAATCGCACGCAGTCCCGGGGCCGTGACAATGCCGCTAGTGCAGACACCCGATCCCCAGTGGCCAGAGCGACAAGGAAGAGTGGACGCCCGAGCAACGGAACCGGCGTAGCGGCCCTTGTATACGTGGGTGAAGCCAGAAGGACCAGAGCCCGCCCCAGATCCCACTGCGGAGGGACCTGGCGCGGAGGCGGTCGATCCCGGAAGGCAGCCGTCAGGAAGGAATCCAGCTCCTGTGGCGGAACGACCAGCCCAGCGACGGACCCAAAGACCCCCCGGACGGCAGACAAGTGGGTACGTATAGCGTCGACTTGAAAGTGACGTGTACGGAAGAGGTGAAACAAGGAGCGTAGGACGAGGGAAGGAGAGCCAACTGGCAGGCGAGTGGCCTGTAGCCACCTAGTAAAAGACCTCCAGCGGGACCCGTAAGTCCCCCAAGGAGAAGACGGCCAGGAACGCTGCAGGAAGTCAGTCAGGGCCCGGCCGGGGACTGGGAGCCACCGTGCCTCATGAACAAGCACGATGCGAAGGCCAACGAGGTCCGCAGGTCCCCAACCTAGCCCAAGTGGAAGCCGGAGACAGGTAGAGGGACCGGACTCGGGCACCACCGCGGCAACCGGGCGTACCAAGCCCGTGCCGGCCACAGAGGCGCGAGGAGCCAGACGCAGCCGTGGTACAGCCGCAGCCTCGCGAGGACTGGGCACATCAACAGCGCGTCTGGTGGCGGAAAGACGTATATCGACCGCCACCTGTACCAGGCTACCATGAAAGCGTCCGGACCCCCCCCGGAGCGCGAGGCCGGAGGGAGAGGTCCAGAGGCAACTGGCACGGCACCCCCGATGCGAACACGACGACCTCCGGAACACCTCAGGAAGCCGCGAGGTCGGCGAACACAGTCCGTTTCATCGCCCATTCTACAAGAACGCCCTGCCCTCTCGACAGGGCGGCCGCCCCGGGCAGGGAGGAGGCATGCAAGGAGAAGGGGTGTCGATCCGCGAGGAAGAACAACTCCACCGAGTCCCCCAATAGAGTCAACGACCTGGAGGACCCCCGCATTAGGAAACAGTGGACAGCTTGTCTGAGTGTCCAACCCGAAGGCCACCGACTTACCCCGAAGGGCCAGCGCGTGGTCCCGCAGGAAGAACAAAGGAACCAACAGTCCGAGAGCATAGACGGGTAAGTGGAGGGAGACCCACCCATCTGCCGGGAAGTGGACGTCCCAGGTTCGATCGGGAACCTCACCCAACCTCGCTCGACGTATCTGTGGCTACCCAGACCGTCGGCGGGGGGGCGGTCCAGGGCACAGCCGCAGAGAGCGAGCCCCGAGCAACCCAGCGACCGAAGCGTCGGCGAACGGTACGCGGGAGCGGCAGGAGCCGATCCATAGGGGCAACGGAAACACCGCAGTGCCCATGAGGAGGAGGCGGCGTAGTCAGAGGCTCCCTAAGGGAAGGGGCAGAGCGGCCCAATGCAGCGAACCCATGAACGAGTCCCAGAGCTACCCCGGGAGGGAGACCGAGTGCAACACGGCGAAGACCTTCCACCGAAGGTGCACCGCGGCCGGCAGACCCCGGGTCACTGTAGCGCCGGACAAAACCCATGCGAGACCGACCCATGGCACGATACGCGACGGGGTCAAGCGTGACTTGGGAACATCGAAGGGGAACCCTAACCGTGCGATGTTGCGAACGACTGTGAGGGCGTCGCCAATGCACAGTCCTAGGGCTTCGGAAACTACCAACCAATCAGCCAAGGAAAACAGGATCTGGAGCCCGCTCCTGAGGAGAGGACCCACAGCCTGCCCCACCAGTGCGGAGAAGATCCGCGGGAAGGCCGTCGAACAGGAACACACGATCGGAAGTCCGAACGGCCAAGAATCGCTGGAAGCGAGGATGGAGAGGAACGAGCCAAGACGCATCCTGGAGGGCCAGCGACACTACCCACGACAGAGGGCGCAGGGCCAGGTGTACCAGGGGTACCGGCAGCATCCGAAACCGTGTGTGCACGATGTGCCCGTTGAGGGCCGACAGATCCACCACCGGTCGCATCGCGTCGCAGTTCGGCTACGGTACCAGAAAGACACGGGAGAGGAAAACCGGGCGACCGGCGGTCAACTCCCTCGACGCTACCCAGCTCGGGCATGGAAGTGAACACGTGGGCCACCCCTGAAGAGATGGGCCGGCGTCGGTGACAAGAGCGGAGTGGGGGTCAGGACGTCCACCTCCAGGTGAGACCCCTCCGCGCAACCCGCCGCCCCCAACGTCCCTCGCGGCCACCGAGGGGCGCAAGGGCGAAAACAACCCGAGGGAGCACCCGAGAGGAGGGGAGCGACCCGGTCGGCTAGGCAAGAAGGAGAACAAGGAGGCCGACCCAGAGAACCTACACATTGTGTTGACGTGGAGGTACCCCCGGTACGGGCCGTGCAGGCATGAGCGCCACGTTGACCTCCTCTACCCCCCCCCCAACCTCGTCGAAAAGGGCGGGCCACCCCAACCCCAGGCCGTCGCGGGGCTGCCGGAAGTGGAAGGCCGGCCAGCCCCGACACGGCGGGGATGAAAGGGGCAAGAACAGAAGTGCGAGGCGGAACCGACGCACTGGCCTGCAACGTCCCAGTCCTGCGCCCGTGCAAGGCGGCAGCACTTGCAGCAGCACCCCGAAGAGGACCGGCAGAAGGACGGGACTGAGAAGACCCCGCGCGCGACACAGCGCGTCGGTGCGTGTCGTAAGCAGGGTCCGCAACGACACAGCGCGTCGTCGCGTGTCGGAAGCAGGGGCCGCCGACAGAGAAGCGTAGCATTCTCAAGCATCCTGCTTAAAAAAAAACAACGTATATAGCGCAGAGTACAACAAACCCTGACGAATATCCAAGGGGGCCGGCCGGCAGAACGAGGACCGTACCGTCGGGCGTTGCCGAGTTGCCGCGCACAAAACCGCCTTCAGCTCGGGAACCAAAGACACCGCGAGCCGAAGGTGGATCCGCTGAACGCGGTCCAAACCCTCGTGAAGATCGCCTGGCGCAGACGCCTCGAAAAGCCGCAGGTGGTGAACAGACGTCTGGAGGGAACCGAAAGACAAGACAATAAGTCCGTCACCCTCTGTCGCAAGGGAAAAACCTTGGCGACAGAGGGCTGATCCGGGTGAGAGAAGAAAGGGGTAGCAATAGAACAAAGTTCAAGAACGGGCGCGCTTATCCAGGACCAGAACGCGCCGTCCAACCCGCCGACAGACACAAGAGGAGGCAAAATCAGTGATGACTCCGGGGGAGGGACTGAAGGAGAGCCGTCGACGGATCGGTGTGAAGGCGAAGGCCTCAGCAAACCAGGCCTCCAATGGGAGAGGGTGACCGAGCATGATGGCTAAGCCAGGCGTACCGGCGTCGCACAAACCTGTCCCATAGGAGGACAGACCCGTCAACACAGCCAGGGACTGAACAGCCGGAAGGATGTCAGGGCGGCTGAAGTCTGACCAGAGCGTAGGCCTGCAGAAGGGAGGGGGACCGTAGCAGGGGTAGGTAGGGTGAGGCGCTGAGGGTGAGTCACCGCCAAGAAGCGCGAGAAGAGGGAGTCTTGCATCGACTCCAAGCGCCCGTCGATGCGTGACACAACCCAGCCCTGCATAGCCGACAATCGATCCGAGAGAGGCGACCCCCCCCAAGATTGGCCGGCCCGCAGGGGCGAGCGTGAGCGGGAGCGAGACCCACGACACGAACCAGCAGCGTCGCGGCCCAAGGAAGGCGAGCGACGACGGTTGTGTCGCCGTTGAGGGACTCGTCCCTGATCACGAACGGCTGAGGGGGAAACAGCACCATCCCCCTCTTCCAGCGACACGTCAGCTCCTGAGAAAGGGGACCCCGAAACCTCGCGAAAGCCCACCGAGGCAAGAGGAGGGGTACCCCCCTGGCGAGACGGTAAGTGAAGGTCAGGAAGAGAAGAATGAGGAGGAGCAGGACGACGGGAGTGAGAAGGCTGGCCGGGTGAAAGGAGGCCAGAAGGAGCCGCGGGGGGAAACAGAGCAAGGATCCCCGGGGCTGAGATAACAGGGCGGCCCGACACCGAGGCGGAGGAGGGAGGGACCTCCACCGTGGGACGAGACCGTGAAGGAAGAATAGGCACTGAAGCAGGTGAAGTAGGAGAAGCAACGACATCCAGGCGGACCCTCCTGGACAGTGTAGGAGGAGGGAGCAGAGGGCCAGCTACAGCATGAACAACCGTGCGCGGAGAGGACAACGTAAGAGGAAGTCGTCTGCGCTGGGGAAGCGGGCGGAAGGGAGTAGAGCCCCTATCCGTAGAGGCCAGGGGAGGGCGTACAGGGGCAGAGCCGCTAACCCCGGCCTCAGGGCGAGAACCATGACGAGGGCGATGGGCGTCGGCAAGGCGATCAGGAGGACGACGAGGGGCAGTAGAGGACGGACGACGAGGCGAGCGAGAGCGTGTACGGAGCTGGGGAACCCCCCGACGATGGGACGACCGGCTGCAGGACCCAGGGGAGAGGGCCCGAGCAGGGAGAGGGCCAGGTGAACGGCCTTCAGTCGGGTCAGGGATACCCAGGGCGACGCGGATCCGGTCGGCAACAAAGGCCGGGGAACGGTGGCCCACAGTCCTAATGTGGCGGGAGACCATCGTCCACACCGACGGAAGGGAAGCAGAGGCCACAGCCGCCGCCGAGGAACCAGGGCCATGGTGCAGCACATCCACCAGGGCCAGACACGTGCCACACAGAGCAGGGAGGTAGGCCGTAGAGGGCACACAGAGCGAGTGGCGCACGCAGGACTTGTGGCTCTCCAAGCACGGGGAGCGACAACCAAGGCGAAAGCAAGGCAGCCTACCTGCACTAGAAGAACAGACACCATAATCAGCACGTCGAAGGAGTAAGTGGAGAGAATGTCCAAGAAGAACCAGGGAAGGAGCATGGGGAAACAGGAACACACATGCAAACAGGTATCCGGACTCACCCTAAACTGGGAGCACAGAGGTAGGTGAGGAGGGCGGCCGAGGCGGAAGAGCACTAGCAGAACCTGCAAAGATGGAGAAAGTGTTAACCACCAGTCAACATCTTACATGCAGGGCCTATAACACCAGTAAAGTGCATACACCAATATAGTATCAGGCAACAAGATGACATAAAAAAATTCAATAGTGAAAGCCAACTATTACCGCAAATTTGCGGGCCAATGGAGGCATAACCGTACCGACACCACCCTCCCGCAATTTTGCGGGACCCCCCACCGATCTCCGCAAATTTGCGGGGAGCCGAAACGTCCCAGAAGACCGAATCGAGCTCCCGCAATTTTGCGGGACCGGCCGAGATGGTCCGGCGCCGAAAAAAGCGAGAGGAGCGTCTAGGGAATACCAAAAAAGGCCACAAAAAATGCGTCATCTCCTTATGAACTTCAAGCAATGATGACCATCAAGCTGAGCAGTGTCTTCCTTGAATTTATCCTGACTCAACCGGTAAAGGGAGAGGCAAGGAAGACACACCAGGAGAGAGGAGGCACATCCCCCAGGAACCACCCAACCCACAGAGACAGAGCAAAGCCCATGAGGAGAAGTGGCAGGGAGGGTGGTTTCGCACAAACAGGGGCCCCCGTGGGGTACCCCTGGATTGGGCAAAAGACTATGAAAGGATGGAGGTGAAACAGGAAGAGAAAACAAAAACCAGTAAATGAAACTGGTGAGAAAAAGGGTGGCCTAGCCGTGAGCAGAGAATGTGTCAGGGGCGAAAAAACCCTGTGGTGTGAAGGAGGGGCCCCCGTGGGGTACCCCTGGAGTATCACGAACCACCTGTCGCCCAGGCCCTTGAGACACAGTGAAGGACTCGAAAGGGGGGACTCGGGAATAACGCTAATAATGCGGCCGACACAAACTCTACAAACAGCACCGCCACCAACGAAATCTCAGATTGTTTACCAACGGTACACCTAGGCTATGAAAAAATGAAAACTCATAGGGGCATAGCAATTCCTGAATGAGAAAACGAGCTAGGCTAAATTAAGCTAAAAGCTAAACTATGCCCAGACTAACAGGAAAAAAGAATATGAAAAGAGAAAGAATGAAAAACATGTACGAGGAACGCCAGGCGCCCCCGTACCTTCGGTAGGCTATTTCCACACGCGTCTCCATTATACACACTTAGGAGCCCATTTACGTGTGCCCTAGATCACGTAACATCTGTCTAACAAAAAAGAAGGCCAGATAAGCCGAAACGAACCTAAACAGGGTGAATTAAAGGAGCACAACAAAAGCGACTTCATTCAATGGAGCGCGTGAAAAAATTATGACAAGAGAGGGTCGCTCATGCGCACGTTCGACAGGGATCTGCACATGACGGAACACGGGATGGGCCTTAAGCGGTAACTAAGGTAAACCCCTTTTTCTTCTCTTCTATGCTTTTTTCACCTTCGGTGGTAGTTTTGGTTAATGTACAACGTCTCCTAGAGCAAGATAAGGAGTAGACTCTAGACGTTTTCTTTTTAACCGCGGTTGGAATGACGACATAGCAGTCAAAATAGACAAGTCGTCATTGCAATTAGGTTAATAGCCTTGACGTTGGATTTGCCAAGACTACTAACAAATTGTGCCTGTGTCATTGAGTGACTTGCAGATAGGAGGAATCAGGGCGTCACAACATTTAATCAGCAGTATGGCTGGTACTCCGTCAGGACCAGCAGCTGCATTCGTTCTCAGTTCTTTGATGGCTTCTCGTAGGTCTGCCTCAGTCAGTTCGATATCACTTAGTTGAGTCGGTTGTGGAGTGTCTTCCGTGAAGAAAGCTTTGGGGTCCTGGATTGCAGTTGCTGGCCGTGGTGTGCTGAAGACATTCTCGTACTGTGTTCGCAGGATCCGACCTACATCTTTGGGGTCGTTTACAGCTTCACCATCCTCTGTTCTTAACCTAACAAGTGCGCATGGGGGTAATTAGACACCTCTCCCTGTGCGCATGTATTTGAGGTGTTTCCGTCACTAAAATATTCATTTTACCATAAATAGCATTAATACTTATCCATACGCGCCTATTAGGGGTTGATTATAAAGGTATTAACCTGAAACAACAATAAAACGAGTGAAAACAGCGTTTGGATGGTCAAAATCGGAGATATAGCCCGCGAGTTGTATAATGTATGGGTGAGGCAAGCTGCTTTCCCGCCAATTTCCCCCAAGGCCACTGAGACACAATCGATCGATACTCTCTCTCTTGCACTCGCTTGCTATCAGTGATGACAATGCCCTGCTTGCAACTCGCTAATGTTAGCACGAAAATATACCTCAGAATAAGGGAATAACAGGGAAAATAGGTGATAACTGAAGGAGAGGAGGAAAGTGGGGAAGGAGGGGAGGTAGAGGACTGAGATTTTGCATGGCCCAGGGGCCAAAAAAAAAACAAAAAAATCGATGTCAAAAGTTGATTTTTTTTTCTCTGACTCTTAACCCGGGAACTGCCGGGAGACTCGTAAGAGTTCCCCCGGCGGACTGCGGGGAGACTCTTAAGAGTGAGTGAAAAAAAAAAATCAACTTTTGACATCGAAAAAAATATATTATTTTTATTTTTATTTTTTATTTTTTTATTTTTGTTTGGCCCCTGGGCCATGCAAAATCTCAGTCCTCTACATAACATTCCTCCATTTGTAGCAAGTCAAACCTACCTAGCCATCTGTCTACTACTCTCTTTAACTTTTCCATATCTCCCTCCTGTAATTTTTCAACATCTGATAGATTGATAAATTGATGAGGAAATGGAGGAAAATTAAACAAATCTGGGCCAGACAAGAACCTGTAAGTGAAGAGAGACAGGGGTGGTTGGTTTCTGAGGTACGGTGGCGTATTGACAACGTTATGACCGCGTGCAAATCAATTTTGATGTGCTATGTGGATGGGTGTACAGCTTTTGATGTGTGCGTGTTAACGGAAATGCAGAGTAACAAAGGGTTCTATACCTGTACATAATTTTATGCTAAATTAAATGATGTAGGACTATCACAACTAACCGCTTGACTCCTTCAGATCCTTTTTAAACTTAAGAAAATTGTCTTGGTTCACAACTGAGAGAACCTGGGTTAAATTCCTAGAGAGAAAAAAATTGAAAGGCAAGTTTTCTAACACCTGATGCCTATGTTCACCTAGCGATAAATAGGAACCTGGAGTTGGTCTACATTTGTGATATCCCATCTTGGGCAATAAAATGTGGTAAAGTATTTCAATCGCTAGTGAATTGCTTTGGAATAACAGGCGCTTACTAAAAGACCAGAGGTTATAAATTTTAGTGATTTCCAGAACTAAACAAAGAATAGCATCATTATACTGGAAGAGATAACATTGATTGTTCTTTGTTTTTCTTTTCAGCTCATCATGTTGCTAAAGAACCTGTTTCCAGCCTGCACAAGAACCCTAGCTAGTAACTCCAGCTCTCTTGAGGTTGCCAGGTTAAGGAACACCAGGCTGTTGTTTGTGCAGAAGGAAAGTTTTTGTTCAACAAGAGATACATTAGAAGACAGTAATAACATACTGGGGAAAAGAGAGAATACTACTGCTAGCTTGAAGGGAAAAAAGGAGAATAATATTGCTAGCCCAAATGTGAAATTTGAGGATGATATTGCTAGCTTAAGTGTCAGAGATCAAACTGATTTAGCTACCTTGAAGGCGGAACCTGAGAATGATGTTGATGAGGTGTCCAAGTTGTCAGAGAGGAAGCATTTTTTGGAGGACTCGGATCACCT
The DNA here is from genome assembly GCA_032716605.1 of Paralithodes platypus. Lineage (NCBI taxonomy): Eukaryota > Metazoa > Arthropoda > Malacostraca > Decapoda > Lithodidae > Paralithodes > Paralithodes platypus. Next base: position 123,195,093 of record CM064487.1, read on the forward strand.
TGGCAAGAAAATCTTTAAGCCTCCCCCAATACAAAAATGTTTGAACTATACAAATAAGTTCCTCTTTGGCCCACTTCTAGAAACTGTTTATGAAAAAAAGAGGAGACTAAGACAAGGGCAGCAACCAGATGCCCACTATGGTAGAAAAAAAAAACCTACTTTAAAAAAAGGAAGATTAGAGGTGCTAGCTAAGCCTTTGGCCTTTAGAGCGGAAAACAAAAATTTCTCTGGTACTGTTGTCGGTCACAGTGCTCTTTACCCTCCAAAATATCAGAATCACACTTCAAAACGTAGGATAGTCTTGAAGCAGGCTGGTGATCCTAGCATATCATCTATTGTTGAGAGGAAATTCACCCAAAACAACTTCATTAAACAATCTCCCAATATGGTTCTTCAATCAGTAAATGCTCCACCCAAAAAGCTTATAGTAACCTCATGGTCAGAGGAGAAAGAGAAGGAAGATGTGTTGTCTATGCCAGTTACCAAAAATGGTAATGGTGGTACAACAAGCATTCACCAAGAGTATGAAACTAAGCTTGACACAATTTCTACTATACAGACTACAGGTGCCTTGAGAAATGGTAATGAAGTTGGCCATAGAGATACTATAAAGGATGATACCTGTGTAGGAACAAATGTTAAAGGTGATATTTCATATATTTCAATTGATACTTCAAAATTTTCAGCAGTTCCAAGCTTACTCGATATTAACAGCATTGAAACATTTCCTCTCTATAATAACAATGGCCTTATGACTGACAACTGTAAACTAGATACAGAACAAAGAATATCAACTATTGGAATATTTGATAATGGTTATCAGAAACTTCCTAGTGTGAGAAAAATTCTGGATGCTACCATGCCTACAGCCAACAGGATCGCTCTGCAGAGATGGCAGGCAAAGATGATCAGGGAACTTGGACAGGAGGGATTTGAGCAGTATAGAAAAGGTAGGCCTACTGTAATATTTCATGTTATGTACAGTCAGTCAAAAGTCATGGTCTACCTCCATAATTTTAACTCTAGTGAGTGAAATAATTACCTTATAATATTAGACATGAACTAAACCTTTATATTCATGGTTTGTTCAGTGTGGGTCAGAAGTATTTTTGTAATTTACCAATAGCGGAATAATATTTACAAGTTTATGAAGGTGGGGCACTGCAGGTTTTTACCATGGTATATTATGTATGTACAGTATGTATGCCAGTATGTACTGGCGTAGGGATGCGGCGACCCCACCGCCCGCCACTTTGGTGGTGCAATCGGCCTCTGGAGCAGTGGACCACTGGTTCTTATCTTCAGAAAATTCCTGTGCTTGGTATGCTTCCAGCCAGGGCCCTACTGGGGTAAATAAAATAGCAAAACAGTGGTGGAACTGCCATCCGGGTGAGGGACTGCTCTGGGTCTGCTCCTTCAGTGTTCATAGTCATAATCCACTTTGTGGAAATGGCACTGTGGAGTGGGTCAATCGGGGCATGTCTGGGAGCCTGGAGGCAGTTTCTGCCATGGCCATCCCTTTTGGGGTGCTTCCTCTGGAAGCGGGGCATCATATTTGATGATGATGATATTTGATGATGATGTATGTACTTTAGTTTTGATTGTATGCAGGAATAAATCGACACCGAAGTGGCACTATTACGCAACGACTATAGGTTTGACTCCTGTAAGGAGATAAAGAAAACCTAATATTTAGTAGTGGCCCCGTAATCATTGACGAACATGCCTATTACATAAGGCATCCTCTTCAAACACTAATCCGCCGTAGTTTGAATCTACCGCGCAGAGCATTTAAAAACTGAGGAGCCTTCATCATGAGCGCACGCGACCTCACTCATGGCTTCAGTCATTATGAATTGGGTTCTCACTACGAAAAAACTTCGTAAAAAATAAAAACAAAAAGAAAATAAGAATAACTATCCAATAAGCTTTCCATCATATCGTGGATGTACTTGTGTGGATTTCTGACCAGACGCTGAATCAGGCGTCATTCCTCCTTCACTGACATATCAAGTAAACCAAAATCCTTAATACATCAACGAATGGGAAGGGGACGGTCGGGAGGGCCCCAGTCGTCAATGATTACGGGGCCACTACTAAATATTAGGTTTTCTTTATCTCCTTACAGGAGTCAAACCTATAATTTCAGTGGCCCCTCCATCATTGACGAACATGCCTGATATCTAAGACTGGAGGGGGACATTCGTAATCATATCATAACTCTAGAAAAGCAGATAATAAAAACAACCACATAGTATTCTTACTTTTGAAAAATGTATTTAATACGGCGTAGGCCGGAAATATACAAGAAAAAGGGGTTCAGGCAGGTGCGTGCTTCAAAGAAGCCTGCCTGACAAAAATAGGTAACCCTGAAGATTCTGAACACAGATCTGTAGTTACAAAAGGCACCCCACTCAACGAGTGGTGACAAATAATAAGTTATAAGTTTATATGTGCACATCATAAACCCCAAAATACATGTGGAGATCAATTGCTAATGAACTCCATTGAACTAATGTTACATTGCTTTCGCAGCTAAAACTACTATAACAACTCCGTTGTTTTGTACTAAACTTTGTACTAGCACAAATTCTCGCAGAGAAATTTTCATATCACATTTCAACCTTAAATTGTATCACAGCTCTCATACTCCGGCGGGGTCTAGGGTGTCCTATGTCAACTGACTGCACCCCCCCCCCCCCCCCCCCTTCCTTGAAAATAAACATAAGTGACTGCAGGGCCACCTAGACCCTCTGCCTTAAAGCTATACATGGTAAGGAAGGTTTGTCTAGAGCAACTGACAAGTATCTAGAGAGAAACGTATGATTAGACGCCCACAACTGTGTGGACGCAATATCTTCAACTGAAAAGTTTTTCAGGAAACGTAAAGAGGCCGCCCACTTGCGTAAATCGTGGGCCCTACCCACAACGCCGGGATTACTCTCTTTAATGACTTCTACTAGAAGAGAGGCTAATCGCCGTTTAAGTAAGCGTTTACCCGTACTCGCTACCCATAAAGCTCCTTGGGGGTTATGAGGAGCTATTCTTAAATATTTGGTTAGAGCTTGCACTGGACATAAATTATGATGCACCTTTCCCCTTTTTAACGCCGGCACCGTGAATTCAGAAAACACGTGTGCACTATGCTCATTCTTGGCTACAAACGCCGGGGAGGGTGCAATGGAAATTGAATCATTAAGTCTACCAAACCTAAGACAATTAGGTGTGTTGCTCATCGCCGCCAGCTCAGACACTCTGTTTCCGGTGGCCAAAGCCAAAAGGAAAACTGCCTTCTTTAAGATTAAAGCAAAGTCTGCAGTATTTTGATACAGACGAGAATGAAGTAAAGACAAAGCTTTGTCCAGAGACCAAGTAGGCATGAGCTGACGGGGAGGTGGGCGGAGTTTAAAACACGCTCTCATAAATCCTGTTTCCTCCGCCACCGGTATGGATAGACCTGTAAGGTCGAAAAAGGGCACTCTAATCGCAGTTAAGTGATTCTTCAAAGTAACCACAGATAAACGTTTCTGCTCAAACAGATAGTTCAATTAATTAAAAACCAATGCCACTGAGGGTACAGTTTGTTCCGTTCTAACAATCCAAGAAGTAAAAGCTTTCCAATGAGATTGATATTGTCGCTTAGTAGACTGAGTATATTGATTGAGCAATTTATTGGTCACATCCCTACCGTATTGTGCTAGCCACTTGGCCTCCTGAATGTCCATAATGCAAAAGTCAGCGAGGTCTCTAGGTTGCCAATCGTGTCTAAGTGGAAGTACCCGACCGGGAACGATACCGGGTCCGGGCACCACATTATTAACTGCTGGCACCACACCTGCGCTGGCCACAGGGGCGCGATTAGCGAGACTAAGCCTCGATAAACTCGTAGTTTGTTCACTACGTGGCACATTAGTGACGCATCTGGCGGCGGAAACAGATAGATGGAGCTCCATCTGTTCCAGTCTGTCACTAGGGCGTCTGGCCCCCCTGCCGGAGTTATCGTCCGGCGGGTGAGGTATAGAGGGAGCTTGTGAGTCTCCTCGGACGCAAAAAGATCCACTTGTGGATGGGAGAGCTCCGCAATCATTAGGTCGAAAATGGGTTGCTTGAGCTCCCATTCTACTGTCGTGCTCTGTCTCCGGGACAGAGCGTCTGCCCAGACGTTCGCTACGCCTGGGAGATAAGATGCGTGAAGATAAATATCTAGACTGGTGGCTAGAACAAAAATCTCTTCCGACACGAGTAGCACTTCCTTGACCTCGTTGACCCTTGTTTCTGAATACAGTGAACTGCATTCAGATTGTCCATTCTGAAGGCCACTGACTTGCCCCGTAACGCCGGGCCGTGAGCCTGAAGGAAATACAAGGGGACTAGTAACTCTTTGACATTTATGTGAGAGATTTCTAAGTGGGACCAAAGTCCCTGACCCTGGTGCCCCTGATTTGACTGAAATCCCCACCCTATGGTGCCTGACGCATCCGTGTCTACCCATACCGTTGGAGGAGGAGAGGTCCATGACATGATTGAGTGCAATGTTTCCCTCTTCGCCCAGACCGCTAGTAAGGTGTGGATTAATTTTGGTATGGGCCATAATTTTCCCGCCGGTAAGAGTGGGAAATATTTGTTGCCTTCCAATATTAATCGTTTTACTTTCAACCGGCCCAACTTGACAGTTAGCTGAATCCAGTTGAGAGAGCCGACCAGAGACTCCCAGACTCTTCGTGTCGTAGTCAGACTGTGAAGAAACCTGAACAGTTTCCTGCGAAACCTGTTGCGATTGTCCACACTCTGACTCAGAGTGAGAGCGGCGGTGTCCCAGACCAGCCCTATCCACTGAATTACTCTTGAGGGAACAAGGTTTGACTTTACCAGATTTACCTTGAAGCCTAGAGTTTTGACATGATTTAAAATGATATTGACATGTTTTATGCATAATTGTTGTGTCTCTGCCACCACCAGCCAGTCGTCGAGATACCACAACACTCTGATTCCCTGTTTTAACAATGGCATCAGGGCTTGCCGGACTAGTTTCGTGAATAATCGAGGTGCTAGGTTCAAACCGAACGGCATCCTCTGAAAAACAAAATTTTGGTGCCTGATCCTCAAGGCCAGAAACCTTTGAAATCTTTTGTTGACCGACACGTGCCAATAGGCGTCTGTCAGGTCTAGGGAACACATCCAGCCACCCGGCGGAAGTGTTAGCCTGATTTGATGAACTGTTAACATTCTGAAAGACTCGTTGTAAATGTGAAGATTCAGATACGACAGGTCTACGACCGGCCTCATCTGAACACTGTCCCGTTTGGGAACCAAAAACAGTTTTGACGTGAATACAGGGTAATCTGGGGGTACCGGGATGATGACATTCTTGGCAATCATCTCCTGGACCAGCAACTCCACCTCTAATGAAACACAATTTGCCGTTGTCGGCTGACGTAAGCGAGGTCGCCGGAGCCACTGCCAAGTGATGCCTTTGCGTGCCACCATCCGTGCCCAGGTTTTTAACGGCCATGCTTGGTGACACGTTCGGAACGACCCAGTTAGCAGACAAGGGTTCGCCGGCTGTACTTCCCTCGGTTCCTCCGGCTCTAAGGTAGGCACTGGGAGTGAGAAAGACTTTAGTTTTTTGATGGTGGGTTTGGTGGTGTTGGACGCTTCGCCGGCTGGCTGGTGTGGGCCGAAGACTGGCCCTGCCCCGGCTTATACTGGCCGCGTCCCCTCTGTCCTGAAAACCCTCTCTGTCTATGCCTGAACTGACCCAGGGGGGATTGGGAGGACTTAGGCGGAAGAAACGGCTTAGAACCCCCAGGCTGAGCTTTAGTAGGAGGCTTAGGTTTGGGGAAGTTAAATGCGGGTTTCTTAGCCTGTGCGGGACTGTGCTTCACGGCCTGTGCCATGTTAAACACTGTTCGCCATACATCAGGGGACATTAAAGAAGGTGTAAGTACTGGGGACATTACCACCTGGTTAGCAATGCGATCAGGCAGCTTGCGAACTAATGACATCCTAAGATCCTGTCGTGCTCGCACCGCCTCAAGTAAGGCTGTGCGTATGTCACCTAAGGATTGAATTGACGACTGAAGAATCAGACGCCGGGATAATTCAACTGATCTTCGAGCATCCGCGTCTGCGATTGCCTGAGTAGACCTGAGTAAAGACTTAGCCACCTGTTGAGAAACTATGTACTGTGAAAACAGGCGGAAAGCTTTTCCCCTTAGCCTAAATTCTCTGTCTAGGTGAGAAGGGGTAGGGGTAATGAATGGTTCCTTTAGTTCACAAAGATTAATCTTAGGGGCAGCTAAAAAAGAAAATAAAGCTGACGGAACTCCGCCGGCAGAACCTACCGGCATTGAGAACCATGAATGTGTATCCTGAGGGATCTGGTGGGAAGATTTAGAAGTGAAAGTGGTTGCAAAGTTTTGAGCCTCTACCTCCCAATCCACCCAAGGTCCTGGTCCTAACTGTCCCACCTTCAACACTGGATTAGCTGTCTCGTCTGTGACGGTCTGTAAATCTAGTTCAGGAGTAATAGCCGACAGAGCCTTCATATCATTAAACCCATCCAGCTTAGACCAGTCTGAAAAAAGTTTTGAAGCTGAGGCAGGGGGTAAAGCAGGCTTAGATGCATAAACAAAATAATCCTGATGATAATAACTAGGTATAGCCTTGATATTTACGTCCAAGACATTACCCAAGGCATCCAATGCCCTTAATTTCTTAGACTTATTTCCCTGGATAAACCACTCACGTGGTACCGGGAGTTCCCCTGACAAGGTAGGCTGGGCAAGCTCTGGCTTAGAGGGGTTCAAAGGGACCCATGACTCGTCTGGCCCATAAAGCAGGGGCATAGCTACCTTTCTAAGAGGCGCTTTGTCTAGAGGGGGTGGATTAACATCCGTAATGACCCTGACATTTGACGTAGTGAACGCCGCCGTAGCTGGCTTAGAGCTCCCTGCCGGTGACAGAGTAGGAGGGTTAGGAATCTTAGATAAATCGATTGACGTTATCAGAGGCCGTACCGCAGAACCTGTCAAGGGAGCCCCCAAGTCCATTGTGGGGTTTTCTCGTTGTTGATTAAAGAATTTTGATAGAGCATGAGTAAGTAACCCATCAATTTCTTGTGCTGTAACAAACTGGTTAGGTGCAGAACTTTCAGGTGAATTAGTATTATCATGGGCGGCGTCCAGGCCTGAGCCTGACCCTTGTCCTTCCCTATCTGAAATTAATGACACTTCATCCTGTTCCTCCCGATCCTCCTGAGAAGACCCCGCCGAGGCAGGGGCACCTTGTTTCCAAGATAAATCAGGGATAGAGGATGGGGTCGCCGCGTCCCTGTGGACATCGGCTACTGTGTGACTCGTATGAGTCGGACGTGGATGGTCAGACCCTGGCTGAGCAAACCGCCAAACACCGAGGCTCTGGCCTACGCTCTCTTGAGAGTCTGAAACATTCTCAATTATTGAATATCCTGAACTTTCCATTTCTAGGGTTAAAATATCAATAGGTAAATCTTGTTTAGGGACAGGCGCTTCACTATACTCTGAGGCTGTAACAGAAACATTGTCAGGTGTAGAGGTACGATGAGATGCACTAGACTTAGTAGAATGTCGAGAGGACTTCTTATGGGAATCCTTTTTGGAGGATTTGTGGCTACGGTGTGACCGCGAACTAGACCTAGGTTTGGAAGAATCACCACCATGGCCCTGGGGGGAAGCTTCAGTCTTGCACTTCTTACTAGCCGGGGAAGAGGCCCGACTTGAAGACCGTTGTCTGAGGGGTGACCTTGACCTCGATCTCGCCTGCGACGAGGAGGTGGCTGCCGGGGGAGTAGGCTCTCTCGGGCGTTTAGACGTATCCACAGACGATACAGAAACCCTGGCTAGTCTCTGTCGGCTTAAAACCCCTTACTCTAGAGGTACGTTTAGGGGGAGGGTGCTCTGACAGCAACTTATCCCAAAGTGGGACGTTGTCACATTGAAGTGACTTATGTGCGACAATGGTAGTGTAGGCCGACATTTGTTGTCTGACCTCTCTCAACGCTACCGCCGCGGTCTTGTCATTGTCACACAGGACTTTATTGGTTAATTGGGAGCAAAAAGAACAATTACGTGTAACCCATAGACCCCTTGAACGGTCTAGACATCTAACACACCTTATGCAAAGGGTATGTGCAAAAATTGGGATACCCGCGCAAGTAGGGGTAATGCACAGGGCAAAAACTGGGGTCACATTAGCCATGACAGAGACTGGTATGAGGAACTACCGCCGGGTCTGTATTGGTCCGCCGGAGCTCAGCTCTGGAAAAATAAAGAAAAATTTCCAGGAATTAATGCTCATAAGGTTAACCCAAGTGTTCGCATACAAGTGTTAATAACCCGCCGGGTAACGGGATGCAAAGACACAGCTAACACATCTCGCCACGCGGCTGGGTGTAAAGAGGCTAAACAAGTCTTCTTAGCTAAAGAACATGAAGAATACCCTCTGATATAATGGTCCAGTATGGCACTTATAGTCTGTAGGAGGTGGTGACTGTCTCAAGATTCAATTTTGTAACAAAGCCCCCCTCATAAAGACGCCGGCCCTTGAAATATTTTAGTAGAATAGCCCAGGGCAGGAATATACGAGATCTGATTTTTTAACGAATTGTCCCAAACGATCGTCGTAAAAATAGAAGGCGGCGATACTGAAAGTATCACCCAATTAAGGTTAATCGAAATTGAATTTGTTTATAAATTCCTTAGTTCCTTTACTTAGGGGCACCCGCCGGGTGTGGAAATCGATTTGGTTAAACCTCACTGATCCTTCAAATGCCGTAAGAGTAAAGGCAGCGATACACAGAGTATCACTCACATGGATTGGTTAACTATAAGAGACCTAAGTCGTTTTATCCCACCCTGCTCAGGTGCACCCGCCGGGTGAGAAGTCTAAAAGTTAACCCCACAAGTTCCTGTCCCCACTACTTTGTAAAAGATCGCCGGGGAGGAACGCCTAAACAACAGCTAGGTTTTCCCCGTGGTTGTCGTAAACCAGGTAGAAAAACCTATAAAAAACGAGTGTTCTCAAGAACGTCGTTTCTTTATATAACTAAATATATATGTAAGGATGGGTACAGCCATCCCGCCGGGAATATTAAAGGAGGCCTGAAACCAGGCACCCACGGAGACGCAGTCCTGGAGAGCCACAGACACCTACCCTCGCCGGGGAACCAGCCAGTGTTAAAAACCACGTGTGGCCTAACACTGCTCATCGGTCAGGATTTTTCACGGTGAAACCGAGAAAAACCCGCCGGAAGGCAAACCCCACCCTGTACAGACACCATCTGAACAATACGACACGAGGAGAGACACGCACGACTAACCAAGGTCACAACATAATCCGTGGAATTAGCCAATACACAACTAAACCAGGAAACATATAGTCCGAGGAATTAGCCAATACACAACTAAAACCCGGATACACATGACACAGTAGGGCATATTTATAAAATAAATAATAACACTAGACATGTGGCAAAGCTACGAGCGGCTGGCTAGGCCTAGGTAGACGGCATGAAAATAGTTGAAATATAAACACACACTGGAATATCACAACAGGAACCACCGCCAACACACCACCGAAGCGATAACTTCCCACCCCGGGAAGCCTGACACGGACCCAGAAAAAACTTCACTAAGTGAAGAAAAATACGCTGGGAACGTCAGCAAACACACAGCTTACCTCATCAGAAGGATAAAAGGCAGCAATAATTAACGCGTAATGAAAGCCGCCTGCATCACCAACTAAACCAAACTGTGAAAAGTTCACGTGTCCACAACAGGACCACGAGGGTACATCCGAAATAGATGCCCCATACATACGACCCAAAATACATTGCACTGCGGGCAACCAGCCCAGGACACTCCTGCTACGCCTATCCTAACCTTACTCGATACATCCCAGAGTAAACAAATGAGAAAAAACTCACTAGGGACGCCACGAATGCGGAACCAGCGGAGCCTGAAAGGAACGTCCGGGCAGGCTGAGCGCAGAGCAAAGAAGGAGGAATGACGCCTGATTCAGCGTCTGGTCAGAAATCCACACAAGTACATCCACGATATGATGGAAAGCTTATTGGATAGTTATTCTTATTTTCTTTTTGTTTTTATTTTTTACGAAGTTTTTTCGTAGTGAGAACCCAATTCATAATGACTGAAGCCATGAGTGAGGTCGCGTGCGCTCATGATGAAGGCTCCTCAGTTTTTAAATGCTCTGCGCGGTAGATTCAAACTACGGCGGATTAGTGTTTGAAGAGGATGCCTTATGTAATAGGCATGTTCGTCAATGATGGAGGGGCCACTGATAAATACAACCTTGATAGCATAAATGTATTAAAATGTCTTAAATGTCTTAAAATCGCGAAACAGATTGGCCGACAACCTTTCCTTCAGTCAACCCTTCCCTCACCTTCAACCCTTCCCTCACCTTCAACCCCTTCAGCACCCCTGTCATATAACTGTCGTCTTTCCTTGTCATCACAGTACCACCTCTTCCATTTATAAAACTTACATTAATTGGGGTCAGGGGGCTAGGAATCCTCCTCCCCTTGTATAATTCTCCTACTCGACGAGACAGAGAAACGGGCGAGAGAACGCAAAAGTAGTCCTGGACCTTGAGAATAGGAACTTTAAATGTTGTTTCTGTTTGGGCTCTGTCTCATGTTGGCCACCCCCGGCAATGTGGTATGTATGTAGGGAGGGGGGGCTCGAGACAGAGCCCGAATAGGGATAAGACAACATAACAGAAAACAATGAACACACAAAAACAAAACAAATTCACACACATCTAGGTCACCCAGGAGAAGACCCAGAGACCAGGGATCACCAAGGTCCCTCCAGCACTCCCCCGGCCCCCGACCACCCGGAGAGGTTCCGGTCTCATCAGGCAGATATGCAGCGAGCCGAAACCGCAAGTCCCCCCACCACACTTCCAGGCGCACCCTTCATATATACCGGCTCCCCGGACCAGGCGCCTGACGGACTATTATCTAGTTCAACTGGCGCCCGACCCCTTCTCCCAAATGACCACTCATCTATTCACAAGCATTCTCCATTCATTCCTGTTTATTACTACTTCTCTTGCCTGATCTATAGTCATTCCTCTTATCACCCAAAGCTTGTCTTACACAGTCTCTCCATCTCAATGGGGATCTTCCTACCCCTCTATCTCCCCTTGTATCTGACTCACATATTCTCTTTGTAAGCCTTTCATCTTCCATTCGTTGAACATGACCGTACCAGCTCAGCACCCTTCTGTCCACTCTGGCCGACAAATGTTCCTGCTGCCCCACTCTCCTACGTATCTCTTCATTCCTCAATCTGTCTCTACGTTTAACTCCACACATACTCCTCAAGCAGCTTATCTCCATCACATCCAGCTTTCTTCTCTCCTATGCCTTCAGAGCCCATGTTTCAGCCCCATACATCACTGTTGGCACAACAATTCCTCGATACATTGCACGTTTAACTTTCATTCCAAGATTTTTCACCTTCCACATTCTTCCCATTTCTTCAAAAACTTTCATTCCTTCACATACTCTCTGTTTTACCTCCATTTCCATACCTGCTTATCGTTCCTCCTAGATATTTAAAACACTCAACTTGTTCCAATATTTCCTCATCCAGCCTCACATCTAGATTCACCCTACGATCACCCCTATTACACACCATTACTTTACTTTTATTGACGTTTGCCTTCAGCTTCCTCCTCCCACAAACCACACTAAACTCTTTGACTACCCACTGCAGTTTCTCCTCTGAATCCGCCACCAACGCTGTGTCATCAGCGAACAGCAACTGATTCAACTCCCAATCTCTACCATTCTTGCCTACTAAACCCAATCCTCTACCCATAGTTCTCATTTTCACCTCCCTCACCACACCATCCATAAATATATTAAACAGCCATGGTGACATTACACAACCCTGTCGCAACCCTACATTTACCTCAAACCATTCACTCAACTTATTATTTCCTACTCTAACACACGCTGTGCTCCCTTCATAAAAATTCAACTGCTCTTAACATATTTCCTCCAATTTCATAAATCCTTAATATCTTTCACATTGCTTCTCTATCAACACGATCATACGCTTTTTCCAAATCCATAAAAGCCCAAAATATCTCATGCTTCTCTTAATACTTCTTGCATAACTGTCTTACTTCATAAATCTGATCCACATACCCTCTTCCCCTCCTAAAACCACACTGCTCCTCTCCCATTGCAACCCCTGTACCCTTTATTATCCTCTCTATCAACACCCTGCCATACAGCTTTTCAACCTCTGATAATAAACTAATACCTCTATAACTCCATACTATACCTCTATAGCTATGGTATATTATAGAAGTTTTAATTTAGGTACAGTAAGCTACAGTATATGCTAATGTTGTATAATGGTGATTTTTAGGACTGCTTGATCGTGGAGTGCTACTTCATGGCTGCATTCAGTCCGAGTTGAGTGGTGTGCCCCCGTCAGTTGAGGACCTGCCCACTATTGACATGTTATGGGTGAGCCTGAAGCGTGTGTTGCCCGAGGTGTCTGATGTGAGGGTGTTGGAGAGTCGTGTCATCCACCCACACCTCCACTACCAGGGAGCTGTTGACTGTGTTGCTAACTACAGGTAGGTTGCTTACTTACATTGCCTTCATACTGAATAGAATGAACTATCGTATTCTTCTATGAAAGCTTTTAAACTAGTTTTGTACCTGTAGGTGGCCTTTGTAAAGTAGCTTACCATGAGAGTGAAGCTTGACCTCGTGCTTGGTAGAATCAACATTAGTAGTTAGCTGACAATCTTGCTCATAAAGTGTGTAACTTTAAGTTACTTCCACTATTCCCTGACAGCTCTCATGTGATTCTAAAAGCCCTTGGCTAGTATTATTTGTTACAAATCATAGAAGCATCAAGTTAATGTCCCTCTCACTAGATTTCACAAATTATAATCAAGGTTTCAGTGAATTATTGATTTTGACTACCACATCTGACCTATTTAGTGACAATAACATTAGCTACAGTATGTATACAAAATTCTGCTTTGTAGATGTAAGATAGTACATCAGTATATATATGGGTGAAAAGTAAAAATGAGTGAACTGATCGTGTTTTTGTGAATGAATTAATTAATAAAACTTGATATTTATGATACAGTTGGCTCTTGGATAATATATTATTTCTGTGTACAGATAAAGATAGTAGTGCATTCTCTTAAAACACAGGTCAAAGACACTTCTACCTGGTACATGTACCTCCAAGAAAGCAATCCTAGGGAACTGTATAGTTTCAATAATTTACTGTATTTTAGTGTTTAGTTTAGTGTTTAGTTTAGCAGAGCATTGTGTTAGAGTAGGAAAGGGTGAGTTGAGTGAATGGTTTGAGGTAAAGGTAGGTTTGCGACAGGGTTGTGTATTGTCACCTTGGCTGTTTAATATGTTTATGGATGGTGTGGTGAGGGAGGTGAAAATGAGAACTATGGGAAGAGGATTGGGTTTAGTAGGAAAGAATGGTAGAGATTGGGAGTTGAATCAGTTGCTGTTCGCTGATGACACAGCATTGGTGGCGGATTTTGAGGAGAAATTGCAGCGGGTAGTCAAAGAGTTTGGAGTGGTTTGTGGGAGGAGGAAGCTGAAGGTGAACGTCAATAAAAGTAAAGTAATGGTGTGTAATAGGGGTGATCGCAGGGTGAATCTAGATGTGAGCCTGGATGGGGAAATATTGGAACAAGTAGAGTGTTTTAAATATCTAGGAGGAACGATAAGCAGGAGTGGAGGTATAGAAATGGAGATAAAACAGAGAGTGTGTGAAGGAAGGAAGGTTTTCGGAGCAATGGGAAGTATGTTATGGGAAGTATATTAGGGGAGGTGTGGTGGAGTGGTCTTGCCACTGGCCTGGTAATCCAAAGGTCCCGGGTTCAAATCCCGATGTATCAATGGGAAGATATTATTGGGATGGAATTTGTGCTGTACCTAGTATCAGTGCATTACCACAAGCCCACCGAAACGTCAATAAAATACCCTCATTGTTCCCTGATTAAATAGCACTGTATGAATATTCCCATATTCAAAATATGCTATAGGGGTGCAATGCCTGGTGAGTTATCTGCTCAACAGGTGGCGTTGTGTGTGTGTAAGTGTGAGAGTCCGAGTGTAGGGGTGAGACAGTGAAGCACGGGAACGAGATGGCTTCAGAGATGGGGTCGTTTCGGGCCATGAGTGAGCACCGTGCCTCATGTGAAGGCAAGATGGCAGGTGCTCGTTGTACTCTACGTGCTTCACATGTCTCACTCCCTAGACTGGAACAAGTCCTCACGGGCTTCACTGTTCATTGTAAAGCGGTGAATGTTAAGGCTCTCAGCCTATGCCCGAGAGGAAGTAAGTTGGAATATAGAAAAAAAAAAAAAAAAAAAAAAAAAAAAATGTGAAAGACGAGAAATCTCGGAATGAAAGTAAAAAGTGCAATGTATCAAGGAATTGTTGTGCCAACAGTGATGTATGGGGCTGAGACATGGGCTCTGAAGAAAAAGGAGAGAAGAAAGCTGGATCTGATGGAAATGAGCTGCTTGAGGAGTATGTGTGGAGTTACTCGTAGTGACGGATTGAGGAATGAAGAGATACGTAGGAGAGTGGGGCAGCAGGAAACATTTGTCAGCCAGAGTGGACAGAAGGGTGCTGATCTGGTATGGTCATCTTGAACGAATGGGAGAAGAAAGGCTTACAAAGAGAATATGTGAATCAGATACAAGGGAAGATAGAAGGGCAGGAAGACCCCCATTGAGATGGAGAGACTGTGTAAGACAAGCTTTGGATGATAGAGGAATGACTATAGATCAGGCAAAGGAAGTGGTAATAAACAGGAATGATTGGAGAAAAGAAGAAAGCATATAGAGAGTGGTTGGGTAGTAGAGGGAATGAAGATTTCGAGAGACAGAAACGAGCGAGGTACGTGGAGAGTAAGAGGGTGAAGAGAGTAGTGAAGGAAAGTAAGAGAAGAGTAGATGAGGAATTTGGAAGGAATCTGAGTGTAAAATGGAGGGAGAGTAAGAAACTGTTCTGGAAAGAAGTCAAGAAAGTTTGGGAAGGTAGCAAGGGAAACAGTAAGGGTGTGAAAGATAAGAATGGGAGAATGCTAGCCGAGAAGCAAGAGAGAGTCGAAAGATGGAGGGAGTACTTCAATGAGTTGCTAAATGTAAGGAATGAAGAGCCAGCAAACATAGCTGGATATGGTATGGGAGGGAGAAGAAGAGAAGTAGTGGAGGAGGTGGGGATCAGGAGGTCAGAAGTGTGGGAAGCCATGAAAAGAGTGAAGTTGGGAAAAGCACCAGGAACAGATGGAGTGTGTGGGGAAATGTTGAGGTATGGTGGTGAGATAGTGATAGAATAGGTATGGAAAATGTGCAAACTAGCATGGGAGAAGGGGAGTGCACCCGATGACTGGAAGACTGGCATAATAGTCCCCTATATAAGGGCAAAGAGGAAAGAGGAGTGTGTGGTAACTACCGAGGAATATGTCTTCTAAGTGTAGTAGGGAAGGTATACAGTAGGGTAGTGATTGAGAGAGTGAGAGTGAGAACGGAGAAATGAATAGGCGACGAGCAGGGAGGTTTTAGGAAGGGAAGAGGATGTGTAGATCAGATTTTTACCCTGAATTGTGTTGTGGAGAAATATCTGGAGAAGAAACACAAGGTGTATGTTGCCTTTATGGACTTGGAGAAGGCCTATGACAGAGTGGATAGAGACGGTTTGTGGAAAGTACTGCCCCAGTATGTAGTCGATTCCGAATCAATAAGGGAGTTTGAAAGTAATCTTGATAAAGCATGGGGAAGACAAGATTTGAAGTTTGATTATAAAGCAAAAATACAGAATAGTAAAAATGTTGCGTCTGCTACCGCCGCCGCCAACACCGTGAACGACCGCAGCAGTGCAAGTACTGGTACTGAGCTGGATACACAGGCCTAGTTTGCTTTTTTCCAGAGGATCTACTGTAAGAAACTGTAAGAAACTTAGAATATACGGAGTAGAGGGCAAGTTGCTGAAAGCAGTGAAGAGCATGTATGAGGGTGCAAAGGCGGCAGTACGTGTGGAGAGTGAGCAGAGCGAGTTCTTTGACCTGAATGTTGGTTTGAAACAGGGGTGTGATGTCCCTGTGGTTGTTTACTGTATATATGGATGGAGTCATGAAAGAAATACTATCAAGAGCAGTGGATGTTGGTGTATCGCTGAAAAGGGAGGGAATTGAGTGGAAGCTACCTATACTGCTGTTTGCGGATGATACAGTTCTGATGAGTGATAATGAATGGGAGTTGCAGGGTCTGGTAAATGAGTTTGGAACAGTGTGCGAAAAACGGAATTTGAAGGTAAATCCGGGGAAGAGCAAGGTTATGGTCTTCGAAAGGGGTGAAGTCACAGAGTGTGAGGTGAAGCTGAACGGTCAGGCTATGGAGATCGTCAACTCTTTTAAGTATCTGGGCAGTGTGTTGAGTAAAGATGGGACTATGAATGAAGAAGTGCGGGAGAGGTTACAACAGGGGAAGAGGGTTGTAGGAACGCTAAAAGCAGTAACAAGAAATAGGGTGGTCAGTATGGAAGTGAAGAAGTCCTTGCATGACAGTGTGGTAATCCCGACACTGACTTACGGAAGCGAAGCATGGACGTTGGTTGAGAGACTCAGACCAAGAGTGAGAGCAGTGAAAATGAATTACTTAAGGAGTGCGTGCGGAGTTACATGGAGGGATAGACAGACTAATGAAGTAAGAAGGAGGTGTGGTGTGGAGGTAGATGTGCTGGAAAGTGTGAAAAGGAACAACTTGAGATGGTTCGGCCATATGGAACGTATGGAAAGCCAGAGAATGACTAAGAGGGTGTACGAGAGCGAGGTGGAGGGACAGAGAGGGAGAGGTAGACCGAATGAGAGGTGGAAGGATGGAGTGAGGAAGTACATGAACGTAGGCGGTGCTGGTTGGGGGGAGGGGCGTCGACTGACTGGGGACAGAGGTGCATGGGGGCGGTTCGTTCGTGGCCACCCCTTCGGGGATCACGGCATCAGGCAATAGATAGATAGATAGATAGATTGGAGAATGCTTGTGAATAGTTGAGTGAACACGTGGTCATTTGGGGGAATGGGTCGGGCGCAAGTTGGACTAGATAATAGTCCATCAGGCACCTGGCCTGGGGAGACGATTAATATGAAGGGTGCGCCTGGAAGTGTGGTGGGCGGGCTTGTGGCTTCGGCTCCGCTGCATGTCTGCCTGCCGAGATCGGAACCTCTCCGGGTGGTCTAGGGCCGGGTGAGTGCTGGAGTGACCTTGGTGACCCTGGTCTCTGGGTCTTCTCCTGGGTGACCTAGATGTGTGTGAATTTGTGTTTTGTCTGTTCATTGTTTTATGTTGTGTTTTGTGTTTTCCCTGTTCTTGTTCTGTCTTGAGGCGGCCACCCCCAAGGAAAAATAAAAATAGAAATAATAAAATAGAATATTAAATAGAAAATAAAAATAAAAATAGGAAAAGTGGGGATTGGGCCTGAGCATATAGATAGATAGATAGTTACTATTTCTCACATGTGTACTGTACTCTTACATAATATGAGCAGGGCCAGGATAATTTGGAGATTCCAAAGCAGAGAAACCACAGACCAAAACAGTTGTGTTAGTCATTGTGGTGCGTCCAAGAAACATATTCCCAAGGTTTGCATTCTTTTGCCAGAATGATTTTGGTAAATTATCTTAGTCCAGACTGAATTCACCTAACGGACCCTACCTTATCTATTCAAACCTAACTTATCGGTCATCAATTAGGATTGGTTAGGTCTGATTCGGTTAGGATAAGACACTGTGATCATTTTGGTAAAATAGAAGTGTCGCGCTAACAATATGTGAGAGTATGAATTTGTCCAAACCTTGATAATATGCAATTGGGATAGACCGTTCTCGTATTGGTTCGCAGCTGTTTTGGCCCTTTCTGTTAGTGGCCGGAATGACTGTGCACTGAGTTGGATGCTATTTAATCGCTAGCAAAAAGTGCAATGTATCGAGGGATAGTTGTATCAACAGTGATGTATGGGGCTGAGACATGGGCTCTGAAGGCACAAGAGAGAAGAAAGTTGGATGTGATAGAGATGAACTGCTCGAGGAGTACCGTATGTGTAGAGTGATGCGTAGATACAGATTGAGGAATGAAAAGGTACGTAGGACAGCAGGAACCCTTGTCGGCCAGAGTGGACAGAAGGGTGCTGTGCTGGTATGGACATGTTGAGTGAATGGGAGATGAAAGACTTACAAAGAGAGTACTGTGTATGAGTCAGATACAAGTGGAGGTAGAGGGGTAGGAAGACCTCTGTTGAGATGGAGAGATTGAGTAATACAAGTGTTGAAAGGTAGAGGGATGACTGTAGAACAGGCAAGAGAAGTGGTAATGAATAAGAATTAATGGAGAATGCTTGTGAATATATGAGTGATAACGCGGTCGTTGGGAGAGGGGTCGGGCGCCAGTTGGACTAGATGATAGTCCGTCAGGCGCCTGGCCCGGGGAGCCGATGTATGTGAAGGGTCATGCTTGGATGCGAGGTGGGCGGGCATTGTGTTGGTAAAGCTTCGCTGCGTGTCTGCCTGCTGAAACCAGAACCTCTCTGGGAGGTCTGATACCTGGGAATCTTGCTGGGGGACCCCAAATGGGCCTGGGTCTCTTGGTCTTCTCCTGGGCTTACATCTTTCATACATTTTAACCTATTTTTTCTATCAAAAGGAGAGGAATAGAGAAAAAAACTGAGGTAAGTAGCCTATGATGAACCATGGTATCCATACTTCAAAGAGACACCATAATGGAGGAAATAGATAATAGAGAGAACAAATATAAGATTTTGATTGGAGATTTCAATTTGCCAAGGATCAACTGGGCAAATTGTACTACTCCAGCGGGACAGTGTAGCCTGGAAAACAAGTTTATAGAGAAAGTAAGAGATTGTTTTTTAACGCAACATATTACAGACATGACAAGATATAGAAATGGGAAGCAGGGGAGTGTACTTGATTTAATTTTTAGCAATGAGGAGGATATAGTGGAACATGTCAATGTGGATAGCCCTATAGGTCGTAGTGACCATGCCTGTATAAGTTTTAGTTGCAATATTAAAACAGAGAGGGATGATAGAAGCAATAAAAAAAATATACAGTACATGTATGACAGAGCAGATTATGAGCTGCTGAGAAGGTGTCTGGACATTGACTGGGGGGAATACTTGAACGGTGAAGACGCTGAAGGAATGTGGAGGAAGTTTAGAGTCAAACTGGGAGGATGTTATATCCAAATGTATACCAGTAAGGGAATATAAGGATAAAACAAAATTGAGGAAAAGAACGAACCCAGAATTACCAATGAAAAGAAAGCTGTGGACTTTGATAAGAAGAAAGAAACGATTGTGGGATAGATTAAAAGTGTTAAAAAAGAACAGGGGGTCTAGTATAGAAGCTAAAGTAGTGGATTTGGAACGTAGACAGATAAACAATAAAATAAGGTGGGAGACAAGGAGGGGGGTAAAGGAAAGGGAGAGAGAGATTGCAAGAAACGTGAAGGATAATCCAAAAATATTCTGGAAGTACATTCAGGAAAAGTTAACGAGAAGAGTAGGGATCCCGGAGCTGGTAGGGGGGTTGGATGATGGGAGTAGAGCGGAGACGGATAAGGAGAAAGCAGAGGTGCTGGGGGAATACTTTGGGGGGGTACTAACAGTAGAGTCGGATGATGCAGTGCCAAATATTCCCATCAAACAGGCAACTGCACTAGAACTAATAGAGTTTTCCCATGCTAGAATAAGCAGGGCTATAGAAAAAATGAACAGAAGTAAGTCCCCGGGACTGGATGGGATACACCCAAGAATCATAAAGGAAGGAGGTGAGATGTTAGTAGAGCCATTGAAAATGTTATTTGAGGTATCGTTTAATACAGGACAAATCCCGATGGACTGGAGAGAGGCGAACAAAACAGCTATATTTAAGAAGGGAAAGAGAAATGACCTAGGAAATTATAGACCAGTCAGTTTGACAAGTGTTGTGTGTAAACTAATGGAAACGGTAATTAGAGAAGGAATAATGGAGCATATGAAATCAACCCAACTTTTCAGTGGGAGACAGTTCGGATTCTTGCCGGGGAGGTCGACGGTACTACAGCTAATTAAGGTGGTAGATGATTGGATGCAAATTCTAGAGGATGGTGATGTAATAGACGTGGTATATTGTGATTTTATGAAGGCCTTCGATAAGGTCCCACATAAAAGGTTAATGGAGAAAGTTAGAAGCTATAATATAGGGGAGAAATGTGTGAAATGGATAGAAGCCTTCCTGAAAGATCGGAGACAGAGGGTGCTGGTGAATGGAATAGGCTCGGGATGGAGGGAAATTACAAGTGGGGTTCCTCAGGGATCTGTGTTGGGACCACTACTGTTCGTTATATTTATCAACGACTTACCTGAAGTTATAACTAATGGAAGTGAGGTATACCTGTATGCGAATGACACTAAGCTGTATAGAAGAGTGAGGAGTAAGGAAGATGTAGGTTTGCTTCAAGGAGATGTGGAGGGCATGAAGGGATGGTCTGAGCATTGGTTAATGCCTTTTCATCCAAAAAAATGCAAGTACATGCGGATTGGGACAAGCAAGATAGACAAGGTAGGATACAGTATATTATGAAGCGATGGAGGAAGTGAATGCAGAAAAGGATATAGGAGTAGTGATAGACAATAAGTTAAATTTCTCAGAACATTTAGCGGAAAAGATAAACAAAGCCAATAGAATTGTAGGGCTGATAAGGAGGACATTTGTGTCACTTGACGAAGAAATATTCAGGAATCTCTATACAGCGCTGGTTAGGCCGCACCTGGAATATGCGAACCAGGTGTGGGCTCCATATATGGTAAAGGATATAGAAGCAGTGGAGAAAGTGCAGAGGAGAGCTAGCAAGCTAGTACCAACGTTGAAGAACGCGGGCTATGAGCAGAGGTTGAGGACACTGGGGCTTCCGACACTGGCATATAGGAGAAAGAGAGGGGATATGATAGAGACTTATAAGATAGTGTCAGGAAAGTATGATGAGGATGTGTGTGAAGGTATCTTCTTGATGCGGGAGGGAACAAGAACGAGAGGACACTCAAAGAAAATTTACAAAGAAAGAAATAGGCTTGAGAAGGCAAAGAACTCATTTTGTGATAGAGTGGTAAATGAGTGGAACGCACTGCCCCAGTATGTAGTCGATTCCGAATCAATAAGGGAGTT
Source organism: Paralithodes platypus (assembly GCA_032716605.1). NCBI lineage: Eukaryota > Metazoa > Arthropoda > Malacostraca > Decapoda > Lithodidae > Paralithodes > Paralithodes platypus. Next base: position 123,216,386 of record CM064487.1, read on the forward strand.
TGAAAGTAATCTTGATAAAGCATGGGGAAGACAAGATTTGAAGTTTGATTATAAAGCAAAACTACAGAATAGTAAAAATGTTGCGTCTGCTACCGCCGCCGCCAACACCGTGAATGACCGCAGCAGTGCAAGTACTGGTACTGAGCTGGATACACAGGCCTAGTTTGCCTTTTTCCAGAGGATCTACTGTAAGAAACTGTAAGAATAATCTCCTCATTAAGTTGTTGTTGTTGTTCCCTAAGCTGCCTGGCCGAACAGCCCCGAGTCCTTAAGGAAGGCCATGGCCACAGTCGGGCTTTCCCACAGAGCTCTCAAAGAGTGTAAATTGTGTTCTTGGCATAAGTGGTTGTGTGAAATGCAGTCTTTTATGATGTGTTTAATGGTATGGGGTGCTGTGTTGCAACCCGGGCAGGTGTCGACGACGGAGTCATCCAGTCTCTTCTGATAGCTCAGAATACCTTGATGGTGTCCGCATCTCAGCCTGGCCAGGTGGACTCTGTCCTCGCGAGGAAGGGAGGATTCAGAAGGATGGATTTCGGAAAGTCGTGCTTGCAGCTGCGTGTTGTCTATGAGTGAGTGGATGGAACGGCGAGTGATATGAGTATGGATATGCTTCCGGAAGTTGGTTTGGGGTGGGCAGGGAGGGAGAGAAGACAGTATTTGTGTGTGATAGCGTGTGCTGGGTGTTGTTTTGATATTTCTTGGTGTCTGTGGGTGTGTTGCCATGTAGTGTAGTGGGTGGTGTTGATTCGTGGAGGCTGCTGCCAGGAATTGAGTGCCTCTCATGTCTAGATGATCTTTGACTTTGAGGACTTTGGTTTCTTGATGTAGGTGATCTGTGGGTGTAGTAGCTGTGCATCCTGTGATGATTTTCAGGGCTTTATTTTGAATAGTCTGTAAGGTCTTATGTGTGTTTCAGCTAGGTTAGAACCCCAGGCCGGGCTTACGTATTCCATAACAGATCTTATGTATTGTTTGTAGACTGTGGTGGTGGTTTCTTTGTTGTGTCCAAATTTTGTGTGGGCAAGTGATCTGAGGGCGTTAAGTCTGGGTGTCAGTTTCTTTTTCGTGTTTGTGGTGTGCTGTTTGAATGTCATTTGGGTGTCGTATGTTACTCCTAGGATTTTGTGTGTGTGTGTGTGTTAGGGGTGTGTTGTTTATGTTGAGTCCCGGGACGTAATCGTGCTCTCCTGTCCAGCTTGTGAGGAGGGTTGCAGTGGATTTAGCTGGGGCTAAATTGAGTCTGTTTGTAGTGCACCATTCATGTAATGTGTCGAGATAGTCTTGAAGGAGTCTTGTTGCTGTGTCTGGGTTTTGGTGCGTGCTTGTGAGTGTTATGTCGTCTGCGTAGGAGGCTATGGTTATTTGGGGTGAATTTGGTGTATTTATATCATGCATGTACAGATTGAAGAGTGCGGGCGACAGGACGGATCCTTGCGGGACTCCGTTTGGGAAATTTCTAATGCTAGATGACTGACCGGCAAAAGATACGTGTGCACATCTGCCTGCTAAGAAGTTGGCCAGCCATCTTTTTGTGTTGTGCATGTTTGTGTTGTAGATTTTGTTTGTTAGGTTGTGGCGGGGGATGGCATCGAAAGCTTTACTAATGTCCAGTGTGGCAAGTACTGATCTGTGTGGTGGTCTAGCTGAGTTGATGCCGTCAAAAGCTCTTTGTGTAAGGTCTGTAAGAAGAGTGTTTGTGGAGTGCAATGGCCTGAAGCCGTGTTGTGTTGGAGAAAGGGGTAAGTCAGGTGTCATCAGTTGTAGTACAAGGCACTCTATGACATTGGAGGGGGTGCAAAGGAGTGTTATAGGGTGGTATGAGGAGGGTAGCGTGGGGTCTTTGTTAGGTTTGGGGAATGTGATGATGATACCATGCTTCCAGATGTCTGGTACTGTGTGAGTAGCTGTAGTTTGATATGTTAGTGAGTGCTTGTATGCCTTGTGGACCCAGGTGTCTGAGGTGAATGTTGCTTATGTTGTCTAGGCCACAGGCGGGTGAGAGCTTGAGATTGTTGATAATATGCTTTGTCTGGTTGTTGGTGAAGGGTGTATAGTCAGGGTTTGTGGGGAATTGTCTTTTTCGTCGGATGACACGTCGGTCGTCTTTGTGGGGTTTTAGGTGACTGACATGAAAGAAGTGATTGATGAGAGTGTTTGCTTGTTGTTTACGTGAAGGAGTAGAGTGTTGTTGTGATTGCAGCATGTGATTGTGTTGTGTTGCTGTTGGAAAGTGTGATGCTGTTTAGTGTTTTGTAGATTTTTTTGGAGTTTGTTTTGTGATCGAGTGTTTGTAGGAAGTTATTCCAATTTAGTGTTTGTTGTTGTTGTTCCCCAAGCTGCCTGGCCGAACAGCCCCAAGGCCCCAAGCAAGGCCAAGGTTCATAACCGTGCGCCCCCACAGAACCCTCACTGCTGACCACAATAAAGTGACCGAAGCCACTCCATGGCGGGGAGCTGAGGAGGGTGCGGAAACGCCCGAGAAACCAAAGCCCCACCCAGGGCCCTGTGCCCCTCAGCAATTATGAAGAGAAAGTTGGGTGGCAAAGGAAAAAATGTGACGCTTTGGCTTCCAATCTAGGTAGACTGGGAGGTCAATCCACGGAAGAGACGCCGTCACTTGAGATCTAGAAAATATAAAAGTAAAAGGAACAGTCAGAGTAAGCTATGGGTATGGCAGAGATCGCTCAGTTCTCACTCTGATAGACCAGCCCATCACCAGAGTGTTTGTTGTTCTTGTATTTTGTTATTAATATGGATGTTGAGTGCTTGAATTTGTTGATTGATGTCTTGTGTGTGGGGTGCTGGGGAGTGTTTCAGTGTGTCGCATTGTATGATAAGGTTTTGAGTTTCTGGTGAGAAGTTGGGGTTGTGTTTTTTTATGTTACCTCTTGGAATGTGTTTCTTGTCGGCGTTTTGGATAGTCGTGTTGAATGTGTGTACAGCATTGTTGATGTTAGTGATGGGTGTACTGTTTAAGGTTTCAAAGTTTTGTTCTGTCTCATTTGTGAAAGCTTCCCAGTTAGCTCTTTTATAGTTAGTGTAAGTGTGTCTGTGGCTAGCTGGGGTGAGTCTTGTTTTGGTGGTGTTAATGATCGGGAGGTGGTCTGAGCCTAAGGTTCTGACCACCCTCCAGGATGTTGTGGGGGCGAGTTCAGGGGAGCAAAAGGTGATATCAGGAGATGATGGGGTGTAGAGGGCTTGGTGGGGAGTATGGGTATGCTGATGAATGTTATTGAGGATATATAGGTTGTCTGTTTGGTGTAGTAGGACCAGCCCTCTGTCTGTGTCGGGGTTGTCGACAAACCAGGCCGCCGTCTTTGCATTGAAATCACCACCCATATGATGTGTGGGGTGTTTGTGATGTGTTGTATTTGTGGTCTGTAATCATTTGGTACTGTACAAAGTACAAAGGAGTACAAAGGAAATCAAGCAACAACAGATCTAGTGACCCTTCTAGGCTGCTTGTCCTCCAAAACACTGAGGATCAAGTGTCCAAACAGTGGTTAGAGTGGGTAAGGGAACTACTGCCCTGCCACTAACGTGGCAGGACTAGGAAGTTAGTAGGGGACATATGGGTTAGTAACTGAGGGGAGGATAAAATAAAGTTATTCATTTACAAACGCAGTCAGTCGCGGGTTTGATGCGAGATATTTGTCTAGGCGGAATTTAAATGAATCAACGGTGCTGCAGTCTATAACGTCTCGGGGAAGCCCATTCCACAAGTTGACAACTCGATTGAAGAAGAAATTCTTAGATTCGTGTGAGTTAAAAGATTTACCAATAATTTTGCAACCGTTTCCCCGCGTGTAATTAGATTGGTCGATAGTGAAGTACTTACTACAGTTCATATTGTCGATGCCTTTGATGATTTTGAACACTTGAATTAAGTCACCTCTTAATCTGTGCTGGGTTAAAGGAAATAGATTTAATTCTCTAAGACGCTCTTCGTATGGTTTGTTCTTTAGGCTAGGTATCATTTTGGTAACTCTACGTTGAACTCGTTCTAGCTTGTTTATGTCTTTTTGGTAATAAGGGCACCAGCATTGAACGCAGTATTCCAGAAGAGGGCGGACTAAGGAATTGTAAAGGGTTAGGATTACGTCTTTGGATTTATGCTCAAATGATCTGCCTATAAAGCCAATTATTTTGTTTGCCTTCTTAACAACTTCTGAACATTGTTGACTCGGTTTTAGGTTACTCGATATTGTTACTCCCAGATCGGTTTTTCTGTTTACATTCTTAAGCTGAGTGCCATTCATCGAATAGTTTGCTTTCTCATTTAGGTATCCGATATGTAGTACTTTACATTTATCCACATTGAAACTCATTTGCCAAATTTGGGCCCAATGTGACAATTTATCTAGATTGTGTTGCATATCGTCAACTTGATCTTTTGAGAGTACGCTATTTGCAATTTTTGTATCGTCAGCAAATTTTGAGATTGTACAGGTGAGACCCTCATCTATATCGTTGATGTAAATTAGAAAGAGAATTGGTCCTAGTACCGATCCCTGGGGTACCCCGCTACTTACATTGGTCCATTTAGATGCCTTACCGTTTATGACTACTCTTTGCTTTCTGTTGCTGAGCCAATTTTCTATCCATTTCAACACACCGTCTTGTATTCCATGCGCTTTTAGTTTTAGCAGTAAACGTTTGTGGGGAACTTTGTCAAAGGCTTTTTGAAAATCAAGGTATATAATATCTACAGCTTTACTCTCATCGTAGAGGTTGAGGATATCGTGGAAGAAGTCTAAGAGGTTTGTTAAACAGGAAAGTTTTTTACGAAAGCCGTGTTGAGTATCTTTAAGTATGTTATTTTCCTCTAAGTGATTTACGAGTCTGTCTCTTATGACCGTTTCTAGCATTTTACATACAACTGAGGTTAAGCTAATTGGACGATAGTTACTGGGTAGGGATTTGCTGCCTTTTTTGAATATCGGTGTTACGTTGGCTATCTTCCACTGATCAGGCATAGTTCCAGACTGCAAGGATTTATTGAATAGTAATGTCAGTGGTTTGGAGAGCTCATCCTTAGCTTCCTTTAGAACTCTAGGCAAGATTGTATCAGGTCCAGGCGTTTTATTTACCTTGATGGGATGGGGATGTTTGGGGAGGGATGTATGTGTTTATGATGGTAATGTTGGAGCTGTTGCCAGTGCGTATTTTAATTTATTGTATTTCTGTTGTGTTATCGTTTGGGGGGAGGAGGGATTTGGTATGTGCGCTGGTGTCTATATATGTCATATCTTTGTGTACCAGGGTGATCAGTCCACCGCCAATGCCGACGGCCCAGTCTTGTATGGTGGTGAAATTGTGAAATGTAGGTGTTTTTTGTGTTGTACGGAGTTTTGTTTCTTGTAAGATGGCAATGTGTATATTGTGTTGTTTGATGAAGTGTGTGAGTTTGTGTTTCTTTGTGTTGATACCATCTATGTTTAGTTGAAGGATGTTAATGTTGTGTGTGCGGTGTATGTTGGGTGCTGCTGCATGAGGATGGGGTGGGGGTGGGGAAGGGGGAGGGGGTGGGGGTGGTGATTGGGGTGCAGGAGATGAGGGTAGGAATGGATTAGGTTGGGGTGTGGATGGGCTGGGTGGGTTAGTTTCTTACAGTTTCTTACAGTAGATCCTCTGGAAAAAGGCAAACTAGGCCTGTGTATCCAGCTCAATGCCAGTACTTGCACTGCTGCGGTCGTTCACGGTGTTGGCGGCGGCGGTAGCAGACGCAACATTTTTACTATTCTGTATTTTTGCTTTATAATCAAACTTCAAATCTTGTCTTCCCCATGCTTTATCAAGATTACTTTCAAAGTTCCTTATTGATTCGGAATCGACTACGTACTGGGGCAGTGCGTTCCACTCATTTACCACTCTTTTCGTCTTGATGAACCAAGGGCTTTCCAGCAGTCTTCTTTCTTTGAGAGGTAATTCTCCTACATGGCTCCGAGGTTGAATAACAGGTTGCCGCTGTCCATGAGACAACTGAGTTCTGTTGAATGCTTCAAGAGACAACTTAAGACTTTTCTCTTTGAGAGAAGCTATGATCTTGAGAGAGGTGTCATGACAGATGGCTATAGAGTTTAGGCTATTTTGCCACTGCTAGTGATTGTTAAATGTGTGTTGTATATAAGCTTTCTTTTGATGCATTGATTTTGTTCTTTTTTCTTTCTCTTTCCGAGCGCTAGTGAATTCTTCGGAAAAATTGGCTCTTATGAGAAATAAGTAACATGCTTATTATTATTATTATTATTATCATCACAAAATGAGTTCTTTGCCTTTTCAAGCCTATTTCTTTCTTTGTAAATTTTCTTAGAGTGTCCTCTCGTTCTTGTTCCCTCCAGTATCAAGAAGATACCTTCACACACATCCTCATCATACATTCCTGACACTATCTTAAAAGTCTCTATCATATCCCCTCTCTTTCTCCTATATGCCAGTGTCGGAAGCCCCAGTGTCCTCAACCTCTGCTCATAGCCCGCGTTCTTCAACGTTGGTACTAGCTTGCTAGCTCTCCTCTGCACTTTCTCCACTGCTTCTATATCCTTTACCATATATGGAGCCCACACCTGGTTCGCATATTCCAGGTTCGGCCTAACCAGCGCTGTATAGAGATTCCTGAATATTTCTTCGTCAAGTGACACAAATGTCCTCCTTATCAGCCCTACAATTCTATTGGCTTTCTTTATCTTTTCCGCTAAATGTTCTGAGAAATTTAACTTATTGTCTATCACTACTCCTATATCCTTTTCTGCATTAACTTCCTCCATCGCTTCATACATACTGTATCCTACCTTGTCTATCTTGGACGGGTTTTAGGAGTGGGAGTGGATGTTATGGGCAGGTTATGTGGGTTGGGGAGGAGAGGGGGACGGGTTTTAGGAGAGGGAGTGGATGGTATGGTAAGGTTATGTGGGTTGGGGAGGAGAGGTGGACGGGCTTTAGGGGAGGGATTTGACTGGGAGAGGGAGGGGCATGAGGAACATGTCCAGGTGTTTGTGTAGTGTTTCATGGAGGCAAGTGTTGTGCAGGTGAAATGGGTCCAGTTCCCGCATGAGTTACAGAGAACTGAACCCTTAGTTTGGCGGCTCGAAGTAATGGGTTTTGAGCAAATTGGACTTGTGTATTTGTAGGTGGGTCCTGGGTTGCTCTCAATGTCTCCGGCTAGAAGGAGTCTTCGAGAAATGACAGCCGGAGAGTCATTTCTCTAGGAAAACTGTGTATTGTGTGTGTGTGTGTGGTGATGAGAGGTGTGAGAATTGCCCGGCACGACCGCAGCCGCTCCAAGGACGCGTGCCCCCAGGAGGGGGCAGGGGATAGTTGTGGCGGTTTGGCTCCCGGAAACTGCACCCCACGGTCGGCAGCCTCTGTCCTCCACTGTCGGTGATCTTTTCCCCGGACGGGAGGGCCGGCAGCCATCCATGGTCGGCAGTTCCGGGAGGTGGTCCCACGGCGTAGATGCCGCCACTCCAGGACCAATTAAGTTATCTTCCCATGGTGATGAGTTGAAATGTATGGGTTATGAAGCATAGGGGATTCCTGTTGATGGTGAATGTTACAAGAAAGTATCAGGAACAACTTCCCTTGACTGTGGACAGATCCACACTTGAGCTCTGTGGGTGAGTCTTCCCCTCCAGATGTTACTCAAAGCCAAGGAAAAGGGCCGAAATAAGTGTGGATGTCCTTTGGCTTTCCAGGGTCAAGGTTACATGTTCACCTTTTTTTTAGTCCTCTAGCGGAGGATATTAATAGAATGGAACGGAATGAGAAGAGAATGGTGAGGTGGATGTGTGGGGTTAATCTCAGGGACGGGGTATCGAGCGAGGAATTAAGAAGGTGTCTTAGCATTAGGAGTGTCAGTGAAGTGATGCGCACGAGCCAACTTGGTTGGTTTGGACATGTGTGGAGGATAGATGATCAGAACTGAGTGAGAAAATGCCAGACTGTGAACGTTGGGGTTGACCTAGAATGACATGGGATCAGGTACTCTGGTTCGATCTCAAAATAAAGAACTTTTTAAGAAAGGCAGCCCTTGACAGGGCCGCCTGTAAAGCCGCCATTTAGGATGTGAGACTGTAACGACGTTCTCTGTGGACAAAACAGTCTTTAAACTTGTATGTATGTATGTGTACAACTTAAAATTGTATTATGGGTTGTAGATCTCCCAGTTGTGATTATAAATATGTAAATTTAAAAAATAATTCTGTTAGCAGAGATATCACCAGCAAGGGAAACAAATAGTCAAGGCCTCTTAGCATTTGACAATTGCCATTGTTCGCACGTTGTATGTGAAAGTGACGCATTCGATCAGACGGACCATAGATTGAAATGAAGTACACATGGTTTCCCGATAGCTCAGGCAGCACTGAAGGAATCTGCCTTATGGAAGGATCACTGTGTTACAAACAATTAGGACTCCAAAACAACCTTAAATTATCTGCCATGTTTTCAAATTGACCAATCCAAAACTGCTACAGACCTAAATTTTAGTCTTTAGATCTTAATTGGTTAACTACTGTACAGTACATGTACCATGGTTAGATTTGTTATATATCTACCAAATGATATTTCCAAGTAAAACCCTATTGAAATGTTGGCATTTTTTAATTATTATGTTCCTTCCAACAACCAACTATACTCCTAAAATCGATTAATGAAATTTACAAACACATGTGGCAGTCCGTGGATTCGAATCCAGGATGCTCACACCGAAAATCAACACCTTATGCATCGCACCACGAAGACAGTTAAAGAATGGTGGACACTGCCTACGATTTATTATGCAACTTCGAATCCTGCATATCAATCTAAGCATGTACACACATCCCAACTGCAACTCACGTAGGCTATGCATATGTGATATTATATTATATTTATTTGTTTACAATTTTCCTGTATTCTCATTACGAGACGCTTGTTCCAGTGGTCCACTGGATTTAGTGGTCAGCCAGGCCACTAACTGGATGGGTGGTACTGTATTTTGAAGTATAGCTGCAACACACTTTTAATTTTTCATGTGCATATAGGAGACAAAAGGCAAAGCCACCCACAACAATTGTCTCTCCCAAAGTTAAAAGAGTGACAGAGAGCCAAAATCAAGGTATGTTTGAGTCAAAATATCTGTACACATGGAGCTTGAAGCAGGTTAAGTCATAGGATGAGGGAAAGACATATTGAGGAAAAGAATTCCAAAGCTTACTTGTTGCGTAGAGGAAATACTTGCATACAGAATATACTGTATGCAGTGTTTGCATATATTTATATTATTTATTTCAGAGGGATGCCAATGGTAATTGAATGGAAAACTTCCTCCAAGCCCAAGCTATCAGTAAGATCCATGTTTGATGACCCTATTCAAGTTATTGCTTATCTTGGAGCACTTAACTTTGATGATAATTATCAGCTTCCATATCAAGTAAGTGCAAAAAAAAAGTTTGTGTTCTTTCTTTAATAATTTACTGTTTCTGTGCTGTAGATTTGCTTAGCTGGTAACTGTAGTTATTCAACTAGTGTCTGCATCTGATAGTACAGGTACTTACTTATGACATAGCAACAGTAGCCTATCCTAATCAATTAGGTCCCAGGTTAAAGAGGTGAGTTGTGAGCTCCTTTTATTTTATTTATTGGGAAATAAATGTCTGCTTATTTATGTACAATGGCTCTATGGATCGGGTCAATTATAGAGGACTGAAAATGATCAACCAAGTTATGAAAGTTTTTGAGAGAGTATTTGAGGGTATAATTAGGAAGAGTGTGGCCATAAACGAGATGCAAAAGCTTCATGCCAAACCGCGGCACCACTGATGTTGGACAGCTCCAAGAGAAGTACCAGTACTTCTATCTATCTATCTATTGCCGGACGTCTTACTCCCCTTACGAGGGTGGCCATACACAGAATGCCCCCAAGCGGACCTATTCCCTGTGAGAGGGACAACCCGAGCCAGTTTCGTGAAGGACTTACAGGATTGACCACTCAATTTAGGATCCGTCCAACTCCGAGGCCCTCTGTGTATCTTGTTAGCACTATTTTTCTACAGTGGTGTTCGGCTAATCCATCCACTAACCTGCCTTACCCTTAGGTAAACAGTACGGATTTGTATCAGGTTTACTCCCCTAGACAGGTTGCCAACCAAGGCTGACGAGTCCCATCCACCCGGATTTGTATAAGGTTGTCTCCCCTTAAGGAACTCTGTTATATCTTTGTGGATTTAGAGAAAACCTTTGACAGGGTACTCAGAGAAGTTATGCAGTGGGTCATAGTCAGTAGAGCGTCGGCTGCTGATCAAAATATTGGCGGATCGAGGCCATACTGTCAAAATGTTATTGGTAGGTGTCAAGCCCGGGAAACTTGACCTAGCGATTCGTGACAAACGCCTAAAGTTCATAATTCTCGGGAATTATGGCGTCTGGCAAAACAAAAACAAACATGAGAAAACTTGGCGTGGAGGAGTGGTTGGTGCGAGTGGTAATGAAGATGTATGAGGGCTCCCGAGTGGCGGTGAGGGTGAAAGGGGAGCTGAATGATGAGTTCTTGGTGAATTTTGGAGTGCACCAGGGTTCAAATGTCCTCAGCCCGCTCTTGTTTGTCTCGCTCTTGGAGGCGCTGTCAGGGGAGTTGAGGTTGGGTCTGCCCAGAGAGCTGCTCTATGACGATGACCTGGTGCTGATCGCTGACAGTGCGGCTGAGGCCGAGACGATGTTCCTAAGTTGGCGGGAGGGAATGGTAGATAAGGGATTAAGAGTGAACGTAGACAAGACAAAAGTCATGATAAGCGGCAATGACCGCAGAACTGTGATACAGAGTGGTAGTTTCCCTTGCCCTGTCTGTAAAAAGGGGGTTGGGTATTGTTGTTGTTGGCCGATCAGTCCCGAGTCTGGTAGACCGAAGCCGCTCCAGATGCTCAGGCCCCCGAAGGGGCCAGGGAAAGATTAGATCTGTCTCTGAGAGGACAGCAGGGTAGGGGATCAGCAGCCCACAGGCTTGCACCACCGGGCTAATGCCCCCACCATCCGCAGCCCCCCTTGCAGTGCCACCCAATCGGACGATCTCGCCAGCACCTAGAAGGAAAAGTAGGACAGTAAAAAGACAGACAGAGATGGCTTAGGAAGGGTAGAGGATGCCAAACTGTACTGTACTCTGGATAGGACCAGCCCTCACCCGGGGGTTGGGTGTACTGTACTGTAATTCATTTCAGTGTTGCACATGCCAGAGATTGGTGCATAGGAGGATTAGAGATTTGAGGGTCCCCTTGTCGCGGGCCGTTAACTTTGAATGTGACATGTGTAGGGGTGTCTTGGCAGTACCAGATCCACCATGTAGCGTAGAGTTCGGGGATGTGCACCTGGAATGTGTCGATAAGTTTTGTAACCTGTGCAACATGATTGCTGCTGACGGTGTCTGCTCGAATGTCAGATTCATTTGGGCTAGGTCTCTCCAGACACTTTAAAGGCTCACTTCAGAGTCACCATCTACTGGCGACACTCAGACCCCCAAGAAGCCTCTGATACCCCTACCTCTCGCCCCCTGTACATAACCCCTGTAGAATTAAGGTAAACTATGTTTTCCTTTTTGTACAATAACTGCTTATTTCATGCTTAATTCCTCATTTCTGTGCCTATTTTATCATTCCTATATGTCCTTACGCTTGATTGTGTGTGAAAGAGTGTCATTTAACCCATGAAAAGCGAAAAATAAGGGATATCTATGGCCGATCGACCAATTAGCTATTTTCCAATAGGTTACAATGTCCAGATAACGCAAATTCACATAACGCGAGGCTGCGCATCGACCAATTTCTCGCGCTATATGAGAGCCGACTGTACCTTAGTTAGAGGACATCTGGTAGAGGCTGATATGGGTGGTACAAGGTGCATGCATCACCACACTACCTTAGTTAGAGGACATCTGATAGAGGCTGATATGGGTGGTAGAAGGCGCATGCATCACCACCACCGGCCTACCATCTTGTGGATACGTTCGTATATCTCGGGTTCGAACTCGCAGGTTCGAGGGGAACTTTGTTTTTGCCTTATAATTATACAGCCAATTTGCATACAGTATATGAAATTTCGCTTTGCTAATTAGCAGACCGATAGAAATGGAAATTCTCAGAGTCGACCTCACCTTGTATCGGTTTCGCATATTAGGGGAGCCTACGGTACACATATACACACCAGTGTATACCATATATATAGGCTATATATATACTGTACACTGTACTGTACAGTATATACATACATACCTGTATATATAATTTATTAACATAAGAAATCAACTCTTTAACTGCCTTGATTCAATCCCAGTCATAATCCTCGCATAGCATCTACCAAGGCAAGAGACCAATTCCTAAATTAACCAGGTGGTGAACACATCTTAGCAGAGGATCTGTACAAACCACTAGAAAAAATTATAATGTACTGTATTTTAATATGTATAGATACATGTACATTTGCCAGACATGCATACACATTTGAGTCCTTATCACCCAAAGGTGGATGTGGAAAGAGAGGATAATCCCCAACACAGCAGTAATGTGGGACTCCCTGGTTCTGACACCACATTACCGCCTCCAGATACCATATGGTTATTATTTTATTCCCTGTGCCACAATGCTCCTTCTACTATGTGGAAGTTTTTCTTTTACTTTACTTTATACTTTTTTACTATTATTGGTTGTCTAATGCTACCAACTGTCCCTTTGGACCCTTTTGCATGGCTTTTATTATTTTGTCTTGGAATTCTGTCATCATTCAATCTATTGGAGTGGCTTCACCACTGCAAAGTATTATATTTATTTATTTTATGTTTTTATCCATTCAACCACTTACCCTTCCATTCCAAAAAAAAAAAAATGCATTTCCAGTTGCTTACTTAATTTAGCCTGGATACATTCTGAAATAGCCAGTTTCCACAGCTCTCTCTGTGAAGAAGTCTTTATTATATGCTGGCCAGGTCTAATCACATTGTTCCTCAGTTACTTTTTCACTTCTTGACAGTCCGTTTTTACTTGCAATATGCAGTGAAACCTTTCTGATTTTACCTGAGAATTTAAGAAATCTCATTCTTTAAACAATGAAGCGAGCAATGTTTCTTAATTACAGGCCTCAGCAGTGATGTTGGTGGTAGCCTACGACTCTGGGCTGCCAGCCCACACTCACATCTTGAGCCGGGAGCACTGTGAGGAATACTGGCGAAAGTGGTGCTCCAGGCTCGCACAGTTCTGGAGGCAGCTGGAAAAAAATTAGTGACATGAACTATGGGCCAGTGTGATGGCTTAGAGGTTAACCCTTAAAGAGCGGCGCTCGACTTAAGTCGTGCACCAATTTGCAGCAAGTTAGGAGCATTATTAAGGCTTTTAAAGGGTTAAAATCGAGTGCAAATGGCCGGGAGAGCAGCGGGCCAGACAGCCGACTCCCAGGGCTTACCGCCGCCCATTAACTCATGTTCCCTGTGTTCTCGAGAGGCCGGCAGTGTAGCCAGTAGTGAGCATAGCTGGGAAAAATATACCGATATATGCTAAACTTCCATGTTCGTGGCACCACTGCAAGAGAACCACGAGTGCTACGTAGCTCGTTCTGGTCTCATTTTGAAGCTTTTAGTGCCTATTTTTTGGCTAAATCATTTTTTTTTCTCATGCAGATGCTTGATTTATCATGCAGGAGGGCCTGAATATGCCCAAATGAGCCCAAAACACCCCGCTAGACAAGGGTTAAAGACACCTAAAAACACACAAAATACCCAGCAATAGGTCTGTACTATTAGAGGGGCTGCCTACACCAAATAAACATGAAATAGGCTTACTGTGGATACTGTTTAAGGTGTTTAGCACTAGAGTTAAAAGAGCTGCTGTAATGAAACCTTTGAAATAGATAATGTGGCACCTGAAAAGACAAAAGGAGAGGTGTGTTGTTGGGAGAGTGTAGGCAGTTAAGTCATATGATACTGCATGTGTTAGAATTATGCTATTGTATAGTAGTGATAGATGTCAGATGATGTGTAGAGGATAAACAGAGCTATTTCAATAATCTGAATGTTGGGCTGAAGCAAGGGTGTGTGATGTCCCCATGGTTGTTCAGTATGCTGTATGTAAATATGTATGGATGGAGTATTTAGAGAAATACAAGGAAGACTACTGGTTGTTGGAGTACCCATGGTATGGGAAAGGAATCGGTGAAAGTTGCTTATGCTATACTGTTTGCTGATGATACAGTTATGATGAGTGATAATTTAAAATGTAAAACTTGTAAACTAAACAAACCAAAATTCGGACAAAGACAATATAAAGGCAAAATGACTAATCAAAATCTCTATGTGGAAACAACGCTTACTGAAATAAAATTTATGAAATAAAAGAATACAATCCACCACATAGGGTGTACAATCACGCTAAGAAGTCATGACTCGATTTTTCTAAGGCTCGGACAAAAGTTCCCAAATCTGGCTACCGCTGGCAACGCTCCACTGCCCGTCAGAGCCCAGTCATTTCCTAATTTATAACTATAGGTCTCCGGATATTCCCAATAATTGGCCTACTGACAAAATTAACCTATTTAGGCCTTTTAAATTATATTTATGTTGTTGTTTGAATATATATAAGTAAGGTTTGTTTTCAATATCTGTATAGAATAATGAAAGTATTTAATTTCCTGGCGCTATGTAGCATGTTACACTCCCTGGGCCTGCTGCCTGGAGGCCTGCACAAAAATGCAAGTCAGTCACTGCCGGTATATGAGGGAGAATGTATCTCTTCCGCTCGTATATCCACCTTTGTCCTTTACTACATGCCTTTCCATCTTTCGTTCCTATATGGGTGTCCCTATGGGCTATTAAATATGTTATAAGTGAAATTTCATCGTCTGTCTATACAAATTACAAGCTGTTCTCGAGTATTCAAGCTTTATCCCAAAATATACTGGAGACCGCTTTGTTTTTTAAGGCAGACTTGTCCCACTTAGATAATTAAATGTGGAAAAAACAATCTGTTATATGTTTATTTACGTGATTTATTGACACTCATGGGTTGAATATTACTTTTTAACAGTTGGTTTTAATTTTATGAGATACTTTTCTCCCAGTATTGTTGGCTTAAAAAGTAATAAAAGCATTAAGAGACTTCCTCCACATTTTAATCCCTGAATCTAGTGAGAGAAATACTACGAGTTTCACATTCTTTCGTTCGGGTTAGTCTAAACTTTTGTATTATTTGGTTTGCTCTCACATAATGAGATAAATATATTGTAACAATACTTATATATCGTGTTTTTGGTATTTTGTCCTTCAATACAGTTCTCCCCGGTGTGTAATATATGAATATAGTAGAGCCTCAATAGTTGCCAGATAGCACTTTCTGAACAAAAGGTACTGGGAATCGAGTCATCACTTATTAGCGCGATTGTACATTACTACATGAGCAAGTTAATCTGTTTCCCAAGCAAACTAATCGCACACATAACAACGCACTATCGTCACGTTCAAGGAATTAGTCAATTTGGGAAGTCCGGGACGTTCTGGCAAATTTTACTAAACTCTGCATGAATAAAGAAACTACAATTAGTATTAAAATGTTCTATTAAAATCAAATTTGCAACTTGACAAGACATTACCAATAGTAAAAAATACAAATAACACTCACTAACGATAGTGCTATCGAGTAGGTACCTGTAAGCATAGCATGCCTCAAGTGACCCCTATAAATAACTACCCTACAATTAACCTACATTTAAGTTTAGCAACTTGATTAAAATTTAACAAATTGCAAACGAGAATATCATTAATATATCTACTATTATTACTTAACAATTTAGCCAGTGCTAATTTTTTTGGGGATTTTATTTTTCTTGCTACTGTCAACTAAGTCTTTTATATATTTAAATTCTAAAGCAAGCAAGAATAAATCTGCAATTAACCTCTTAAGTGCGCATGGGGGTAATTAGACACCTCTGCCTGTGCACATGTATTTGAGCTGTTCCCATCACTAAAATATTCATTTTACCATAAATAGCATTAATACTTATCCATATGCGCCTATTATAGGTTGATTATAAAGGTATTAACCTGTTACAACAATAAAACAAGTGAAAACAGCGTTTGGATGGTCAAAATCGGCGATACAGGCCGCGAGTTACATAATGTATGGGTGAGGCAAGCTCCTTTCCCGCCAATTTCCCCCAAGGCCACTGAGACACTGTTGATCGATACTCTCTCTCTCTCTCTTGCACTCGCTTGCTAACAGTGATGACAATGCCCTGCTTGCAACTCGCTAATGTTAGCACGAAAATATACCTCAGAATAAGGGAATAACAGGGAAAATAGGTGATAACTGAAGGAGAGGTAGAGGAGTGATATTTTGCATGGCCCAGGGGCAAACAAAAAAATAAAAAAATACAAAAATAAAAATATATATATATTTTTTTTCGATGTTTAACCCTCCAACTCCGGCTAGGGTAGATCGTGACTGTACTCTGTGACCGGGGGTTTTGAGGAATTTTGGTCCATGTTCATTCACCTGTTACTCCTGAAATACATGACACAAAGTTATAAAAAAAAAAAAAAATGTTGCACAAACCTTCATGTGTAGAATGCCGTTGAGTAGAGGTCTCTAGCCCAAGTGATTGCATAATGGCGAGCGCGGGAAGTGGAGTGATTTTTATGCGGGAAAATCTTCCCGCGTTCGGATGCGTCGCCTTGGCCCAGGCCCCGGCTTGGCTAACCTACTGCGCACTTAGCCACTCGTCGCGCCAGAGTTTTTACCTCCCGGAGTCGATTTTATTTATTGATAGTGATGTTATTATAGTTATTTGGAGTCCAATTATATAAAATATGTGTATTAGGCTATCATTGTCACTAATATTTCACATTTTCACTCGATACCGTAGTTTTTAGGAGTAATTGATGCTGGTTATTGTTATATTACGCACTAATTATTCGTTATCACAGGTGTTTATTATACTTTGGCCATCTAATATTAGTTCGTGTGTCACTTTCACTTTGGTAAATATGCTTGAGAGAGTGTCACTGTCACTGATAATGCTCATTTTCACTTGATACGGTACATTTTATTAGTCATTGAGGTAGGTTATTGTTATATTAGGCAGTGATTATTCGTTATCACAGGTGTTTATTATACTTTGGCCATCTAATATTAGTTCGTGTGTCACTTTCACTTTGGTAAATATGCTTGAGAGAGTGTCACTGTCACTGATAATGCTCATTTTCACTTGATACGGTACATTTTATTAGTCATTGAGGTAGGTTATTGTTATATTAGGCAGTGATTATTCGTTATCACAGGTGTTTATTGTACTTTGGCCATCAAGTATTGGGTGTTGTGTCATTTTCACTTTGATAAATATGCTTTAGAGAGTGTCACTGTCACTGATAATGCTCATTTTCACTTGATACGGTACATTTTATTAGTCATTGAGGTAGGTTATTGTTATATTAGGCAGTGATTATTCGTTATCACAGGTGTTTATTGTACTTTGGCCATCAAGTATTGGGTGTTGTGTCATTTTCACTTTGATAAATATGCTTTAGAGAGTGTCACTGTCACTGATAATGCTCATTTTCACTTGATACGGTACATTTTATTAGTCATTGAGGTAGGTTATTGTTATATTAGGCACTGATTATTCGTTATCACAGGTGTTTATTATACTTTGGCCATCTAATATTATGTCATGTGTCACTTTCACTTAGTTATATGCTTTGTTAGTTTTATATACTATTTATTGTGTCTTTTTTCACTTATTTATATATGTTTTCATAATACATGACTTTTTTTATCACAATACATTGTTTTGTTTCCACTTGTTGCCTATATACATACATATTGTCACTCTTTGGTACTTTCACTATCATTATTAGTTAGTACTCCTGCTTGGTGTGGTACTCAGCAAAGCACGGTATAGCACATAGTGACACCTGGCACTCCACACACTGCATGGTGGTCTTTTTCTGCTTCCTCGGCCTCACTTGGCTGTTCCAGCAGACATGGCACCGTCTTCTGCTAATGGTGACTCCATCTCGATCCAGAGGCAGGTAACCGAGCTTGTGCACATTTAGATACTGTGCACACACGGGGGGCACAGGTTGTGCCACTGCCCTCTGTGGCGTAGCATACCTGTCCAGGAGCTCCACCAACACCTGTTTTTGGAACCTCCGCAGGCTACTGAACTTCCTGGGTGTGCGCGGATTCCGAAGCCTGTAGATATTGTAGGCATTCAGCATTGACATGTCCACCATGTGCAGAAAGAACTTTTTGTACCATCTGCACGAGGTACGCAGACAGTCGATGAAGCCTATCTGCATGTCGGACTTGTCCACCAGCCTCATATTTATGTTGTAGTCCATTACAGCATCGGGCTTGGTCACCCTGACTTGGGTGCGGCGATCCACCTTGCCAGTCTCAACCATTTCCCCCTTGTGGATGGTGCTCAGGAGGTTGACCTTCCGCTGGTCGTGCCAGTGGATAGCCAGAATGGGTCCCGACTTCTTCTTGAAGACATCGCCTTTCTTGGCTTTAGGAGGGAAAGTTGGCATGCCCTTCCTTTTCGCTCTAACTGTGCCTACAGTCCCCGTCTTGCGCTGATGGAGGTACTTTGAGAGAGTGGGGGACGTGTAGTAGTTGTCCGTGTAGAGGACGTGATTCTTCTGGAAGTACCGGTTCATCATGGCTTGAACCACTGCTCCGCCAAAGCCAATGAGGGGGTCTATTTCCACGTCCCCTTCCTTCCCGCTGTAGACCAGGAAGTCCAGGACATAGCCAGTTTGGCAATCGCACAGCACAAAGAACTTTATACCAAAGCGATGTCTCTTTGAGGGGATGTACTGCCTGAAGCTCAGCTTTCCCCGGAACAGCACAAGAGACTCGTCAATACAGACGTTGCAGAAGGGCATGAAGTATGACGTGAAACGTTTTCGCATCATCTCGTACAACGTCCTAATCTTCCACAGCTTGTCAGAGAGATGCATGTCGGTGTTGGTGACAAGATGGAGCGCTCCGAGGATGTCGAGGTACCGGTCCCGAGAGATGTATTTCCCGAAGGCAGGGGTGGATATCAGATCTTTGGTGATCCAATAGTCAGCCAACCTGTGCTTTTTTACATGAGGCATTAGCATGGTGATTGCCAGGAACACCATGAACTCGGGATGAGTCACTGGGGTCCACCGCTTCATGTGGCCCTTGGTCACCTTGTCAAAAAAGTTCACCTGGATTTGGTGGTGCTTGTTTGTCTCCTCTATGACAAACTCAGTAACCTCCTTATCAAAAAATGCCTCAAAAAGCTCATGTGGTGGAGCATTGGGGCCTGCGGGAAACCTTGGGGTAACTCCTGAACCCTCCTGTACCTCATCAAAAGGGGTTACATCAGGGTCATTCACTTCATCAGCAGCCACATCCTGCCAGTTGAAAATATAAAATGGGTCCTGCTGGCGACGCTGACAAGGAGCTGCAGCTGGGGCAGCACGCCCACGAACTTTGGCGGCGCGCACCCTAGGGCGGCCAGGAGCGCGACGGCGCCCAGGCCCAGCCCGGCGGCCAGGGCGGCCAGGAGCACGACGGCCCTGGGCCAAGCGTCTGGGTTGAGGGTCGTCGATGTCCATAAAGTCATCGTCGTTGTCGTCAGAGCCGTCATCTTGCCCTGACGGTGGACCCATGTAATCATGGCCAGAGTCATCTGTGAGGTGCCCTTCATCTTCAGACCCCCCCTCATAATCTCGCGGGGAACGAATGATGCGTGGGCGGCGTGTAGGTCGGCGAGGTGTGGAAGGTGAGGCTCTGTCATCTTCATGCAGAGGTTCGGGGCTCCTTGGCCTACGACGAGTCGTAGACAGCACTGGTTCAGTGTCTGTAGGTGCAGGTATGGATGCGAGGTCAAATACATCGTCAGGAACCTCTGTTGTAGGCTGGAGAGGTGGGGTGGACCCTGGGGAAACTTGCGGGGGCGTATGGCTGGGACCGGCAGGGGTGGAAGCCGCGGGAGCCTCGAACAAAGAGCGCCTACTTGTAGCTCCTTTTTTCACATATTTTCTCCCTTTTCCCTTTTCTTTAGTAGTATGTCTCCTCTCGGGGGAAATAGGGGGTAAATAGGCCGAAAGTGGGGGGTCCTCAACCCTAGGCAGTGCTGGTGGTGGTGGGGAAGAATGGCGGGCGCCTGGGGCAACTTGGGTGGCGTGGGTAGATAAGGAAGACAATGGCGGGTCAACCTCACCCTCACCCTCACTGGCACCCTCACGCACTGCTCCCTCAACAAGTTTTAGGGCCTCTTTCCTGGCTGCCGCGGCCGCCTTTTCAAGAACTTGCTTCTTATAAAAACGTATCTTGAATGGGGATTTAGCTGGCGAAGGGCTAGGTGTCGTGTCACTCAACCTAAACTTGGTAGTCGACCTAGTGCTGTCCCATTCGCTCACTCTCACTACACTCTCATCACCTTGCACAACTATATCACGTTCAGTACTATCATCACTATCATCGTCATGCTCAAATCCAACAAATTGCGCGTCTCTTTGATGAATTTCGTCTAGATCGTCTAAATCTTCACTATAGTGTGACTGATAAGACTCGGAGCTATCACTGCCCAAGTCATCAACACTATTTTGTCCTTCACCACGTTCATAACTCCTCAAAGCTATTTCAATACCTCCGGGAGTCAACGCATCTTGTACGTGCCTTTGCGTTAGGGCGCGACGAACCTGGGCAGGCGTCGTTAGGGCGCGACGAACCGGGGCAGGCGTCGAAGGGAGCATGGAATCGGACACAGGGGAATAACTTTTTGGGCTAGTATCCATGTTGGCGGCAAGGTTGAGACTGTTTTGGTGGCGTACATGGTGTCTGGTGGCGTCGCCTAGCGACCACGGAACGAAATGTTTACGCGCGCCATTCAAAAGCACATACGCAAGCAATGGTACAATGTTGTACCACCCGGGTTCCTCGGGTCAAAACATAATGGTACACAACGTGTACCACCCGGGGTTGAAGGGTTAAAATTTAGTTTTTTTTCCTCTGACTCTTAAGAGTCTTCCCGCAGTCCGCCGGGGGAACTCTTAAGAGTCTTCCTGCAGTTCCCGGGTTAAAGGGCTAGCATTTCCACCCATAGGAATTCCTATTATTTGTTTCAAAATGTAAGGCCCGAATCTAACATAAGTATTGAAAAGAAGGAATTTAAGGGCATCTTTAAGTTTAGTTCTATCAAAATATACTGAACTAGTTGGAGTAGAGCTAAGTGATGCATTATTAGGATATGAATAAACATTTATGAAATAGATAAGAACAGACGGGTAAAAACATTGAAAGATAAAGTAAAAGCTACCAAAAGTTAGTCAAGCTGACGATGAACGATCGAGGGGAGAGGGTGAGAAACCTGCCCCATCAAGCCTCCGTCGCCGGCCCTGAAGCCCCCCTACCGCGACAAGGAACCACGGGGGCTTTAGGAGTATAAAAAAGATGAAGAGGAATAAAGCAGCAGTGCCGGATGGAATAACATGATTTTTAGGAACACATCAAGACTGTCGAGGAAAAGTTATTATCGTATAAATACGATAGAATATGACTCTTTTGTGATCTTGTATGTCTCTGTGACGTCACGATCTCTCCTACAGTACGACGTAGGACGAGTAGATCGTATATTATAAGATTGTAAATAAGTTAAGTTATAAAAGGCCTAATATGCTATTAAGCAATATTGCCATGGTCTTATGTAGTATATATGAATTTATCGTATATATTAATATAATTTATCGTATAGAGCAACCTAAATGCGGTACGATAATTTGGGCTCCTGGCGGTTTGCCAAGGCAGCAAGGTGTGCTTTTGAGGTACGCCAGAGCCTTCACGAACACCAACCAGTTAACATCTAATTTTCCGCCCTCAGTTGATCGTGCTTTTGTGCCTCTAATCACAATACACATACAGCAATACACACAGCTACACCATCACGACGCTCTCATCGACATCATGACTGACTGATAGATAAGCATAAATTATAATAATCATGTCCCTTCCCATGTAATCATTTATTCTTTCTTTAACTTGACTCGAGTCTTGGGACCGAAGTCTCGTTCCCCATTGTCCACCGCCATATTGGGTAAAACGTTCTCCCTTGCCTCATTGCCACGTGGAACTATTGGTGAGTTAATTCCTGGCTAATATTAACCCTTATAACCTTACCCTATCATTATATACATTTATTATGTGAGACCTTTGGATATAAATTAGCTTGTTTCAGATTGAATTCAATTTAGATATAGAGTAGTTTTCATTTAGATTGATTTTATTTGATTCATTATAGCTTAGTAATATTTAACTTCCATTGATAGTTTACCACATTGGTGCCCAGACCCGGGAATTAGCTACCAGTAAGGGATTTTAAGGCTATGAACAATGGGACATATAACAGGATGCAGGAACAACTCTATGATAAACTGGCAAGGCTAGCCAGGAATGCAGGGTCACATCGTTGTGCCTGCCTAAGTCCTGCATCCCACCCATCATCTTTCCCCAATAATTTTCTTTTCCGTTTCAGACTTCCTGTGACATATGACCTGACCTAACATTTTTTCTTGTTCAATATGATCCATTAGTAGGTATTGCTATTTAGTGTACTATTTTTTCTCCATAACATAGAAGTCCGCCGGTTGGCGTCTCTTAATTAGACTATTATTTGGCCGTTGTTTTTGTAACGTAACATTTGGATACATAGCCTATAGGCGCGCATGCAAAATGGATAAAAACGATAAAGAGACACCGTCTAGTGGGGTGCTGATCAAAGCCCCTAAAAATCAAAGGGCAGGACTTCGGGGAGTATTAAATAGGCTGATTGTGGACTTAAACACTTTCATCACTACTGCTGAACTAGAGGAATTGGAGGCTAGATTAGATAACGTCCAGGCTACCCACGGTCGTATTACGGCTCTGAGTGAGGTAATTGTGGCTGACATGATAGAGGAGGAAGAGATAGTTACAGAGTGTGATAATCGCGCCCTCTATGACGAACCTGTCTTTAGAGCGAAGCGCCTATTACAGCGTGCTGTCGCAAGTAAGAAGGGAGGCGATAATGAGGCCCATAGAAGGGCTGACCCAAAACATACTGTACACCTCCCAAAGCTCAATCTTCCTACATTTGGGGGCAAGTTAACCGAGTGGTTAGCTTTCTGGGACGTATTTCGATCTACGGTTCATGAATCCTCTTTGGATAATGTCCGCAAGTTTCACTATCTGAAGGGACAAATGGAAGGAGAGGCCTTACATTTAATAGAGGGTTTTGCAGTAGTGGGTGGTAGTTATCTTGAAGCGGTACACTTATTAGAGTCCACATACGGGGATAGAGAGCAGTTGAAGATGGCCCATGTCGTTGCCTTGTTGGGGCTCGCAGAACCACAGTATAAGGTTGATGAGTTGACAAACTTCAGGGCAAATATGGAGTGCCATACTCGATCGCTAGACACCCTAGGGCTTACCACGCAGGAAATGATAGTCATTATCTTGCGTCAGAAGCTTCCTATGGCAATACTTGATAAGGTAAGATCATTTGAGCTGGGGGAGTTCAAAACTCAGTTCAGTAAGGAGATCAATAATCTACAGTTGAACAAAGGGAGAATGTATGTGTCGGGAGGGAGTGAGAATGTGGAGAAGAGGGGAACAGTAAGCATGACAGTGGGGACTAAAGTAAAGAAAGAGGGTGCGTATAAGAAACCTGCTCAGATTCTATGTAAGCTATGTAACAACAAACATAAATGGAGTTTCTGCGTAAAATACCCAACAAATGAGACAAAACTAGCACAGGTGAAAAGATTGAAGCTATGTGTAGGTTGTCTAAGTGGGGAACATGGTAAGCAGGGACAATGTACTGCTACATACTTAAGGCCCTGTCGGCACTGCAAAGGACATCACTTTGATAAGTTGTGTCCTACAGCAGATAAAGTCAAAGACGTAAAAAATGAGGGTACTACAACTGTGGCACTAGGTAGCACGCAAGACACCACTATATTGCCCACAATACAGATTCCCATGGAAGGTAATGACAGTAACAAAGTTTGTCGGGTACTTCTAGATCACGGGTCTCAACGTTCCTTTATAAAGAGGTCCGTACTAGTGGGACTGAAGCACCGAATCGTAGGGGCTGAGACTCTTCGATTACAGGGCTTCACAGGGGTTACTGATAAACAAGACTACGAGATAGCGGAGATTTCATATTTCTATCGTAAAAACCGGTACTTTATGACTTGTATCGTAGTAGACACCCTACCAGAATATGTATCTGTGGGTGTGGAGAAGGTGGAACACGCATTACGTAGCAAGGGGGTTAACTTGTCAGATCCCATGGGAAATCAGAGTGAGGTGCATGTTCTACTTGGTGTGGATCATTATTATGAAGTAGTATACCCTGGATTTAAAAAGATGTGTGGTGTAATTTTAATCCCCACTAAATTTGGATACTGCATGAGCGGAAAGGTGCATACTACACAGTCAAAGGTCCTGGTCGACACGGTCTCGATATATAGAGTCAATGTAACCGCGGCAGAGGAGTTGGGAAGGGAGGATTCCCAACCTAGTGACCCTAAGATGGCTGCCGAGTTCGACCTGGAACGACTGTGGAGATTGGATCACATAGGCATTAATCCTATGGAGACTGATTATGACTCGGAAGTTGCGCTACAAAGGTTTGATGAGTCTGTGTGCTACTGTGCCTCAGACAAGCAATATAAAGTTAGTTTACCCTGGAAGAACAGTGAGATAAGCCTGCCTACCAACTATGGTTTGGCATTAGGTCGCTTGCGCGCATTGCAGCGGAAATTGTCTAACGAACCGAGCACGCGCCAGGCGTATGACGATGTATTTCGGAGTTATGAGGATAGGGGCTTTATAGAGAGAGTCGATGTCGGGGAACCGTGTAAGAAGGGTAGGGTTCACTATCTGGCCCATCATGGGGTAAAGAAAGACAGCGTCACCACACCAATAAGGGTGGTGTATGACTGTTCTGCCCACCAAGGACAACAACCCAGTCTAAATGACTGCCTGTTGACAGGTCCGTCCATGGTGTCGGACCTGTCCCAGCATCTATTGCGGTATAGGCTGGGAAAGTACGCCTATACCAGTGACATCGAGAAAGCATTCTTGATGGTCAAGCTAAAGGAGGAAGATAGAGATGTTACCCGCTTTCTTTGGTTCGGCGACATTAGCGACTCTGAAAGTCCCATCATAATATACCGTTTTCGGGTTGTACTCTTTGGGGCCACTTGCTCGCAGTTTTTGTTAAATGCCACAATCAGAAAACATCTAGCTGACACTCATGAGGACACAAGTAAACTATCTCGCGGATTATACATTGACAATTTGCAGGGTACTAGCGATAGTCAAGATGATTTGTTGTATGCATACTGGCAAGCACGCAGATTGTTTGCGGATGCACATCTATTTCTCCGCGAGTGGGTTACTAATAGTGAAGATCTTCAGAGTTTAATACAAGTGGATGGTACGGCATCTCTTAACCAGGAAAGGTCCAGAAATTTGGGGATGATCTGGCAACCTAAACATGACATACTAACTTTTCAAACAAGGTCTTTTGCTCAGCAGACAGGAGCGCACACAAAAAGAAGTCTGTTGAGCAAAGTTGCGCAATTTTTTGATCCTTTGGGTCTAGCATTACCTGTTACCATAAGAGCTAGGATTCTAATGCAGGAAGTTTGGAGACGTAAAATAGGATGGGATGACAGTTTGCCCGAGGACCTGAATGACCAAGGGACATTGTTGTTGAATGAATATGCCATCCTATGTACTAAACCTATACCTCGTAAAGTGGCGGCGTTCGGTGACGTTACGTTACACACGTTTTGCAATGCTAGCGCCACGGCATACGGGGTAGCCATATATGTTGTTACTTCATTTGGGGCACATTTAGTTACAGCCCGGGCCAAGGTAGCCCCGGTTAAAAAGGTAACTATCCCTAAAATGGAATTGACTGCCATGCTGCTATTAGCACGTCTGGTGCAACATGTACGCGCAGCATACGAGAGCGAATTAAATATTGAAATCGTTCATGTATGGTGCGATAGTCAGGTCGCACTCAACTGGATACATAGCAAGAAGTCTCTGCCAGTTTATGTGCGGAATAGGGTAGATGAGATTAGAGCCCTTTTGCCAGATGTTGCTTATCATTATGTAAATACAAAGGAAAACCCTAGTGATCTCATAACTAGGGGTATAACGGCTAGCCAGTTAATGAAGTCCGAATTGTGGTGGCATGGTCCAAAGTGGCTGCTCCATGAAAGTGAATGGACGATATGGCATGCTGTAGGTGAGGGACTTCTGCCACTGGAAACAGTGGCAGTTACAGCCCAACCAAATGAGCCACCGGGTCCTATCATAAAGTGGGCAAGATTCGGTGACTATAATAAATTAGTCAGAGTTGTAGCTTGGGTGTTGCGATATGTATCCAATCTCAAGCTTAACCCTAGTCTAGCGGGTCCTCTGTGGCCGTTTTGGGC
This sequence comes from Paralithodes platypus, assembly GCA_032716605.1. Lineage (NCBI taxonomy): Eukaryota > Metazoa > Arthropoda > Malacostraca > Decapoda > Lithodidae > Paralithodes > Paralithodes platypus. The sequence goes on from CM064487.1 coordinate 123,242,868, forward strand.
CTTTTCAGGCCATTCTGACTGCTATATCAACCATCAGTATGAAAGGAACTGTATTGCGCCAAAAACTAGGTGGAAATCGCTACACAATGACGCCACATACAGCTACGTAGCACTCGTGGAGCACTGACAGTGTTACCTCGAAGATGGAAGTTTAGCTGATTTTGCTACCTTGCTCACTTTTAGCGAACTATTGGTTACACTGTCATCCTCCCGCGTGGTGGGGGAACTGGAGTTAGTGTGGGCCGGGAGGCCACAGATGTCGGACGTATGGATCATTACTATCCCACCCATTTTCACTCGATTTCCACCCTTTTTTCACCCGTTTTTTGCCAGTTTTTTCAACTCGACTTATGTGGTGAGCCGCTTTTTAAGGGTTAAAGTAACGGGCCAACTCTGCAACAGGGGTCACAACATTGATGCTCGTGAATTTAAAGCAGCTGAAGTAACTTTGATCAAATGGGTTCAAGTAGAAACCTTTTCCAATGAATTAGAATCCTTGAAAGGCTCGAATAAGACATTAATGCCTAATATAGTGCGTCAACTAAGGTTGCACCTAGACAATGGCCTCATCAGGTGTGAGGGTCGCCTGAAGTGGTCGGGTGTACCAGACGGCACAAACCGACCTATACTTATGCCAACAAGACATCACGTTACTGATCTATTGATCATACGTGCACATAGGGAAGTAAAACACTACGGGGTATGTCATATTATATCCAATTTACGTCTCACATGGTGGATACCCAGAGTTCGACAAGTAGCTCGACGCGTAGTGAGAAAGTGTGTAATATGCCAGAGACTAAAGGGTAAACCATATGCAACTGGACCAGCTCCACCTCTACCTGAATGCCGTGTAAAGCACGTAGAACCTTTCCAAGCGGTAGGATTAGATTACACAGGGGCATTGAAGACGAGGGAGCATGAGAAGGTTTATATATTATTGTTTACCTGTGCGACATCTCGAGCGGTACACCTAGAACTATGTGATAATATGTCTAGCGAAGAATTTATGCTGGCGTTCAGACGGTTTTGTGCCCGTCGTTCATTCCCTCAACTCATTCTTAGCGACAATGCTCCCACTTATGTCCAAGCATCAAAATATCTAAAGGATATGAGTAGTGATCCTACTATCATAACTTTTTTGGGAGAGAAGAAGTGCGAATGGAGGTTCATTCCAGTTAAGGCACCTTGGTTTGGTGGCATGTGGGAACGATGTGTCGGCATAGTAAAGTTAGGACTCAGAGAAGAAGAGTGAGTTGACGACAGTCCTCACAGAGATAGAGGCAGTCGTGAATGATCGCCCGCTTACATATGTGTACACCGACCTGCAAGAACCACTACCGTTAACGCCAGCTCACTTGCTATATGGAAAACCATTGACTGCGTTTCCATCTGATTTTCAGTCCATAGTAGAGTTAGAGGATCCCTCGTTGTACTCTGAGGTAGCGGTGTCTAAGAGATACCAGTATATATCCAGGATAATCGAGGATTTTAGGAAACGGTGGATTAGTGAATATCTGCTAGCATTGAGGGAAAGGAGTGTTACTCCCTCTGGTAGACCAACGGCACCTACAGTTGGTGAAGTTTTTTTAATTAAAGAAGATAATCCTCGTTTATACTGGAAATTAGGCCGCGTATTGGAGGTATACAAGGGGGCAGACTCTGTAGAGCGGGTGGCGCTATTAAAGACAACCACTGGAACTACTGTTCGTCCTATCGCACGTTTGTACGCTTTGGAGCTCGATTCCGCATTGCAATCTGAGGCTCCACCTGTTATTGCTGGGTCCGAGGATTCTCAAAGGAACGACTCGCCTCTTACTGATGGTGATCATTCTCGGACCGGGATGCGTCCCAGACGCGCTGCTGCTGGCGCCGTCGACTTGTGGCGTCAGAAGATAGCCTCTGGGCAACTTTAGGTTTAAGGTGGGGTTCAGGTCTTTTTTGTGGGGGGAGTGTATCGTATAAATACGATATAATATGACTCTTTTGTGATCTTGTATGTCTCTGTGACGTCACGATCTCTCCTACAGTACGACGTAGGACGAGTAGATCGTATATTATAAGATTGTAAATAAGTTAAGTTATAAAAGGCCTAATATGCTATTAAGCAATATTGCCATGGTCTTATGTAGTATATATGAATTTATCGTATATATTAATATAATTTATCGTATAGAGCAACCTAAATGCGGTACGATAATTTGGGCTCCTGGCGGTTTGCCAAGGCAGCAAGGTGTGCTTTTGAGGTACGCCAGAGCCTTCACGAACACCAACCAGTTAACATCTAATTTTCCGCCCTCAGTTGATCGTGCTTTTGTGCCTCTAATCACAATACACATACAGCAATACACACAGCTACACCATCACGACGCTCTCATCGACATCATGACTGACTGATAGATAAGCATAAATTATAATAATCATGTCCCTTCCCATGTAATCATTTATTCTTTCTTTAACTTGACTCGAGTCTTGGGACCGAAGTCTCGTTCCCCATTGTCCACCGCCATATTGGGTAAAACGTTCTCCCTTGCCTCATTGCCACGTGGAACTATTGGTGAGTTAATTCCTGGCTAATATTAACCCTTATAACCTTACCCTATCATTATATACATTTATTATGTGAGACCTTTGGATATAAATTAGCTTGTTTCAGATTGAATTCAATTTAGATATAGAGTAGTTTTCATTTAGATTGATTTTATTTTATTTTATTTTATTTTTTTTTTAAGAGACAATGAACGGAGGAAGGAAAAACACATAAAACAAAAAGGTCCATGTGCCTAAAGGCATCCTCCATTCATAAAATGTTTGTAACAACTGGATTTAAACATTTGTAGATTGTAAGTTTGTGGAAAGCAATTCGAGGGAAGTGAATTCCAAAGAGTAGTAGCTCTGGGGATAAATGAATTCTGATAAGCAGAAGTTCTGCATTGTGGAGGAGAAAGTGTAAATTCATGGGCGCTCTCAGCTGCCCTAGTTCTACGGGGAAAGATGTGGAGAGGCGGCACAATTGAAGCAAGTTCCTCGGAACAATTGCTGTGAAAATATCTGTAGAATAATGCAAGGGATGCAACGTTTCTTCGTATGGATAATGTAGGAAGGTCCTGTGTGATTGCAGGGTTATTGATTAATCTAATAGCTTTATTTTGAATTTTGTCCAACTGCCTCAATGCAACCACTCCACCTCCACCCCACAGAGGTGAACAGTAATCCATCTGAGAACGCACATGACTTTTATATATCACGGCCAACTGCTCGTCAGTGAAGAATTCTCGAACTCTGTACAGGAGTCCCAGTTTTTTAGAGGCATTCTTAGCAATGCTTCTAACATAATGTGTCCAGCTCAAGTTAGTAGTTAATGTTACACCGAGAATGTCAATACTAGGGGAAGTGGGAATATTTACATCATTAAAAAATATATGGGAGTCAGTGAGATTCTGTCGGTTAGAAAATTGAATGTACTTGGTTTTCTGTGCATTAAAGGAAACTATGTAGATTCTTTTGTCCCCATCCATCAATTCTAGAAAGGTCCTGGTTCAGAGAAATTGCAGTGTTTATTTTTGAATTTATAAGATCGGGTTGGGTGAAAGAATTGGTAAATGTGAAGGAACTGTGGAGTGTTGAGTCATCTGCGTAGGAATGTATTGGATTATGAGTGGTAGATATGAGATCATTGATATGAATGAGGAACAGAATTGGGGCCAAAACTGATCCCTGGGGAACACCAGCATTTATTGAGTGAAATTGAGAATAAAGGCCATCTACCATTACACGTATTTTTCTGTTATGAAGATAAGAAGAAATTAGTGGAACTAATGATGCAAGGCCGTAGTGTGACATCTTCGACAATAAGGATTGATGCCAGACTCTATCAAATGCCTTTGATATATCCAGTGCTATTGTATGTGTTTCACCATGTTGGTCTGTAGCTTGGTTGATTTGATGCGTAAGAAGGCAAAGCATGTCTGCAGTTGATCGACATCGTCTAAAACCATATTGCCTATCACTGATTAATTTATTATTCTCAAGATGCTTAATTATGTGATTATTTAATATAATTTCAAAGACTTTACCAAGAGTGGAAGTTATAGCTATTGGTCTGTAGTTTGATGGATCTGAAGAGGCACCTTTTTTAGGAACTGGATGGATGTTTGCTTCTTTCCAGGGTACTGGGAAGCATGAGGTATGAGTACACAGACGGAAAAATTTTGCCAATACAGGAGCGAGCACCAAGGAGCAATTCTTAAGTACTATTGGAGGAATTTCATCTGGACCAGGAGCCTTATCTACCGAGAGATTCTGCAAAATAGTTTTGACATGTCTGGTGTGGATCTTAAGTGAGGGAATTTCAGGCGAATTAAAATTAAGTACAGGGACATCTTGATTTATTTCATCTAAGGTTGAGTTGGTGGAGAAAATATCCGCAAGAAGGTTAGCTTTACCTCGTGGGTCACTTACAAGATTGCCAGTCGGAGATTTTAATGGTGGAATGGATGAAGCAGTAGTGAAGTTGGATTTAAATGAGTTAAGAGTAGACCAAAATATTTTGTTATCATTTGGATTATTTAGAAGTTTATTTGCCTGCTTGTGGAGAAAGTTTGATTTAGTTAGGTTTAATACAGTTTTGGCATGATTTCTGATGTTTCTAAAGTAATTAAAGGCTTCATGTGTTTTTGATCTTGTGTATGCATTGTAGGCTATTGCTTTTTGTTCAGTTACTCTAGCACAATTATGGTCAAACCATTTAGGTGAATTAGATCTTTTACTGTACTTTTGATGAGGAATAAAAGTTTCCATTCCAATTTTTACAAAATCTTGTATGTGGCTCAAGGTGGAGTGTGCATCATTAGAAAAGAAAGAGGTCCAGGGAATATCAATAAAGAAACCTTGAAGACCCTCCCAGTCTGCCCTATCGTAATGCCATTTAGTCACCAAAACAGGTTCAGAGTGGGAAGGTGTGGTAGGTGATAGACAGGTGGCCTGTATCAGACAGTGATCAGAAGATCCAAGCGGGGACCTCACTGTAACATCATAATTTTCTGAATTGGTTGTTAAAAATAAGTCCAGTAGGTGGGAATTATGATTAGGATTATCTGGTACACGGGTGGGTTGGTTGACTAGTTGAGTGAGATTAAATGAGTCTGCAAATAGCTCACATTCAAGACCAGCATCATCAGTCCTGGCTGAATGAGTGAGCCATTCAACATTATGGACATTAAAATCACCCAACACAGTGATTTCAGAAGAAGCATTTAAGTTGAGGACACTGAGTTGTGAGGACAGAGAATCAAAAAGACTTTGCTCTGGAGGAGTATTTGGGGAACGGTAGATGCAACATATGTATTTAAATTTACCAGCAGAAATTAATTTGTATATAGAATAATCAAAATAGGGACAATTGAAACTAGTAACCTCCTCCAGGGCAATTTCAGATTTAGCGAAGCAACATACACCTCCTTTAGGTCTGAAATTTTGGAGCAGTTGATAACCTGGAAAATTAAATCTAGACGTGTCAGATGTGGATGTTACTTGAGTCTCTGTCAAAAAAAGGAGAGTAGGGGATTCTGCTTGAAGAAATTGGTGTACAGAATTGATGTTAGAGTGAAGTCCCCTTATATTGCTAAAGAAAAAGCTGCACCGACGAGCAGCTTTGGGACGTTGCAATGCTCTTGACACAGTCGCATGATGACGACCGGGAGGGCCCTGTGTCAATGACCCAACCCTGCCGGGGGTGGATATCCGAGGGACCACCAGGTTTGCTCTTAACAATTGTACTGCCATGTTTATTGGGTAAGGTGTATGGTGTTACATGTATGATATGTAGTGGGAAGAGTAGTGTTTTATGGATAGAGGATAGCAATGTAGGGCAATGTCGTGAAGTTGGATGTGTATGTTATATAAAGAGGGTTTTCCTGATACCCCTGATGTGTGAGGCAGAAAGATATGTATCCAGCTACCAAGGCCTGGGAGAGAAAATGGAATTCAGGCTATTCCCTGAGTCTCCCGAAACCTTGGCGGTAGTACTTCCCTGGGCGGGGCTGCCTACCCCTACTACCTATAAATTTGATTCATTATAGCTTAGTAATATTTAACTTCCATTGATAGTTTACCACAGTTATATTAACTTTGTAGTCACTTTGTACTTCATCATCTTCAGCTGTGGCAACCTGTTCAAGAGTTATGGTAATGATGGTTCCTCTTTTTTTAGTTGTAGCATCTCCTTTTTCTTTAATATTCCTGCTTGCTCCTCTTCCTTCAACTGTAGATGCTCTTGCTTCAACTTTAGAAGCTCTTGGTTAACCTGTAGCAGCTTTTGGTTCACCTGTAGCAACTCTTGGTTCACCTGTAGCAACTCTTGCTTCACAGATGTGGGTCTTTGTTCCTGCCAAGACGTGCTGGGCTGTGGGACGGTACCAGTATGTGGAGCCCAAGATGTGCTGGGCTGTGGGACGGTACCGGTATGTGGAGCCCAAGACGTGCTGGCCTGTGGGACGGTACCATTATGTGGAGCCCAAGATGTGCTGGGCTGTGGGACGGTACCGGTATGTGGAGCCCAAGACGTGTTGGGCTGTGGGACGGTACCAGTATGTGGAGCCCAAAACGTGCTGGGCTGTGGGATGGTACCCGGTATGTGGAGCCCATGACGTGTTGGGCTGTGGTATGTTGGTACGTTGTCTGGGTGGTGGACTAGGAGATAAAGATGAAGAGCTGGATGAAGATGAAGAGTCTGAGTCTGATGATGACATAGTTGCTCGGAAGAATGCAGGTGCCGGTACTGGTGCAGGAGGGACAGGTACAGGTGGTGTGATTTGTTGAGCAGGTCTGGCTTCCTCTTCATAGCTGACTGATGGATCTCGAACAGTCACACCATATGGAGATTCAAGATGGTAATAAGTCGCCCTGTGGTATGGTTCTGAATAATCAGGACACCAGTTTTTTCCTGCAGCGCAGAGGCGACGTCCAGCTCTGCCAGGTGCTTCTATACTCCTTAAATACACCAAATTAGGCGAAGGTTGCCTCCTCCTCCTCCTGCTGCTGCTACTAGACCTATCCGCACCAGCATCTCTTTTTCTTTTCTGCATCTTCGGCCTAGCTCCTTGTTGCCTGGAGTCATGAACAATTAGTACATCATCATCGGCATAGGCTACTTTTGTTTCACTAAAGCTGCAGCAAGAGTTATTGGTGCTGATGGTTCTTTCTTTACCATTGCTGCTGGTTCCTCTTTTTTCACCTGTAGATGCTCTTGCTTTAAAGGTGTAGGAAGGTGTTCTTCTTTTATGATTTTTTTTTTTTTATCCTGCTTGAAAGAAGCAAATGACGTGCTGGGCTGTGATATGTTGGAATCTGAAGCCCAAGACGTGCTGGGCTGTGGGCTGCTGGGCGGTGGACTAGGAGAAGATGAAGAGCCTGATGATGCCATAGTTGCTCGGAAGGATTTATAAGGAGAGACGATAGATGACCTACGATCGCGATCTGGGGCTAAGTGGGAGTTGCAGTATTTGGTAAATACTGGTATGTTTGGAACTGGGTGTGAGAAGTTGAACCTGATGCTCAATAGGGTGGAGAGTAAGGTTATGGTTTTGAGAGGGATGCAGTCACAGTAGAAGCTCTTGGTTAACCTGTAGCAGCTTTTGATTCACCTGTAGAAGCTCTTGCTTCACAGATGTGTGTCTTTGTTCCTGCCAAAACGTGCTGGGCTGTGGGATGGTACCAGTATGTGGAGCCCAAGACTTGCTGGGCTGTGGGACGGTACCGGTATGTGGAGCCTAAGACTTGCTGGGCTGTGGGACGGTACCAGTATGTGGAGCCCAAGACGTGTTGGGCTGTGGGACGGTACCGGTATGTGGAGCCCAAGACGTGTTGGGCTGTGGGACGGTACCGGTATGTGGAGCCCAAGACGTGCTGGGCTGTGGGACGGTACCGGTATGTGTAGCCCAAGACGTGTTGGGCTGTGGGACGGTACCGGTATGTGGAGCCAAAGACGTGCTGGGCTGTGGTGACGGTACCGGTATTAGGAGCCCAAGACGTGTTGGGCTGTGGGACGGTACTGGTATGTGGAGCCCAAGGCGTGTTGGGCTGTGGGACAGTACCGGTATGTGGAGCCCAAGACGTGCTGGGCTGTGGGACGGTACCGGTATGTGGAGCCCAAGACGTGTTGGGCTGTGGTATGTTGGTACCGGGCTGTGGGATGTTAGTACGTTGTCTGGGTGGCGGACTAGAAGATGAAAATGAAGAGCTGGATGAAGATGAAGAGTGAGTCTGATGATGACATAGTTGCTCGGAAGAGTGCAGGTGTCGGTACCGGTGCAGGAGTGACAGGTACAGGTGGTGTGACTTGTTGAGCAAGTCTGGCCTCCTCTTCATAGCTGACTGATGGGTCTCGAACAGTCACACCATATGGAGATTCAAGATGGTAATAAGTCGCCCTGTGGTATGGTTCTGAATAATCAGGACACCAGCTTTTTCCCGCAGCACAGAAGCGACATCCAGATCTGCCAGGTGCTTGTATAGTCCTTTAATACACCAAATCAGGGGAAGGTTAATGCCTCCTCTTCCTCCTGCTGCTGGTACTACAATACTAGACCTATCCGCACCAGCATCTCTTTTTTTTTTTTTTTTTTTTTTTTTTTTTTTTTTTTTCCTGCATCTTCGGCCTAGCTCCTTGTTGCCTGGAGTCATGAACAATTAGTACATCATCATCGGCATACTGTACTCTTGTTTCACTAAAGCTGCGGCAAAAAATAATGGTGCTGATGGTTCTTTCTTTACCATTGCTGCTGGTTCCTCTTCTTTCACCTGTAGATGCTCTTGCATTAAAGGTGTAGGAAGGGGCTCTTCTTTTATGATGGTGGGTTTTTTATCTTGCTTGAAAGAAGCAAATGACGTGCTGGGCTGTGATATGTTGGCATCTGAAGCCCAAGACGTGCTGGGCTGTGGGCTGCTGGGCGGTGGACTAGAAGATGAAGAGCCTGATGATGCCATAGTTGCTCGGAAGGATTAATCAGGAGAGTCGATAAACAACATTCTACGATCGCGATCTGGGACTAAGTGGGAGTTGCAGTATTTGGTAAATACTGGTATGTTTGGAACTGGGTGTTAGAAGTTGAACCTGATGCTCAATGTGGTGGAGAGTAAGGTTATGGTTTTGAGAGGGATGCAGTCACAGTAGAAGCTCTTGGTTAACCTGTAGCAGCTTTTGATTCACCTGTAGAAGCTCTTGCTTCACAGATGTGGGTCTTTGTTCCTGCCAAGACGTGCTGGGCTGTGGGACGGTATCAGTATGTGGAGCCCAAGACTTGCTGGGCTGTGGGACGGTACCGGTATGTGGAGCCCAAGACGTGCTGGGCTGTGGGACGGTACCGGTATGTGGAGCCATGGCGTGTTGGGCTGTGGGACGGTACCGGTATGTGGAGCCCAAGACGTGCTGGGCTGTGGGACGGTACCGGTATGTGGAGCCCAAGACGTGTTGGGTTGTGGTATGTTGGTACCGGGCTGTGGGATGTTGGTACGTTGTCTGGGTGGCGGACTAGGAGATGAAGATGAAGAGCTGGATGAAGATGAAGAGTCTGAGTCTGATGATGACATAGTTGCTCGGAAGAATGCAGGTGCCGGTACCGGTGCAGGAGGGACAGGTACAGGTGGTGTGACTTGTTGAGCAGGTCTGGCCTCCTCTTCATAGCCGACTGATGGATCTCGAACAGTCACACCATATGGAGATTCAAGATGGTAATAAGTCGCCCTGTGGTATGCTTCTGAATAATCAGGACACCAGCTTTTTCCTGCAGTGCAGAGGCGACATCCAGCTCTACCAGGTGCTTCTATACTCCTTAAATACACCAAATCAGGGGAAGGTTGCCTCCTCCTCCTCCTGCTGCTGCTGCTGCTGCTGCTGCTGCTGCTGCTGCTACTAGACCTATCCGCACCAGCATCTCATTTTCTTTTCTGCGTCTTCGGCCTAGCTCCTTGTTGCCTGGAGTCATGAACAATTAGTACATCATCATCGGCATACTCTTGTTTCACTAAAGCTGCGGCAAGAAATAATGGTGCTGATGGTTCTTTCTTTACCATTGCTGCTGGTTCCTCTTCTTTCACCTGTAGATGCTCTTGCATTAAAGGTGTAGGAAGGGGCTCTTCTTTTATGATGGTGGGTTTTTTATCTTGCTTGAAAGAAGCAAATGACGTGCTGGGCTGTGATATGTTGGCATCTGAAGCCCAAGACGTGCTGGGCTGTGGGCTGCTGGGCGGTGGACTAGAAGATGAAGAGCCTGATGATGCCATAGTTGCTCGGAAGGATTAATCAGGAGAGTCGATAAACAACATTCTACGATCGCGATCTGGGACTAAGTGGGAGTTGCAGTATTTGGTAAATACTGGTATGTTTGGAACTGGGTGTTAGAAGTTGAACCTGATGCTCAATGGGGTGGAGAGTAAGGTTATGGTTTTGAGAGGGATGCAGTCACAGTAGAAGCTCTTGGTTAACCTGTAGCAGCTTTTGATTCACCTGTAGAAGCTCTTGCTTCACAGATGTGGGTCTTTGTTCCTGCCAAGACGTGCTGGGCTGTGGGACGGTATCAGTATGTGGAGCCCAAGACTTGCTGGGCTGTGGGACGGTACCGGTATGTGGAGCCCAAGACGTGCTGGGCTGTGGGACGGTACCGGTATGTGGAGCCCATGGCGTGTTGGGCTGTGGGACGGTACCGGTATGTGGAGCCCAAGACGTGCTGGGCTGTGGGACGGTACCGGTATGTGGAGCCCAAGACGTGTTGGGTTGTGGTATGTTGGGTACCGGGCTGTGGGATGTTGGTACGTTGTCTGGGTGGCGGACTAGGAGATGAAGATGAAGAGCTGGATGAAGATGAAGAGTCTGAGTCTGATGATGACATAGTTGCTCGGAAGAATGCAGGTGCCGGTACCGGTGCAGGAGGGACAGGTACAGGTGGTGTGACTTGTTGAGCAAGTCTGGCCTCCTCTTCATAGCCGACTGATGGATCTCGAACAGTCACACCATATGGAGATTCAAGATGGTAATAAGTCGCCCTGTGGTATGCTTCTGAATAATCAGGACACCAGCTTTTTCCTGCAGTGCAGAGGCGACATCCAGCTCTACCAGGTGCTTCTATACTCCTTAAATACACCAAATCAGGGGAAGGTTTGCCTCCTCCTCCTCCTGCTGCTGCTGCTACTAGACCTATCCGCACCAGCATCTCATTTTTTTTTCTGCGTCTTCGGCCTAGCTCCTTGTTGCCTGGAGTCATGAACAATTAGTACATCATCATCGGCATACTCTTGTTTCACTAAAGCTGCGGCAAGAAATAATGGTGCTGATGGTTCTTTCTTTACCATTGCTGCTGGTTCCTCTTCTTTCACCTGTAGATGCTCTTGCATTAAAGGTGTAGGAAGGGGCTCTTCTTTTATGATGGTGGGTTTTTTATCTTGCTTGAAAGAAGCAAATGACGTGCTGGGCTGTGATATGTTGGCATCTGAAGCCCAAGACGTGCTGGGCTGTGGGCTGCTGGGCGGTGGACTAGAAGATGAAGAGCCTGATGATGCCATAGTTGCTCGGAAGGATTAATCAGGAGAGTCGATAAACAACATTCTACGATCGCGATCTGGGACTAAGTGGGAGTTGCAGTATTTGGTAAATACTGGTATGTTTGGAACTGGGTGTTAGAAGTTGAACCTGATGCTCAATGGGGTGGAGAGTAAGGTTATGGTTTGAGAGGGATGCAGTCACAGTAGAAGCTCTTGGTTAACCTGTAGCAGCTTTTGATTCACCTGTAGAAGCTCTTGCTTCACAGATGTGGGTCTTTGTTCCTGCCAAGACGTGCTGGGCTGTGGGACGGTATCAGTATGTGGAGCCCAAGACTTGCTGGGCTGTGGGACGGTACCGGTATGTGGAGCCCAAGACGTGCTGGGCTGTGGGACGGTACCGGTATGTGGAGCCCATGGCGTGTTGGGCTGTGGGACGGTACCGGTATGTGGAGCCCAAGACGTGCTGGGCTGTGGGACGGTACCGGTATGTGGAGCCCAAGACGTGTTGGGTTGTGGTATGTTGGTACCGGGCTGTGGGATGTTGGTACGTTGTCTGGGTGGCGGACTAGGAGATGAAGATGAAGAGCTGGATGAAGATGAAGAGTCTGAGTCTGATGATGACATAGTTGCTCGGAAGAATGCAGGTGCCGGTACCGGTGCAGGAGGGACAGGTACAGGTGGTGTGACTTGTTGAGCAGGTCTGGCCTCCTCTTCATAGCCGACTGATGGATCTCGAACAGTCACACCATATGGAGATTCAAGATGGTAATAAGTCGCCCTGTGGTATGCTTCTGAATAATCAGGACACCAGCTTTTTCCTGCAGTGCAGAGGCGACATCCAGCTCTACCAGGTGCTTCTATACTCCTTAAATACACCAAATCAGGGGAAGGTTGCCTCCTCCTCCTCCTGCTGCTGCTGCTGCTGCTGCTGCTGCTGCTGCTGCTGCTGCTGCTGCTGCTACTAGACCTATCCGCACCAGCATCTCATTTTCTTTTCTGCGTCTTCGGCCTAGCTCCTTGTTGCCTGGAGTCATGAACAATTAGTACATCATCATCGGCATACTCTTGTTTCACTAAAGCTGCGGCAAGAAATAATGGTGCTGATGGTTCTTTCTTTACCATTGCTGCTGGTTCCTCTTCTTTCACCTGTCGATGCTCTTGCTTTACAGGTGTAGGAAGGGGCTCTTCTTTTATGATGGTGGGATTTTGATCCTGCTTGAAAGAAGCAAATGACTTGCTGGGTTGTGATATGTTGGCATCTGAAGCTCAAGACGTGCTGGGCTGCTGGGCGGTGGACTAGGAGAAGATGAGGAGCCTGATGATACCATAGTTGCTCGGAAGGATTTATCAGGAGAGACGATAGACAACCTTCTACGATCGCGATCTGGGGCTAAGTGGGAGTTGCAGTATTTGGTAAATACTGGTATGTTTGGAACTGGGTGTGAGAAGTTGAACCTGATGCTCAATGGGGTGGAGAGTAAGGTTATGGTTTTGAGAGTGATGTAGTCACAGTATCTGAGGTGCTGTTGAATTGTCAGGTAATGGAGTATGTCAGCTCATTAAGTAATTAGGCAGTGTGATGAGTAAAGATAGGAGTATAGAGGATAAAGTGTGAGATAGAGTACAATGGGACAAGGGTTGTAAGAATGCTGAAATTAGTGATAAGCAGTGACAAGTATTAGGGTGGTGAGCATGAAAATACAGAAGTCACTGCATGTTAGTGTGGTGATCCCAATAGTGACATACAGCAGTGAAGCATGGACAGTGTTGGAGAAATATAAATCAAGAGTGAGAGGGGTCAGTGATGGAAATGAGTTACTTGAGAAGTGTTTGTAGAGTCACATCGATAGATAGACAGATGAATGAGGAAATATGTGAGCATTGTGGTGTAAATGTGGATGCATGTGGAGCGTATGGTGAGTGAAAGAATAACCAAAAGAGTATAGAGTGAATGAATAACCAAAATAGTATAGGAGAGTGGTGGAAGAACAGGTAGAGTCAGATTGAGAGTGAGGTGGAGGGATGGAGTTGAGAGGTATAGGAGTGATAGTGGTGCTTAGTGGAAGGAGGGGTGCCAGAAGATGGGTGACAGGTGCTTGGTGGCGATTCATTCATGGCCATCCCCTACGGATAGATAGATAGATTTGTGGGCAGTAAAAATAAAGAAACTATGCCTATGCCTACAGTGTACTTTCAAACTGGTGGTTTGACCATGTGGAAAAATTGCGTGAGGATGACTTGGTGAAACACGTTGGAAGTATAGAAGTGGTCGGAAGGATGGGCATCGGTAGACCGAGGAAGAACTGGGATGAGGTACTGAGGAAGGATATCAGGGTTAGAATACTAGGTGTGATTGCTGCAAGGAAGAGCAGCATTCAGGTGACCAAGGCATTCCCTTATAACACATGGAACTGCCTATAAACTCATATTGATTTTCTTGTAGTGTTAGAAGATTTAGGAGTATATAATAATCATGAATGTATTTATTTTGTAGAGGAGTCAATCAATCATTATGCAATTTTTGTGTCTCAAAAGTTTGTTGCAAGTAAATTGTTGCATAAATTTAATCTTTTTAAGGTAATTTATTGTGACTATTTTAAAATTTGATATCAATCATTTTAATCAAGCATTATTAATTAAACTGCTGTTTGTGGATGATACAGTTCTAATGAGTGATAATGAATGGGAGTTGCAGGGTCTGGTAAATGAGTTTGGAACAGTGTGCGAAAAACAGAATTTGAAGGTAAATACGGGGAAGAGCAAGGTTATGGTCTTCGAAAGGGGTGAAGTCACAGAGTGTGAGGTGAAGCTGAACGGTCAGGCTATGGAGATCGTCAACTCTTTTAAGTATCTGGGCAGTGTGTTGAGTAAAGATGGGACTATGGATGAAGAAGTGCGGGAGAGGGTACAACAGGGGAAGAGGGGTGTAGGAACGCTAAAAGCAGTAACAAGAAATAGGGTGGTCAGTATGGAAGTGAAGAAGTCCTTGCATGACAGTGTGGTAATCCCGACACTGACTTACGGAAGCGAAGCATGGACGTTGGTTGAGAGCCTCAGACCAAGAGTGAGAGCAGTGGAAATGAATTACTTAAGAAGTGCGTGCGGAGTTACATGGAGGGATAGACAAACTAATGAGGAAGTAAGAAGGAGGTGTGGTGTGGAGGTAGATGTGCTGGAAAGTGTGAAAATGAACAACTTGAGATGGTTCGGCCATATGGAACGTATGGAAAGCGAGAGAAAGCGGTGTGAGAGGAACCTCCCCACACATGTGAACAATACTCAATACAAGGACGCACTATGCCCCTGTACAGAGCAAGAAGCTTTGCTGGGGAAAAGAACCCCCTAAGGCGGTTGAGCACACCCAGCTTCTGGGAGGCTGCCTTAGCAAGACTGGTAATATGGTCCTTCCAAATGAGAGCAGAAGAAAAAGAGACACCAAGAATATTGAGAGAAGATGAAGGGTTGATTTTTGTATTGTTGAAGAATAAGGGATAGTCCGCTGGGAGATCCTGACGGGTAGATAGATGGATAAATTGGGTTTTGGAAGCATTAAAGGTAACAAGGTTTTCTCTGCCCCAATTGGAGATAGTATTTAGATTAGAATTTAAGAGTTCTATGGTTTCATTACGTTTGTCGTTAAGGGATTGCTGGCTAGGGCGTTCTGAAAAACTAATGGAGTAGTGTAAGGTTGAGTCGTCTGCGTATGAATGGATGGGAATTAAGGTACAGTTAAGGAGATAATTTATAAAAATTAGAAAGAGAATAGGAGATAGGACAGAGCCCTGAGGAACACCAGAGTTTATAGGGTGAGGAAGTGAACAATGGCCGTCCACAACCGCGGCTATGGAACGGCCGGAAAGGAAATTAGAGACAAAGGCACAGATGGAGGGATAGAAACCGAAGGAGGGTAGTTTAGAAATTAAAGATTTATGCCAGACTCTATCGAAAGCTTTCGATATGTCTAGTGCAATAGAAAAAGTCTCACCGAAGTCCCGAAAGGAGGATGACCAAGAGTTAGTAAGGCATGCTATGCTTACAGGTACCTACCGGATAGCACTATCGTTAGTGAGTGTTATTTGTATTTTGTACTACTGTATTGTTAATGTATTGTCAAGTTGCAAATTTGATTTTAATAGAAAATTTTGACACTAAATGTAGTTTCTTTATTCATGCAGAGTTTAGTTAAATTTACCAGAACGTCCCGGACTTCCCAAATTGGCTAATTCCTTGAACATGATGATAGTGAGTTGTTATGTGTGCGATTAGTTTGCTTGGGAAACAGATTAACTTGCTCATGTAGTAATGTACACCCTATGTGGTGGATTGTGTTGTTTTATTTATAAATTATTATTTTACTTAGCGATTTTGATTAGTTATTTTTTCTTTTTACTGTGTTCGTATAAGTTTTGGTTTGTTTATTTTGCAAGTTTTACATTATAATAAAGTGAATAAAGATGTAATCAAATACCACTAGAAAAGGAAAGAAAGGCAATCAGAGTTATTCTATCTATATACTATGGCACATACCCCCTTTTTTTTAATAGTCATTACCAACCCAAATTTAGTTTCACTTCTTGGGCACACGTATCCTATACAATTGTTTCTCAAGTATGGTAGTTGAGAAATATAGGCTTTTGGACATTCACAAGTTTAATCAACATTACATCTTCATGCATTTTTACAAGCATTTCTCATTGAACCCTATCATTAATCATTTCACCCGTTCCATTTTTCTGAAATTATATTTTTGCACCAGCCATATCTTGCCATATCTTGGTGTTTCAGCTGAACACTTTACAAATCTGTTTTAATTTGTTTTCATACTCTATTTACACTTCATTTTTACATATATGTCACACATTTCATATAACGGTATAGTACACTTGAGTGGATGAGGCGAAATGACACGTTAGGCTAGTCTAACCAATTGAAGTCCGTTTCACAATTAGGAATTATTAATTAGGTTTATTTGTAATTTAATCGGTGGGTTGGTGATAATATGAATTGATGTTTTTGAAAAGCCTGCGTATGCGAAAAATAACTTTTATTATGATAGAATTTGTTATGTTTACCATAATACAGTAGAGCATTATTTTTGCTCCATGTGCGTTTATTTTACTTATTTTATAAATATTTGAACAGTGAAGACCAGAAAATAGGTGTAAACAGCAAATATCTAGTGAAAAACGTATATATGTGGCGGGAGATGGTGGAGGGAAGTGAGAGAGTGCAACATAGGTGTGCTTCCTGGATCTGCTCGAGGCAAACTGACTGTCCCAGCTCTCATCCGTGTATGTGGAGGTGACGAGGAAGTGTGAGAGACCATGACTCATCCTATTTCAAGCAGTGAAAGGGAGGAATGGCAAAAATAAACGGAAAAATAGAAAATAATTGAGGAGGGGGAAAGGAGAGGGAGGGGGGGGGGGGGGACACATGTAGGGGAGAGGAAGTAGGTACTAGAGAGTGATTATACCACCTAATCACATATTGCTTCCATTTGAGTGCCTGTGGGGCGTTTTGGGGGTTTATTTTTATGGGCTCGCTTCCGTGAGGCCTATCGCGTTCCGTATACAGACACTTCCGTGAGGCCTATTGCGTTTGGTGGGTAAATAATAAAATTTAAAGAGTGTCCTTACCATGAGTTTAGTTTTTTGGGTGCTGAGAGGATATGGAGCTAGGCTAGCCTTCGGTAAAAAGTTTGTTAAATCGAATTTTGGCGTTTGTTAAGCGAACAAATGGTAGTTTAGAGCAATCTTTGTTAAAGCAAAACAATTTTGTCAGAACTTTCAGCAATCGGGGGTCGACTATACAATGAAGTCTTCTAGTCTAATTTTGTATTACTGCCCACATTTCTATATATCTATTGCCAGACACCTTGATCCCCGAGGGGGTGGCCACGATTAAATTGCCACCAAGCACCTCTGTTACCCATCAGCTGGTGCCCCTCCTTCTACTCAACACCACTTTCACTCATATATCTCTAAACTCCAACCCTTTTTCTCACTCATTTATTTATTTATTTTTTTTTTTTAACATGAGTTTAACCAGACCACTGAGTCACACAATGAGACTCATAGGGCTGGCCAATCTCACTCATATGTATACTATATCAAGTGACCTTACTATTTTGTATCTGGTGTGTATTTGTTAATAACTCTATTACAATTGTTCCAATGTTAGAATATTTAATTTTTCCAGTGTTTTAGATTCATACCCTAAAGATGGCACTGCCACTTATATATTTATTTTACGCTAAGGATTGCACTGCCTCTTATATATTTATGGCACTGCTTCTATATCATATGTAAATAAGGTGTGAATGTATTACAAGAACAATATTAACAGGGTAAGGGCTGGTCCCATCCAGAGTGAGGTTTGACATCCTCTACCCAACCTTAGCCAATCCTGTCTGTCTCTTTTACTGGACTACAGTACTTTTCCTTCTAGGTGCTGGTGAGATCGCCCTATTGGGTGGCATTGCAAGGGGGGCTGCAGACGGTGGGGGCATTGGGCCGGGGGGGTGCAAGCTCGTGGTCTGATGATCTCCTGCCCTCTCAGCGACAGATTTCATCTCACCCTGGCCCCTTCGGGGCCCAAGCATCTAGCGCGGTTTCTGTCAACTGGACTCGGGACTTTTAGGCCAAAAAGCCTGGGGAACTACAACAACAACAACAACAATAATAATAACATATCAATGAGGTGTGGAGTGATGAATTCAATCCTACATTTTTGTTGGAAAGGCTATGTATCTATCTATTCATAGTACATATCACCAACCCACCAATTAACTTTAGAATAAACCTAATTAATGAAATCAATGAAACTACAGTAAACCCCCGCTAACTCGGACTCTTTTTTTAGTCGGAAACCTGCACTTCTCGGAATGGCATCGGCCTCTCGGAAATGTCCCTGTATATCTCGGAAATTTCCGAGTTAGGCGGGATTTGTGTCCGGTTTACTTACAGTTTTCTTACAGTAGATCCTCTGGATAAAGGCAAACTAGGCCTGTGTATCCAGCTCAGTACCAGTACTTGCACTACTGCGGTCGTTCACGGTGTTGGCGGCGGCGGTAACAGACGTAAAATTTTTACTATTCTGTATTTTTGCTTTATAATCAAACTTCAAATCTTGTCTTCCCCATGCTTTATCAAGATTACTTACAATGTTCTCTCACTCGGTTTTAAGTGATTTTAGGATGAATTGAAGCCTGTGCCTTTTAATTATTGTGTTAATATTAATTACCTAGAGTTCTAAAGGAAGCTAAGGATGAGCTCTCTAAACCACTGACATTACTATTCAATAAATCCTTGCAGTCTGGAACTATGCCTGATCAGTGGAAGATAGCCAACGTAACACCGATATTCAAAAAAGGCAGCAAATCCCTACCCAGTAACTATCGTCCAATTAGCTTAACCTCAGTTGTATGTAAAATGCTAGAAACGGTCATAAGAGACAGACTCGTAAATCACTTAGAGGAAAATAACATACTTAAAGATACTCAACACGGCTTTCGTAAAAAACGTTCCTGTTTAACAAACCTCTTAGACTTCTTCCACGATATCCTCAACCTCTACGATGAGAGTAAAGCTGTAGATATTATATACCTTGATTTTCAAAAGGCCTTTGACAAAGTTCCCCACAAACGTTTACTGCTAAAACTAAAAGCGCATGGAATACAAGACGGTGTGTTGAAATGGATAGAAAATTGGCTCAGCGACAGAAAGCAAAGAGTAGTCATAAACGGTAAGGCATCTAAATGGACCAATGTAAGTAGCGGGGTACCCCAGGGATCGGTACTAGGACCAATTCTCTTTCTAATTTACATCAACGACATAGATGAGGGTCTCACCTGTACAATCTCAAAATTTGCTGACGATACAAAAATTGCAAATAGCGTACTCTCAAAAGATCAAGTTGACGATATGCAACACAATCTAGATAAATTGTCACATTGGGCCCAAATTTGGCAAATGAGTTTCAATGCGGATAAATGTAAAGTACTACATATCGGATACCTAAATGAGAAAGCAAACTATTCGATGAATTGCACTCAGCTTAAGAATGTAAACAGAGAAACCGATCTGGGAGTAACAATATCGAGTAACCTAAAACCGAGTCAACAATGTTCAGAAGTTGTTAAGAAGGCAAACAAAATAATTGGCTTTATAGGCAGATCATTTGAGCATAAATCCAAAGATGTAATCCTAACCCTTTACAATTCCTTAGTCCGCCCTCTTCTGGAATACTGCGTTCAATGCTGGGACCCTTTATTACCAAAAAGACATAAACAAGCTAGAACGAGTTCAACGTAGAGTTACCAAAATGATACCTAGCCTAAAGAACAAACCATACGAAGAGCGTCTTAGAGAATTAAATTATTTCCTTTAACCCAGCGCAGATTAAGAGGTGACTTAATTCAAGTGTTCAAAATCATCAAAGGCATCGACAATATGAACTGTAGTAAGTACTTCACTATCGACCAATCTAATTACACGCGGGGAAACGGTTGCAAAATTATTGGTAAATCTTTTAACTCTCACGAATCTAAGAATTTCTTTTTCAATCGAGTTGTCAACTTGTGGAATGGGCTTCCCCGAGACGTTATAGACTGCAGCACCGTTGATTCATTTAAATTCCGTCTAGACAAATATCTCGCATCAAACCCGCGACTGACTGCGTTTGTAAATGAATAACTTTATTTTATCCTCCCCTCAGTTACTAACACATATGTCCCCTACTAACTTCCTAGTCCTGCCACGTTAGTGGCAGGGCAGTAGTTCCCTTTCCAATGTTCCCTTACCCACTCTAAACCACTGTTTGGACACTTGATCCTCAGTGTTTTGGAGGACAAGCAGCCTAGAAGGGTCACTAGATCTGTTGTTGCTTGATTTCCTTTGTACTCCTTTGTACTCCTTTGTACTATGTACTGTGCTGTCCCTGAAAACATAATAAGGTTCATATTTGTCATTAACCCCTCAGACCCAGCTATGTATTCCATAGCGAAACCCGGGGGTTTTGGCCGAAAAACTTTGTTACGACCGGGACTACGAATAAAACAAGGGCACTCAATGATTGGACTAGTAATAGGGCACTATGCAACAACGGTACGCTAGATCCAAACCCTCGAACTTATATGCCGGTGAACAAAACACCTATACCCTCCAGGGTTAATCTGCGATAGCGGGGTATCCTTAACTGGGCATAAATGTACTCTACTTCAGGCTAACCTGCACTGGTATAGCCTGATAACAAACAAGATGCAAGTTACGTTAAAATAAAGGAATCTATGGAAAGATCAATTAAATCACTGCAAGATTTAATACAATAAAAAGATGCTTCAATACAGTTACTCTAAACAAGAATAAACTCTTCACTCCTATCTGAAAGAAACTGAAGTATAGTCCTACAGCATAGACCTGGAAACTTCTGAAGAAAGTCTGATGCTCATAAGATGCTCGTACTGATTTAGAATATATAAAGGCAGGAGGTAGGACACCACACGTGTAAATCGAATACACTAAAAGATAGGACATATAATGTTAACTGACACGAGAATACTATAAATGCGCAACGGTAGCAATGCTCGACACTAAAAGAAGTACTTCCTCATCAACGAAACAGTCTGCTATGGTTGTGCGGCTCAGCAACAACCTAGACTAATAAATGCTGTGAATAATAATGCGCACATATCAAAGAGCTTATATTAAATACTAACAAGTGTCTACTCTATTAATAATGTCTAGCTGGGATACTCTAGGTAAGGAACTGGGGTTGAGCAAGACAGGCTCGTAGCCTAGCGATGTCCTTAAGGGGAGGTATTTAGTTTGTTCCCTAGACCTCCATCAAGCTTAAAATTACACCCCCTTGAGTCCCTTTCAAGATAAATTTGTAAATTTTTCGGTAGAAAAATGTCCAGGCCGAAGGCCGGTTCCTCTTAAATTACAGGCTCGCTATCGCTCGCCAGGATAAAATCGACACCTGAATTGCACGAAACGTCTTAATATGGGGTGAAAGTTCTTAAAATCGCTAAACTAATGTGGCAAACGTTTTATAATATCAAAAGTAATGGGGCTAAACATGAGGGAGAAAGGGGTCAAGAAAAAAATCCCTCAAGTGGAGATCTCCCCTTAAGACTGCATCCTTTAAGTTACGTTAATTGACTAGGGGGCTCTCTCGATAGATCCAGATCACAAGTATCTGGTTCTATCCTGGCGACCCTCTAAAGACAAGCAAAGAGGCAGCAAAGTGTGGAACTGGTACAGGCCAAAACCCTCAGTCAACACAATGCTGCACTCGCAAAGGACGCAACTGAAAAGACAACCCAGGGTACCACAGGACCGGTCGAAGTCGTGTAGGTATAAGCAAACCGTACACACATCGGAGACAACGACTACAGTTACCTTATCCCAGTCTAGAATTAAATAAAAGAGCAGAAACACTAAATCAATAATGGAGACACACAAATTTCTTAACCTATACTAAGAACCCTCAAACCTATTCTAAGTACATGTAAATATCTCTGAGGACGGCGCATGCAATACAATGGGCCGGCTATGAAAACCGTATGCAGAACCCAAGGGGAGTGTTGTGCAGTTAATAAAGGTTAGAGTATGGAAAGAGAGAATCGAGTGAGAGAAACAGTGATAAAGGTGGTGATCGGGAGAGAGTATGCAAAGGGATGTTAGAAGCACACGCGCCAAGCCTGTCCTGACGAGGACAGCTCCTGGGGACCCTCATGGAGGAGGTAAGTTACACAGGAGACCGCAAAGGCGCGATGGTCGGCCAATCACGGGCCGAGACGTCACAAGACAGCAGGCGTCATAGGACACAGCCAGACACGCCGTCCAATGGCGAGCGAGAGGCAGGAATGCACCCGTACATACAGACACTTACTACCTCCTCGCTCTGAAAGTCTTTCTCATTCACACGCTGGTACTATTATCACTACTGTTGATATAAAATATAACCCGTTGTCACAGACGAAAACAAAGACCACCACTGGACTGTCTGTGACAATGCGATTACTAGGAAAGAAAGAACAACATTCTCTGATAACTGTAGCCCATTTCGATGTCCCTGGCAAGCGCTAGTGGCCAACGAGAGGCGATTCTGCCAACGCTGGTAGACCTCACAACGTCTATGCCTAGGCTACCGTATCTTTGTTATTTTGACTGCTTCTGCATATCCGCGCATCCCCTAGCATAGATGTGTTTCGTACCTTTAGAATGGCGTTGAGTAGAGCTCTCTAAGTCAACTGGTTCAGTTGTGATGACGATTTCCGTGGAGATAACTTTGTGGCAATATCTGCCACTTTACATTACTTTTCACTACTTAACCCGGCAAGTGCCGGAAGACTCTTAAGAGTTTCCCCGGGCGACTGCGGGAAGACTCTTAAGATCCTGGGCCTAAAAAAAATCCATTTAAAACACCCCAAAAAAACTTGAATTTTTTTTTTTTTTTGCCCCTGGGCCATGCCAAATATTACTCCTCCACATCCCCTCCTTCCCCACTTCCCTCCCCTCCTTCAGTTATCACCTATTTTCCCTGTTATTCCCTTATTCTGTGGTCTATTTTCGTGCTAACATTAGCGAGTTGGTAGCAGGGCGTTGTCATCACTGTTACCAAGCGTGGGAAAGAGCGAGAGAGAGAGACTATAGCGTAACAGTGTCTCTCCAGACAAGGGGAGGGGAGGGAGGTTGCCTCAGCCATACATTATGTAACTCCCGGCCTGTATCGCCGATTTTGACCATCCAAATGATGTTTCCACTTGTTTTATTGCTGTAACAGGTTAATACCTTTATAATCAACCTAAAATAGGCGCATATGGATAAGTATTAATGCTATTTATGGTAAAATAACGATGTTAGTGATGGGAACAGCTCAAATACGTGCGCACAGGCGTGTGGTGTCTCATACCCCCCATGCGCACGTCTTAGGTTAACAATAACATACAGGCACACACGAACAAGGACGCCTCTCCTTCTTGTGGTCGGAGATGCGCGGCGTCGGTCCAACCGGCTGTTGTTTACATGCGTCGGACGGACGGCTTTCGAAACAAGCTTACAGGCTTTCAAGCTGCCGGAGCCTCAGAGCCCTTCCGGGTTCTGCGGGGGTGTTTTTTATGGATGCCTCAGAGCCCAACCGGGTCTGGAGGGTTAATATGATGAATTTCACATTAAAAAAAAAAAAAAAAAAAAAATGATCTCAATGTTCTCTGATGCGGACTTTCCTCTTATAATTCGGAATTTTCCCTCTCTTAAGTCGGTCATAAGTCGGACTTCGGACATCTCGGAAAATCGGGCTTCTCGGAAGTGGTCTCCCCCTAATTAGTCAGAGTTAGCGAGGGTTTACTGTAATGAATACCTGTGGTATTCCCAAGGATTCGAACCTAGGATACTTACACCGAAATTCTGCGCACTAACCATTACGCTATCCCTGTGTGGGTGGCCACAAATGTTTGAAAATGTATAAATAGCTCATAAATTGTAGCTAGTACATTTTGCATATGTCTCACAATCCTTCCTGTTTCAATTGAGTTAGTGCTTATTGAAAAGAAAGTAAACGTTTCTTCCAGGGTGTTACATCCTCACGCCTCTGTAAAATGGAGGAATAGGGAAGGGGCAAGGGAAGAATAGAATGTTTTATGGGCAGGGCCTGCCTGACCCAGGATTCGAACCTAGGCCTATAGTGACTTATGCTGTGTTTTTTGTTTTTACATCGCTCTTAACCAGAGGACTATAAACTATCCTCGCTAGACCAGTGGTTTAGCTGTTAGTTTATACAATCCCTCTTCACACTTTTGCTGTTAACATCCTTTAGACAGCATGCAATACTGTAATTAGTTTTTTACTTTACAACAGAACACCTTTTTAACATTACCTGTACTTCATTTCAAGATCCTTGAGTAAGGAAGTAGCAGGAAACCTTGGGGATGCAATAACAATGATGATAATCATCGACTTTATTCACTAAGCAAATTTTGTTTCTATGCACATCGCTGTCTGCTTATCTGTATTAATTTCTTATTCATCAAACCAAAACCTCTCCTATCCTTACCAGGGGTCTATAAAGTAAACTTAACCATTTCTAGCTCCTTGGTGATGTATCAGGTCAAATGGATCCAGAAAGTACAGTGCATAGTGTCTTTCCAGACTGGCACTTTCAGCCTAATAATACAGGCTGAGCATAGGTCAGCAGTACAAATCATTTTTAAATCTAAGCACTTGGGCACCCAGGGCAGGGCTTACAAGTTTGGCATTTTCGCCAACTGAGCAGTGCATTAGCTAACAAAATGCATATGCGAAGCCTAATCGACCTTCATTAGATAATGACATTGTTCTTGTTAGGCCACTGTTGTTTTAATTATATTAACGCTCATCTGCCGACGACGTTTATATAAGTCTTAGTTCTTACGCAGCTAGTGCCAATGACGTTTTAAAACGTCACAAACTTACAAAATATGAATATCTAATCAGGTTTCGTTAACACCAATGTGGCGAGGCTTCTCTTGAATCAGTAGGCTACTCTATAGCTAGGAGTCATCTCTGGCCTGCCCTGACCACACCATATAGCCAAGTGAGCGTGTGTATGTAAATGTATCGTGTAATTATATTTTCATATTTATAAGAAAATAACTAAACTAATACTAGCGTGCACAAACAAATAACAAGTGTCACCTACATACTCATTATCATTTCATGTAGATGTCTATATGTAAGTGATACCATTTATTTTATAACAATTGCCTCAAAACATTGGAACAAACTTATGGAGGGGGTGGAGGTGGATTTATGAAGGGTATGGGAGGGGGTCATTGGGCTCCACTATTATCATAAAATATGATTATGACTTACCAAATCATCATTACTTGAATCAGAAATATAAATACTGAGTAAGAGAAAAAGTCTATGGTGGTTGCATGCACACTTTCAGAACCCAAAAGACGGATTGAGAGGGCCAAAACTCCACTAAAATGGGCACGATGACTACAAATTTGACTGATATTTTTTGGTAATGGGTACTTAAAATGTATATATCTCTATCTATTGCCAGATGCCTTGATCCCCGAGGGGATGGCCATGAATGAATTGCCTCCATGCGCCTTTGTCATCTGTGTGCCAGTGCCCCTTCTTCCACCACTTTCACTCATATACCTCTCAACTCTATCCTTCCATCTCACACTCGGTCTGCCTCTCCCTCTCAGCTTGATGGAGGTTTACGGAGGAAACTAAAAAAAAAAAACAGAATAATAAAAAGATAAATAATAATTAGGCAAATAAATACGCCCATCCCCCCCTTAATAGAATTACTGTCTTAATTATGGCTGTATTGCATCTATAAATAAATACAATCAAATTCGCTATAGGCCTACTTTCTAACCATACGATTGCTACATTATTATTGCATTTCTGTTATATATCGATGTGTATGGCTCCAACTTCCTTATATCCTGAAACTCGCAAGTGGTCATTTGAACGGAAATAGAAGCGTAGATAAAACGAGTTGTGATAGCTCGATTACCTCTTCCCGCCCCCCCCCCCCCACCCTTCTGTGTTGCAGGCTGAGCGGGAAAGTGATCGAGGTTTATGCATTATGCTGTTGCTTTTTGGTCTGTGTTTGTTGCATAAATGTATATATCCATGTGGGCGCCAGTGAGTCTTTGTGCATTTTTTTTTTTTTTTTTTTTTGCGTATTTTTTTTCGGCGTATCTGTTTTTATTTTCAAATTTTTTGTGTTTGTAGCGGGTGGGAATATTTGCGAATACCGTTTGGCATGCATATTTTCGTGGGTGCGAGCGTTTACTTTAGCTATATTCATCGTTTACATATTTTGGCAACTGTGTTATGGTTAGCCAGAGAGAGAGAGAGAGAGAGAGGAAGTGTACAGTCAGAATTAACATTTAGCCGAAACTTTGATGATAATATGTGTAAAATCTTAAGACTGATGATATGTGTACAATTCTAAGACTTTGATGATAATGTCTGTGAAATCCTTAAACCTTGATAATATCTGTGAAATCCGGAAACTTTGATGATAATGTCTGAAATCCTAAGACTGACGATAATGTGTGTGAAATCCTTAAACTTTGATGATAACATTTGTGAAATCTAGAAAGAGAGACATTAAGAGGAGATGGGCCGGTTTTCTAGGCCCCTTTCTCCCTCGTGTTAAGCCCCATTTGTTTTGAGATTATAAGACGTTCGGCCCATTAGTTTGGCGATTTTAACACTTTTTGCCCCATTTCGCTGTCAATTTTAAGACCTTTCGTGCCATTTAGGTGTAGTTTTTTTCCTGGCGAGTAATAGGGAGCCTGAAATTTTAAGAGGGATCGGCCTTCGGCCGGGAAATTTTGCTACCGAAAAATGTACAAATTTATCTTGAAGGGGGGTCTAAGGAGTGTTTGTCTAAGCTTGATGGAGGTCTAGCGAGGAAACTAAGAAATAAAGGAATACATTAATTAACAGACCAAAACAAAAAACGCCCCATCTACCCTTAAACCTTGATGATAATGTGTGTGAAATCTAGAAAGATACATTAACTATAGGCTATTCAGTATAATTTGGCCAAAAACCTTGACCACTAACCTCCATAACTAAAAAGGACTGGGGTAATCGAGCTAATGTTTCTACCATTTGGGAAGAGTCAGTCAGGAAATAAGTGTGGAAAATTACAGCCCATTTGCTCTAGCCCTGTTTATTAGTTATGGAGGTTATTAGTCAAGAATTATGGCATAATTATAGTTAATATACTATAGATAATTATATGACTTAAAACACATAGCAGCCTACTAATCACTGGCTATTTGATTAGAAACAAAACTGTCAAGGAGAAATGATAGTACCTTTAATTTACACAGTTTACGAGCATGGTTACCGTCGAATTATTGTGTTTTTATTGTACACAGCCAAGGAAAACAAAAACAAAACACAACAACATCGACTAGTGGAAATTTGAATGAGTTTCCTCCCTATACCTCCACCAAGCTTAAAGAAATTTCCCCAAGAAAAATTTGTGCAAATTTTGGTAGAAAAATGCTTCGGCCAAAGGCCGAGTTCTCTTAAATTGCAGGCTCGCGATCGCTTGCCAGGAAACAATCTAAACCTAAATGGCACGAAAGGTTTTATAATCGCCAAACTAATGGGTCAGTGGTCTTATAATATAAAAACTAATAGGGTTAAGCATGAGGGAAAGCCCCCCCCCCCCCTCCCCCTTAATTTCATTGTAGCCTATATACTTCTAGTGAACTACATTGTTACAAAATTACCGATAGTAATTGTAGTAGACTCAAGCTAATCTACTGGTGCACGATAGATTCTTATCCATTGGCGTTATGGGATAAGAGTAATGATTTTGTATATACTGTATAATGGTTTCGGTACCACACGAGCGCCTTTTCCCTCAACATATATCGTCTGCACCATTTCTGCCCCAGCCAAGGGCTCACTATCGCTCGACAAGAAATATTTGACATCTAACTGGCTCGAAAGGTTTTAAAAATGCCAAACTACTGGGGCGAATATATTAAAATCTTAACGCTAATGGGGCTATACATGAGGGAGAATGCAATATAGAACTCCCCCCCCCCCCCCCTCCCCCTTCTATAACTCGAGACCGTAGTAAGAAAATTCGGCCTTGTATTTGTGAGCAGGGAGTTGCTTCCAACACTCCCATATGGATCTTAGAGGTGGCAAGGTGGTATTGGAACCAGAAGCTCCCATAACGGCTGTGTTGAATTTGAAGATGCCCCTCTCTTTTGTCTTGATAGCGTAATGCATAAGTGCGCGGAATTTCGGTGTGAGTGTCCTAGGTTCGAGTCCTTGGAGTGCCACATGTATTTGTTGATTTCATTAATTGAGTTTAGAAGTGAAGTTGGTTGGTGAAAAAATATAATTCACCACCAAGAGTGCCACTGTGGGGGACGAAAGTAGACTGGCCCATACAGTTTTGTCATGCGTTCATGTATCATACCCTTTTTATATAAATTATTGAAATATTTGTGGATTTTGAACAGATTTTGTGCTAAAAAAAAATCATTGTCGGGTTAACTTCGAAGGCTCGGAAATTAACCATGTAAAAATTGCATTAATGGGTAGGATTGTATAAAATGTACAGAGTGGAGATTTTTTAACAAACGATAAGTAAAACCCATTGAGTTAAACTGTTCGATTTATGTATATCATCGAAAACTCCGTCATCCAAATCGTTACTCTCGTGGTGATTGCTGTTAGTGTGACTGAGCGATCACTTCCCCTACACTCCCCCTGGCTCAAGATTAAACACATTTGCATAACAGAGGAACCGACGGTGAGGGTGTGGGTGTGGTGAGGTTAGTGAGGGTGTGGTTGTGGTGAGGTCAAGAGAGAAGGGCGTGGTGAGGTGTGGATGTGGTGAGGTCAGAGGTGTGGTGTGGATGTGGTGAAGGTGTGGTGTGGATGTGGTAAGGTTAATGATGGTGTGGTGAGGTAAGTGAAAGTGTGGCGATTTTGTGGTGAGGGTGAATATGTGGTGGTGTGGTGAAGCTGTGTTGAGTGTATGGTGAAGATGTAGTGAAGGTGTGGTGAGGATATGATGAAGGTGTGATGTGGTGAGGGCTTAGGGATAGTGTTGTAAAAGTGAGGTGAAGGTGTGGTGAGTGAGTGATGAGGGCAGAAAGGAAGGGCGTGATGAAGATAGAGATACGAGACGGTAAAAATGATAGAGGTTGTGGTGAGTAGGTGTGGTGAAGGAAGAAATAGCGAGTGTGGTGAAGATGGATATATGAGATGATGAAAATAGGGGTTGTGGTGAGTAAGTGTAGTGAAGGAAGGACTAGCGAGTGTGGTGAAGATAGAATTATAATGTGATGAAAATAAACATGGTGAGTAGGTGTGGTGAAGGAAGGAATAGCGAGTGTGATGAAGATAGAATTATGAGGTGATGAAAATAGATGTTGCGGCAAAGGAAAAGAAGTAGAAAGTGTTGAGGCCAAAATGTACAGCAAATGGGCTTTAAAAATTTCCATACCCATTTCTGGTTAACTCTTCCCAAATGGTAGCAATGTCAGCTCAATTGCTGTCTCTGTTTGCGTTATAAGAGGTTAGCGGTCACAACCTTTGGCCTATCTTTAATTAATTGACTATAGTAACTTTTCGTTATGGAAATAATTTTAAACATTCACGTCATTGTAGAGAAATATCGTACCAGTCTTTATACAGTATTTATGGAATGTTCTTATAATTTTTCATGATTAGGCATTCTGTACATCGGGGTTCCTTCCTCCCTCTTCACTCACTCGCACTTTCTCTCTTTCTCTCTCTTTCTCTCTCTCTCTCTCTCTCTCTATATATATATATATATATATATACTGTATATACAGTATATATGCATATATATATATATATATATATATATATATATATATATATATATATATATATATATATACTAGATATATATACTATATATATATATATATATACTATATATATGTATATATATATGTATGGGCTAGACCCAGGTGAGGTTATAGGCATGTGATAAAGAGTCGCTGGAACTCCTGTTTCATTTGCTTGGCCTCTCTTACTGATTTTCTTTGTGCCTCATTTACACTGAGAGCAATCCAGCTGGCTCTCACAAACACCTCCTCCTCCTATCCACTTCACTACACTAAACATGCACACCACACTTCATTCCTCCACACCAAAATTAAAAAAAAACAAAAATGATGAATTCTAGCCCAGCCTCGGAGTCCCCAGGGGGGGGGACCATAAATGCCCCCTCACCCGACCGACCATCCCCTGACGACCCCACACAATTACCTGGACCTCGGCCTGTTACTCTTTCTATTAATTTCTGCAACATTCGCGGACTTTCCTCTAACTTTCACTCTGTTGAGCAACATCTCTCCTCCTACAAACCTGATCTTCTCTTCCTCACCGAAACCCAGGTGTCTGTAGCAACATCCAGCAACCCCTTCTCTGTATCCTCCTACTTTCTCTATCCTAGTTTCAAAGCCAAAGGCGGATGTTGTGCATATGTGCACAACAAACTCACTTGCTCTCGTGTTCCCGATTTAGACTCCTCTGAATTCTCAACTTTATGGCTCAAACTTTCCTGTCATTCTCTTACTAAATATTTCTGTGCTGTCTATCTTTCCCCTAACTCTACCAACTTTCCTAAATTCTTTGACTATCTAAACTCTACAGTGGAACACATTCTATCCATTTCTCCTTTCTCAGAAATCTCCATCTTAGGAGATTTCAACGTTCACCACCGCCAATGGCTCTCCTCTCCCACTACTGATCCACCTGGTGAACAAGCCTACGTCTTTTCTATCCTAAATGACCTAGAGCAGTTAGTTCAGCAACCCACCCGTATCCCGGATCGCATCGGAGATCGGCCCAACATTCTTGACCTGTTTCTAACTTCTAACCCTTCTTCTTATACTGTCGATCTTTTCTCTCCTTTGGGCTCCTCCGACCATAAACTTATCTCTGTCACCTGTCCTATCTCTCCAGTACAGCCACCCGATCCTCCTAGCCGGCGGCGCTTGTGGCACTTTGGCGCTGCCGACTGGGAGGCTCTTCGGCAGTACTTCTTTGATTTCCCATGGAATGATTTCTGCTTCCATGGCCGAGGACCCTCGGCGAGTGCTGAACGCATTACCGAGGTAATCCTATCGGGCATGGAAGCATACATTCCATTCTCTTTCTCTCAGACTAATGCTAAAAAATCTTGGTTTACTCACGCCTGTTCTACTGCTGTCCGCAATAAGGAGGAAGCATTCAAACGGTACCGACGCCTTAAAACTCAAGACTCTCATTCTTCATATGTTTCTGCCCGGAATCAAGCCAAATCTGTTCTTCGACTTGCCAAACACTCTTTCATCAATAATAAATGCACTGAACTATCCAACTCTAGCTCTTCCCAAGCTTTCTGGCATCTAGCCAAAAACCTCTCCAACAATTTCTCTTCCTCGTCTTTCCCTCCCCTTTCCCACTCTGATGGCACAACCATCACTTCTTCCTCTGACAAAGCTAAACTCTTCGCTCAAACCTTTGCTAGAAACTCCACCTTGGATGATTCCGGTGCTATTCCTCCCTCTCCGCCCTCCTCTCTCTTACTTATGCCTAATATCCTAATCTCTTCTAAAGATGTACTTTCTACCCTCTCTGGGCTTAACACTAATAAGGCGTACGGTCCGGACGGTGTTCCTCCTGTTGTTCTCAAAAACTGTGCTTCCGTGCTGACTCCCTGCCTAGGCAAACTCTTTCGTCTCTGTCTATCCTCTAACGTCTTCCCTTCATGCTGGAAGTTTGCTCACATTCAACCTGTCCCAAAGAAGGGTGACCGCTCTCAACCCTCCAACTATCGTCCAATTGCTCTTATCTCTTGTCTTTCTAAAGTTTTTGAAACTATTCTTGCTTCCAAATTTCTTAAGCATTTCTCTTCTCATAATCTGCTCTCAGATCGCCAGTATGGCTTCCTTAAGGGTCGCTCTACTGGTGATCTTCTTTCATATCTTACTAACTCTTGGTCATCCTCCTTTCGGGACTTCGGTGAGACTTTTTCTATTGCACTAGACATATCGAAAGCCTTCGATAGAGTCTGGCATAAATCTTTAATTTCTAAACTACCCTCCTTCGGTTTCTATCCCTCCATCTGTGCCTTTGTCTCTAATTTCCTTTCCGGCCGTTCCATAGCTGCGGTTGTGGACGGCCATTGTTCACTTCCTCACCCTATAAACTCCGGTGTTCCTCAGGGCTCTGTCCTATCTCCTATTCTCTTTCTAATTTTTATAAATGATCTCCTTAACTGTACCTTAATTCCCATCCATTCATACGCAGACGACTCAACCTTACACTACTCCATTAGTTTTTCAGAACGCCCCAGCCAGCAATCCCTCAACGACAAACGTAATGAAGCCATAGAACTCTTAAATTCTGATCTAAATACTATTTCCAATTGGGGCAGAGAAAACCTTGTTAACTTTAATGCTTCCAAAACCCAATTTCTCCATCTATCTACCCGTCAGGATCTCCCAGCGGACTATCCCTTATTCTTCAACAATACAAAAATCAACCCTTCATCTTCTCTTAATATTCTTGGTGTCTCTTTTTCTTCTGCTCTCATTTGGAAGGACCATATTACCAGTCTTTCTAAGGCAGCCTCCCAGAAGCTGGGTGTGCTCAACTGCCTTAGGGGGTTCTTTTCCCCTGCACAGCTTCTTGCTCTGTACAGGGGCATAGTGCGCCCTTGTATTGAGTATTGTTCACATGTGTGGGGAGGTTCCTCTCACACCGCTCTCCTAGACAAAGTTGAAAGGAAGGCCTTTCGTATCATTAACTCCCGTCCACTCACCAACTCTCTGCAATCTCTCTCTCTCCGCCGCAATGTTGCATCTCTCTCGCTATTCTATCGCTACTATAATAATCAGTGTTCCTCAGAGCTATCCCAGTGCATACCACCTCCTTTACGTAGGGCACGTGGTACCCGTCTTGCAACTCAATCCCACCCCTACTCTGTGCAACTCTCCAACCCAAGAGTGAAACGTTACTCTCAAACTTTCTTCTACTCAACATCTGAACTCTGGAACTCTCTCCCAGAATCAGTCTTTCCCTCTTCCTATGACTTAAATTGCTTCAAACTCCGTGTGTCCAGGCATTTTGGCTCGAACGTCCCTTGATTTTGGCCCTGTCACTCTTTCAACTATGGGGGAGGCACTCGCTATAGGCAGTTATGCCTTTTGCCTCCCTCAATCACATAGAAAAAAAAAAAAAAAAAAAAAAATACTGTATATACAGTATCTATATTATGTTAGTTAGGTATTTATCACACGGTTTTTACTCAGCTTTGGAAAGTCCTCCATGAATGAAATGGGTAACACGTTATATACTTTAATAATTAACCCCCCTCCCCGCCTCCCGCAATCCATTCCTAAAGCACCCGTCACACCTAGCCGATTTTAGGCCAAGACTGTCCGCGACCTAAGGGTCGTGGACAGTCTTTGTCTACGTCACCGCGCATCATGGGCCGTCGCCAGCCTAACAAACAGGTCGGGATTGGTCTTCACATACCCCCTCAAAAGTTCTACAAGCGAAAAATTTGAAATCAAGTCGGCGTGGAGTGAGGTCATAAAAATGGGACGGGAAGGGGACTGGAGGCTGATGGCGTGTGACGGCGCTTGGCGGTGCTTGACGGCGATTGACGACGCTTGACGGGAAACGGTAGGCGTCAGTGCGGCGGCACACGGCACCATAAATGATAAGTGGATAAGTGGATTATCGCCACGTTTGGCTTTCTCAAGGACCACATCGTGCGGCAGAGTGGTCGTCAGAATAGCCAGGTAAATTTTGTTTTAATTAGTTTTGCATGTCTCGATTATTTAAAAGTGTTTGACACTGACCAGCCACGTGTGGACAAATTAATTATGTTTGTGGAGACTCATTGTGCATACCACAGGTTTCTGATCTGACCTGGTTGTGGTATCTGCCGTTTGTTATTCCTTTCGTGATTTCATTATTGTA
Source organism: Paralithodes platypus (assembly GCA_032716605.1). NCBI lineage: Eukaryota > Metazoa > Arthropoda > Malacostraca > Decapoda > Lithodidae > Paralithodes > Paralithodes platypus. The sequence continues at coordinate 123,276,908 of CM064487.1, forward strand.
TTGATTTACTTATTAATTTAATATCTTTATATATATATTTTGTAATTAATTTATTCATGTACTTAGGTTAATATTGCTATATTGATTTATATAAGGTATTTAGTAATTATTTATACTTTATTTATTATATATGTATGTATTTTTGATTGATGACTTTCTTTATTTCATTATTGTATTACTTTATTTAGTTATTGAATATGTTATATATATATATGTATATATAACGTAAATCATTTTTTTATGCATACATTATTCATGCAGTGGATGAATGAAACAAGCCATATAATATATATATATATATATATATGTTTATAATAGTACATATCAATACTAATAATGACAATTTCAGGCTCATATAGCTGTCACCGGTTGCCAGGAACCGCAGTGTTATGGCTAGTCGTAGGCCAGGGTCGAGTGCCTTCCGGTAAAAAGTATCGTTCTTTTCAATGCGGTGCGCCACACGTCCTAGTACCTCCCAGAAGACTGCAACATCCATCCGCAGGTAGTTTCTGTAGGCTGGCCCATCCTCCTGGGCGAGTTCCTTCAGTAGCTGCTCATAAATACCAAAGGTTTTCCTACGGAGAAGCCAGTTCCGGACCCACATGCGAGGGGTTCTATTCTCCCTCCTTCTTTTCCTCAACAGCAGCTTGCAGATGGCTATATTTGTCAGTAGGTAGTCATTTTCCAGATTTAACTGAACCTGGAGTAAGCGTAGATGTCGTATCGGGTTCCTGGGGACTGTGGTGAACATGGCTGCGTGCAACCGTTACGGTGGCTGAAGGTATACTGATGAGGCCCGCCCTTTGGTGTACCTTTTATATACCACACCTTGAGTTCGGTCGCCGTCGTTCGGGGTCATGCGGGCCGGGGTCACCGTCCATACTGAAGGGGTCGCCGCTCATCGGCACAGTAATGAATATTGACGCCGCCCTAACTCCTGTCGACGCCGTTCGTCGGGTCGTTGTCGACGCACTACGCCGCAGATCGGCACTCCAGCGGCGACCTAAAACTCACATTCAGTCCGGCATGGGCGCCGGTCTACCCCGTCAGGTCGCGTGGCCATCCATACTGCGTCCCGTCCAAAACTCACCCCCCCATATCCTTAAGTTCTCCGCCGAAGGTCGGCACTCCTGACCACGACTCAAGGTCGTGGTCAGTCGTGGCTCAAATCGGCATGGTGTGACGCCTGCTTTAGCTGAATAAATCTGACTACTGACAGCCAGCATATAAAGCAATAAAAGCGTCATCGTGTACTACCAGCCACGGGGATAGTGGCTGGTTGTTTGGTCTATTAATTAATTTATTCCTTTTTTTTTTAGTTTCCTCGCTAGACCTACCTCAAACTTAGAACAACTCCCTCTAGACACCTACTCAAGATAAATTTGTAAATTTTTTGGTAGAAAAATGTCCCGGCCAAAGGCCGATTCCTCTTATAATTACAGGCTCGCTATTGCTCGCCAGGAAAAAATCGACACCTAAATAGCACGATAGGTCTTAAAATTGACAACGAAATGGAGCTAAAGGTGTTACAATCGCCAATCTAATGGGTCGAACGTCTTAAAATCTAAAAACTAGTGGGGCTAAACATGAAGGAAAAGAACGTCCAGGAAAACGGCCCATCTCCCCTTAACTGTGTCTGTTAGTGACCTGATGGGGTTGTATCCAGGACGGGGGTAATGATAGAGAGAGCAGTGGTGCTAATAAGTCATGTCTCGGCACCATGTATGTTTTGATCAATAATTGGTATCAGTAATATCTAAGCTTTGTTTCTTCAAATTGAGTGAAATATACAGACATTTTCCTACACTTAACCACCTTATTCAACATCTGACAAACATTAATACAGCACAGAGCAAGCCAAACGTAATGACAGCTGGGACATGACTTATTAGCGCGACCGTACAGTGGCGGTAATAAGTCATGTATAGGCTGTCATTAAGTTTGCCTCGCTCTGTGCTGTATCAATATCTGTCAGATGTTGAATAGAGTGGGTAAGTGTAGGAACATGGTTGTATATCTCGCTCAAAAAGAAGAAATCGTGTGTAAACATTGCTGATACGAATTATTGATCAACATATACTTGGTACCGAGAGGTCACTTATTAGGCCGACTGTACATATATCACATTACCCACGGCCTCAGTAATGACTTCACTTAGCAGCTCATTATATACCTAACTTTATAATTTTCCCATTTGTTAACCACGGAATTATTTTGACGCGTTGTGAGGACCTTTCAAAAACGAATAATATATATTTTGTTTTAGGTTTCATTCAGTTGTTTTCAGAGGAAGGTAGTTGTGTTGTACAGTATGTCGTTTTAATAATTAGGATATTTCAATTGAAACAAAAGTCCATCTGTCTATCTATCCATTAGTCTATCTTATATATCTCTCTCTCTCTCTCTCTATATATATATATATATATATATATATATATATATATATATATTTTCTTTAATACATACGAGGTTGAAAGAAATGGCAATTTCTGCGTTGGAAATTTTATTATTCAAAGTTTCCAGGTCTCTGATGAGTTTTCGCTGGGTGGCAGGAAGTAGATGAAGGAGATGAGCAAAATTCATGGTGGTACAGGGTTACATAAATGTACATGATGATACAGGATATAGGACGCGTTTCACTGGACAACCAGCATTATCAAGTAAGGAAGGAATGATATAAAAGGTAAACAGGAAGGGTATATATAGAGGGTGGAGGATCAGAGGAGGCGGAAAACGGGGTAAAAGTCTGCTATTGGTGGAAGCGTAAACTAGGAGAGAGAAAGGGGTTAACCGCTTCACGCATGCGCACTGGATGCGGGATGGTGGTCAGTAGGGGGGGTCGAAGCTGATTGGCTGCGTGTCGAGGGGCGTGGCCTAAGTTGTGTGGCGCCTGCAGAAGACGAAGCTGAAGGAGGTAGCGCGGGGGGCTGCGTCAAGGGCACCGGGGGGCGAGGAGGGGTGTTAGGTCCTGTAGGGTAGTGCCTTTTGGCAGAAGGAAGGATCTGAAGGTCCAGAGTTTGGTTGTTGATGTTGGGATGTAAGGCTTGGATATATAAAGCTTCGAGTATAGGTAATCTCTTTGGGTCACTTTCTTTATCGAGTATGGTGGTGTGTTTCTCTAACTCGTTGCGTGTGAGGTGAGGGTGGTTAGGGGTGAGATAGTGGTCTTTGATGGCTCCAGCCTGAAGGTGAAGAGTTAACCGACGTGAAAGACGAGTCTGCGTCATACCAATATAGGAATGAGGTCCACAGTCCTCATAATTACAGGTATGTTGGTAAATGACGTGATCGTCGGTCATCGGGCTCTTTATCTTGGTGGAGGCTGGTTTGTTGCGGAGAACGAGGTTGGAGGTCTTGGGGGATTTGTAATAAATTATTAATTTGATTTTGTTTTCCGGGTTGGTTGGGTGGACATGCTTGGAGATTATTTCTTTTAAGACGGCCTCGTCATTTTTGTGTTCAGAGGACATGTAATTGCGGTAGAAGATCTTAATTTCATTGGGGGGGTCAATGTTGGGAGGGCTTTGGGTGTACCATTTTTCAAGATGGTGGTTGATGGTGCTGGAGATGTCGGAGTTGGAGTATCCGTTATTTACTAAAACTTGGGATAGTCTTTCTAGTTCCTGGTGGGTGTCGGCCCAGGTAGAGCAGTGCGTGAGGGCTCTCCTAACATAGGCGGAGATGGAGGATAGAAGATAACGGCGGGGGCATTCACTATCGCCGTTGAGGCATTGTCCTGTGTTAGTAGGTTTAATGTAGACGGGCAGCCCCCTAGGAGTTCTTTTTGCGAACTTTTTCATGGGTACCATCGAGGAAGAGCTCCTAGCTGCCCAACGACCAGCCGTCTACTGTAGATACGTGGATGACATCTTCGTGCAAATCAAGGACCTCCACGAACTACAGGAACTCCAGCGTCGCTTCATGACCTCCTCCGGACTTAACTTCACCTTTGAAAAATCTAACAATGGACAACTCCCCTTCCTCGACATCCTCGTAGCTCTGAACGACCATGGGTTCAAAACCACCGTCTACATTAAACCTATTAACACAGGACAATGCCTCAACGGCGATAGTGAATGCCCCCGCCGTTATCTTCTATCCTCCATCTCCGCCTATGTTAGGAGAGCCCTCACGCACTGCTCTACCTGGGCCGACACCCACCAGGAACTAGAAAGACTATCCCAAGTTTTAGTAAATAACGGATACTCCAACTCCGACATCTCCAGCACCATCAACCACCATCTTGAAAAATGGTACACCCAAAGCCCTCCCAACATTGACCCCCCTAATGAAATTAAGATCTTCTACCGCAATTACATGTCCTCTGAACACAAAAATGACGAGGCCGTCTTAAAAGAAATAATCTCCAAGCATGTCCACCCAACCAACCCGGAAAACAAAATCAAATTAATAATTTATTACAAATCCCCCAAGACCTCCAACCTCGTTCTCCGCAACAAACCAGCCTCCACCAAGATAAAGAGCCCGATGACCGACGATCACGTCATTTACCAACATACCTGTAATTATGAGGACTGTGGACCTCATTCCTATATTGGTATGGCGCAGACTCGTCTTTCACGTCGGTTAACTCTTCACCTTCAGGCTGGAGCCATCAAAGACCACTATCTCACCCCTAACCACCCTCACCTCACACGCAACGAGTTAGAGAAACACACCACCATACTCGATAAAGAAAGTGACCCAAGGAGATTACCTATACTCGAAGCTTTATATATCCAAGCCTTACATCCCAACATCAACAACCAAACTCTGGACCTTCAGATCCTTCCTTCTGCCAAAAGGCACTACCCTGCAGGACCTAACACCCCTCCTCGCCCCCCGGTGCCCTTGACGCAGCCCCCCGCGCTACCTCCTTCAGCTTCGTCTTCTGCAGGCGCCACACAACTTAGGCCACGCCCCTCGACACGCAGCCAATCAGCTTCGACCCCACCTACTGACCACCATCCCGTATCCAGTGCGCATGCGTGAAGCGGTTAACCCCTTTCTCTCTCCTAGTTTACGCTTCCACCAATAGCAGACTTTTGCCCCCTGTTTTCCGCCTCCTCTGATCCTCCACCCTCTATATATACCCTTCCTGTTTACCTTTTATATCATTCCTTCCTTACTTGATAATGCTGGTTGTCCAGTGAAACGCGTCCTATATCCTGTATCATCATGTACATTTATGTAACCCTGTACCACCATGAATTTTGCTCATCTCCTTCATCTACTTCCTGCCACCCAGCGAAAACTCATCAGAGACCTGGAAACTTTGAATAATAAAATTTCCAACGCAGAAATTGCCATTTCTTTCAACCTCGTATGTATTAAAGAAAATTTATTACCTGGCTTTACTAACATATATATATATATATATATATATATATATATATATATATATATATATATATATATTGTTATGCCCTGTTTTTCTACAGGTTTAACTTGGGTAATGTGAGTTCTAAATGACTGGGTATATAAGGCTGCATGCACAATACAAGGTATGAGGAATAGAGAACACAAAATAAACACACGGTAACACGACACAAGTTCACGTTTATTGAAGTAAGTAAATAAAGAGCATGGAAAGATAATAATTCTCGTACAAAACAAATAATAGAAGGGAACTGCTAGCATTAGCGGATCTGGATGGAGCCTAGTCTCCCACTTCCAACGTTCAGGTATACTCTTCTGATCACGGGTTTAATTAGCAAGTTTGATTTTACTGGAAGACCTCAATATATTCATGTAATTCAATTTCACTGATTTGATCTCTTACTGGCTGGTCGCGTGCCCAAGTAGCAGCTCACAGTTAGGATTAGACACGCGTATATTGTAGAACACGGAATCTCTAGTAACCTCATGGGGGTACTGATCTAAGTTTTATATTCTTATGGCAGAAATACGTAGAACACAAATCAGTGGGCGAACGTTAGATATCACTAGAGTTTTAATATCTGAATAAGGTAATTACGAGAGTCAATGTCGCCTGTTAATTAATGAGCACTGATACGCTTAGTACGTCCCAAATGGAATGGTTAAATATGAGTTACACTGGGCAAGGTTATAGCCACTTTATAGAAAGTTAATAAGTGAGTGTCAAACTAGTACTATAACACTTAGTACTAGCAACATGAATCTTGAATAGTATTTGTAGATCTGGTCCTGGTTATCTTGCTTCCGGTGATGTTGGGGGCTAACGACTGGTTCCTCGGCCGTCCAGGTGGTCCAAAATGTAGGGAGTTCTCAAGTCGGATCTCTTGACGATCGTTGCTGGCTACACACTTATATACCCACGAATTTGTGTGAAGGTTATAAGGTGCACGTTAGGACTTGTACATGGACAGATCTTCTATTTAACTTCTGCCATGGAGTCTGCCGGCTCGGGAATCTCTCAACTCAGGAACAACACAAGGGCAGAGCTAGAGGTTAACTTCTGGGTAGTGACCACTGGTTGGTGTCTAACTTTCAACTGATTTGACTGGGGGCGGGAGCTAGGTTTATAGGCTCGGTTCTGGACCCTGTAGACCAGTGGTTCCCAACCTTTTTCTGATCGAGTACCACCTGGAGGTCCCATACAGTCGCCTCGTACCACCTGGTTCAAGAAAAACTTAATTTGATAAGATATCAATTTATTCACAAGTAGAACACACAAATTAACTAAAAACAAAGTACACAATTTAATGCGAGGGCTGTATCTGTTTCTTCTCCACCAGCTGGTCGATGCGGGGCATAACTTTGCTCACAGCACATCGGAAATCATGCCCGGGCGCAGCAAGACGGTTCCGGCTCTTTGACTTAATGGTCATCATGGCTGAGAACCCCTGCTCGCACTCCCACGTAGAGGGGAAAATCAGTAGCTGGGGAACAGCGTGACGAGCTAGTGTGGGGTACGAGGAGGCCATGCTTACCCAGAAATTCATAGGAGAGCATTCCTTGTGCTTCATCTTTGCTGCCTCATCAGCCTGGATATCTATGAGCTCCTCTTGTTCCCCGGTCCCCGACAGGCAGATCGGCTGGATCAACGGAGAACGGATGGGCAATGTAGGCACAACATGTCACATCTGGGAAGTAATGCATCAACTCAGTCTTGAGCAGTGAGAGATGATGGACGATTTCTTGGGAAAATTCATCATTGGGCTCGGTCTCAAGGGTAGTCAGGAGTTCGAACATTCCGTAGCGTTTGCTTTCCACATTCTTGATCCAGAGGTCCAACTTCCGGACAAATGTTCCTAGCTTCGAGATGAAGTCTGAGACAGAGCAGTTGGGCCCTTGGAATGACAGGTTTAAGTGGTTGAGGAACCCAAAAATGTCTGAAAGGTAGGCCAACCTTAAGATAAACTCCTCGTCCTCCAGATCTTTTTGAAAATTGTGTTCTTTCTCCATGAAGAATACGAGGAGTTCATCCCTCAGTTCAAAGAGACGTCTCGTTGTATTCCCGCGGGAGAGCCAGTGAACCTCAGTGTGGTACAGGAGACAGATGTGGTTAGAGCCGAAATCTTCACAGAGCAGTTTGAACAGCCGAGTATTCAGGGCAGATGTTTTGACGAAATTTACGATTTTGATAACTCGGTTCAAGCATGATAACAACTTCGGAGGGAGCACCTTAGCGGAAAGGGTGAATCTGTGTATGAAACAATGGACAGAGGTGGCATTTGGTGACACAGCTTTCACATATGCCTGAAACCCTGACTTTCGACCGAGCATAGACGGAGCCCCATCTGTCGTGCATCCGACTAACTTTTCCCAACCCAGTTCATTCTGTTCATTCTGCTCGCGTACCACCTGGAAGGCCCTTGCGTACCACTAGTGGTACGCACAGCCACAGGTTGGGAACCACTGCTGTAGACAATGGGGTCTCGAGTCTTATGGACTTATTTGAGCTCTCAATAGATATGGGGACTGGGTAAGATGGTGATTACTGTTATGGCACATGGCTATAGGAAGCCTTCAATTTGTGATATAACTGAGCCTTAGTAAAAGGTACTATTTTGGCTATACTGGAAGTATTTATGGAAGGGAGACTGGATCTACTTTGCGGGGAGGACTGGGACAGCTGTGATAGGGGCGTCTCTCTTATATTGCTTAGTCTTTGTTCTATTGCATAGCTGAGGTGCTAATTTGACTATCCGAGTATGCAAAACAGGTGGATGGGTTATTGTGGGTATAGAGAAGTGAGTAAGGGGGTTAGACATGCATGGTTGATTCATTGATAGGAAGAATTCCTAGGCTACCTGGCAATGACCCGGAAGTCAAAACAGGGGCCAGGTATACCTCCGCGGGGGTGGGGGTCTCCCTCCTCGGGTGGGTAAAAAAGGGGTAGCCGGGCGCTCTGTCTCTGGGATGGTCGTCCGGCGGCTGTGGCTAGGGGCTTGCCATATCACCAGTGTTTGTAATAACCCTCTGTTTATGAGACCGATGTGGGTGTTTGTAATATCAAAACCGAAGGTGCCTTGGCTAGCTGGGTGTACTCGGTTGGTTGTTAATTGCATGGCTTGCTGGATGTGGTGGAGACTGGTTGTTAACTCTGCCACATTTATCTGGAAGTATGGCAATAGAAATTAGTTACTGGTGAGGCGGCGAGCCTCGCACCGACGACCAGGGGGTGTAGGGTTGTGAATGGGTTGTAAGAGAATAGATGGCATGCAAGGGGTTAGTAAAGTTCTAATGTTGTTCTGGCCTACTAAGTGAAGGTAGGCTGGATAGGAGTATATATATAAAAGGTTGGAGAGCGTGAGTAACGGAAAATTCAAGGATCTTCAAGAGGTATGAGAGAGAGGCTAGGTCGGACAAGAGTCGAGAAGCGCGGGTGTCTTAATGAGAGGGGGGGAGTTCAGGGGCTACAGGGATATTTGCCCCTAAGGTCCCTGGGCGTGGGGGTGGCATTAGGCTACAATTGATATTGGAGTTTGAAAAGACAGTGAAAGTACGTTAGTCAAATGCTACCGGGGGATGCAAATACGGGGTGGTATATGAGTCTGGAAAAGATAGAATCAAGTGGACTGTGGGGCGGTGGGGGAGAAGGAGGTTAACTGTAGGTGTGTGCGAGACTTGTGGATAAAGTAAGGAAAGACATGGTGTATTATTTCTCGTACATACGAGGGGTTATGGACCTATTATTTGACACGCTTTTTGTGTATGTCTATGTGTCCCTGGGAACTGCGTTTTCTATGAAAAATAGACCCAAGGAAAGCGGCAGTTCGTAGGGGTACTACGTTATTGTTTCGAGGTACTATGATAGATACTGGTAACAAAGGTCATCTATACAATCTCTGGTTGGGGTAAGGATTACGTTACAGCATGGGTGTATTAACTTCTAAGGTATATAACATCTACTTCTCGGATGTAAGAACATACATAGATATAATTATGGCTGTCGGATGTGTTGGCATTGGCTCAACGTCGGGACAGGGCATGGGTGTTTTTAATATGAATGTATATTCCTGTTCATCATCTTTGTAGTTAGGAGTGTAGGACACGAGGGGGTAGTGTACGTGAGGTGTGGAAAATGGTCAGTTTAGAAAAGGTATGTAGGTGCGGCCTGGAGTTGCTTAGCCCTGCGGGCTTGGGCCTGTCTGAGTTGGCTGGCTCGGTCAGCTGGTCCTTTCGTTCTGTGGACCTTTCTTTCGGGTGTTTCTGTGTGGTGTTCGCTCGTGGCTTCTGTGGTGGGCTTCTTGTTCTGGGGCATTTTATATATATATATATATATATATATATATATATATAATTATATATATATATATATATATATAATATATATATATATATATATATATATATATATATATATATATATATTGCTTTAAAATGTTTCTACCATTAACCACATAAGACACACATACATACACGAACACACTCGCTATATATACATTATGTTCATACTTTATGTGAGCATAGCTACTGGTGAATGAGGAAACACACAAACACACCAATATATTGTCGGGCAGCCAGGCAACAATAATCTCCACACAGCAACAGCCGATCACACAACAACATGTAAAATTAAGGGGAGTCACTTTTTTTTTTTTTTTTTCTTTCTTGGTTGTATCCATTCGGCCCCATTCAGCTTACTGTTTTAAGACATTTATCTCCATCCAGGTGTCGATATTTTCCTGGCGCGCGATAGCGAGCCAGCATTTTATGGAGAAACCCGGCAGAGACATTCTTCTATCGAAAAATGCACAAATTTAGCCAGCTGTCTAACTCATTATCCAAAATATGGTGGCTCGCTTTCGCTCGCCAGGTATAAATCAACACCTGGATGGGGATAAACGCCTTAAAACAGTAGGCTGAATGGGGTCGAATGGATACAACCCAGAGAGAGATAAAAAGCAGGTCACCCCCCTTAACCAAACTGACTGTCTTACGTTCTCTCATACATTATTGTGCGTACCCTTGTTTTGGCATGAGAGAAATGTCTCTAAATATATCGCGTTCTTGTTTAGGGAAGATGGGTCGTTTTTCTGGTCCTCCTTCTTCCTCATGTTTAGCCCCATTAGTTTTAAGATTTTAAGACGTTCGCCCCATTAGTTTGTCGATTTTAAAACCTTTCGTCACATTTATATATCAATATAAAGACGTTTCATAACATTTAGGTTTCGATTTTTTCCTGGCGAGCGATAGCGAACCAGAAATTTTAAGAGAAATCGACCTTCGGCCGGGACATTTTTCTATCGAAAAATTAACAAATTTATCTTGAACGGGGGTCTAGGGAGTGTTTTTTAAGCTTGATGAAGGTCTAGCGAGGAAACTGAAAAATAAATGAATATACTGTATAGATAAATAGACCCAACAAATATACTGTATAGATAAATAGACCCAACAAATATACTGTATAGATAAATAGACCCAACAAATATACTGTATAGATAAATAGACCCAACAAATATACTGTATAGATAAATAGACCCAACAAATAACCACTGTCCCCTTAAAATGGAAGATCTCCACTTGAGGGATTTTTTGCAGGACCACTTTCTCTCTCATGTTTAGCCCCATTGCTTTTTAGATTTTAAGACGCTCACCCCCTTTAGTTTGTCGATTTTAAGAACTTTTGCCCCATTTTTGTCAATTTTAAGAACTGTTGTGCCATTTAGGTGTCGATATTTTCCTGGCGAGCGATAGCGAGCCTGTAATATAAGAGGAACCGGCCTTCGGCCGGGAAATTTTTCTACCGAAAAATGTACAAATTTATCTTGAAATGAGGTATAGGGGGTGTAATTTTAAGCTTGATGGAAGTCTAGGGAACAAACTAAATACCTCCCCTTAAAATGCGTATTGGTTCTTCCCTGTATCCATTGTGGAGATTGTAGGTACTAATAGAGCAGGGCAGCAGCCAGGGGAGGCCACATTGGTATATGATAAGGAGTTGCTGGTACTCCTGTTTCATGTGTCTGGCTTCCCCCACTGTTTCTGTTGTACCTCACCTACACAGAGTAATCCAGGTAACTCTCACAAACACCTCCTCCTCCAATTCCTCTCACTACACTTACAAGCACACCACACTGCTTTCCCACCTACTTAAATTACCTCAAATATACTTTGAGGTTGGCTCTCTACCACTATTTCAATTTTGGGGGATGAGGTGGAGGGGGAGACACTTTTTACAGTCAGTTTTGCCTTTTGTCTCCATACACATACGGGAAAATAAGTTAATACAAGGCCTCCCATAATTCCCCTCCGCCTTTCCTTGGGAGATGTAAGAGATGCGTAATGTGAGATGCTCAACGCGAGTCGTGAAGCAGATGTAATGAGTGAGGTATGAACAGAGATATGTTAGGTGTGAGAGATACGAGATGAGATATATAGGGTGTGAGAGATGTGAATGAATCCACGATGATGAGTGCAAACCCTGGAATAGGAAGCAGCTGTATAACGATACAAAGTCACGCACATTGATGACTGTTCCGACCTTGTTTAGGGTCCAGAGGGGAATGCACAGGCTGAGTGGTAGTAGTACTTCAGTAGTTGTATTAATAGTTGTACTAGTAGAAGTAGTAGTTAAAAATAAATCCACGAGGATGAGGATGAGTGCGAGCCCCGAAATAAAAAATGGCACTGTGGCTCTTTAGCCCTGAGCATTGATACTGTTCCGACCCTGTCTATGGTCCAGAGGGGGCACGCACAGGCTGAGTGGTAGTAGTATTGTAGTAGTAGTAATTTTCTCGCGTTTACTGACAAACGATCGTATTCTACTCATAATTAACCCTTTTAGTATGATGACGCCGTTCTTCCTTTTATTCTGGCAATCAGTAGACGATTTGTTGCAGCTTAAGAAGGACTTCTATGAATCCGATGGGTACAACCTATCGCAATGAATCTTTTCACTCTCACAGATCCTTCCTACGCTGAACAAAATCGCCTAATGAGAAACCAAAATACAAGGACGAATATCACCATAGTATAATGCAAGGGTTAGGAATATATATCTCTTCAGTATTTCTTTCTCGTTAGTCACCTATTCGGTTTTCTTTATTTTTATTCTGCAAACCCATAGTGTAGCTAAGAAATTGGATCCCTCTTCTCTTTTCTGTTCCATCTTTACTATACTTCCTCTGCTTCCCCATCCTCCTCGTACTCTTCCTCCTCCCCCCCCTTCTTCTCTTTGCCCGCCTCTTCTTGCTCTTCCACCTACTTCTTTTCCCTCTTCTCCTTTTTCTTGTTTTCCTCTTCCTTTACTTCTCCGCATCCACCTCCTCCTCCTTCTGTTCCTCTTCTCACATCTACTCTTCCTTTTCTTCTCATATCTCCTCCTCCCCCTCCTTTTCTTCCTCTTCTCACATATCTTTTTCTTCCTCTTGTCTCATATCCTCCTCCTCCCCCTCTTTCTCTTCCTCTTTCTCTTCTCCCATCTCCTCTTTTTCTTCCTCTTCTCTCATCTCCTCCTCCCCCTCCCCATCTGCTCACATCTCCTTCCCCTTCCCCTCTTCTCTCATCTCCTCCCCCTTCCCCTTTTCCTCTTATCTCATCTCTATCCCCTCCCCCTCTTCTTTCATCTCCTCCCCAGGTTCCCCCTCCCCCTCTACCTCTTCTCCCATCTCCTCCCCCTCCCCATCTTCTCCCATCTCTTCCTCCCTCTCCTTCTCTTCTCCCACCACCACCTTCTCCTCCCCTTCCTTCCTCCCCCTTCCCTTCCTTTCTCTTCTGCCCCCTCCTCCTCCCACCTCCCACCTCCCTCTCCTTCCTCCTCCTCCTCCTCCTCCTCCCACCTCTTCCTCCTTCTCCTCCTCCTCCTCCTCCTCCTTCCTCGGCTTTGTTCCCCTGGCCCATGAACAGATTTTTGTGTGCCTTTTTCTTATCTATTCATTCGTCACTTTTCATGTTCGGGTTTTGTTTTGGGACCATTTTTGCGGCATTACTTTCCTCTCTTGCTTCTGGAGGGACTTTGTGTATTGTGTTTCTTTGGGGATATTATTTTTAGGTTCGTTGTCGTTTCCCCTTGTTACTTTCGGCCGATTTTATTTGTATTTATTTATTTATTTACTTTTTTAGAGAAAGTGTGTGATCTAGCTCATTTTAATTATCCTGTGCATTATTGTGTATACAGTACTTCACCGTGGGTTTATTGTACATTCATTTGTAGTTCATTAAACAAGTATTGATCTTAATTTCGGTGCGATTTCAGTGTATATAGCTTTATTTTCATGTGTCATAATTCTCTTCGTAAGCATTTATATAGATTTTGCATTAAATATCAATGTTTATCTTGTGTATGTGACTATCCTCACACTCCCTATATATATATCGTTCATTGTGATGCGTTCTAAATGTTCTATTACTCTTTCCCGAATGAACATCTTCCTCTAACAAAATATTTAACAAACAAGAGAAGCTTAAGTCAGATTATGATCAATCTTCTTCAGAGCTGTGAATTTGTTTTGCATCGCAATCCAGGCATAGCCTAACACTATTCAATATGAAAATCAAAAATGAAATGTTATATATGCATCTAAGAATACTATAATTCTTTCCGCACATGACGTCAATGTACTCAAAATAGAGAGCCCGAGTGGAGAGCACGCTCACGTGTGAATCTGCTTGACCTGAGTTCGATCCCAGCCAAGGCGGCCGTATTTAGTGGGTGTGGTCACGGTTAAGGGAGTACACAAATGCTTATTAAAATACCACTCTATTTAATGCCGATTCTTCGATCCATTTCTCCATCTTGAGCTGCTTGAGACTATGACGTATAATTTACTACAGTTCATTCATTATAGGTAGGCCCGAAATCTTGACCACTTACCTCTAAAACTCATTAACGACAACAGTAATCAAGTTAATATTGCTACCATTTGGAAAAGGTCGGGCAGGGAATAGGTGTAGAGTTGGAGACATTAACAGTCCAAGTGTTATGAATTACAGAGGTTAGGAGTCACGATTTCTCACCTAGCTATAATGAATGGACTATAGGCTTCTCTTCTAAATTCTTCTCTTCGTTTCTCCATCCTTTTTTTTTTTTTTTTTTTTATCCCTTTTCGGGCTGTCTCGAGTCGGCCTCCCCTAGATACAAAAAAAAAAAAGAATAGGCCTGAGTAAATAGATAGCCTAGATAGATATATAGTTTCTCCATCCTGAACTGCTAGATATTGTTTATGTTTACCTCGCGTAGACTTATGTATTCTTCAGTTGCTTCTATCATATCTGTTATCTCCATATCTTTGGTTATGCCAATTCAGTTATTTCTGACGAGTTATTGCTAAAGCTGGAATCACGAGCGCTTTTTCCCTCAACATTTATCCTCAACACTGGTCTGGCAGCTTATGAGGTCAACAGTTTATATATTTCGGTTACCTAAATTCATCTATCATCAGTACAGCTTCCGATATCAGTGCCAAATACACCAGAAATGTTGCCAGAAACATGTTGATCATCGACTGTTAACTATAAAAGCCCTCGTGTGATACCGGCTCAAGAGATCACACTTATCTCCGTTTTCTCCCTTTTCATATTTAAGTAAACCCCTTCAGTACCATGACACCTTTTTAACTTTGATTCTGGCTAAAATAAGATGATTTTATGCAGTTTAAGAAGGACCTATGTTACTAAGAGGGTTTATTGAGATCGTACTTACCCCTTTGCGTCGTATAGGTAGATTACAAACTAAACAAAAATCGTCTAATGGTAACCATAATAGGATGGAAATTGCGTCATGGTGCTGGAAGGGTTAATCTCATTGCTATCAATTCGTTGTCTCTGTGGTGTAGTGGTCAGTACAGTCAATCATAGCAATTCGTAGACTGCTTATATTTTTCTGTCCAAATACAACCAGCTGGATTGATGTATGAATGTATTTTTGCATCGTAGTGAATGCACATTAGTTAATGGCTAACTAATTATGCATATACAATTACATACATACAAAATTGGCTTATATTGATAATGACAAATGTGAGAGGTAGGCTACACGAAAGTTTGTGATGGATTGTACGTACAGTCGGATACCATAGTTTCTTGCCCACTCATAGGAATTCGTGGACCCCCTATGTTTTTTATATATGCAATTGTAACTATCTGGATTGATTTTAGGATAAAGTTTGCTTTTCAATAATTAGTATGTATACATTTGTAGTTGATGTATAGATAATTATATTCATTAATTCGTTTCCATATATATTCCATAATTGATAATAAGTGAAGTCCACCAAATCATATTAATGGGCTAGAGATTATGGTATCCGAGCGTACATTCATCTTATTACAAATCCGTTTCTCCTTATATGATGATACAAATTTGTTTTTACTCTGGCTAGCATTAGACGATTTTATTCAATTTGGGATATAATCTCTGGGTAATTAAAATGTAAAACTTGCAAACTAAACAAACCAAAACTGGGACAAAGACAATATAAAGTCAAATTAACTTATCAAAATCGCTAATAACATGGTAAAAACTATCGCAACTAACTCTTTGACACCCACAAGACCTTCACAAACTGAGTAGAATCGTCTAATGGTATCCAGAATAAATAATAAGAACATCCTACTGAGGGTAATGTTCTGGTCTTATAGTAACCGTGAGTAGCCTATTAAGACGATATTACAAGAGAGCTTTTATTGTCAACATTCGATGATTAACATTATTCTGGCAACATTTCTGGAATATGTTTCACTGGTATGGGAACTGGACTGACGATAGATAAATTTAAGGTAACCGAAAGTTTACATGTTGACCTCATAAGCTGCCAGACCAGTGTTGAGGATATATATTGAGAGAAAAAGCGTTCGTATGATACCGGCTTTTTAAATACACGACCCTAGCGCCACACAATATAAGGCAGAGGTGGCGGTAAAAGGCAACATAAACAGCAGTTACCATGCTGGCCCGGGGTTATATAAATGGCGGCACACATACACACAATGTTAATATTACCACGTCTCATTACAGCGCCGCCAGGATTGTATTGTCTTGGTCTTAAAGGGCTAGTGGCTGTTATTTTGTGTTTGGTATATTCATTCATATATTAATTTACTTCTTAGTTTCCTCGCTAGACCTCTATCAAGCTTACCCCCCCCCCCCAGACCCTCCTTCAAGATGAATTTGTACATTTTTCGGTAGAAAAATGTTCCGGCCGAAGGCCAGTTCCTCTTATAATTTCAGGCTCGCTAACGCTCGCCAGGAAAAAATCGACACCTAAATGTCACGAAAGGTCTTAAAATTGGCATATAAATGGGGAGAAAGGTCTTAAAATCGACAAACTAATTGGGCCGAAGGTATTATAATAACAAAACAAATGAGGCTTAGCACAAGGGAGAAAAGGGACCAGAAAAACTACCCATCTCCCCTTAAAGCGGAGTCATTGTACACGGCCACAATTTTACCTAAAAAAGCAAGCGGAAAGTAGGCCTATATGGTTCAACGGTTCACTGTTTTTGTTATTTTGTTCTAGTTGGACTGGATCAGTATACTGTATATATATTATTTTTCTTGGCCGGATTCAGGAAGAATCTCTAGGCGAGGAGGAGGGGAGGATGTACAGGTCGGCGAAAATCAGCCGCTTGGCCCATATCTGTCACTTATCCCAATATGACCCGCTCAGGTTCATATTTTCTATTTAGCCTATTTTGGTTGCCCAGCCCCCCCCCCCCCCCACACACACACACACACACAGACGGAGAAAGCCCTGGAGTAACATCAGCTTTAACCAGTAATAATTGCTTAGAAGTCTCACACTTTGACCAAGGACAATGTCTTTGGTCCGGGCATTACACGCGTATATTATGGTTAGCAATGAGATTATGAATATTACTCTATATTTATTGTTTAATTATTTATATATACGGTGTTTTAAGGGCACAGTGGCTGTTTTTTGTTTTGTTTTGTTTTGTGTGTTTTTTTTTTTTTGGGGGGGGGGGGGGGCTATTAATTAATGTATTAATATATTTTTTAGTTTCCTCGCTAGACCTCCATCAAGCTTAGAAAAACGTCCCCTTGACTCCCCTTCAAAATATATTTGTACATATCTCGATATAAAAATGTCCCGGCCGAAGGCCGATTTCTCTTATAATTACAGGCTCGCTTTCGCTCGCCAGGAAAAAATCGACATCTAAATTGCACGAAAGGTATTAAAATTGACAACGAAATGGGGAAAAAGGTGTTAAAACAGCCAAACTAATGGGCCGAACGTTATAAAAGCTCGAAACTAATGGGGATAAACACGAGGAAGGAAGGGGTCCCAAAAAACGACTCCCCCCCCCCCCCCCTCCCTTAATAAGATGGGGCACTATTGCTCGTTAGACACCAGTAGTCAAATTACACGCCTGGCATTAAACTGTGTTGGTGGTGTGATGGTTTAGATGCTTATGTTCTGGGTGTGGTATCCCGGGAGGACCATATGCTTTCGTTAGTCTATTCAAGTACATTGGGGTTTGTAATTGATCATTAATGTTAAGAACGGGGTGTTACTTATGATATGGAGAAATAAGAATATACGTTTTTTGTGCAACAGGAGCAACCGGAGCGGAAGCCATTTACCTTACAATGAGAGAGAGAGAGAGAGAGAGAGACATACATTCACTCACTCTCGCATAGTCCTCCTCTTATATGCAGACATACTTTCTCACTCACACACACTCCCTCACATACACTCTCTCTCTCACACACACACAGCCACATACACGTCGGTATACAGACTAACACATACACGTACACAGACACACACACACTCTCTCACGAAAACAGCCACATACACATTGGTACACAGACTCACACATACACTCTCACATACGCGTACACAAAAACGCACACACTCTCTCAGAAAAAACAGCCATATGCACATTGGTACAACAGGACTCAACAGCTCAGCTCTGGAACTCTCTCCCAGAATCAGTCTTTCCCTCTTCCTATGACTTAAATTGCTTCAAACTCCGTGTGTCCAGGCATTTTTGGCTCGAACGTCCCTTGATTTTGGCCCTGTCACTCTTTCAACTATGGGGGAGGCACTCGCTATAGGCAGTTTTGCCTTTTGCCTCCCTCACTCACATAGAAAAAACAAAAAAAAACTTACACTCTCACATACACGTACACACCCACTCAACAAAACAGCCACATACACATTGGTACACAGACTGGTACATACACTCTCACATACACGTACACAGACACACATACACTCTCACAAAAACAGCCATATACACATTGGTACACAGAGACTCACACATACACGTACACACTCTCACAAAAGCAGCTACATATACATTGGTACACACATGCTCACACGTATACTCTCACATACACGCACACACTCTCGCAAAAACAGCCACATACACATTGGTACACACACTTACATACATATTGGTACACACACACTCTCTCTCTCTCACACACACACACACACACACACACACACACACACAAAGAAGTCCGAGGGCCCGGGGCAAGAGAACCACTCTGGGATATGACCTGTAAGACGGCCTCCCTCCTACACCACCCTCTTAGCCCTTCATCCTACTTTACTTATGTATTTATTCGCCCGAGTCCCGGATTCTCAAAGCTATCATAGGTCAAGATATTTAGTCTATATTATCTTGTCATAGGTTACGCTGGGGAAAGTGTCGTAATTAAGAAATGATGTCCTAGCTTATCAGTTCCTCACCTGGTCATAACTTGCTCATTCTTAAATAGATAAATATATACATAACCAATAAATATATGAATGAATCTATGGCCACTTCCTTATGACGAAACTAGAAATCCCAACCCCCAACCTCTCATAGCTCAGTAAAGGACTTGTGCAATCGATCGTGTATTTGTGCCATTTAGGAAGACTTAAGGGGAGACTGGCCGTTTGTTTGGTCTATTAATTCATTTATTCATATATATTTTTAGTTTCCTCCCTAGACCTCCATCAAGCTTAGAAAAACACCCCCTAGACCCCCCTTCAAGATAAATGTGTAAATTTTTCGGTAGAAAAATTTCCCGGCCAAAGGCCGGTTCCTCTTAAAATTGCAGGCTCGGTATCGCTCGCCAGGAATAAATCGACACCTAAATGGCACGAAAGGTCTTAAAATTGACAACGAAATGGGGTGAAAGGTGTTAAAATCGCCAAACTAATGGGCCGAACGTCTTATAATATCAAAACTAGTGGGGCTAAACATTAGGGAGAAGGGGGTCCAGATAAACGGTCTGCCTCCCTTTAACTTAACTCTATAAGACAAGCTCGATATAGCTCTTTTGCCTTTGGCCAGAATATTTTTCTACCGAAATATGTACAATTTTAGTTTGAAAAGGGGTTTGGAGGGCATTTATTTTAATATATTTCTAGGGTATATACCGGTATATATATATATATATTTTTTTTTTTTTTTTTTTTTAGCTTCAAGAGAGTTTGGTGAGACGTTTTTGTTTGATCTAAGGAGGGGGGGGGGGGGGTAACTAAAAATATTTTGTTCGAAAATGGCAAAAATAGTCAAACCACCAATAATAATTAAAAACACAATAACCCGCCAATTCGTTGGATGAGCTAGTGCTAACATTAGGCGATTTTATGCAGATTAAGAAAGACCTACGTTTTCAGATGGTTTGTCGAGATCGTATTTACCCCTTTGAGTCCTGGAGGTAGATTATAAACTAAAAATCGTCTATTAGTAACCAGAATACCACGAATGTTACATTATCGTGTCGAAAGGGTTAAATATATTCTTTAATCCTGCCCCCATTCCACTCTTACTTTTTAAATATTACTTTTACAATGCCTTTGTTTATTTATTAACTACCGGTATTATTTATTTTTGTGCATGCAGTATTACCCCGCAGTTCACCCAGTTTGATCTTTCTTTGCTATTTCCCTCTTCTGCTGTCCTCTTACTATAATAAGACCTACATTTCTGCCTCCTCCACTGTAAGAAATCAAAGGTATAAAAAGGGTATACAAAAGGTATATACAATAATTGAGTATATAGTTGCTGATTCACCTTTGTATCCTTATATTAGCTGGGTTTATTATTACCAATATATAAGGATCTGTTGGAATAAAAAGAGTCAAATGAGATCGAGTGTACCCCCAGCTTATCCCTTTGAATGCTAGAGGTCCTTCCTAAGCTGTATACAATCGTCTAGATTTAGGACAAATAAAAAAAGAAAAGATGCCACGTTACTGAAAGGGTTGACCTAGATGTGTGAAGGGGAATGAACCTTGGGGGGGGGGGGGGGGGAGTGGTATATTGTGGGAGGGGCGGAGCATGAAGCCCTTCTGTACCGGCGACGCATTTTCTATTTGATTTCGGCTGCATTTAGACGATTTTATGAAGCTTAGGAAAGATATGTGGTAGCTAAAGAGATTAATTGAGGTAGTTTGTAGCCTTATAACTATCATACGTCCTTCCTATGTTGAATGTAATCTTCTAATAGTTGCCAGAATATAATGAAAAGAATGTCACGGGTACTAAATGGGTTAAGGGAGTGAAGAGTTATGTCTAGGTAAAGGGGCGTGGTTTGGAAAGAGCTAAGTGGAGCATAGAGTGAGGTGTGGTGGGAAGATAACGGGGCTTGGTTTAATATAGGTGGGGTGGAGCATTGCAGGAGTGAGGTGTGGTGGCTAGATAAAGGGGCGTAGTTTATTATGGGTGGGGTGGAGCATAAAGGGAGTGAGGTGTGGTGGCTAGATAAAGGGGCGTGGTTTATTATGGGTGGGGGGAGCATGGTGTGGTGGCTAGCTAAAGGGGCGTGGTTTATTATGGGTGTTGTAGAGCATAGAGAGAGTGGGGTGTGGTGGCTATCTTAAGGGGCGTGGTTTAGTATAGGTGTTGTAGAGCATAGAGAGAGTGGGGTGGGGTGGCTAGCTAAAGGGGCGTGGTTTGTTATGAGTGTTGTAGAGCATAGATGGAGTGGGGTGGTGTGGCTAGTTAGAGGGGCGTGGCTTAATATACTGTAGGTTGGGTGGAGCATTGAGGTGTGGTGGCTAGCTAAAGAGGCGTGGTTTATTATAGGTTGGGTATAACATTGAAGGAGTGGTGGCTAGCTAAAGGGGTGTGGTTTAGAGTGGGCAGGGTGGAAGATATAGGGAGTAAAGTATAATACCTGTACAGGTAGTTAGCAAAAGGGAAATGGAGTAGAACAAACTGCTTGGAAAATACAGGCAGTGGAGTGCTAACCCATTCAGTACCTTTAACTTTTTGTTCTTTATTTTGGCTAATATTAGACGATTTTATTCAGTTTAAACAAGGCCTCCAGCAATCGAACAGGCTTCGTACTATATCACTTAATCTTTCAGACTACCACAGATCCTGAAACTGCACACAATTGTCGAAATGTATATAGAATAAAATTAAAAAGACGTCGCCGGTACAGTAGGAGCTAGGGTTTGGTGTAATGAATGGGATAGGGTGGTATTTGTGATGCCTGAAGAATTAATGGGATGGGGTGATATTTGAGATGACGGAAACATTAATGGGATGGTGCTTGTGATGCCTGAGGAATGCATGGGGTGGTGTTTGAGATGCCTGAGGAATGAATGGGATGGGGTGAATAAAGCAGCATTTGAGATGTTTGAGGAATGAATGAGATTGGGTGGTGTTTGAGATGTCTGTGGATTGAATGGAATGGGGTGGTATTTGAGATGTTTGTGGAATGAATGGGGTGGGGTTGAATGGGTGGTGTTTGAGGTGTATATGGAATTAATGGAATGGGGTGGTGTTTGAGGTGTATGTGGAATGAATGGGGTGGGGTGGTTTGAGGTGTCCGTGGAATGAATAGATGGGGTGTTGTTTGAGGTGTATGTGGAATTAATGGATGGGGTGGTTTTTGAAATGCCTGTGGAATGAATGGGATGGGGTGGTGTTTTAAATGTCTGGAATTAATGGGATGGGGTGAATGAGGTGGTGTTTGGGGTGTATGTGGAATGAATGGGATAGGGTGAATGAGGTGGTGTTTGAGATGTTTAGGTGAATACATTTACCTTACACCACTCATTCAACCCCATATAAGTATATTGATGGTAACATTATATAATTATATCCAGCTTATGAAGGATCTCTGTTTATTTAATGGGTAAAATGTATCACAATTATATCTATGACTTCCACAAATCATACCAAAGTTGAGTCAAATCGTATAATTATAGAAATGGCATCAATGTATACTGCAGGGGTTAGTGATCATGCGTATATATTGTGTATAATACACTAAAATTGTCATAGCTGCATATGTGGATATTATAAGCTGATGGAGGATATCAGACTGGTATTCATGTGCTCTGTAGGCAATGTAGTACATTTAATATATAATATAGAAACATATTGACACTAGACTGAACCTTATGATATGTATTATAATGAAGACCAATTCCCATGTTTAGATAAACAGTATGTGTGCATGTGTTATGAACTAAGATACGTTACAGATCTTCAGTTGCACAATAAAGTAGAACAATATAGTGGACCTTAAAGCTTTAAAGCTAGCAAGGTATTTAAGAGATAAGGCGGGGCAAAGAACTAGCTAGGGCGGTGTCAAGGGGAGGGCTATCTGGGTGGGCGGAGTTTACTGTCAGTGTCCGCTTGGCCTCTGTGGTGTGAGTATGTATGTAGCAAGGCTCCCGTATCACTGCTGGTGTCGGGTGTCCTTATGTTGTTCCTGATTGTGTCTGTTGTCTATATATTTTGTGAATGCATTTTCAGTAGGTTGATGGTGAACCGTGGCACATGTTAGCCATGTAATCAAGAACTGGTCTGCTATGTCTGTAATATGTCCTTTGGTCTATAAACAACATATCAAATCGAATCATAGTACACTTTCTCACTCCAATATACTCAAATATCATCCAATATTCTCAAATAATCTGAATAATAATAATTATGGCCTATTATTAATGTGTACTTACTGTACCATCACTATCTTTAAAAATTATTAATAACAGAAAACGGCTCTTTGCGCAGGTGCAGCCTGGTAGGAGTACACTGAGACCGAAGTGTGAACAGTCTGCAAAGTACAGGGAAGCTATAAAGTTGTGTCATTCCTCCTTAAGCCATAATTTTAAGTGTGATTACCTTTGTATTCAAGCTTTTTTCAATGTTGTTGAGGAGCATAATTTGTTTTCTATTCAATCTATTTACTCAGGCCCAATCCCCACTTCCTATTTTTGTTGGGGGGGGGGGGGGGGAGCCGACTCAAGACACAGCAAGAATAGGGAAAACAGAAAACAATGAACACAAAGACAAAATACAAATTCACACACATATAGTTTGTTTTATCTCTGAAAATAATACAATATACAGATAAATATAATACAAATAAATAAGGATGTTTATACACCTTAGGCTACTTGTCAAATCCATTTTTTTTTTTTTTGTACTTAACCCCTTCTGTACCGGCGACGTCTTTTTCTATTCTATGCTAACTATATTTAGACGATTGTGTGCAGGTTTAGAAAGACCTGTAGTAGTAATAAGGGATACAGGAGATAGTTCGAAGCCTGTTAACTGCTAGAGGCCCTCTTTAAATTGAATAAAATCATCTAATTGTAGCCAGAATAAAGTTAAAAGAACCGCACCGATACAGAAGGGGTTAATCCTTTCAGCACGATGAAACCTTTGTACCTTTGTTTCTGCCTAAAATTTGACGATTGTATGCAGTTTAAGGACCTATATTACACTGAAGGTTTATTGAAATCGTATTTACCCCTTGAGTGCTAAAAGTTAATTACTTTATAGCCTAAGCTGAAAACAATCGTCGGGCGAAATCTGAATATGATGGAATTGCGCCATCGTCCTGAAAGGGTTATTGTAAGTGTATTAACACATTCGTCATCCATAGTCACCTGATCCGTTATTCATCCACGCCTGATCCACTCTCCACCCCCACCTGATCCACTCTCCACCCTCACCTGATCCATCCTCCACCCTCACCTGATCCACCCCCACCCTAACCTGATCCATCCTCCACCCTCACCTGGTCCATCCTCCACCCTCACCTGATTCACCCTCCACCCTCACCTGATCCATCTTCCACCCTCACCTGATCTACCCTCCACCCTCACCTGATCCACCCTCCACCCTCACCTGATCCATCCTTTACCCTCACCTGATCCATCCACCACCCTCACCTGATCCATCCTCCACCCTCACCTGATCCATCCTCCACCCTCACCTGATCCATCCTCCACCCTCCACCATCACCTGATCCATCCTCCACCCTCACCTGATCCATCCCCCACCCTCACCTGATCCATCCCCCACCCTCACCTGATCCATCCACCACCCTCACCTAATCCATCCTCCACCATCACCTGATTCATCCTCCACCCTCACCTGATCTACCCTCTACCCTCACCTGATTCACCCTCCACCCTCACCTGATACATCCTCCACCCTCACCTGATCCATCCACCACCCTCACCTGATCCATCCCCCACCCTCACCTGATCCATCCCCCACCCTCACCTGATCCATCCCCCACCCTCACCTGATCCATCTTCCACCCTCATCTGATCCATCCTCCACCCTCACCTGATCCATCCACCACCTTCACCTGATCCATCCTCCACCCTCATCTGATCTACCCTCCACCCTCACCTGATCCACCTTCCACCCTCACCTGATTCACCCTCCACCCTCACCTGATTCATCCCTCCCCTGATCCACCCTCCACCTTTACCTTCACTAAGACTGTCAAGAAAGCCACATGAATTATATAGCAGTCATGGCATTCAATTAAGACTCTATCTAACTTTTTATCTGGTATTAATAGTATCCGGTCTCATTCGTCCTTAACCTTCAATTAAGATTATCTAACCTTCTTGTATTAAGGGGGGGGGGGGTATTCTATATATGATTTTGATATTTTTCTATTATTGTATATATATATATATATATATACTTTCTTTTAGTTTGCTCGTTAAAACTCTATCAAACTTTAAAACACCACCCCAAGACCCCCCGTCGAGATATATTTGTACATTTGTTGGTAGACAAATGTCCCAGTCGAAAGTTGTTTCCTCCTAAAGTTTAGCCTCGCTATCGCTCACTAGGAAAAACAATGACACCTAAATGGCGCGAAAGGTCTTACAATTGACAACAAAATGTGGCGAAAGATGTTAATATCGCCACACTAATGGGGCGAACGTCTTAAAATCTCATAACGAATGGTGCTAAACATGTGGGAGAAGGGTTTCCAGAATAAAAGCACCCCTTTAAAATTTAATTATTCAAATGGGTGTAGACTATCCTTATTAATTGCTCACGACCAGGGTTGGCGATGATTAAATAAAATTGATTTAATCAGGTGATTAAATCATTGATTGTTTCCTTAAGCAAATCATGATTTTTTCGATTATTTATATTTATTTATTTTTTATTTTATTTTTGTCTAAAAGTAAACAATAAATTAAACAAATATACTCTGAAGGTTTACAAAAAGTTCTGTATAGTTGTTCTAGCATTCATTTATTCATATTATAATACAAACAAATAATCTTACATTATTATAACTAAGTATTTATTGAAATAATGAACCATCAGTCGAAACTGGGATGTGATTCCTAAATCAGTATAGTGCAGCAAATACATAAGCTATACAGGTCATGTATATTGTATTCAGTAGCCTATACTGCTTTTAAAATATTATATAATACGTTTTGAAGAAAAAAATCAAATAAATCAAATAAATTACAAAAGGTGTGATTTATTTGTTATTTGTTATCGAGAGGCCTTCCTTAGGGTTAAGTGCCCCATTAATTACTATATCCATTCACATATATGCATAGCCTCCGATAGCGCAGTTGGAATGTTTGTACATGCTAAGATTGGTATGCAGGATTCGAAACTGCATAATAAATCGTAGGCTTGTGCAGCATTCTTTAACTGTCTTCGTGGTGCAATGCATAAGTGTGTTGATTTTCGGTGTGAGCATCCTGGGTTCGAATCCCCGGACTGCCACATGTGTTTGTTAATTTCATTAATCGAGTTTAGGAGTAAAGTTGGTTACTGGAGAGAACATAATAATTTATAAAAAAATCAAAACAATCACCAACCTTGCTCACGACTGTACCGCAATGACTTATAGTAGGTTCTAGTACTTCATAGTTTTTTTTTTCTGGAACCCCTTCTCCCTAATCTTTAGCCCCATTAATTTTGAGATTTAAAGACGTTTGCCTCATTAGTTTGGCGGTTTTAAGACCTTTCGCCCCATTTCTGTTAATTTTAAGACCTTTTGTGCCATTTTGGTGTCGATTTTTTCCCTGGAGAGCGATAGCAAGCATGTAATTTAGGTAAATTTTTCTACCAAAAAATGTACTAATATATCTCGACGGTAGGTCTTAGGGGTATTGTTTTAAACTTGATGGAGGTCTATGGAGCAAACTAAAAACCTCCCCTTAACAAGATTCAGATCACGGGTGGAGTCGGGGGTTGCCGGGAGAAATTGTCCCTCATCCATATTGAGATCTTCCTTTCCTGGGAGTAGTAGTAATGCGCTCATTGAAAATACATCTGAATCTTGGAAACGCTCGTGCTTTCCAGATGCCAGGAATCGCGCTTCCGGACGCACATACCTTCACTCACAGACGTACACACACATGATGTTTACTTATACCACACACATACACACATATAACACACACACACACACACACACATACATACATACATACATACATACAGACACTCACACACACTAGCAGTAAGGAGACCCTCACATTTGGTGAACATACTCGATTTATTTTTGCTCTGGGACAGTTTCCCAAAATTTAGCTTCTCTCTGAATATTATATGTATTTATTATTTTTCAAAGGAAGAATGCAAAAACACATAAATATCGAGTAAAGTGAAATTAAAAAGAACAAAAACAATAATTGTCTCCGGTGTGTGAGTGCAATAGATAGATAACGATTATATACATGCACATTAACGATTATATACATACACATTAACGGTTATATACATACACATTAACGATTATATACATACACATTAACGATTATATACATACACATTAACGATTATATACATACACATTAACGATTATATACATACACATTAACGATTATATACATACACACTAACGATTATATACATACACATTAACGATTATATACATACACATTAACGATTATATACATACACATTAACGATTATACATACACATTAACGATTATATACATACACATTAACGATTATATACATACACATTAACGATTATATACATACACACTAACGATTATATACATACACATTAACGATTATATACATACACATTAACGATTATATACATACATATTAACGATTATATACATACACATTAACGATTATATACATACACATTAACGATTATATACATACACACTAACGATTATACACATACACATTAACGATTATATACATACACATTAACGTACATTTCCGGTATATGTTCTTCCCCAAGCCCATACTATTTTGTTAGTTTGTCCTTAGAGTTCACCTTTAATGGGGTATGGTTGTTTTTTTCTGGTCACCCTTCTACCTCATATTTAGCCCCATTAGTTCTCAGATTTTAAGACACTCGGCCCATTAGTTTGGCGATTTTAAGACCTTTCACCCCCATTCCTTTTTCAGTAATAATACCTTTCGTGCCATTTAGGTGTCGATTTTTTTCTGGCGAGCGATAGCGAGCCTGTAATTTAAAAGAAACAGGTCATTCTTCTACCAACAAATTTACAAATTTATCTAGAAGATGGATCTTGAGAATGTTTTTATAAGCTTGATCGAGGTCTAGGGATGAAACGAAAGCAAAAATATAAAATAAATATATAAATAGACCAATAAATAAACTTCCCCTTAAAGCAAAGCCCGTCAACATAGACATAGACTATGGTGATGGGCTGGTCTATCAGAGTGAGAGCTGAGCAATCTCTGCCATACCCATAGCTTACTCTGACTTTTCCTTTAACTTATATATTTTCTAGATCTCGAGTGACGGCGTCTCTTCCGTGGATTGACCTCCCAATCTACCAAGATTGGAAGCCAAAGCGTCACATTTTTCCCTTGCCCCTCAACTTTCTCTTCATAATTGCTGAGGGGCACAGGGCCCTGGGTGGGGCTTTGGTTTCCCGGGCGTTTCCGCACCCTCCTCAGCCCCCCGCCATGGAGTGGCTTCGGTCACCCAGGCTTTATTGTGGTCGGCGGGGAGGGTTCTGTGGGGGCACTCGGTTATGGCCTTTGAATTGCTCGGGGCCTTGGGGCTGTTCGGCCAGGCAGCTTGGGGAACAACAACAACAACAACAACAACATAGACTAGATAACTAAACTGAAGCATTCCAATGGGTCTTTCCTTTTTTCTTCTTGCCTTCCACAACGTTTTTTATTTATTTATTTTGTTGTTGTTGTTGTTGTTCCCTAAGCTGCCTGGCCGAACAGCCCCGAGTCCCAAAGGAAGGCCATGGCCACAGTTGGGCTTTCCCACAGAGCTCTCAAAGAGTGTAAATTGTGTTGTTGGCGTAAGTGGTTGTGTGAGATGCAGTCTTCTATGATGTGTTTAATGGTATGGGGTGCTGTGTTACAACCCGGGCAGGTGTCGACGATGGAGTCATCCAGTCTCTTCTGATAGCTCATAAGAGCCGGATGGTGTCCGCATCTCAGCCTGGCCAGGTGGACTCTGTCCTCGCGAGGAAGGGAGGATTCAGAAGGATGGATTTCGGGAGGTCGTGCTTGCAGCTGCGTATTGTCTATGAGTGAGTGGATGGAACGGCGAGTGATATGAGTATGGATGTGCTTCCGGAAGTTGGTTTGGGGTGGGCAGGGAGGGAGAGAAGACAGTATTTGTGTGTGGTAGCGTGTGCTGGGTGTTGTTTTGATATGTCTTGGTGTCTGTGGGTGTGTAGCCATGTAGTGTAGTGGGTGGTGTTGATTCGTGGAGGCTGCTGCTAGGAATTGTGTGCCTCTCATGTCAAGATGATCTTTGACTTTGAGGACTTTGGTTTCTTGATGTAGGTGATCTGTGGGTGTCGTAGCTGTGCATCCTGTGATGATTTTCAGGGCTTTATTTTGAATAGTCTGTAAGGTCTTATGATGTGTTTCAGCTAGGTTAGAAGCCCAGGCCAGGCTTGCGTATTCCATAACTGATCTTATGTATTGTTTGTAGACTGTGGTGGTGGTTTCTTTGTTGTGTCCAAATTTCGTGTGGGCAAGTGATCGGAGGGCGTTAAGTCTGGGTGCCAGTTTCTTTTTCGTGTTTGTGGTGTGCTGTTTGAATGTCATTTGGGTGTCGTATGTTACTCCTAGGATTTTGTGTGTGTGTGTGTGTGTTAGGGGTGTGTTGTTTATGTTGAGTCCCGGGACGTAATCGTGCTCTCCTGTCCAGCTTGTGAGGAGGGTTGCAGTGGATTTAGCTGGGGCTAAATTGAGTCTGTTTGTAGTGCACCATTCATGTAATGTGTCGAGATAGTCTTGAAGGAGTCTTGTTGCTGTGTCTGGGTTTTGGTGCGTGCTTGTGAGTGTTATGTCGTCTGCGTAGGAGGCTATGGTTATTTGGGGTGAATTTGGTGTATTATATCATGCATGTACAGATTGAAGAATGCGGGCGACAGGACGGATCCTTGCGGGACTCCGTTTGGGAAATTTCTAATGCTAGATGACTGACCGGCAAAAGATACGTGTGCACATCTGCCTGCTAAGAAGTTGGCCAGCCATCTTTTTGTGTTGTTGTGCATGTTTGTGTTGTAGATTTTGTTTGTTAGGTTGTGGCGGGGGATGGCATCGAAGGCTTTACTAATGTCGAGTGTGGCAGGTACTGATCTATGTGGTGGTCTCGCTGAGTTGATGCCGTCAAAAGCTCTTTGTGCAAGGTCTGTAAGAAGAGTGTTTGTGGAGTGCAATGGCCTGAAGCCGTGTTGTGTTGGAGAAAGGGGTAAGTCAGGTGTCATCAGTTGTAGTACAAGGCGCTCTATGACTTTGGAGGGGGTGCAAAGGAGTGTGATAGGGCGGTGTGAGGTGGGTAGCGTGGGGTCTTTGTTAGGTTTGGGGAATGTGATGATGATACCATGCTTCCAGATGTCTGGTATTGTGTTGTGTGAGTAGCTGTAGTTTGATATGTTAGTGAGTGCTTGTATGCCTTGTGGTCCCAGGTGTCTGAGGTGAATGTTGCTTATGTTGTCTAGGCCACAGGCGGGTGAGAGTTTGAGATTGTTGATGATATGCTTTGTCTGGTTGTTGGTGAAGGGTGTATAGTCAGGGTCTGTGGGGAATTGTCTTTTTCGTCGGATGACACGTCGATCGTCTTTGTGGGGTTTTAGGTGACTGACATGAGAGAAGTGATTGATGAGAGTGTTTGCTTGTTGTTTACGTGAAGGAGTAGAGTCTGTTGTTGTGATTGCAGCATGTGATTGTGTTGTGTTGCTGTTGGAAAGTGTGATGCTGTTTAGTGTTTTGTAGAGTTTTTGGGGGTTTGTTTTGTGATCGAGTGTTTGTAGGAGGCTATTCCAATTTAGTGTTTGTTGTTCTTGTATTTTGTTGTTAATCTGGATGTTGAGTGCTTGAATTTGTTGATTGATGTCTTGTGTGTGGGGTGCTGGGGAGTGTTTCAGTGTGTCGGGTTGTATGATGAGGTTTTGAATTTCTGGTGAGAAGTTGGGGTTGTGTTTTTTTAATGTTACCTCTTGGAATGTGTTTCTTGTCGGCGTTTTGGATAGTCGTGTTGAATGTGTGTACAGCATTGTTGATGTTAGTGATGGGTGTACTGTTTAACGTTTCAAAGTGTTGTTCTGTATCATTTGTGAAATCTTCCCAGTTAGCTCTTTTATAGTTAGTGTAAGTGTGTCTGTGGCTAGCTGGGGTGAGTCTTGTTTTGGTGGTGATAATGATCGGGAGGTGGTCTGAGCCCAAGGTTCTGACCACCCTCCAGGATGTTGTGGGGGCGAGTTCAGGGGAGCAAAAGGTGATATCAGGAGATGATGGGGTATAGAGGGCTTGGTGGGGAATATGGGTATGCTGATGAATATTATTGAGGATATATAGGTTGTCTGTTTGGTGTTGTAAGATCAGCCCTCTGTCTGTGTCGGGGTTGTCGACAAACCAGGCCGACGTCTTTGCATTGAAATCACCACCCAGGATGATGTGTGGGGTGTGTGTGATGTGTTGTATTTGTGGTCTGTAATCGTTTGGTACTATAGGGGATGTTGGGGAGGGATGTATGTGTTTATGATGGTAATGTTGGAACTGTTGCCAGTGCGTATTTTAATTGATTGAATTTCTGTTGTGTTATCGTTTGGGGGGAGGAGGGATTTGGTATGTGCACTGGTGTCTATATAATGTATATCTTTGTGTACCAGGGTGATGAGTCCACCGCCAATGCCGACGGCCCGGTCTTGTCGTATGGTGGTGAAATTGTGAAATGTAGGTTTTTTTGTGTTGTACGGAGTTTTGTTTCTTGTAAGATGGCAATGTGTATGTTGTGTTGTTTGATGAAGTGTGTGAGTTCGTGTTTCTTTGTGTTGATGCCATCTATGTTTAGTTGAAGGATGTTAATGTTGTGTGTGCGGTGTATGTTGGGTGCTGCTGCACGAGGATGGGGTGGGGGTGGGGGAGGGGGAGGGGGTGATAGTGGGGGTGGGGGTGGGGATTGGGGTGCAGAGGAGATGAGGGTAGGAATGGATTATGTTGGGGTGTGGATGGGCTGGGTGGGTTGGGGAGGAGAGGTGGACTGGTTTTAGGAGTGGGAGTGGATGTTATGGGCAGGTTATGTGGATTGGGGAGGAGAGGTGGACGGGTTTTATTTATTTTGTTCACTGACTTCGTATACTTTTGAATTCCTATCGCTTTTTTTTCTTGCCCCGAGTCCGATCTTTATCCTCGTGCATGACATTCTATCCTGGAAGCTAAACAGACAGACTAGAGGCTAAACAGACAGACTAGAGGGTAAATAGACAGAATATGGACTTAGCAGACAGACTAGAAGTTAATCAGACAGACTAGAGGCTAAACAGACAGGGTAGAGGGTAAATAGACAGAATATGGACTTAGCAGACAGACTAGAAGCTAAACAGACAGACTAGAGGCTAAACAGACAGACTAGAGGGTAAATAGACAGAATATGGACTTAGCAGACAGACTAGAAGCTAAACAGACAGACTAGAAGCTAAACAGACAGACTAGAGGCTAAACAGACAGACTAGAGGGTAAATACAGAATATGGACTTGGCAGACAGACTAGAAGCTAAACAGACAGACTAGAGGGTAAATAGACAGAATATGGACTTAGCAGACAGACTAGAAGCTAAACAGACAGACTAGAGGGTAAATAGACAGAATATGGACTTAGCAGACAGACTAGAAGCTAAACAGACAGACTAGAGGCTGAAGGGACAGAATAAGGGTTAAACTGACAGAATAAGGGCTTAGCAGACAGAGTAAAGACCTAATAGACATAATAAAGGCTAAACTGACAGAATAAGGGCTTAGCAGACATAATATAGACTAAACTGACGTAATAGAGGCTAAACAAACAGAACATAGGCTAAAGTGAGAGAATAGATGTTAAACAGACAGAATAGAGGCTAAACTGATAGAATATATGTTAAAGAGACAGAATAGAGGCTAAACAGACACACGATTGGCCAAGTAGACAGCATAGAGGCGAAACATACGTCACAATGGCACCATTCCTTTTTCAGTATTTATGACGTTCGGCCCATTAGTTGGCGATTTTAAGACCTTTCACTCCATTTATTTGTCAATACACACACACTCACTCTCACACTCTATCTCTCATCAGTATTTTGGAGGGCAAGCAGCCTTGAGGGGTCGCTGGACATGTTGTTGCTTGATTTCCTTTGTACTCCTTTGTACTCTTCATTTCTGCTATCCTTTCCACTTTCCACTCTTTCCACTTTCTCTTAGGGTTGCTATCTCTACTAGGATTAAGTCCTGGCCACCTCGCAGGGATCGTAAGATCTGTGTGGCCAGTGTATATATGTAAATCTCACTCTCACTCACTCTCACACTCTCTCTCAATTCATCCACCATAAATTCCGGGTGACTTTTTCTTGATCCGCTGTCAATATATTCGCGGGGTTACGGCGGCTGATCTCTGGCTGGCACCTTCCTATTATATTATGACACCCGCCAGAGAGAGAGAGAGAGAGAGAGAGTAAGAGAGAGAGAGAGAGAGAAAAAAAAAAGAGAGAGATATCGTGTTAGAGTTAGATAGAGGAGAATAAAGAAGAAGACAGATACTCAGATCACACACACCTTGCGGTCCCTAAGAGGTGGTCTGGCCTTAATACTAATAGAGACAGGGACAATTTACAGTAGAAGAATAGGACAGCAAAGTAGAAGGCTCTTTCCCCATCCTCTGCTACCTCCGGGGCAAAAAAAAAAAAAAAAAAAATCTTGAAACATGTTGAATTGCAGTATACTGTAAATATACAATTATACATACACAAGTAGGATGCAGACAATACTAACCATTCATTAACAAACTTCTTGAATGTACTGGAAAATAGGATAAAGTGTAACCTTATGGATCAGGAAATGCCCACAAGGATTTTTTGTATATACAGTAGTATAGAACAAAATTGGTCTGAAAGGAAAATTACACTTTCATACCTTCTGATTCTTTCGTATTAATCCAAATCTCCATCAGCTCAATTTAATTACTATCGACCACCTCCCTTGGTAAACTATTCCACTCTTTGACCACACTGTATGGGAAGAAGTTTTGTGTGACATCTAGGCAGAGTGAGAGTGAGAATGAGTTTGTAGCAGGAAAAAATAAGTTTTTGGCAATTTGAAGAATGAGGTATCTAGAATATAAATTTACTCTAACATGGGTGGTGAGGTAACAAATTATATTGGCCGTCTCATATACTAGGGGTTACTCTTGAAAGATCCCTCAGATTAAAAAAGAAAAAGAAAACAAGAGTGACAAGACCAACAACTTTTTTCTACAAGGCGAATGTGATGGAGATACAGCACCTGACGTCGCTACGACTTCCACCACAGACTCCCACCTTAAACATCCAGGGGAGCAGCCGTCATTGTGCCCGGACCACACACCACCCATTTATAATGTTCTATCACATATAAATGCTCTTATATGTTGTATAGTTTATCTATAATATTTATATTTTTTCAAGCTTGCAATGTGCAAACATTGTAAAAAAACAAAAACAAACAAATATTATCAATAGGAAATGTGTAAATAATTACAAATATATCATACTTAATGAAAACTAAACATAAATGGTCATTTGATAGTGATATTGTATTCTGTTGAGTTCTTACTTTCACTATCATCAAAGTTATTACATTTATATATATATACTAGGAGGGGTACCCGGCGTTGCCCGGGTTTAAATTCTACTACCATAATCACCATCATCAATCACTACTACCACAATCGTCACAATACTACTACTACCATAATCACCGGCCTCGACCTCCCTGTGCCATATTAAACGGCGACCTCGATTTCGGCCGCTAAATGACCTCCGATTTTGGATCTGACCTCATCCGTACCCCCATTTTGGGGAGCTGCGAACAACTTTCGTTCCATACACCTTTTCGATCGCAGGCCTCCTTCTGCCCCAAACGGCCATTTTCTTTCGCATTTTTTTGCTCCCGTATACTACATAAGTTCTGCCGAAAATTTTATTAAACAAAAGTGTCTCTGATTTCCACTAAACTCGCCTAAAACCATCTCCAAAGCCTGGGCTTTCCAACGGTGCCCCACACTCCCACCTGGCACCAACACTGTGGGAGGAGTTTAGTAACAAAGGTCGGGTAACTGACAAACAGACAGACAAACATTGACCTTTATTTATTAAGATATATATATATATATATATATATATATATATACACAGAGAGAGAGAGAGAGATTTGGCCGAGAAATTCTTGATCAATTCATATTTATAAAACGTACACAGTCGTCATTATCAGACTATGTTCAAGTCCCTGTAACGGTTAAACACTACATCCACGCTCAAAGATCGTGCCGTGCCGCCATCATTTCTTCTTTGGTATTCCTTGCAGTGAAGCCGGTATCACACAAGAGCTTTTTCATTCAACATTTATCCTTAACACTGGTCTGGCAGCTTATGAGGTCAACATTTAGAATATTTCCGTCACCTAAATGCATCTATCAACAGTCTAGTTTCCGATACCAGTGACAAATGTTCCAAAAATATTGCCAGAAAAATGTTGATCATCGAATGTTGACTATAAATGTTCTCGTGTGATACCAGCTTAAACAGATACAAAAGTCTTAATACAAATAAACATAAACTGTAGCCAATTGATTAGCATTAGTCTAGAAATCTTGGCCCTCAACCTTTCATAACTTACAAAGGACTTAAACAATCGAGCTATTCTTTCTGCCATCAGGGATAAGTCACACATTAAGGCGAGATCGGTCGTTTATCTGGTCCCTCTTCTTCCTCATGTTTAGATTTTTAGTCTTCCGATTTTATGACGTTCGGCTTATTGGTTTGGCGATTTTAAGACCTTTCGCCCCATTTCTTTATCAATATTAAGACTTTTCGTGTCGTTTAGGTGTCGATTTTTTCCTAGCGAGCGATAGCGAAGTTCTCCGAGTGATGATACGAATCGCTCTAAAGTTCTCCAAGTTGATATAAATCGCTCCAAAATTCTCCGAGCGATGATATAAATTATTCCATAGTTCTCCGAGTGATGATACGAATCTCTCCAAAGATCTCCGAGTGATTTTACAAATTGCTCCAAAGCTCTCTGAATGATGATACGAATCACTCCAAAGTTTTCCGAGTGATGATACAAATCGCTCCAAAGTTCTCCGAGTGATAATATAAATCGCTCCAAAGTTCTCCAAGCGATGATACAAATCGCTCCAAAGTTCTCCGAGTGATGATACGAATCGTTCCAAAGTTCTCCGAGTGATGATACAAATCGCTCCAAAGTTCCCCAAGCGATGATACAAATCGCTCCAAAGTTCTTCGAGTGATGATACGAATCACTCCAAAGTTCTTCGAGTGATGATACGAATCGCTCCAAAGTTCTCCGAGTGATGATATGAATCACTCCAAAATTCTCTAAGTGATTTTACGAATTGCTCCAATGTTCTTTGAGCAATGATACGAATAGCTCCAAAGTTCTTCAAGCGATGATACAAATTGCTTCAAAGTTCTTTGAGCAATGATACGAATCGAATCGCTCCAAAATTCTCCGAGTGATGCTACGAATCGCTCTAAAGTTCTACGAGTGATGATACGTATTGTTCCAAAGTTCTCCGAGTAATGATACGAATCGCCCCAACTGGTTCTGAAAACAAAGTAAATTATAAAGCATCAGTCCCCCTCCACCCACGCCCACGCCCGTATTATGAGTCCTCTATATTCCATCACATCAGCGGGGACAATTCATTTACTGCCTGATAAAAGTACGATAACCCCCGTGACAGTTAAAGTGCCGCTACCCCCGTGTTGACATGTTGGCTGGTTAATAAGTGGGTTGTTGTGATGGTAGTGTTTGGTGTTAATGTATAGTGCTATTAAGTTGGTTGTTGTGTTGATAGTGTTTGGTGTTAATGTATAGTGTTATTAAGTGGGTTGTTGTGTTGATAGTGTTTGGTGTTAATGTATAGGGCTATTAAGTTGGTTGTTGTGATGGTAGTGTTTGGTGTTAATGTATAGTGTTATTAAGTTGGTTGTTGTGATGATAGTGTTTGGTGTTAATGTATAGTGTTATTAAGTGGGTTGTTGTGATGGTAGTGTTTGGTGTTAATGTATAGTGTTATTAAGTGGGTTGTTGTGTTGATAGTGTTTGGTGTTAATGTATAGTGTTATTAAGTGGGTTGTTGTGATGGTAGTGTTTGGTGTTAATGTATAGTGTTATTAAGTTGGTTGTTGTGTTGATAGTGTTTGGTGTTAATGTATAGTGTTATTAAGTGGGTTGTTGTGATGATAGTGTTTGGTGTTAATGTATAGTGTTATTAAGTGGGTTGTTGTGATGGTAGTGTTTGGTGTTAATGTATAGGGCTATTAAGTTGGTTGTTGTGTTGATAGTGTTTGGTGTTAATGTATAGTGTTATTAAGTGGGTTGTTGTGATGGTAGTGTTTGGTGTTAATGTATAGGGCTATTAAGTTGGTTGTTGTGTTGATAGTGTTTGGTGTTAATGTATAGTGTTATTAAGTGGTTGTTGTGATGGTAGTGTTTGGTGTTAATGTATAGTGTTATTAAGTTGGTTGTTGTGTTGATAGTGTTTGGTGTTAATGTATAGTGTTATTAAGTTGGTTGTTGTGTTGATAGTGTTTGGTGTTAATGTATAGTGTTATTAAGTGGGTTGTTGTGATGGTAGTGTTTGGTGTTAATGTATAGGGCTATTAAGTTGGTTGTTGTGTTGATAGTGTTTGGTGTTAATGTATAGTGTTATTAAGTGGGTTGTTGTGATGGTAGTGTTTGGTGTTAATGTATAGTGTTATTAAGTTGGTTGTTGTGTTGATAGTGTTTGGTGTTAATGTATAGTGTTATTAAGTGGGTTGTTGTGATGGTACTGTTTGGTGTTAATGTATAGTGTTATTAAGTTGGTTGTTGTGTTGATAGTGTTTGGTGTTAATTTATAGTGTTATTAAGTTGGTTGTTGTGTTGATAGTGTTTGGTGTTAATGTATAGTGTTATTAAGTTGGTTGTTGTGTTGATAGTGTTTGGTGTTAATGTATAGGGCTATTAAGTTGGTTGTTGTGTTGATAGTGTTTGGTGTTAATGTATAGTGTTATTAAGTGGGTTGTTGTGATGGTAGTGTTTGGTGTTAATGTATAGTGTTATTAAGTTGGTTGTTGTGTTGATAGTGTTTGGTGTTAATGTATAGTGTTATTAAGTGGGTTGTTGTGATGGTAGTGTTTGGTGTTAATGTATAGGGCTATTAAGTTGGTTGTTGTGTTGATAGTGTTTGGTGTTAATGTATAGTGTTATTAAGTGGGTTGTTGTGATGGTAGTGTTTGGTGTTAATGTATAGTGTTATTAAGTTGGTTGTTGTGATGATAGTGTTTGGTGTTAATGTATAGTGTTATTAAGTGGGTTGTTGTGATGGTAGTGTTTGGTGTTAATGTATAGTGTTATTAAGTGGGTTGTTGTGATGGTAGTATTTGGTATTAATGTATAGTGTTATTAAGTGGGTTGTTGTGATGATAGGGTATTTTTTATTGTATAGTGTTAATAAGTGGGTTGTTGTGAACTTGTGATGGTAGTGTACGGTGTTAATGTATAGCGTTATTAGTGGGTTGTTGTGATGATATTGGCTGGTTAATAAGTGGATTGTTGTGATGATATTGTATGTTGTTAATAAGGGGGTTGTTATGATGATATAGTATGTATGAATAAGTGGGTTGTTGTGATGATATTGGCTGGTTAATAAGTGGGTTGTTATGATGGTAGTGTATGGTGTTAATGTATAGTGTTATTAAGTGGGTTGTTGTGATGATAGCGTATGGTGTTAATCTATAGTGTTATTAAGTGGGTTGTTGTGATGACATTGTATGTTTTATTAAGTGGATTGTTGTGATGATAGTGTGTGGTTTGATTATATAGTGTTAGTAAGTGGGTTGTTGTGATGATATTGTATGTTTTAATAAGTGGGTTGTTGTGATGGTAGTGTGTGTTGTTGATATGCGGGTTGGTGTGATGTTAATGTTGGCTTGTTAATAAGTGGGTTGTAGTGATGTTAATGTTGGCTTGTTAATATGCGGGTTGGTGTGATGTTAATGTTGGCTTGTTAATAAGTGGGTTGTAGTGATGGTAGTGTATAGTGTTAATGTATGGTGTTATTAAGTGGGTTGTTGTGAAATTACAGGCTCACTTTCGTTCGCCAGGGAAAAAAATCGGCACCTAAATAGCACGAAAGATCTTAACATTGAGAAAGAAATGGGGCGAAAGGTCATAATATCGCCAAACTAATGGGCCAAACGTCTTATAATCTGAAAACTAATGGGACTAAACATGAGGGAGAAAGGGGTCCAGAAAAACGACCCATCTCTCCTTAAAACTAATTAGGGCTAATTATTGCCCCTCCCCCCCCCCCCCCCCTTCACACAGCTCTTTGGTGGGACATCTGGGGAAAAATCTTTCTTCGCAACTTCGGCTTCATTCCTTTGGCAGAGGTTTTGTTTTGGCTGGAGTTTGTACAGAGGTGAGTTTTTTTTTCTTTTTCTTATTAGGGGAGGTTTTTAGTTTATTCCCTAGACCTCAATCAAGCTTAAAAAATAATAATAATAATAATAATAATGAATACAAAAATAAAAATATATAAACGAGACTCACCTTCGAGATAAATGTGTAATTTTTCGGTAAAAAAATAGACCCCGTTCTCCCTCATGTTTAGCGCCATTAGTTTTGATATTATAACGCGTTCGCCCTATTAGTTTGAACCATCTCAGGTAAATTACTTATTTGTACTACAAAGAAAATATGTATGTATGTATCTCAGGCACAATATAACATAGCTGGGTGTGGCCGACTCAAGACAGAGTTCGAACAGAAATATAATTTAAAATTCCAATTCTTAGGGTCCGGGACCACTTTTGCGTTCCCTCGCCCCTTTCTCTGTCTCGTCTAGTAGATGAATTTTACAAGGAGAGGAGGATTCCTAGCCACCCGCCCCCGAAATAGGAAAAGTAGTATAGGAAAAGAGACAGTCAGAAACGGTTAAGGTTGGGTAAAGAGTGCCAAACCTCACTCTGGACAGGACCAGCCCTCACCCAACACAATATGATGAACATTAACTATCGAAGCATATCGTAGCAAGAAAGACGGTATACATTTATATAGTCTATATTGACTATGTGACACAATATTGACGAGGTAAGGGAGGTGACCTGCCTTTTTTCTCTCCTTTTCTCTTTCACTGGCTTGTATCCATTCGGCCCCATTCAGCCTACTGTTTTAAGACGCTTATCCCCGTGCAGGTGTCATTTTTTTCCTGGCGAGCGGTAGCGAGCCAGCATATTTGTTTTTAATGTTTTTGACAGCAGGCTAAATTTGTACATTTTTCGATGGAAAAATTTCTCCGGTGAAGCCGGATTTCTCCATACAAAATCGACACCTAGATACGGATAAACGTCTTAAAACAGTAGGCTGAATGGGGCCGAATGGATACAAGCCAAAGAGAGAAAGAAAAGAAGTTAAAAAAAGCAGGTGACCCCCCTTAATACAATAATATATCATGTTTATTTTTGCCCTTTTTTCGAGAGTGGTGGAGTATCAGTGATCATTAATCTAGCTGTGTATATATTGGCGGGCGGGCATAATGGATCATAGCCACTGCATATTGCTTTTTTTTCTCTCTTTTTCTTTCTCTCTTTGGCTTGTATCCATTCGGCCCCATTCAGCCTACTGTTTTATGACGTTTATCCCCATCTAGGTGTCGATTTTTTCCTGGCGAGCGATAGCGAGCTAGCATTGTATGGAGAAATCCGGCTTCGCCGGAGAAATTGTTCTATCGAAAAATGTACAAATTTAACCTGCTGTCAAAAACATTTAAAACAAATATGCTGGCTCGCTACCGCTCGCCAGAAAAAAATCGACACCTAGATGGGGATAAACGTCTTAAAACAGTAAGCTGAATGGGACCGAATGGATACAAGCCAAAGAGAGAAAGAAAAGGAGAGAGCAAAAAAAAAAGCAGGTGACCCCCCTTAATACAATAATAATTCATGTGATCATTAATCTAGCTGTGCATAATGGATCATAGCCACTGCATGTTGTCACGTTTAATATTCATGAGCTTCATGAATGGTAATTGGTAAGCTTCATCTGAACAATTGGGTGGCACAGTTTATGATGGTGTAATAATGGTTGTATGAGGGTATGAGTTGGTGTAAGGTAGACTCACTGGTTATAAAGGTTAAATAATGGTTGTATGAGTTGGTGTAAGGTAGACTCACTGGTTATAAAGGTTAAATAATGGTTATATGAGTTGATGTAAGGTAGACTCACAGGTTATGAGGGTATGAGTTGTAAGGTAGAGTCACAGTTATGAAGGTACCATAATGGTCGTGTCAGGGGATGAGTTGATGTATATAGAGTCGTAGTTTATGGGGGTGTTTCAGTATGAGGGTAGAAAACCTATATAAGGTAGTGTGACAGTTATGAAGGTACAATACTGTATGTGAAGAGGATCACTTTATTGACAACGTTTCGGTCTGATGAAGCTATATGCGAAATGTGCTCCTCCTCACATGGTGTTTATATACAGGTATATTGTGTCTACTTTTCAAAGTATATTTTTATCAATAATGTATGTATGAGGGTATGAGCATAAGAACATAGGGGTCTGCAGAAAGCCCATTGGCCCACACAAGGCAGATCCCTCTCACACCCAACCTTAATTATAAGGCCTAATTATAGGCCCAACTCACTAACACCATGTAGACGCCCTCAACAAAATGGTCAGAGGTCAACATAAGAAACCGGGAGTCTGCACACACCCGGCAGATCCCCCTCACACCCTTGATGTAAGGTAGAGTCACAGTTTATAAGGGTGTCTGTGTATGAGGGTAGACGCTGATAATAAGGTACTTACAGATTATATGGATGTGTATAATGTATGTAGAGGGTAGAATATGATAAAGGGTAGTCACAAAATATAAGGGCATTAGGCTATAGGAATCCTCTTCCCCTTGTATAATTCTCCTACTCGACGAGACCGAGAAACGGGCGAGGGAACGCGAAAGTGGTCCCGGACCCTGAGAATAAGAACTTTAAATGTTTTTTCTGTTCGGGCCCTGTCTTGTGTCGGCCACCTCCAGCAATGGGGTATGTGCCTGAGTATATACATACAATGTACGTTTGAGGGTATGGACTGATATACAGTATAATTAAGTCACACATTATCAGAGTGTATAATGGCCATGTATGAGGGTACCAACTGATGTAAGGTAAGAGTCACAGATTAAAATGCTGTGTGAGGGTACCAGCTGTCGTAAGGTGAGCCGCAAACTATAATGCTGTATAATGTGCGAGGGTACTAGCTGTCACACGGTACAGTCACAGACTATAATGCTGTAAATACTGTGTGAGGGTACCAGCTGTCGTAAGGTGAGCCGCAAACTATAATGCTGTATAATGTGCGAGGGTACTAGCTGTCACACGGTACAGTCACAGACTATAATGCTGTAAATACTGTGTGAGGGTACCAGCTGTCGTAAGGCGAGCCGCAAACTATAATGCTGTATAATGTGCGAGGGTACTAGCTGTCACACGGTACAGTCATATACTATAATGCTGTAAATGCTGTGTGAGGGTACCAGCTGTCATTAAGAAAGCCACAGACTTTAATGCTGTATAATGCTATGTGAGTAAGTTGCCTAGCAAAAATTGCCGATATAAAATCGAGCGTGAATCCGTCTTTAACGTTTTCAACAACACGAACAATATAGACATTAACAAAAGTAAAGCCTTATTTCAGTACCCCAAGTAACTTGTGTTGTAAAGATTACACCAATACCAATCAATGTGTTACCAGCTCGACCATCCTGCCATCCACACCACAGAAACACACACACACACACACATTCTCCCTCTCTCTGTTCCTCCCTTGTTATCGCTCTCTGCTCTCTCTCTCTCTCTCTCTCTCTTTGTCCCGCCGTTCTTTTAATCCAGCCCACCACCAGTCTTAGCTAGGGAGCATAGAGGAGTAAGAGAGAGAGGCCATGCTATTTTTCTTTGGGTGCCATTTTGGTGCCATACCCTCTAGCAACGGGAGAGAGAGAGAGAGAGAGAAAGTTACAAGGAGTTACAAGGAATAGTTAGTATCTCAGAGACCTTGCGGTCCATTCCGAGGAAATACTGGAAGTGGAAGGAGAGAGACTGTTTATTGCACTACACTCTTTACAGAGTGTGCAAAATACTATATACTCTCTTCTTGAACTGCTCTGCTGAAGAACTATTTACAACTTCGGAGGGAAGTTTGTCCCAGGTAGAACAGATCTTATATGTGAACAAGTTTCCAAAAATACTAGTGCTGAACCTTTTCAATTCTAATTTCCAGCCATGGTTGCGTGTTGTATTCATATTGAGGCTAAGCATTTTTCTATAATCCACATTGTCAAACCTATTAAGTATTTGAAAAACTTCAATGAGCTGACCTCTGAGCTGGATGGGAATAAACGTGTTAAAATAGTAGGCTGAATGGGGCCGAATGGATACAAGCCAGAGAGAGAGAAAAACAAACACGAGGTGGGCCCCCTTAACGGAATACAACCAACACAGTACGACAATATAACATTAACACGGCGTTATCCGCGAACCTCAGTACAACATAAATAATAGTGTTGCCAATTTAGCTACTTTCACGCTAGATCTAGAGGTATTTACTTCGATCTAGAGGCAAATTTGACATCTAGCGGCATGAATTCTTGCAATATTCTGTAGATTTAAGCCACTTTAGAGAGATATTGTAGAGATTGTGCCGTTATTCTAGCCATTTTCGGCATTTATTCACTATCTAGCGGACTTGATTTGGTAACCCTGAGTATGATACTGGAATGAAGAAGTCAAAAGGTGAAATATAATATTGCACATGTTACCTACAAAGACAAAGATGGCGCGATTCTCCCCATTCAAGACTCCACTAGCTATTTCTGTCCTTTGAACATCTGCATCTCATATCTGTATGTTGGTTACAAAGGTTTTGTTAACATGCACCAACAATACTCCTTTTACATTTATCATTATACTAGTGTTCTACATAGCAATTTGTTTTATGGAGAGCT
The DNA here is from genome assembly GCA_032716605.1 of Paralithodes platypus. NCBI lineage: Eukaryota > Metazoa > Arthropoda > Malacostraca > Decapoda > Lithodidae > Paralithodes > Paralithodes platypus. The sequence goes on from CM064487.1 coordinate 123,321,049, forward strand.
ATTATATATTCGGGAAATATAAATCAGTGACGTGAATACTTGAATGGAGAATTTATACCCACATGACAGGAAAGGCCGCGTCATACAGAGGCCGAACGTACTAGGACAAAGTCCCGAATAGGTTGACTTGCAAAAAAATATTCAAATTTCAGGCGGGTCGGGTATATTCTGCACAATTCGGCATACGTTCCTGAATATTCGTAGGTTGGTCTGATGTTGGTCTGATGTTGTTCATGTATGTTGCCGACATTCCGGAGAGTCGGGAAAAAATTAGTGGCTAAAAAATTTCCACGAACATTCGGGTAAAAAAACCGTTACAAAATGGTCGGATGTTGGTCGGGAATTATTCGTAACTCGTTCGGAAGTTGTTCTGATTAATTCGTAGTTCGGTCTTCTGTTTCGGGACTTGTTCGGTACTTTTTTCAATTGCCGAATTTGTTAGGAACTACCCGAACAAATCCCGACAAAACTTCGATAAATTCACGATGAATCCCTCGTATTCCAGAATAAAACCCGCACGAGTTACGATATTTCAGAACAAGTTACGATCAAATTCAGACAAATATACGAATAATGTAGGATGTCTGCTCGATGTATCTTGTTTAATTAGGAATTAAATCCGAATTGATTTCGAACAAGTAGAATTAGCCTCCTTCTAAAATTAGAGGTTCGCTATGCTCGCCAGGAAAAAATCGACACCTAAAAGGCACGAAAGGTCTTATAGGCTAATATTGATAACAGAATGAGGCGAAAGGTCTCAAAATAGCCAAACTAACGTCTTAAACCTCAAAACGAATATGCTAAACATGTGGGAGAAGGGGGTCCAGAAAAAGCGAGCATGTTATAGATACCGGTACCGTACCTCTGTTCTGCCTCTGGGATCGAACACTACGATTATTTATGGGTATATCGTTATTCTGGCCTTCATTAGTTGATTTTATTGAGATTAGGAAGGACAATAATTAGGTTAGGCTACGTTAGTCTTACGTTAGGTGGTACATTATAATACAGTAAACTCGATTACAATACTTTGTTATTATAGCCTACATTTTGTCTAGGAGTATTTGAAAACGAATGAGAGGTGGAAGGATGGAGTGAGGAAGTACTGAACATGAACAAAGGCGGTGCTGGTTGGGGGGAGGGGCGTCGACTGACTGGGGACAGAGGTGCTACAGTCGTAAAACAGTCTGATGTTGTTCTCATAATGTTCTTCTCTATCGGTTGTTTGTCGACATCTCATCGGTTAAGTTCGGTTAATTATCCTAAAGCATTCCAATGTCATTCGGATCTGTGTCTGATGATTCGGGTATGGTCGAAAATCATTCTTTGCATAACGAGTGTAAGTTCGATTCATGTTCGGTAGTTGTTCGAGATTTTGTCGTAGGTCGTTCTTGACTATCGGATATTATTCTGAACTCGTTCGGGCCATGTTCGTAATCTTCAAATTTCTGGAGAGTCTCGGCTGTATTCGGTAAAAATGTGCAAGTCATCCTATTCGGGAACTTGTCCTCCAACGTTCGGGCTCTGTATGACGCGGCCTTAGGAGGTTTTATTGTAACGACACACACGACAGTTTTGACGCTCTCTGGAGTCCCTACCTGAGGAGGATTCTAACGAGAGTCGAAACTGTCTTATTGTTATGATAAAACTATTTACCGTCATGTGGAGACAATCTCTCCTTACTCTATTATATGGTCACTTGTTTGTCAATATACTGTATGTATATATATATATATATATATATATATATATATATATATATATATATATATATATATATATATATATATATATATATATATATATATATGCAGTATGTATAAACAGAAGCAGATAGAAGAAGAATTTAGGTGGATGTAGGATGGTCGGTGACAAAAGGAAGACAGATAGTAACTGGGAGGGCTTGACGAAAAAGAAGAGGGGGGACTTGGGAAGGGGAGGAGAAGGGCAAGAACAAAAGGGGAAGGGAGGAGAGAGAGATAATTGAGGGAAGACGACGGTGAGGATCCAAACAGCAGCAGCAACACCAGAAGGTCTCAGCCACCAGACGTTACCAGAAGCGGCCCAGCAGTGTTGCCAATTTTGTTACTTCCCTGATAGATCTAAGAGGTATTTACTTCGATCTAGCGGCAATTTTTTACATCAAGCGACATGAATTCTAGCGATGTTCTAGAGTGTGTGTCATTATTCTAGTGACATACTATCTATCGGCCTCCTGGCGACTTTTAAGAACGGATCTAGTGGTATTTTGTGTCTTGTTTTGGTAACTAGAGGCGAGTCAGGAAAAATGGAGAGAGGCTAGTTGGGCTCAAATACTGGTGGTTTCTGGCGGAAGGAGGAACAGTTATAAACAGTGCAAGACAGGGAGAAACTATAATCATTATTTTTTTAAAGCTGCTGATAAATTGGCTTGTTCCTATCTCAATTATTCTGGTATTACAACGGGTTTTTTTGTATGGCCAAAATTAGTGTTAATTACATAATCCTGGCCATCATATAATGCAGAATCAATATATTTCCTTATTATTTCCATTAGTTATCCAGATATAAGCTGCTGAAGGAGTAAAACTTCCGCCAAGATAAAATATATCGATTATCGAGTGTAATAGATGAACTTATTATATAAACATGATATTAACTTTTGACATTTTGCTTGCTGATGAGGTATATTTATTTTGTGCCCGTTATGTATTGCATGATCATATAATCGATTTAATTTATACTGTAATAAGGTCTTCATAACTATATAACCAGAAGTCTATACCGCAGTTGTAGCTGACGGTATTTCGTAACAGAAATTTCAGGAATAACGAATTCGTCCTGCAATTGGAACTCATTATCCCTTAGCAGATACGATTACGCATTTCTTTTCTGTTTTCTGGCTATTTTTAGACGATGTTTTCAGATTAGGAAGGGCATATGGAAGTCCGAGAGTTAATTGAGATAGTGTTTACCCTTATAATTCCCACATATCCTTCCTAAACTGTATACAGTCGTCTAATGATAGCCAAATAAACTGTCAAAATGCGTCATAATCTCCAAAGGCTTAATATAATTGAGAGACATAGTAGTATCATATGTTCCCTTAATTATCGGGAATTCAACTGCAAAAAAAAAAAAAAAAAAAAAAATCAAAGACGGACTTGTTACACGGCAAGAGACAATGCAAAAAAGAACTACAGACCAGGAGAAGAAAAGAGAACACAGAGGGAAGAATGACAATGGAGGAAGCGTAGTGAGTAACGGAATAAACCAGAAACGGAGACAAAAGGAGAAGAACAGATAAAGGACTAGAACGAACCAAGAAGGGGAGGAGGAGGTTGGAAAGATAGCTTCACGGGTTTAGTTGTACACGAATATAATAATACTTTTATTATAACATGCACCTAAATTTAAGGGGAGATGGTTCACTTTTTGGGCGATTTTTGCATTTATTCATTATTTTTTCTAGGCTCCTCCCTAGACCTCCATCAAATTTAAAAAAAAATAATCCATTAGATCCCCCTTCTAGATTAATTTGAAAAAATTTCGGTAGAAAAATGTTCCGGCCGAAGGCCGGTTCTTCCAACATTACAGGCTCACTATCGTTCGCCAGGGAAAAAAATCGACACCTAAATAGCACGAAAGGTCTAAATATTGACGAAGAAATGAGGCGAAAGGTCTTAAAATCGACTAACTAATGGGGCAAACATCTTAACATCTGAAAACTAATGGGGCTAAACATTAGGGAGAAGGGGGTCCAGAAAAACGGTCTTCCTCCCCTTAAAGATGTACTTGTTACACGGAAATAGACAATGCAAATCAGAAACTACAGACAAGACGAAGATAAGAGGAGGAAACAGAGGGAGAAGAGACAATGGAGGAAGTGTAGTAAAAAACGGAATAAACCCGAACAGAGACAAAAGGAGAAGAACGAATACCGGACTAGAACGACCAAGAGAGGGAGAGGTTGGACAGACAGATTCACGGGTCAGGTGTAGGGTCTAGTTGGGTATAACCAAGATTGAACGGACGACTTTCCTAAACAAAATATATGGCACGGGAGTATGAGACATGCAAGATATATATACAATATATAGACCTTGGAGACATGTAGCATCAGTGTACGTGAATTCTATACCCTGTTCCAAATATTTTTTGTTTTTTGTTTTTCCTACATGGATGAGGGAGACAAAAGGCAAAACTGCCTGTGACGAGTGCCTCCCCTAGAGTTGAAATACTGACAGGGTGGAGAGAGTTCATAGGTCAGGTGTAAGTAAAATAATGTAGTATGTAATGTACAGTTGCTCATATAAGTTCTTCTCGTCGTGATCTTATGTATGAAAGTAAAATCAACGTGATAGTGGAGCAGATAACTGCCAATTTCAGGAGAATCGTTCAAATGGTGATGCAAGCATGAAATTTGGTACATGTACCCTTCAAGGTCCATTCTTCTCAGAAATACCGCTGGCCACGCGAAAATCCAAGATGGCGGTCATTTTTCAAGATGGCTGTCGTGCCTGACCATATATTGCTTAAATTTTGTTTTAATTATTACCTGGTGAACATTTTAAGAGAAAACTGTTTCTTGCTAACCAGATTAATGAGAAGCACTGTTTTAATCATTGTCATAGTCTATAATTGGAATTTTAGAATGGCATCCAAGATGGCGTCCATTAATTTCATATGTTCATATCTAAGCAACTACTGAACATATATACATGATTTTTGGTGTGCACATACATTCTTTGGGTCAGATAATCCAATGGAGCCATTTTCACATTTGTTAGTAAGGACTGAGGCAGTGATGAGATCTTGCAAATATAATAGAGTGATGTCAACACACAACCAGGGCACACTGGTAACATCGCTGCTGTGCAACTCAGCATGGGGTTCAGTGTCAGCTTATTTTACTGTACTATACTATAAGTTGTAGTGTAGTTTAATTTAGTGTCCTAAATGCTTTCTAACAGCCCCATATCAATTAGCTACTAGACAGTAGTTGGTAGTTAGTAGATAGAGTTAGATAGCCGCACCTGAATTGACAGGGCGAGTCAATCAAGAGGAACAAACCTGACTTCTTCAGGCAAGAATCTGCTCCTATTAAGCACTCAAAGCAGAAGCTTCTGAAGGAGGACTACAAGCTCTTCTCAAAGTTGTTCATCTCCTGTCAGAGCAGACAGTGTGATCTGCAGGAGTTCTTCCAGCATGAGAATCAGGCATTCCCAGCTGCACTGAGTGAGGGTGGAAGGCTGTACACTTGCCAGAAGTCTCAACTGACCTCTATCTTGGAGACTCATGTTACATCAACAGACGAAGAACCAGAGACCGATGTCCTGATTGTAGATGGGTCTGCTTTGGTCCATGTCTTGCCACCAAAGAGAGGAAAGACCTTTGAGGGCTATGCAACTCTGGACTTCCTGCCATTTATTCACAGCTATGCTACGAAGTACAAGACAACACATCTTGTCTTTGATGTGTACAACCCATCCAGCCTCAAAGCCGAGACCAGGTCTCAACGTGGCCAGGGAGGAAGACGCAAGGTGACAAACAAGAACAGCATTCCATCCAATTGGCATAACTTCCTTAGGCATAATGACAACAAGACGGAGTTGTTCCAGTTCCTGGCAGACAGGGTTGCCCAAATGTCTGCACCAAACTTGGTAATTGTCACAAAGGGATCTGCAGTCCTCAGCACTCATGAAACTGGTCTTCAAGGACTGGACAAGTGCTCTCATGAGGAAGCTGACATCCGCATCTTTGTGCATGCCAAATATGCTGCAGAACATGGGAGCAAAGCCGTCATGGTCAAGGCAAATGATACAGATGTTGTGGTCATTGCAGTGAGTGCCTTTCCAGCCCTTCAGAGTTTGGGGCTAGAGCAGTTATGGGTGGCATTTGGTCACGGTCAAAGCCGGCACTGGATCAGTGTGCATGGCCTGTATCGCTGTATGGGGCAGGAGAAGGCTAAAGGCATGTTATTCTTTCATGCCTTCACAGGGTGTGACACTGTTTCAGCCTTCCGTAACAAAACTGCCTGGCAGACATGGGATGTTTGTCCAGAGGCCTCCCCTGTCTTCTCCAAGCTGAGCCAGTACCCTCTTACAGTGGAAGATGGTGACCTGGAGATACTGGAGAGGTTTGTCATACTGATGTATGACAGGTCCAGCACTGCTACCACTGTGGATGAGGCCAGGGTTGACATGTTTGCCAGAAAACAGAGGCCTTATGAGGCCATTCCACCAACAAGAGCAGCTCTTCTTCAGCACACTAGACGAGCTGCCTTCCAGGCTGTTTTTTTTTGGGCCCAAGCAACCCAGTGTCAACCAGAAGCAGAGAGTCCTGCTGACTGGGGATGGCAGAAGGTTGGTGAAGAATGGCACGTGTTCTGGACAGCCAACTCCCCCATAGCCAAGAGTTGCGAACAGCTGACCAAATGTGGCTGTAAATCAGACTGTCGTGGCAGGTGCAAGTGCTACAGGCTGGGTCTCTCCTGTACAGCTCTGTGCACTTTCAAATGTGAGGTGTGAATCTTTGATTCTATGGTATTTTTACTAATGTTATTTGTACTCAATGGATATGTATAAATGGTGTGAATTAGGCCGTTTCCTACAATATAATCTTCCTTCACTTTGTCTAGTTACTTATGACCCTGATGAGTTAATAATGTGACAAGTCTTTCTAATTCTCTGACCTCAAAAATGTAGGATTAGATGAACAAATCATTTGTCTAGCTCTACTAATAGCCAAGATATCACAAAATTTGTCTTTAACCCCAGAAGGCCGATACACTACTCAAATAGCACGGCTTTAAATAGCCTTTAAATAGCCTGCTGATGGCTGCTATTTACTTGTATGACATCACGGTACTTTTGCGGTAATATTCACCGAGTTCCAATATCACCGAAACTACCGTGATGTCAACACAATGGGTTTAAGGAAATTTCACTATGGCAAAGGTGCGTAAACACGGAAAATCACGGAAAAGTTACCTCACGAAAACAAGCAATATCTCAGTAACTACTGGGCCTATGGAGCTGAATTTTTTTACGAGACAAAAACTGAAAGTGACCTCTCTCACGTGGTTTATAACTCATTTCTCTATCTTTATTCTTTGATTAGCTATTAAGCCATAAACACTACCGAAAATCGCCAAAAAAATCCGGCCTTCTCGGGTTAATGGCGGCCATCTTGGACGCCATCTTAGTTAAAGTCTAATATGCAACTGCTTTGGACAAAATTACCTTCACTTACCACGTTAGAGCCAAAAAAAAAAAAAAAAAATGGATTGGACAGTATTCATGTCTTTTTTTCTTTCAATTAACTGACCCATAACAGTATGGCTCAGTCAGATGTGTCGGCTATCTTGAAAAATGGTCGCCATATTGAATTTTTGCGTGGCCAGCGGTATGTGCTTTGAAAGTGAGCTTTGAAGAATACCTGTACCAAATTTCATGTTTGCATCACCATTTGAACGATTGTTTCACTTATCTGCTTCAGCAGATGAGAGCCAAAACTCTTGAACAATTTACCTTTTATAAATGACAAACGACCAGAGAAATCGAGCTAAGGTCTCTGCCAGGGAATAGGTGTGGACATATACAGCCCATTTGCTCTAGCCCTTTTTTGAGTTGCAGAGGTTAGGATTCACGTTTTCTGGACCACCTATTTGGAACAGGGTATACTGTAGCTTGATTACTCTGGCCCTTTAATGAGTTATAAAAGTAAGGGGTCAAGAGTTTTGGCCTACATATAACGAACAGGGTATATGTATCTGTGAAGAGAAAACATATATTTAATATATTGCGGGAATGTAATGGCGTTTTTAATACATACGTAAATGCCAATGTTTGTGTAATTTATACCGTCGTTTGAACTAAAGACCAAAGTTGAATTTAGGATGCATTCTAAACTAGAGCGTAAAAATGACGCGCACATGGCAGAAATAGAACGGGGGAATAGCATTGCAATAAAATACAGGCTAAATTGATACATCCGTGTATTTCTGAAAGGTTATTTTGAACAGACTCTAGCCTACATACTTTTTTGTTTAAACTCGTGTTATGTTTAGTGTAGATCTATTCACTAAAACCTAAAGTCTAAATTTGATATCCATTGGGAAGCTCACACACTGCACATAATTATCCTCAATTTTGTATCTGATTGGTTTGATTGATAGCAAAAGAGATATGGGCCTCATCGGACACTACATAAAATTTGTCAGGTCTCATCAATGTCATATATAATCCTTACTGCTTCTACCTATTGATCTTGGATGACGTCGTTAAGCAAATGTAAGCTTTTGATTAAGGTCAACAAGTATATCTGCCTCATTTGAAGTCACTTGTCATATGAATCGAAATCAACATCCGCCTTATGTGAGGTCGCTCTGTCTTTGATCTCTATAAACTGGATGGCTACTAACGCCTGTGATATGAGGCGAACTACAAATGACGCAAGCACTCCTTTTCCAAGTACACAGGCAAGGGAGCAAAACAGAGTAGTGATCACACAGGTTTGCACAAACCGCCAAACCACCCCCAATACGCTCAAATCATCTTCAAATTGACCTGTACAATGCTTGTTAAGCACTTTACCTGCGGATTGTATTGGAAATCACAGTATCGGAGTCTAAACTGTACCGAGAAGAGGTATATTGTATGACTATTTTCACTTCTATCATAGTGGTATTATGACTATTGTAGGTCAAAAATAGATTAATAAAATAAAATGCCAGAATACAAAATGCAAACTTTAAATGATCAGGATAACTCGTTTAGCAGATTCGAATACGCCAATATAGCCTATGTTTGGTGTGACACAGGCTTATGGGGATGACTTAGTTGAGTGTTATTCTTTGAAATATAATGAGGTATAGTCACTCATTCACTTAGGTTATGATCTTATATATGATCGATTTCATACCGGAGTAGGGGGGAAAAAGCTAACCGTCGAATAAATGTATTTACTGTATATGAGCGGTTCGCTACGCATTCAACTGTTTTGTTTATTGCCAGTGAAGCAATTTTGCTATTTTACCGCTAGATCTAAATAAAAAATCTTCAATCTAGCTGCAATTATTAATATTTAGCGACAGCAACATGAATCGTAGCTATATATTGAAGAATAGTTTCAATGTTAAGCATTTTTCTAGATATGCCATATTTCTAGCGATATTTTGCATTATTTACTATATAGCGACATTGTAGTGATTGTTGAGAGGTACTCTATCGGTATTTGGAACATTGGTAACTCTGACAAGGAAGGAAATTTCAACTCAACTTCTCAAGCCACTGAAGCCAGTCCAGTGTTGATCAAGCTAGATGTGAAGGAGGGTCGCACGCGTGGGTGTATTTTGAAATCATCACACTAAATGCTATCCAAGATTGTATTCTCCCATTCGATAGTGCGTAGAGTGAGAAACTTCTGTGATTATGTTTAATTGTTACGTGTGCCATAGCAAAAGTTTATTGCTTAAGGATTATGGAACATACAATGTTGTTTTGTTGTGTTAAAGGGCAGGGGAGAATAAGCCTACTCCGTACACCTAAACACGGAGGGTGTAGAAACACAGCATCCCCCTAGGAATCAAGAGGCCCAAACGTCGAGGATCCGGGAGGTGCAGGGTAGGGCAACAACCCTCGCGATTATGATGGATGGATTATGGAGAAACGATGAACGATGACACCCGGCAAGAAGAAGCACTGTGGCGATGAGAAGAGACGAGGATGAGGGAAAGCGGCCCAGGGCACCGATGGGACCCCCAAGAAATGCGAGGATTTGCTGAACCCGGAGACAACCAAACATGAGGACACCAATAGGCATAGGCATACTTGGGTCATAGTCCAGGATGGTGCTGAATCCCATCAACTGGAGATTCAATATGTTGTCAAAATACAGAAGCTGGGACAGATGTGGATGAACGGAAGGTGACGAAACGTGGCAACATGGGGGGAGAGGCCACAGGACCGCCGACTAGAGTGCCCCTAAAGAAAGCTATAAGTGTGTCGAGCCTCAGATACGATCGCTTTTGACGACAAGCAGACAGCTTCAAAGGATTATGGAATTTATGGAACATACTTCTTCTTTCTTGGGTCGACGAGCCGTGAAATCTTGGCGGCTGCTGGAGTATGGACACCAACAATACAACCACGCCATGACCAAGGTAGGTGCAGTAACATGTACAGTGGGAGTCAATAGTTCACCGACAACCTAGATGAGATTCTGTATTTGAAGAAGCAATTGCAGTTTCGGTATCAATAATTGTTTAATGGATAGGGCCCTAAACCTCACTTTTTCTCATGGTATGTGGTGTAGGCTAATTCAAAGAATTATTATAGGCTAGGCTACCGGTATCCATTTTCTAAGGATAGCCTATCACTCGATGTTTAAGTAACTTCCCTAACCTAACGTACGGTAACTTACCTAACCCAAGCTAGGTAAACCTGACTTTTTGGACCGACAGCGATTTCAGTAAGTTTTATTTTGTTTTTTGTAATTTTTTCTTCAGATATAGTGTTGTTTTATACTGAAGAGGAGCGGAAATGAGTATTTACCCATTATCCAACAATCTAAAAACACGCCCCCCACTAGTGGGGAGGGCTATGAAGTTCAGGGAAAATGAGGGGTTAAAAGCGTAAAAATACAATAATATAGGGTTTTGTATCAAAACTTGGCTCGGTTTTTCCCAAATTGCAAACCCATACAACCCAATTTTGTGAATACCTGAGCCAACTTTTGACGAAAGCTGGCTCGGATTTCACGGGGTGGAGTGGGTAGCCTAATATTTCATGTTATAAAAATAGTCAACTTTGGGAAGACATTAGCCTAACCCAACAACCTTACCAAACCTATCCTAGTATTATGGGTGGGGGCTGCTGCCCCCACACCCCCGCTGGTTGGGTTAGATGTTTTTTTTTGTTTTTTTAATGTTCTAGGCTATTAGCCTAACCTAACAACCTTACCTAACCTAACCTAGTATATGGGTGGGGGCTGCTGCCCCCACACCCCCGCTGGTTGGGTTACTTTTTTTTTTTTTATGTGCTAGGCTATTAGCCTAACCCAACAACCTAACCTAACCTAACCTAGTATATGGGTGGGGGCTGCCGCCCCCACACCCCCGCTGGTTGGGTACTGGCTGAAAAACTAATTGTTTTACAGTAGCCTAGGCCTATACATGTATTTTAGAGTTTTTGTTTTTTTCTCCCTTATAATACATTTCAGCTCTTAATGCCATATATAGCAATGATGTATATGCTCTACCGGACCTATTAGGCCTAAACAGATTGATAGGCTAACTGTCGGTCCAAAACATCAGTATAACCCCCAAGCTATCTTATAATAACCTAAAATTAGCCTACCTTGAATTTACGAAAAATTAATTATGCAAGTTTCAATTTAAAAGGAGAAATGGCTGCCATCTTTAAAGGTTTCTGATATACGCCGGGACATTATATTTAAAATTATGCTAGGTTAGATTAGGTTGTTAGGTTAAGCGGTTCAATATTATTTTAATACCACGATTTTTTTTTGTATATATTTGAAGATACATATGGAATCTATATGCTCTAAAGATCATATGAAAATCTGTTTTAACCCTCGGCAAAACCTAATAAAAAAGTATGGCACTAAATGTCTTTTTCGTAACAAGGTTGTCAATACGGTACTTCCAGTTATCGACAGCTCTAAAGATCATACGAAAATGTGTTTTAACGGAAAAATGTTATTTTAATACCACGAATTTTCCGAGTGTTTTTTATAAAAGCAATTGTTCATTTGCATCAATAGGCTATATAGTGTTTGTAATTAATTAGAAATCTCGGGAAAACCTATTTTCCCCATTAGGCCTATTGATCGATGTTGAGACACGCCCCCGATAGTGATTTGAAAATACATTAGCCTAACCTAACAACCTTACCTAACCTAACCTAGTATTATGGGTGGGGGCTGCTGCCCCCACACCCCCGCTGGTTGAGTACTAATCCCTTAGTAAATAAAACAAAAAAATTGGCTGTCGATTATAAGAAGGCGAAAGAAAGTCGATGAAGTCTACGGTGTTTACTCTGCAATCTTCAGCTTTGATTGTACATTGATAACGGGGAAAGTACCGTATTGACAACCTTGTTACGAACATTAAATTTTAATACCATACTTTTATATTAGGTTTTTCCGAGGGTTTAACACATTTTCATATGATCTTTAGAGCGATCTATAACTGGAAGTACCGCATTGACAACCTTGTTACGAAAAAGACATTTTAGTACCATACTTTTTTATTAGGTTTTGCCGAGGGTTAAAACTAAATTTCTTATGATCTTTAGAGCATATAGATTCAATATTTATCTTCAAATATATCAACAAAATTCGTGGTATTAAAATAACATTGAACCCTTTCGGGTTATCAACGTACTGTACAATCAAAACTGAAGATTGCATAGTAAACACCGTAAACTTCATCGACTTTTCTTTCGCCTTCTTATAGGCTAATCGACAGCCATTTTTTTTTTTTTTTCTTTTTACTAATGGATTAGTACCCAACCAGCGGGTGGGTGGGGGCTGCACCCACCCATAATACCAGGATAGGTTAGGTAAGGTTGTTAGGTTAGGCTAATGTCTTCAAATCATAGCCCTCCCCACTATCGGGGAGAGTGTCTCAACATCGATCGAAAATGGGGAAAATAGGGTTTTCTGAGATTTCTAATTAATTATAAACACTTTATATTGATGCAAATGAACACAAAACAATTAAAAACACGCTCGGAAAATTCGTGGTAGACCTATTAACATAATATTTGGTCAATTTAAAGATGATGTAATTAAATTGCTAAAAAATCGTTTCGATTGTTTTTATCTAGTTTAGAGTTGTGTAAGGGTGTTTTGATGTGTGAAAATAGGCGTAAATGCATATTTACCCATTAAACAACAATCTAAAAACACGTCCCTTCACTCGCGAAAAATAACTATTTGGCCATAACCGTTTGCCGTTACACTTACACTTAGTTGTATTCCGTCCGTTAGTGACACAGTTGAGCTGGGGCTCCACTGCGACCAGGCAGCTCCCTTTCTTCCACTCTCCATTCCAGAAGTCGGTTGGAGTTGGTGCTGGGGTATCCTGGTGTTGGTGGCCGGTCCGGTATTTTGGCCAGCCACATGTCCAAGTGTTTCTTGAAGGTGTCTGGAGACACCCCGGTCATGTTCCTGAGAGGGGCTGGTATACAGTTGAACAGTCTGGTTCCATTGTATGTAAAGCTGTGATGGATCACAAATGTGATGGATACACAATATGTAGAGGGGGGGGGGGGGGGGGGGGGGGCACGCCCCCCCCCTCACCCCCCCCCAATATTTATTGAAATCGTCATATATTTAAACAGTAGGGGGCAAAAACCAAATTTTCCCCAACGCTTCTTCTTCGCGGCAGATGTAAACAAAGCCACCCGCCTCTTGCGAGGTAGGCGATATAGGGGATATTTTTTTTTCTTTTCAGGATCAGTAATACATTTTTACGCGCATTTAGACACATATAGGAATGAAATACATGGTATAAGGAACCTGTAGGCCACGATAAAATCGATGTATGAATTTAATTACATCATCTTTATATTGTCCTAATATTTTTCCGGACTCACCAGAGTATAATACTTCTCTACGCAAAACACACCATTATCTTTATTATTCGTGATGGGTAGCCTACAGTATATGGGCTGCATAGGGTGTATTTTTCAGCTTGTTCAGTGTGCTATTGCCTATTAAGCCCTACGAACTTCTGTCTGCTTTTCTTTCTCTTATTCGGGATAGATTTATGGGCTACATATGCATAGCTTGTTCCGTTTGTTAGTGCCTATTCAGACCCACCATACCGGGTACTATTATTTTATAAACAAGCGCATCAGCATCTCTCTTCCCCCCCCCCCCCCCCTCTCTCTCTTTCTCTTTACGTTCTCTCTCTCTGTCTCTCTCCTTCACACACTCTCTCTCCTTCACACACTCTCTCTCCTTCACACACTCTCTAGCTCTCTCACTCACTCTCCTTCACACACTCTCTAGCTCTCTCACTCACTCTCCTTCACACACTCTCTCTCCTTGTAATGCCCTCGAAAATGTCCCGCACCCACAATAATACTAACCCGAGTTGACGTCAGGTATAGGGTAAAATAGTCGTAGATGGTAAGTCCAATAAACTCATCTCGAGAGACTATCACCGTGGTTCTTAAAAATCGGACTAAGGTTGCTATACTTTTGTATGTCCGTGGTAGTACAGTGGGTTAGCGCGCGGGCCTGGTGGTGATGGTGGTGCGTCACTAACCAGGGTTCGAACCCCACCCAAGGCATCTCAAAACCTGTGGGTTTTTAAGGGGGTTAAATTCCCTTCAGAGGTTCGTACCCCGCGCCAGGTACCAGGAAAGGTTGATCCTAAAGGTAGCCTGGGGATAATTCCCATTCCTATTTAACCCTGGTAAAACCTAGCATTTCACTCCTTCACACACTCTCTCCTTCACACACTCTCTCCTTCACACACACTCTCTCCTTCACACACTCTCTCTCCTTCACACACTCTCTCTCCTTCACACACACACTCTCCTACACTCTCTCCTTCACACTCTCTCTCTCACCCACTGTTTCTCTCTCCTTGTATTGCACTTTTCTTTATTCAGGTTCTGGTTCTATTCTGTACTACAATAAAATCCTGACCATCTCGTGTGTATCATTAGGTCTGTGTGGTCAGTGCATCTATGTAAATCTCTCATATCTATCAATCATCACCACCCATAACGAGGGGCGTCGCGCTCCTTGGTGCCGCTAGAAGAGTGGCGAACACATCAAAAGGTATCAAAAGGTATCAAAAGGTAAGGTATATAGCTGTGATTCCACCCAAATTATTTCCGTCAATCACCACGTCTTATTAAGCCTGCCATTATATTAACTTCTTAAAGGTCAATATAAAGTTCAGGCATTATCATTGTCAGATATAGCACAGGCAGACATGGCTGGCCAATTAATCACATTTTGCCCCTCTTAGCCAGCAGTTTAAAAAAGTATGCCCTATTTAGCCAGAAAGGTTATATCAACAATTGTACATTTTTGGTTGAAAAATGTGTCCGGCTAAGCCGGATTTCTCCTGAATTGCAAGCTCAGAATAAGAAAATATACAGTTTTAATCAAGATATATAGTCAATATATCGTGGTTTAAATATAGTACCGCGCAGATTTGGAGAGTTCGGCGCTTCGTTTTGTGTCTATAGTAATCTAGGCATAGGTTAAGGTTTAGATTATTTATGCCTCAATGTCTTAATAAATCCGTCAAATTAGACTTAATTAGATCGTCGCCGAACTCTCCAAATCGGTTCGCTAGTATACTAAAACTGAAAAAAGAAAAACACAATATACAGTAGACGCCTGGTTAAGACAAAACGTACCGGTATTAAATTTCCTGGCTAAATGCCCAATCGCCTTCGGAACATCATATTATCTGGGGTATCCTTTATGATTCTTTTCTCTGCACACAGCTAGTCTGGCTAACCTAATTGGCATGTTTTGTCATTCCCCTAGCCTAACCTAACCTCCATGGGGAAACGGGACTCGGAATGTTCAAGATATGCAATACCTGGCTAAGAGGGGTTATAGCCTATATCTCTCCCCCCCCCCCCTCATCTCTCTCTATATCTATCTATCTATCTATATCTATCTATCTATCTCTCTATCTCTCTGGTAATTCTCAAGAAAAAACTCGCGGCGTTCTTACTGATTATTTTCAGGCCAAACTTTCTGAATAATATCAACCGTCTAAAGGTCAATACAAAGTTTAGACAGTAGCATTATCAGATAGAGAGCAGAAGAAATGGCTCTCAGTAAAGGTCACGGTCATGTTTCATAAAGCTACTGAAATATGACACAGAGAGGTGGAGGGAGGGGGATTCTGCTCCTATAAGCCAGGAATTATGAGAAGTTTCACTGCATTAATACAATTTATCTAACGGGTATTTTATATAGTTTGATGGAAGTTTTGGGAGGAAACTGAAAATACTAACAATAATAATACAAATTGTAATAGGAATGAAGATACAGTTAAACACGAAGAGATAAGAAGATAAACGTAAGAAAATGTGAAATACCCGGTACAAGAAAAACAAAGAGGACTAGGAGAACATAAAGGAAGAGAAAGCACGAAAAAGAAAGTAGATCAAGTCAAAACGAAAGGATAAGATTACATAACATTTAAGTGCCAAGCTTTCTGCATAATAATATTTATAAGGAAACAAGAACGTAATAGAAACACAAGCAATGGATAAGAACGCACGAAGAAGGTAGAAGAAAAAACGTGAAAAGATAAAACAAACTCCTCCCCCCCCCCCCACCAAAAAAGAAGAAGTGGGGATTGGGCCTGAGTATATAGATAGATATATAGCCTAGATAGGTAACATTGTTAAACTCATAAAAAAATCGATTATATATAAACCGCATTGAATAAGATTAAGTAAAGGAAAAAGCAAGTACGATTAAGAGAGATGATAAAAAGTATGGAAAGATATGAAATAAATAATAATAAAAACTATATAAAAATGTTCGGATCCCCATCTGACCTTCCCGCCCCCCGGTTGAATCAATTCGTCAGAGAGCATAAAATGGTTTGTGTGAGGTCGCTTTGCATGACAAGTTGCGCTGACGAGAAGAGGAGGAGGGGAGGTGGAGGGGGAGGGGGTGAAGAAGGAGGAGGAGGAAGAAGGAGAAGGAGGAGAAGGAGAAGGGAGGAGAATGAGAAGGAGAAGAATGAGAAGGAGAAGGTGGAGGGAAGGGAAGGTGAAGGTGGAGGTTGGGGGAGGTGGAGGTCTACAGGGGTACCATCACCACCGCTACTACGGTACTTATACTACTCTCCCATTTTCATCCAATCATCACTACTACCACCAATAACTATTATTGTACCGCCATCTACCACCCACAACAACCATTATTATCATCACCACCACAACCATTATCACCACTACATCTATCACCATTATCACATACCACAACACGTGCTAAACCTTCCAGCACCCCACCTTCAACTAAAATCACCACTTCAACAACCATTACTAACGTCACCACCACATCAACCAACACACCCTCCCCCCTCTTAATTTTCACCACCATCCTCCTCCCGTTCACCACCACCACATAAGGAGGGAGTGTCTGGCTGAGGCTGAATTCCCAAATGGCCCGCGTGATGTACCGGTACTGTCAGAAGAATTACCGGTACCTGTTTATTTTGCAGTACCTCTGTTTATTCAGGTTACAGATCACATGAGATGACATAAGGCCGATCTTTTACTACGTGTTACCATATTATCGTTAGTCTATCATTATTTATGTATATGTAGCCCAGATCCGTCAGTACTTCTCTTGGCTCTTCCACGCCGCATAAAGTAAACGCTCTGCCTGGACTATCCCTCTCTTTCATATAAACCTCCTTGATCACCCACCCTTCCTTCTCTCGTGTTCCTCCATAACCTCTCTACCTTGTATCTTCCTCAACCTCTCTACCCCACCTCCAAACTTTCCTCACATCCCTCTTCCCACTACATGTCTAACCCCCCCCCCCCACCCCCCCACTACGAATATACCCACGGTATAGTAACAATAGGAAAGGTAGAACGCAGTGAATTTTTGAAACGTCGTATACATAACAGGCTTCTAACAAGCACTAAACAGACTTTTTTTTTATTATTTTTATTTGTGACTTCACGCTATAACCATGGTACCGTCATAATATAAGATATACTGTTGTCGGGAATAACGTTGATTATTCTATAAGCAAATATTTAGATGAAAATATTCGTATATACCATCGTGGCTTGTTTGGCTCCGCTTATAGTTGGCCGTCATAGGGCACCACCATCCGTTCTCTCCCCCCCCCCCCCCCCCCCCCCCCCTCAGTCCCCCCCCCCACCCCCCCCCGTTCCCGAGTCCCCGCAAGCAGCCACCATTTCGCTTCGTAGAAATCTATG